>CM056049.1:237986987-238644487 GCA_029574335.1 Rana kukunoris | reverse complement strand
ATTGTAGAATAATTTTGCCACTCTTCTTCTACCTTACCACAGTTGAACAAAAAAAGAGGATATCTACTTATACCAAGTTTGTGTCTACTTACAGAGAATTCAGCCGTTGAGTAAACATTTTGTTACATACATATAATATGTTGTTGCCTATTTGTATATTTTAAAATAATGTAATAAAGTACTGATGTCCTTTTTTCCTAGTATTATGATTTTCAGTCCCATTTTGTGGGGGTATCTCCTTTTGTACATAAACAGAGGGTGGGGGGGGGGGCAGTGAAGGGGATAATGTACAGATCACAAACAATGAAAGAATGAAGATGACAAGGTTAATCTGCAGGATATGTGAGGTAAAGGAGCAAATTTGCATGTCACACAGAGACAGCATTGACATGGGATGCACAGCAGAGCAGGGTCATGAATTGGGGTTAACAAACCCCACAAGCAATTCCAAATCCTCCCCATAAATATGATGATGATCCACTGAATCATAAATCTTCATTCAGAAAAAAACAGCTGGGGATGCAGGGTGGCTGCAGGTGTTGGCATTACATACGGAGGATGGAATAAGATAGAGCCGTCAGGGGATGTATGGAAGTTATGACCGGATCTTGTTTGACCCTATAAAACATGGACCTCTTTATTTTATGCTTGTGATATTGGACTACATTGTTGTCTCCCCTATCACTGATAATCTATCTGGGACCAGCTGAATATAGTCATTAAATTTTTCTTAAAGAGATATCACCTTTGAGGATATGGATTTTATTTTTGTCTCTGTGTCTGATCATCATACTTTTATGGTGCTCTAGCCCTGCCACTGCTTTTGTCTTCTTACTCTCTTTTGTCCTGATGAAGCTACATTACTGCAAAACGCATTGACATACTTCTAGATTCTGAAGAGCCTGGTTGTACACTACATTATAATACTGCTTTTCTATGCACTAGGCTCAGGTTCATTAGTACTGATCCAGTAGAGGGTATCTTAGAAATATAAAAACATAGAAAAATAATGGCAGGAAAAGACAGAGTATCCCATCAAGTCTGTTTTTTTTTTTTGGGGGGGGGGGTTGTTTTTGGTTTATTTAATTAACTTTATTGTCTGAGTATAGATCTATGCTTGTCCCAACCATGCTATAAGAGATTTACTGTTGACTTCCTCACTACCTTTGCTGGTATTTATTCCAAGCATCAACTACCTTTTCAGTAAAATAATACTTTATAAGATTCATTTTTAACTTTCCTCCAGTTAGTTTGAGGTGATGTCCCTGTGTTCTTGATTTAGATTTCATATTTAAAAAAGTGCCCCCCCTGAAACATATTCATCCCATTGATGCATTTAAAGGTTTCAATAATGTCTCCCCTTTCTTTTCTTTCCACCAGACTGTACAGCCATGGCCAAAAGTTTTGAGAAAGACACACATATTAATTTTCTCAAAGTCTGCTGCCCCAGTTTTCATGATGGCAACTTGCATATACTTCAGAATGTTATGAACAGTGATCCGATTAATTGAAAGTCCCTCTTTGCCATGAAAAACGTAATCCCATAAAAAATCCACTGCATTTGCGCCCAAGAAAGTCAAGCAAGCCCCAGGGTTGTCTACTAGAGGTGATTCAACTGCGGGATCATGGCGCCACCAGTGCAGAGCTCAGGAATGGCAGCAGGTAGGTGTGAGTGCACCTGCACGTACAGTGAGGCAAAGACTTTTGAAGGATGACCTGGTGTAGTGATGGGCCGGAAGTTTGGCTTGAACACCGGGTGATTGGCCATTCGCCGAATACCGAACATTATGGGGCATACGTGGCAAATTTGACCACCACAGAAAGCCCGATAATGCACTGCAAAGGGCGGGGAGCGGCCATCTCAGCGGATCGCTGAGAGACTGAGACTGCCATCGGTCCAGGCAGCTGGCTGATCCAGACTTCCTTAATTGGGATGATATGCTGCCTTGACTAATTGCAGTGACGTCAGTGGAGAGCAGACTTCAGACCGATCTCCACTGAAAACGGCTCACAGGAGTGCAAAACAAATTGCACTCCTGTGACCCTTAGGAGAAGCACAGACGAAAAAGCTCAGGCTAGGCTTCTCCTTTAACACTAGCAGGGGTGACTAAAATGATCAGCCTTTATTAATTCATGCAAAACATGTATAAACAATTTTTGTATGAAAATGAAAGTCCACTCCCAAAACAGGGTTCCACGAGGGGGCAAATATAGAATATTGTCTGGAAATTAAATGCCACTGTTCCACGTGTTTTAGGCCGCGTACACACGATGAGACATGTCCGCTCAAACATGTCCGATGGACCGTTTGCAGCGGACATGTCTCATCGGATTTTGGTCCGATGGCGTGTACACACCATCGGACGAAAATCCCCTCGGGCTGAGGACACGGTGACGTGGCGGTGACATTGACGCCGCCACGTCACCACTCCAGGAAGTAAAATATTTCCACGCATGCGTTTAATCCATTCGACGCATGCGCAGAGATGCGCAATATGGTGAGTACACCAGGTTATAGTAACACCTCCACACCTACCAGGTCCTCCCCTGGCTGTTTAGAAAGCACTATTCTCCTCATTAAGATCCAAAGGAAAATGCAAAGGACCATAAAGTAATATTACTAAAAGCAGCAATTTATTTCATGCAAATATACTCAGAATCTCAGGGTATGAAAACCTCACAGACACATGCTACGGTACACCAGCGGGTGTGATGACATCATAGGCCACTAGCCTTGTTTCATCTATACAAGGAACATCCTCAGGAGACATAAAGAAGAAGTTTAATTTTTACACAAGATAAGTTATATCTTTTATGTTGTATCCTTAGTGTTAATTTAAGTGTTTTACTTGTATTGGTGTACCAATAGTGCACAATGTGTATAACATTTCTCGTTGAATATCTTAAGGAATTTTATCTGTTTTTTTTTTCTTCTGCTAATTATACCAACTCCTCTTGCTATATTTATCTCAACATGTGCTTATATAATGTAATCTGTTGGAATATCTACTAAGGTTTATGTAGCTTATATGTATAAGTACAATTATTTTTTTTGCTGCAAACTTGAGTAAAAATAATGATGTCTGATCTCATGCTTTTCACAATAAAAAATGTTTGTTAAAAAACAAAAACAAAAAACACAACAACTAATTGGTAGGGTTCTTTATGGGAAAGGCCATATAAGCAGGGGCCAGCACACTGACAAGTGTTCCACTATTAGTTTAACAGATCTTTAAATTAACAAACAAATACTACCTTTTGGGAACATACTGTATCTTGTCAATTTTTATTAACTTGTACTACTATGTCCTCATTCTAAGAGCAAAAAATTGGCTTTAATAATCATCTTCAAACATAGCCCCCAAATAATGTTTGCAAATCAAACTGCTGGAGAGAAAAGGCAACACTTTGGTTAATAAACAGCTGCAATTATACCCTGGAAAATATGCTCAGGTAGAGAGAAATTAGTCATTTAAATGAACCATAAATTAGGATCAACCTAATTTCAGTCTATTAAAATGGAAAGCACATTATCTCACATTCAAAAGCAGTTGATGTAAATGGAACAAATTCAGGAAATTTTGAAGTGTGCTGTGATTTTTCATTTGCATACTTATCCAATGTGGAAGGGAATGGAGCTAAAAAGGGGAGAACAGACGGAACAATAATTAGTTATGTAAATAATGTGGCATTCTTGTTTATAATTAGTTGAAGAATAAAATAAAATGCATGCATGTCAGAGGACTAATTTTCATATGCAAATTAACAATCAAAATTATAAACAGTAATATGCGGTTAGGGAACGTGTGGCATTTTTAATTTATTAACAGAAGTGCTATTTTAGGCTGATTTTGTCAGACATGAGAAAGTGCTAGATGTTTCTAGACTTGTATCCATCTAAAAAGATAGAAACATAAAAAGAATAGTCTTGTTAGTCACTTTTATGAATTAGATGAAGATGAATCTGCATAACTTTAACATAAAATTTTATAAATGTACAATTTAAAGAGTACAGCAATTAAAATGTCTTACTGTATTATGTGTTTGTATGATGAAAATGTAAATCCCTGTTTACCTTGATTAAGAGGACTCAGTACACACATGATTCCTGACGTAAATTTCTTGTTTGCTTTTTGCTCTAATGTTAACTTGTCCATAATTCAGAAACGTAACCACTTCACATCCTTAGGCCGTATATAAACAGCTTTGATTTGAAGCGGTTATACCAAGATCATGGATGTAGCTGCAGTTATAATCCTGATGTTATTTTTTTTAGCCAGCAATTAGGGTAGGTGAACACCGTAGATTCATACAAAAAGGCCTGGTCCACCACAGTTTGCCTAGACACTTCTCCCAACATCATAGGAGAGATTTCAAAGCCATGATAGTTTTAGCAATCAAACATATCCCAAAGGGGTCCCTAACAGGTAATGAGAGTTTTGCGCTATTATGCAAAAGGAAAACCATGTGAATTTACAAACTGAATTCTCTCTTGCATCATGGGCTAAATGAGGAGTTTGACACACATACCCTTATTGACTCGTTGATTTTTTCAACATACTCCTTGGTCCCCCTGTGTTTGTTTTGACCATTTTTTTTTGTTTACTGAGTTTTGTGTGTGTTTTTCTGGTAATTTATTGATGTACCTTTTGATGTTTCTTATATTTTTTTTATACACATAAATATATTTTGTATTTGATCAATTGATTAAGTATCTGTAGATTGAACTGAATCAAGTAATTGTATGTTATTACTTTTGTAGTTTTTTTTTCAAAAGAAACTTTATTGAAAATCAGTACAATACAACAAAAAGCCACCAATTCGCTCAGGGGCACCAAACATTAACAATAAACCAGTGCAACTAGGTTTTCACATCACAATAAAGATTTACTTCCTTTGTCAAGAAAGTAGCACTTCAACTTCCTCTGCAAGCAAGGATAGACTTAGGGCCAGATTCAGGTACAATTGCCCTGGCGCAGAGTATCAGAGATACACTACGCCGCCGTATTTTACCTGGCTCTAAGATGAATTCAGGTAGACTGCGGCTCGTAAGGTACGGCGGCGTAGTGTATTTCTCGTGGCGGAATCGAAATACGCGATTAGGGGGCGTGAAGCATTTAAATTAGGCGCGTCCCCGCGGCGATCGAACTGCGCATGCTCCGTTCATAAATTTCCCACCGTGCATTGAGCGAAATAACGTCGTTACGTCAGTTTTGTTTTGAGTAGCGTAGTTTACGTACATTCCTATTCCCGGACGACTTACGCAAAAACAAAAAAAAAATTGAAATTTGACGCGGAAATGACGGCCATACTTAATATGGGCTGTCTAACGTTAGACCAGATTTTTGCTTCCCTAACTTTACGCAGCAAAAAGATGACTACAGATGCCTTAAGAGAATGCGATGGACGATCGTAACTTCGTGGATCGCCGGAAAAAGCTAGTTTGCATACCCCGACGCTGAAAACGACGCGAACTCCACCCAGCAGGCGGAAAAAGATTGCAGCGTAGATCCGACAGCGTACGAAGATGTAAGCCTGTTGGATCGAAGCCTGAAGCCGTTGTATCATGGTTTGAGGATTCAAACTAATGATACGACGTGGGTAATTTGAAATTACTCCGGTCTAACAGGAGATAGACCGGAGTAATTGCTCTCTCAATCTGGCCCTTAGTTTTTAACATACAGCAAAATTTCAGTGGAGAAAAGAACCAATGATCACCAGACCAGGCGCCCCAGATGGGTGCAAACTATGCCTGGAGCCGGCTAAGTTGCTCAAGAAACTAAAAACTCCACTCTCAATGGGGTCGATCCCTGAGCTCCAGAATAACAGTAATCTCCAGAGCCCAACGAACGACCCAAAATTAAGACCAACAGTAGGTAAACCTCCAAAAGTCTCTCCTAAACGACATATAAAATTAATATAATCGTTAGGAAGCCCTTAAGAAAAAAACACTGAGGAAGGTGAAGTAACCAGTCAATAGCAAATAAGGTACATTCAGACGAAAATTATCAGCTTCCAAAACCAAACAAGATGAAGGGATAGAAGAAAGAAGGAAAGAGAGGATAAAAGGAAGAAGAAGAGATAAGATCAAGGGTCTGGATTTGTGGGGACACCAGAGCAGGAAGTCTAAAGTGTAAGAGGGAGCTGCCTGCCTCTCTATAGTTATCCAATCAGGTTTTTCACACCTAGAATAAATTATTGAGAGTTGAGCCAATCTAGCCGCCTGAGAATATCTAAATAGGTCGGAAAGACCTTTTAGGACTTTTTGAGAGAGCCTATAAACCTTCTTCCCCCATACAAATTTAAATATTTTCCCCTTGTTAAGATTTAAGATGTTCTCTATTAACCTTAATTGGAAGGGATCTGAATAGGTAAAGAAGTCTCGGAAGTAAAGTAATTTTTATCAAGTGAATTTTACCCAACCATGAGATGTTATAATGCGACCAAGTTCTAATGTCATTCTCCAGTTTGCAATACATTGGAGGGAAGTTGACTTTATATAGTTGTTCAATCTTGCAGGTTAAATTAATGCCTAAATAACGGATCGAGGAAGTATTCCAATTACGTTTTAAAGAAGGCTTCAGTTGATCAACCAAAGTGGAATGTAGGGAAACATTTAGAGCGTGGGATTTGTTAACCCGTAATCCAGAAATGTTCCCGAAAGTGTAGAGGAGTTTATTTATAATGGGTAGAGATGTAATTGGGTAAGTGACAAAGAGGAGGACATCATCAGCAAACAGGGCACACTTGTGAACCGCCTTTCCACAGCTGACACCTTTAATATTGTGATCCAATCTGATTGCTATTGCTAGTGTCTCAATTGCTATAGCAAAGATTAGAGGGGATAGAGGACAACCTTGCCTCGTCCCTGTGGCTATATGAATGGGGTCAGAATAATATCCTTGTAACTTGATTCTGGCTTCTGGATTGGAGTATAGAGCCCTTAAAAGTCCCAAAAAATCACCAAAACCCCAGCGTTTTATAACTGTGAATAAATAAGACCAAGATAAAGAGTCGAAGACCTTTTGAAGGTCTAATGAAAGCAAAAGGCCTTCCTGCTTAGGGCCCCCGTCCCACCCTGATTGAAGAATAGAGATTACATCAACTGCTCTCCTAACTTGGTCCAGGCCTTGCCTTCCAGGGATAAACCCCACCTGGTCCTTATGAATATATTGATTAATAAAATAACCTACTCTATTAGCTAAAATTTTGGTAAGGATCTTCAAATCATTATTGATTAAGGAGATAAGTCTATAGTTTTTGACATGTTTGTGATATTTATCGGGTTTGGGAATAACCAAAATGTAGGCAGCATTGAGATGAATATCAATCAGATCTCCAGTGCGTTTAGATTTAAATAATTTGGTCAGGTGAGGAGAAAGTGTATTCAGAAAGGATTTGTAGTATTGGGTAGAAAACCCATCAGGACCCGGGGCGGACCCCACTTTTAAATCTTTAATTACACCTAAAGTTTCTTCAATGGTACTTGGGGCTTCCAGTAAGGCTATATGATCCTTACTCAGGGAGGGAATAGGGAGATTATCCAAAAATGAATTTATGAAGTGGATCCCTGCAGTATCTCTGTTCTGGTAAAGCTTAGCATATAAATCCCGGAAAGAACGTAGTATACGTTGGGGGTTGTGAGTAGTGGCTCTGTCCTGCAGTCTTATTTTAGGAAGAGTGTATGAGCGAAATTTAGGGGAGAGTCTGTTAGCTAACAAAGTACTCATCTTGTCCGACTGTAAGTAAAAGTTAGCCCCTGACCATCAGATGGACTTCTCGGCTTTGACCGTGAGCTAGGTTTAACACTAATGTTGCATTGTCAAGTTGTGCAGATGGCACCGAAAATGGTTATTTTTTATGCTGTTTGCTGAGAGTTGTGAACTCCCTCTCAAGTTTCTCAATATCCAGGGCCTTTTTTTTTTTCAATTTAGAAGCTATTTGAATGAACTTTCCCAGGATCGAGGCCTTGTGAGCAGCCCACAATGTCTCCGCTGAAATTCCATCTGTGTCATTAAGAAGGAAAAATTCCTGTAATGCTTTGTCTATTTCAACTACCGTTACAGGGTCATCAAGTGGGGACTCATTAAGTCTCCAATGGGACATATGAGGCAGTGGCGGCTGGTGATAAAATAATTTGGGGGGGCGCAAACCCCTCCAGGTCCTTACCTGCCCATCCTCAACTGTCACAGCTCCCAATACCTGGACACACTGTACACAGAGAACACATTGTATACTATACACAGAGCACAGTATACACAGAGCACACTATACACAGAGAACACATTGTATACTATACACAGAGCACAGTATACACAGAGCACAC
This sequence comes from Rana kukunoris, assembly GCA_029574335.1. Taxonomy (NCBI): domain Eukaryota; kingdom Metazoa; phylum Chordata; class Amphibia; order Anura; family Ranidae; genus Rana; species Rana kukunoris. The sequence goes on along the minus strand of CM056049.1, from coordinate 238,636,161 downwards.
TATACACAGAGAACACATTGTATACTATACACAGAGCACAGTATACACAGAGCACACTATACGCAGAGAACACACTGTATACTATACACAGAGCACAGTATACACAGAGAACACATTGGGGCTGATTTACCAAGCCTGTGCGCCATGACTCATGGTGCACAAGCAGGAGTAAAACCGTTTTTGAGATTTACAAAAGAGATACACTGCCAGTGCAGTGTATTTCTTCATTTACTAAACTGCCTAATGCGCCCAGGAGAGGGCGCACAGCATGCCAGTACAGAGCTGGTGTACAGCATTTAGTTCTGTAAACATCGGGGATTCAGGCGGGAGTTTATGAGGGGAGGGAGGGGGGTGATGCAGGGGAAGTGTAGTGACATGTGTTTGAACGTGTGTGGCGGGCCGAATTGAAAGCGAAAGTGACTTTTGAGAAACGATCCCCGTGCGCTTGCAAAGTACGCCAGAACTTCGGAAGGTTCATTTGCATACTGGGCATGCGCAGAGGGAGATTTCAGGGAATGCCGTGTGCTGCGTCAGTACGCCGAGAAATTCTTGGTAAATACCAAGCGGCGTAGCAGTGTTTGCACTGCGTGAAACGGCGCACGGCAATCTCCGAGCTGTTCTCGGGCTGCGCCGACACTGAAGGGGAACTCCGCGCCAAATTTCAAATTTGAAACCGGCGCGGGTTCCCCCCCATGGGTATAATAGGCTCTCCGGCTTTGGTCCGGAACGTGAGGGGTTAACCCACGCCAAAAACAGCGTGGGGTTCCCCCCCAGATCCGTACCAAGCCTTATCCCAGGCACGCAGTCTGGCCGGACAGGAATGGGGGTGGGGACGAGCGAGCGCCCCCCCCCCCCCCCCCCTCCTGAGCCGTACCAGACCACATGCCCTCGACATGGGGGAGTGTGTGCTTTGAGGGAGGGGGGCACTGCCCCCAAAGCACTCTTGTCCCCATGTCGATAGGGACAAGAGCCTCTTCCCGACAACCCTGGCCATTGGTTGTCGGGGTATGCGGGCGGGAGCCAATCAGAATCTGAGAGCCCCTTTAATAAGGCGGCCCCCAGATTCTGGCCCCCCACCCTATGTGAATGAGTATGGGGTACATGGTACCCCTACCCATTCACCTGGTGGAAAAAGTGTAAACACAAATAAACCACACAAGAATAAAATAATTTATTAGCCAGCTCCGGGGGTCTTCCGCCAACCCACCCCGGTCTTCGCCGCCGCAGTCTTCCGCCGCCGCCCCCTTCACCACGAAGCTCCGTGCTTGTGGGGGAGGGCAGCGGGCTTCGAAGTTTTTGCCGGGGTGAGGGTCGCACATCCCACCCTGGTTATCTAGTCGTCTTCCGTGGGCTTCGTAGTTTTCTGCCGGGGGGGGCTCTCGATAGCCTCTTCTGCCTGGCTCTTCCGCTGAGGCCAGGGCTTCTCGTTGCTGTGTCGCCGTCTTCCGCCGCCGCCCCCTTCACCACGAAGCTCCGTGCCTGTGTGGGAGGGCAGCGGGCTTCGAAGTTTTCGGCCGGAGTGAGGGTCGCACATCCCACTCCGGACTTCGTCGTTTTCGCCGCCGCCCCCTTCACCATGAAGCTTCCTGCTTATGGGGGAGGGCGGCGGGCTTCTCGTCGCTGTCTTCCGCCGCGGGGTGACACTCGCGGGCTTCTTCTTCCATTCGATGTTGACACGGCGAGGTCCGCGGCTGAAATGCCGACAGAGCGGTGGGCACGGACTTAGATTTTGGCATTGGGCGTGGGCGTGGTTATGCCACCATGTGACCTTAACCCATGTGACATCACAGGGCATGATGGGACCCTCACTCTGGCCGAAAACTTTGAAGCCCGCGGAAGCCCGCGGAAGACGGCGACCAGAAGCCCGCCACGTCCAAGTCCGGGATGGGATGTGTGACCCTCATCCCGGCAGAAAACGTCGAAGGGGGCGGCGGCAGAAGACAGCGACACAGCGACGAGAAGGCCTGGCCCCCGCGGAGGAGCCAGGCAGAAGCCGACAAAGCCCGCGGGTGGTGCCCCGCGGCGGAAGACAGCGACGAGAAGCCCGGAGAGTGGCGCCCTCCGGCGGAAGACGGCGAAAGAAGCCCTGGCCTCGGGAGGAGCCAGGCAGAAGCAGAGAAGCCCGAGGTGGGGCGACACCCCCGTTGTTCTCCGCTGTTTTCGGCCGCCCCCCCCCCCCCCCGGATGTGAAAGAGCTTAATTTTGGGGTGGGGGCCCGGCCGAGCATGGCGGAGAGCATCGGTGGGTGTTTCCCCCCCCCGGCAGAAAACGGCTAGAAGAGCGAGGAGTGGCGACGCCCCCCTTGTTCTCCGCCATTTTCCGCCGCCCCCCCCGGATGTGAAAGAGCTTAATTTGGGGTGGGGGCCTGGCCGAACATGGCGGAGAGCATCGGTGGGTGTCACTCCCCCCGGCGAGAGGCGGCGGCGAAGACCTGGGGGGGGAAGGTTTACCCCCCAGCGGAAGACAGCCATCAGCCCGCGGGAGGCAGGAGCCCCCCGCAGAAGGCGGCAGCGAAGACCGAGGAGGGGTTACGCCCCCCGTTGTTCTCCGCCATTTTCCGCCGCCCCCGGATGTGAAAGAGCTTAATTTGGGGTGGGGGCCTGGCTGAACATGGCGGAGAGCATCGGTGGGTGTCCCCCCCCCGGCGGAAGGCGGCGGCGAAGACCCCCCCGGCAGAAAATGTCTAGAAGACCGAGGAGGGGCTCCGCCCCCCGTTGTTCTCCGCTGTTTTCGGCCGGCCCCCCCCGGATGTAAAATAGCTTATTTTGGGGTGGGGGCCTGGCTGAACATGGCGGAAAGCATCGGTGGGTGTCGCCCCCCCCCGGCAGAAAACGGCGAAGCCCCGGGCCCAATGGGCTGGTGGTGGGGGGTCCCGGCAGAAGACCCCCAGAGCTGACTAATAAATTATTTTATTCTGTGTGGTTTATTTGTGTTTACACTTTTCCACCCGGTGAATGGGTAGGTGTACGATGTACCCCATACTCATTCACATAGGGTGGGGGGCCAGAATCTGGGGGCCCCCTTATTACAGGGGACTCTCAGATTCTGATAAGCCCCCCGCCCGCATACCCCGAAAACCAACGGCCAGGGTTGTCGGGAAGAGGCTCTTGTCCCTATCGACATGGGGACAAGAGTGCTTTGGGGTGGGGGGGGGGCAGTGCCCCCCTCCCCCAAAGCACACACTCCCCCATGTCGAGGGCATGTGGTCTGGTATGGCTCAGGAGGGGGGGGGCGCTCGCTCATCCCCACCCCCATTCCTGTCCGGCCAGACTGCGTGCGTGGGAGAAGGGTTTGGTCTGGATCTGAGGGGGAACCCCACGCCGTTTTTGGCGTTGGTTTAACCCCTTATGTTTCAGATCAAATCTAAGAGCCTGTTGTGCACCTGGAGGGGGACCCCCACACCGTTTTTTTTTAAATTTGGTGTGGAGTTCCCCTTTATCCCGGTCCTGTCAGGGGGGGGGGGAATGCCTGCTCGTCTGTCCATACAATGTATGAACAGTGATCTGTCATTTCCCCTAGACAGTCCCAACCCCTTTACAGTTAGAACACACCCAGGTAACATAATCAACCCCTTCCTCGCCCCTAGTGTTAACCCCTTCCCTGCCAGTGACATTTTTATAGTAAGCAATGCATTTGTATACCATTGGTCGCTAGAAAAATGCCAAAGCTCACAAAAATGTGTCCGCCACAATGTCACAGTAGCCAGAAAAATCAAAGATCGCCACTATTACTAGTAAAACAAAAATATATTCCTAAAAAACCCATAAGACCAACCCCTACTTATAACTTTTGCCCAAACCAATCAAACGCTTATTGCGATTTTTTGGAACCAAAAATATGTCGAAGAATACGTATCGGCCTAAACTGAGGGCAAACAGTTTTTGAATATATTTTGGGGGAGATTTATTATAGCAAACAGTAAAAAAGTTGTCTTTTTATTTACAAAATTGTCGCTATATTTTTGGTTCAAGCAAAAATAAGAAAAAACGCAGAGGTGATCAAATACCACCAAAAAGACAAAAAATAAATTTGTTGGGGGAAAAAAGAGGACGCCAAATTTGTTTGGGGGCCACTTCGCACAACCACGCAATTGTCAGTTAAAATGACGCAGTGTTGAAATGCAAAAACTGGCCCAGTCAGTGACCAGTAATATGGTCTGGGGCTCAAGTGGTTACAAATTAAGAAAACACTAAAGTTAGCCCAATTTATGGCCTTAATGTGAAAGATGATGTTACACCGAGTAAATAGATACCCAACATGTTACACTTTAATATTGCACACACTCATGGAATGGCGCCAAACTTCAGTACTTGAAAATACCCATAGGCAACACTTTTTTTATTTATTTTCAGGTTACCAGTTTAGATTTACAGAGAAGGTCTAGTGCTAAAAGTATTGCTCTCGCTCTAACATACGCTATGATACCTCACATGTGGGGTTTGAACGGGGGTTAAATATGTGGGCGGGACTTACACATTTAAGGCCCGCCCACATATGGAAACATCCTTCAAACCACACATGTGAGGTATAATAGCGTGCGTAAGAGCGAGAGGAATACTTTTAGCACTAGACCTCATCTGTAAATCTAAACTGGTAACCGGAAAAAAAAATGCTGCGTGTTCGCTTCTGACTGCGAGCTACTAGGGACAAGGGCGTTTAAATTATTATTATTTATGTTTGTTACGTAAAAATTCTATAAGACCTCCCCTTCAGCTTGTAAAGCATCAGTTCAGGGGGACTAAAAAAATAAATAAAACACCTCTAATGCTTTCATCCGCCATTGCAGATTTGATTCTGGTAATGCATCTCGAGTGAACTGGGCATGCTCGAACACTTAGAAAAATAAGCTGGGTGTTTGAGCCTGAAAATGACATGCATCTTTCTGAGCATGCTCAGAAAGCTTGTTTTTTGGCTTAGTAATTTAAGGACATCCTTAACAGGTGTAAGCAGTTACAAGTGCACACAAACTAGAGGCTGACATTTCTTCATGTGTTTCCAATTGGTTCATTAGCACACATGTTATAAAAAGCGTGGATAGTGCACGTGTCAGCTGCCCTCAGAGGGGGCAGATTTGCTGGCTGGAAGTAATGGCGGAGCAAAATAGAGATGTTTTGGAGCAAGTTTTGTTTTTTTGATGTTTTGTCTGCTGTATGATTTTGCTAAATGTTTCTCAAGATGTTAATGACTAATGTTTTAATCCTGTGGGTCTATCCTGTTATTTCAAAAGCATGATTTATTTTCCAATGACTGTGTGAAATAAATGTTGGTCTTTTTTGTTTTTAGGTTTTTTTATATATTTTTTGTGTGTTTATTTGTAATTTTTTGTTTTGCTTTCCTTGTTTTGTGGACCAATAAAATTACTTTCAAATTTTGAAGTTTGTTTTGTGATATTTTTTTTCATGCTATGGATTTCAACAGCTACAGCTGAAATAGTTTGGGCCTAAACCACCAAGTGTGATTTGTCTCTAAGCTCTTTCCTGGTGTGTATGCATGAAATGTTTAGTCACCAGAAAAGGAAGGACAAAGCGGTAAATATTGTTTCCTAGAATTGATGTCCAGACTGACTTTTTAAAGCACATGTGCAAGATGAAGGAAAACCTGCAAACAAGGCCTGTTTGGAGGGGGGGGGGGGGTGGTGTATTGGTGGAAATTTTTTGTTTATTCAGACACGACATTAGGTACCAAATTTACAAATAACGGGGAAACATCAAGAAAATCTCACACTGCTTACAAAAATTTACATATACAAGATAATCATTTAACCACTTTGCAACCGCCCTATGCCAAAAGTACGGCTCTAGGGCGGTTGCTGTATTCTAACTGGCCGTTAATTAACGGCCTGTCAGAATCGCGCTCCCGCGCGCCTCCTGAGGCGCGCACACGGGAACATCCGTGACCGCCGGGTCCAGAGGACCCGGCGCATTACGGATCACGGTAAATCGCCGCTGATAGCGGCGGTTTACCACGTGATCGCGCCGTCCAATGACGGCGCGATCAGATGTAAACAGACCGGCGTCATTTGATGACGCCGGTTCTTCCCTCCTCTCTCTGTACCGATCGGTACAGTGTGAGAGGAGAGGGGAGGGAGCGGATGGCAGCGCCAGTGCTGCGGGCTGGATCTGTGACAAATGCAGTCACAGATCCATCCATCCCTCCTCCCTGCTCAGCCATCCCTGCTGCATATACTCTGCAATACTCACCTGGGCATACTCTGCAATACTCAGGCATACTCTGGGCAATACTCTGGGCAATACTCTGGGCATACTCTGCAATACTCAGGCATACTCTGGGCAATACTCTGGGCATACTCTGCAATACTCAGGCATACTCTGGCAATACTCTGGGCATACTCTGCAATACTCAGGCATACTCTGGCAATACTCTGGGCATACTCTGCAATACTCAGGCATACTCTGGCAATACTCTGGGCAATACTCTGGGCATACTCTGCAATACTCTGGGCATACTCCACAATACTCTGCAATACTCTGGGCATACACTGCCAATACTCTGGGCATACTCTGCAATACTCTGGGCATACTCTGCAATACCCTGGGCATACTCTGCATACTCTGGCAATACTCTGGGCATACTCTGGCAATACTCTGGGCATACTCTGCAATACTCTGGGCATACTCTGCAATACTCTGGGCATACTCTGCAATACTCAGGCATACTCTGGCAATACTCTGGGCAATACTCTGGGCATACTCTGCAATACTCTGGCAATACTCTGGCAATACTCTGGGCATACTCTGCAATACTCTGGCAATACTCTGGGCATACTCCACAATACTCTGCAATACTCTGGGCATACACTGCCAATACTCTGGGCATACTCTGCAATACTCTGGGCATACTCTGCAATACCCTGGGCATACTCTGCATACTCTGGCAATACTCTGGGCATACTCTGGCAATACTCTGGGCATACTCTGCAATACTCTGGGCATACTCTGCAATACTCTGGGCATACTCCGCAATACTCTGGGCATACTCCGCAATACTCTGGGCATACTCTGCAATACCCTGGGCATACTCTGGCAATACCCTGGGCATACTCTGCATACTCCGCAATACTGGGCTACTCTGCATACTCCGCAATACTCTGGGCATACTCTGGCAATACTCTGGGCATACTCTGGCAATACTCCGCAATACTCTGGGCATACTCTGCAATACCCTGGGCATACTCTGCAATACCCTGGGCATACTCTGCATACTCCGCAATACTCTGGGCATACTCTGGCAATACTCTGGGCATACTCTGGCAATACTCTGGGCATACTCTGCAATACTCTGGGCATACTCTGCAATACTCTGGGCATACTCTGCAATACTCTGGGCATACTCTGCAATACTCTGGGCATACTCTGCAATACTCTGGCAATACTCTGGCAATACTCTGGCAATACTCTGGCAATACTCTGGCAATACTCTGGCAATACTCTGGCAATACTCTGGGCATACTCCGCAATACTCTGCAATACTCTGGGCATACACTGCCAATACTCTGGGCATACTTTGCAATACTCTGGGCATACTCTGCAATACCCTGGGCATACTCTGCATACTCCGCAATACTCTGGGCATACTCTGGCAATACTCTGGGCATACTCTGCAATACTCTGGGCATACTCTGCAATACTCTGGGCATACTCTGCAATACCCTGGGCATACTCTGCATACTCCGGGCATACTCTGGCAATCTGGCACTCTGGGCATACTCTGGGCATACTCTGCACTCTGCATACTCTGCAATACTCTGGCAATACTCCGGGCATACTCTGGCAATACTCCGGGCATACTCTGGCAATACTCCGGGCATACTCTGGCAATACTCCGGGCATACTCTGGCAATACTCTGCCAATACTCTGGGCATACTCTGCAATACTCTGGCAATCTGCACTCTGGGCATACTCTGCAATACTCTGGCAATACTCCGGGCATACTCTGGCAATACTCCGGGCATACTCTGGGCATACTCTGCAATACTCCGGGCATGGGCATACTCTGCCAATACTCTGGGCATACTCTGCAATACTCTGGGCAATACTCTGGGCATACTCTGGGCATACTCTGGCAATACTCTGGGCATACTCTGGGCATACTCTGCAATACTCTGGGCATACTCTGGGCATACTCCACAATACTCTGGGCATACTCCACAATACCCTGGGCATACTCTGCAATACCCTGGGCATACTCTGCATACTCCGCAATACTCTGGCAATACTCTGGGCATACTCTGGCAATACTCTGGGCATACTCTGCAATACTCTGGGCATACTCTGCAATACTCTGGGCATACTCCGGGCATACTCTGGCAATACTCCGGGCATACTCTGGGCAATACTCTGGGCAATACTCTGGGCAATACTCTGGGCAATACTCTGGGCAATACTCCGCAATACTCTGGGCATACTTAGCAATACTCTGGGCATACAGCAGCCCCTGTCCCCGCGAGCTCGCATGCAGAAGCGAACGCATACGCAAGTCCCGCCCACATATAAAAACGGTATTCAAACCACATGTGAGGTATCTTTATATCATGTTTTGGGGTTTTATGTATTTTTCTAGCAAATAAATGATGATTTTTACATGTAGGAGAGAAATGTCAGAATTGGCCTGGGTGCTCCCTGCATGTTGGGCCTCTGTATGTGGCCGCACTGTGTAAAAGTCTCACACATGGGGTATCGCCATACTCGGGAGGAATAGCAGAATGTGTTTTGGGGTGTAATTTGTGGTATGCATATGCTGTGTGTGAAAAATAACCTAATAATATGAAAATTTGATGAAAAAAAAAAAAATCTTGATTTTGCAAAGAATTGTGGGAAAAAATTACAACTTTAAAAAACTCACCAGGCCTCTTTCTAAATACCTTGGAATGTCTTCTTTCCAAAAAGGGGTCATTTGGGGGGTATTTGTACTTTTCTGGCATGTTAGGGTCTCAAGAAATGAGAGAGGCTGTCAGTACTTCAGGTGTGATGAAATTGATCAATTTTCAGGATTTGGTACCATAGCTTGTAGACCCCATAACTTTCACCCAGACTAAATAATATCCAACATTTTTTATTTTTTTTACCAAAGATATGTAGCAGTATACATTTTAGGCCAAATTTATGAAGAAAAATTACTTTTTTGCAAAATTTTATAATAGAAATGAAGAAAAATTATTATTTTTTGCAAAATTTTGTTCTTTTTTCATTTATAGCAAAAAAAATAAAAACCGCAGAGGTGATGAAACACCACCAAAAGAAAGCTCTATTTGTGGGAAAAAAAGGACAAAAATTTCATTTGGTTATAGTGTTGTATGACTGAGTTATTGTCATTCAAAATGTGAGAGCACCGAAAGCTGAAAATTGGTCTGGTTATTAAGGGTGTTTAAGTGCCCAGTGGTCAAGTGGTTAAACAACTATAACACTCCTATAAAACCAACATTGAATTTACAAACCTTGAAAACACAGACTAATAACACGCAACCAATTCACCAGTGCTAACCTCTATCAGGTTGGGCAAACTTTTATCACCCTCCATTATCCGGCTCATTGCACTTTGGGTCACTATTGGTGCATACCCATAATTAAGGTCCATAAGAAACAAAAGAAAGAATAACAAAATACTATCTGTGACCCAAGGGCCACCTCCATATCCTCCTGGGTTACTGCACCACCCAACGCATGAGAATCCACCCGGGGGGGAGAGCGGGGCAAAACGGGAAGAAAGCGGGAGGGGAACAGAACAGGAATGAGAGGAGGGGGCAACAGGAAGAGAAAGGGAAGGGGGGGAAGGATAGCACAGACTGGCCCCAACACCCCCCCCCCCAGGGGGGAACCACCAAACCCTCCTCACTCCCCTCTACTTCAGAATCGGTGTCTAAGGCAGAGGAGTCCAGCAAAAACTCAGGAGGCCCCCCAAGGAAAACCCCACCACCTCCTGACACTCCACTCCGACCAGGAGGGTCAGGGGCTACTGCACTAACCCCCGCCCTCCTCCTGATGAGACCCTGCCTTTGAGGCTCCTCACCCCCCTCTACATCAGAATCAATGTCCACTCCACTCTGACCTGGAGGATCAGGGGCAGCTGCACCAACCCCCGCCCTCCTCCTGACAGAAACTTGCCTCTGGGGCATAGGGGCAGCCCGACCACCAGATCTAGAAGCACCCGCGGCCTGCCCCCCCCCCCCCCACCCCCTCCATCTCAGAATCAGTGTCCGAGGTGAAACCCTCCGACACCCCAGATTCCTCTTGCACATTACCCCTATAAGCCTGCGGACATCGACTGAAAGGGTGACCTAACTTGTTACAAAGATTACATCTAATATGGGCACACCCGTCCGCCAGATGACCCCTCCCACCACAGCGCGTGCACTTCACAACAGTGCATTCAGCGCTCAAGTGAGTGGGGGACCTGCACTTAAAACACCTTTTAGGCTGTCCAGGATAAAAAAACAAAATTCTATCTCTCCCAATGAAAGCACTCCCAGGGATATGAGCCATGCTATTTCCCTGCCTTTTCAACTTAATCTTAACCCCCCAGGCCCCTGTCCAGATCCCCCTTTCATCCACCTTCTTCCAAAGGGGGCACTGGAGCTGGCCATGACGGGTCAACCAGGTCGCAATGTCTTCCGGAGGAAGGGATTCATTGCGTACCAGGATGGTTACATTTTTGACCTCCTCCTGCCTAGACAGGGGGGTCAAACAGAACTTGGACCATGGGTCCTGTCTTTTAACTAGTTCATAATTCAACAAAAACATTTCCATAACGATGACTGACATAAAACTAAAATCAAACTCTACTGAACCTCCCGGATGGATAACCGCAAAGAGGTCAGACGCCCTTACTCCCAGAGAGAGGACCATATCGATGACCTCTCCTCGGGACGGGCACTGACCTTCACCAATAAACTTTAGTTGCACCACATTCCTCCTCCTGCGTTCTGTACCACCACCTCCCCTGGACCATGCCCCCTCACCCCGCTGCTCTTGCGCAGGGGGAACCCTGAAATTGCGGGGCACCGAACTTGCTGTAAATATAATCCAAGGGAGCACTTAACCCAGCCACTTGGGCATAAGACCTGCCCTCCCTCAAAGCATTGAGCAAGCTCTCTTCCTGAGAGGTTGTGATAACTCCCGCAGGTTGGGGTGCATCAAATGGACCAACCCCCCTCAGGACCTCCATTGACGCAACCTGGGCAGTCTCCTCATGACTCGCTGCCCTCCCCCTCACTACTGAAGGACCCGAAAGGGAGCCCGACCCCAACACAACTTCCTGTACCTGAGCCAATTGAGTATCATCCATATTAAAACCAGAGTCCCCCATCTCTTCACAGGCTCCATAGGAACCTACATGGACTTCTGTCACAGCTGCAGACTGGGAACCTTCTAACTTTCTAATAAAATCCATTGCCAAACATTCATCATCTAAATGTCCCGCAGGGTGATCCCCCCAAACTGGAGCCTGTTCAGAAGGGAGACCCGCAGATGGGGAAGTACTCACAAGTCCCTGGGTATTCTGTTCCAAAGCTGAGGACCGGACCTGGCCGGGAAATGGAGCTCCGGGTGTCACCACAGCCACTTCCGGTTCACTCGCTGACGTCACTTCCGGTTCCGGGTCACGTGATGATGTCACTTCCGGTTCCGGGTCACATGCTGACGTCACTTCCGGTCGCGGCTCCGTCCCAATCACGGGAGATTCCCGCACAGCGGAAATGCCCTCCAAGTCACTGCTGATTGGTCGTCCAGAAGCAGGAGGCTCCACATGGCGTGGCGTGCCCTCTCCCTCGGCAGCCATTGCTATCCTAGCCATAGCTTCTTCCATACTAGATGTCATACAGTCCATCTCAACTGGATCCGCGGTAGATGCCTGCCCCTCACCTTGTAAACCCGCAGCGGTCGCCACCACAACGGCTGGCTGACCCTGCTGTAGGCTACTTGCTGGGTTCACAGAGGCCAAAGCACCCCCGCTTCCAGGAGCAGGCTTATCACCCTGATCTTGCTGGGAACCAGACACACTCTTCACGGTGACCAAAAGACCAGGCGGAAGACGAGGAAGACTCACCACGGGGTTGAGACCTCTCTCACTCACGCAAGTACCTCCTGCTTCGTGGGACAACCTCCCACTTGATGTTGTACCCCCTTTCTTCACAGGTTGGGGTCCGGCAGGTGCCTGGGCACCCTCAGCGGTACTCTCCGAGATAGTCCCTGAGGTCTGAGGTTCCACTAACAGAGAACCCCCAGCCCCCTCAGCTACTAATGCTGACTTGCCTCTCCTTGCTGCCTGCTTGCTCTCCTCAGAGGCACGTTGGAGCTCCCTCCTGATTGGAAGGAGGAAAGCCTTCTCTGCAGTCCCTCTGGAACAGAGACACATAACAAGACCCCATAACTGGCCATTCTGCTCTTTCAACAGGTCTATTGCTTCCTTGAATTCAAATCTTTTTGAGCTACTAGCCCGATCTCTTCTGTTCCTTAAACTGGCCAGCACTGTAATCCTGGAATGGAGAGCTTGTGCCACCTTCTGAATCAAACCTTTGGTTTTGCTGCGTCTTCTCAGCATTCGCTGATCATCCTCCCCTTGCTGGGGAAAAGTCCAATCTGCCAGCTTGGACTGGACCGACAAAAATTGCTTCTCTTCTTTATTTAAATCCCCAAAACTTGGGAGATCCACGGTCCTCGGAGGTACCGGGCGGGAGGTGAACTCCCCTTGCCCAGGAACAAGCCCCTGGCCTGGGCTTGATGAGGCCATAGCCTCCCTCTCCTCCAGGGTCTGGTTCTTCACAGGAGCTGCTTCAAAGACACAACCTCTTCCTTCAAGGCATTGGTGGACAGGCTTGAAGTGCTGATTTACAGCGCTGTGCTTGAAACTAGCACAAGACAATCCTATTCTAATTGTGGGTTGTTTGAGGGAAGCCAATTGAGTGTTAGAACCCCTGCTAGTGTTTTTAGGTTGGGCTTTGTGTCCCTTTTCTTATAATTGGCTTCACTTCCTGTCACACAGCTAAACAGGAAGTGAGGTTAAAACCCTACCAATGGTCTTTTCTTCGGGACACAGGTCAATCTAACTAGTGTCCCCATTAAGCAAATTGCACTGCAGTGTACACCCCAAATGATTAGTTACTTTGGGGTTTAGTAAAGGCAAAGCCGCTCTGCAGTAGAAGCGTAGGCAATGAAAATCAGAAGGGAAGCACTGATGGTTTTAACTTCCAATCCCGCCAAGTTTTTATTTTTCTTCCTTGCTTGTCCACTTGTAGTGCAAAGTGGATTTGCCTTTAGTAAATGGACCCCAATGTCCAAGATCTATACTAATTTGGGGTGTACACAGCAAAATGCAATTTCCAAAATGGGAAACTATTTAGATTGATCTGTGTGTCCCCAACAAAACATTACTCAGGTTTTTCCCTCACTTCCTGTTTGGCTATGTGGCAGGAAGTGAATGAATTAAGCAGAAAGTGACAACATTTGTGAGGTGTCTTTACCCTATCAGGGGTGCAGGCATCCCCAAAACAAACAAGAAAATTGTTGATTTAACATTGGGTGGTGTTTGTGGGGGTCCCTAACACACATTCATACATATTAGCAACGCTGGATCCTGGCCTATTGGCATGGTTATATTTTCTTAAGCCTCTCAATAAAATGATGTGAAATTTGGGGTTAAACTGGAACTATAATCATCACTTTTATTTTTTTGTTTTCTTTCATTTTGGATAGAGTTGGGGGGGGGGGGTAGAAGCTCTGTCAGTTTATTTTGTATTATCCCTGTCCGTTTGGGGAGATTGGCTATGGGGCAGGAAGTGAAGGCCAAACAGGAAGTGATCGAAAAACTAGGCAAATTAAGGGACTCCTGTGCCCCCCCCCCACAGAACTTGTGTGTGTCCCCTGAAAATTCCTGGGTGGGTCATAAAAAAACAGGGTGTGGCCTTGACAGGAAGGGTGGGTCATTTTTCTATTAGGGGGTGCCAAAATTTGGTCAGGCCTAGGGCAGCACAAAACCTAAATGTCCTACTGCATATTAGGGCTTATTTAGACAGGATCCAATTTACAGCATGTTTTTAGATTGTGGGAGGAAACCCGCACAGGGAGAACATGCAAACTCCAGGCAGATAGGGTCATGGGCGGGATTCGAACCAGCAACCCTTTTGCTGCTAGGTGAACATGCTACACACTACACCACTGTGCTGAACGAACATGATCACAGCTGAAAGCATGAGATGTTTTGTTTTTTTCCAATTCCATGCTTTCCAGCCTGGAGGACAGATGTGGGGTCTAATTGACCCCGCCTCTCTCTATAAAGAGGACCTGTCACACACTAGTCCTATTACAAGGGATGTTTACATTCCTTGTAATAGGAAGAAAAGTAAAAAATAATACAACAAAAGGGACAAACAAGTGCAAAAATGAAAATATTAAGTAAAAAAAAAAAAAAAAAAAAAATTAATTTAAATGCTCCTGTCCCTAGTAGCTCGCACTCAGAAGCGAACACGCATGCAAGTACCACCCACATATGTAAACACCCTTCAAACCCCACATGTGAGGTATCATAGCGTGCGTTAGAGTGAGAGCAATAATTTTAGCACTAGACCTCCTCTGTAACTCAAAAGTGGTAACCTGAGAAAAAAAGCTTCAGGCATGGGCCCCCTGGAGCAGAGAACGGGGGGGGGGGTGCTGCCGCTTGAAATTGAGAAGGGGGGGCTGCCGCAATTTGATAAGCGGGGGGTTCCTTTACAAAAAATAAATATAGAAAAATATATATTAAAAAAAGGGTGGTAGCCATCCGGGGGCCCTGGGGACCTCTGGGCCCTTTAATAAAAATAAACCTCTTGGCCCTTTAATGAAAAATAAATAAAAATATCTATCTATATATATATATATATATATAAAAATAAAAAAAAGGGGGGTTGCCTTGGGAGCTCTGGGCCCTTTAATAAAAAATAACTAAAAAAATATCTAAACAAAAATAACATGGGGTGGGAGCTGTGGTGGCTCAACGTGAATGGCACTGTGCTGACAAGCCGTTCACCTCTGCAGCCAAGGGTTCGGATCCCGGTCTCGGCTATATGTGAATTGAGTTTGGTGGTCTCAGCCCGGCTCCCGGTGGGTGTGCTATGCAAGGTACGCCTGTGCTTAGTATGCCCACCCCCCCCCCAAAAAAAACACCACACTTGCACGCACACAAAATTGGTTTAACACGCACGCACTTTGGCCATGAGGTCTCCTAAAATAAAGAGAGGCGAAGGACCTACACAGAAGAGTGCACACTGTATATCATACACAGAGCGCACGCTATACACAGAGCGCACACTGTAAATTATACACAGAGCACACTATACACAGAGCGCACACTGTAAATTATACACAGAGCACACTATACACAGAGTGCACACTATACACAGAGCGCACACTGTATATTATACACAGAGTGCACACTATACACAGACGTACACTATACACAGAGCCCACACTGTATATTATACACGGAGCACACTATACACAGAGCCCACACTGTATATTATACACAGAGCACACTATACACAGAGCCCACACTGTATATTATACACAGAGCGCACGCTATTCACAGAGCACACTATACACAGAAGAGCACACACTATGGGCCAGATTCAGGTAGATGGGCGCTTCTTTACTTTGGAGTAACGTTTCTCATTTACGTTACTCCGCCGACACTTTCGGCACAAGTACTGTAATTCACATAGCACTTGCTCCTAAACTTGCGCCGGAGTAACGAAAATGCACTGGCGTAACCCGACGCAAGTGGAAGTGGGTGTGATCATATGTAAATGATGGGCGGAGCCCAGCGCAGAGGCTTACGTTCAGCGCATCATCCACGGAGCATGCTCAGTAAGTGAGGCTTCACTCGGCCCCCTGTGCGCATGCTCACAACTTCCGTCGGCACCACTTCACGGGATAGGCCAGCGCAATGTGTTCCGTTGCGCATATAAAAGCGCCAGCGGAAGCGCCATTCTGGCGAAAAAGTATTTCCGTTTCCCCCCACCCCAGGGAATTTACTTTTGCTCTGTTATGGCTGCTCCCGCTACCCCCAAAGAGAGGAGGAACCTCAATTTTAATGCCCAGGAGGTCTCTGTGGTCATCTCTGCTATGGAGACTTACAATGATTTCCTGCATGGGAAGAAAAGTAGGAAGACCAGCAAGGAGAGGAAGCAGGCCATCCTGGACACCATTGCTGGCAGGGTGAATGTGTTGGGGTACTCCACCCGGACTGCTGGTGATATCCAGAAAAAGATAAATGACCTGAGGCGCAAGGTCCGTGGCAAGGTGGCCACCATTCGGAGCCATGAGCGGGGCTCAGGTGGTGGACCCCCATGTCCGGTCAGCCTGACCACAGAGGAGGAGGTGGTTGCCCGCTGCCTGGAGAGGGAGCAATTGGAGGGGGTACCAGGCTATGATTCTGTGGAGGAAGGCTCCACGACAGGGAAGTGTTTTTTATCCCCTATTTGGTGTGTTGCATGTGGGGGGGAGGGTACATGTGCCAAGTGTGTGGGACCACCAACATGTGTCTGCTTTGTGTCATCCACAGATGACGGAGCTGGGCCATCATCTGTTGCCGGCCATTCCACCCCAACCCCCCAACGGGATCATGAGGACGAGCCCCTGGGTGCTGAAGACACCGAGGTGGAGGAGAGTGCCCACACCACTTCTGTGGAAATGGTTGAGGAGGAGCCTGTTCCTCAGCAGGAGTTTTTTTGGTGTTATCTGAGTCCTCCCCTTCTGCAGGTCCCTCTGTCATCCCCTCACCCATCCTCGGTAGCCCCTCAAGGGCGACTCCATCCCCACGGGTACAACCATCTCCTGGCCCCAGGAAGGCCACCCGTAAGACCAGGGGGGTGTCTGATCTGGTCCAGGACCAGGTGGCGATGGACCATGCCCGGCAAACACAACAGATGGGGGAGATTGCTGGGCACTTGGACCGGCTCGCTGACAGTCTGTGCTCCGTATCGCAGCTGCCCAGTGGTTTGCAGGACGTTGTCACCAGCCTGGGGGGGGTGCAGGCTGATGTACGGCACCTCACAGCAGCCGTCCACGCCAACACAGCTGCCATCCGGGAAGAGGGGAGGCAGCGGCAGCATGCCCAGCGGCATAATATCACCCGCCAGATGAGAATGCAGGCCCAGACCAATCATTTTCTGAGCCAGATTGCCGTGGCCTTGGAGGACATGCAGCCAACAGCAGCCAGGAGTGGCCCACCCGGGGATCAGCCTCCTCCAGATGCCCCCCCACCCCCACCCACTCCCTCCAGGCAGCTGAGGAGCCCGAGAGTGCCCACAAGGAGGAGCCCCCGTCATCCCAGATGATTTTTTTTTTCTCTGTTTTTTTTATTTAATTTTTTCTGTTATTACTCAGGTTATGAGTTTATTTTTTCTGTTATTACTCAGGTTATGAGTTTATTTTTTCTGTTATTACTCAGGTTATGAGTTTATTTTTTCTGTTATTACTCAGGTTATGAGTTTATATTTTATTTTTAACTGCACACGGTCAGGAGTGCAGGGGACAGTGTGAATGGTGTGTGAATGTGAGGGGGTGGCACTCCTGCCAGTAAGGGGTGTCACCCTCGGCCGTGGTGGTGAAGTTAACCCCACGGCTGTGTGAATGACGTGTGAAAGGTTTATGAATGGACAGCGACATCATTGGGGCCTTAACGCTGGCGTTGCTGCTCCCAAGTCCTACATGCTGGACTTGGGCTAATCCAATGCGATGTGGATGTGGTGTGTGTGATCTAGGGACATCAGTGGTGTGCATGTATGCATTGTCTGTGTGATTAATGTTTTGGTTTAGTGTCCAAAGATGCCTACGGCGAGGACCCTCCTGACTGCTCTTCCATCAGCAGACTGGTTCTCCTCTGGCAGGTGGGGACTGTGTGGGTCGGGGGTCAGGTCATCACGTATGTCAATCTGCAGGCCTTTTCTCATAGCAAAGTTGTGCAGAATGCAACATGCACCGATGATCTGACACACAAAGGTAGGGGAATACAATAGGGTCCCCCCGGACTTATCCAGGCAGCGGAAACGGGACTTCAGGAGCCCAAATGTTTGCTCCACCACCGCACGGGTTTTGATGTGTGCTTCATTGTATCTTCTCTCTCCTCTGGTTTGGGGGTTCCGGAAAGGAGTCATTAGATGGGGTCCCAGTGCATATGCAGAGTCACCTGTAAGGGAAAAGACAGGAGGATGTTAGTCATGCATGTGCCCCTTGTGAGGTGTGCATCATGGGAGGGGATAGTCATGCCTGCCACCCATGTCACTCACCAACCAGCCAGCTGTCCCCATACATGTTCTGCTTGAATTCTGCTGGGATGGGACTCTGACGGTATATGAAGCTGTCATGGCTGGATCCGGGGTGTTTGGCACGGACGTGCCATATGAGGCGCTGGGCATCGGCTATTACCTGTACGTTGATGGAGTGCCAATGCTTCAGATTGCGGTATATGTGCTCGGTGGCACTGGGGGGCTGTAGGGCCACATGTGTGCAATCAATGGCCCCCACAGTGCGTGGGAATCTGGCAATGCTGTAGAAATCTATCATTGCCTTCAGGCGCAGCTCCTCAGTGGTGGGTCTGATGAACTGGTTGGACATGCGTCTGAGGATTGCAGGGACAACCTGGTGCACACATCTGCTCATGGAGGATTGTGACATCCCAGCCACCACTCCACTTGTACGCTGGAATGATCCACTTGCAAGGAAATGAAGTGTTGCCAGTACCTTCACCAGTGGCTGCACTGCTTGTGAGCGGTGTGTCTTGCTGGTGATGTCACCCTGCAGGGTTGTGGTTAGTTCAAGTATTGCATCAGGGCTGAATCTGAAGAGGCGATACACCTCCTCATCCCCCATGCCAAAGAGGCTCATGCGCGTGCGGTATATCCTCTCACGTGCCTGCCTCCTCCGTACCGGGGGACCCAGTACTAGTGCTAGGACCGCGACTGCCCCTGGCATGTTGGCACACAGAGGTGTTGTCCTTGCACGTGTGGTTGTTCAGCTTGCTAGTTTCGTCGGTAACGCTGCTGCTGTAGCTGCTCTCCTGCTGACCTGAGGCCGTCTGGAGTAAAGATAAAGCAGCTATTTGTAGAAATATCTTTGCGCCAGACGGACGAGATACGCGCGGCGCATGTAGCCAGCGTATGGTGCTAATCCGTTCGCGAATCGGGAAATATCCCTCATTTGCATATTTGCAGGGGAAATCAATAGGCGCGACTGATGCGCCAAACGAAATTATGCGCTGACGAGACTCTGGCGTCGGAAAGTTAAGCCGATCGGAAAAAGCCTGTTTTCTGTCGCATCTAGTTTGGTGGGTACGGCCACATAGATACGATGGCGCATATTCACAGTTACGCGGCGCATATCGAAATACTCCAGCGCAACTCTACCTGAATCTGGCCCTTTATATTATACACAGAGCACACTATACACAGAGAGCATGCTATACACAGAGCACGCTATACACAGAAGAGCGCACACTATATATATTATACACAGAGCACACTATACACAGAGAGCACGCTATACACAGAGCACACTATACACAGAAGAGCGCACACTGTATATTATTCACAGAGCACACTATACACAGAAGAGCGCACACTATATATTATACACAGAGCACACTATACACAGAAGAGCGCACACTATATATTATACACAGAGCACACTATACACAGAGAGCACGCTATACACAGAGCACACTATACGCAGAAGAGCGCACACTGTATTTTATTCACAGAGCACACTATACACAGAAGAGCGCACACTATATATTATACACAGAGCACACTATACACAGAGAGCACGCTATACACAGAAGAGCGCACACTGTATATTATTCACAGAGCATACTATACACAGAGAGCATGCTATACACAGAGCACACTATACACAGAAGAGCGCACACTGTATATTATTCACAGAGCATACTGTACACAGAGAGCATGCTATACACAGAGCACACTATACACAGAAGAGCACACATTCTATATTATTCACAGAGCACACTATACACAGAAGAGCACACACTATATATTATACACAGAGCACACTATACACAGAGAGCATGCTATACACAGAGCACACTATACACAGAAGAGCGCACACTGTATATTATTCAAAGAGCATACTATACACAGAGAGCATGCTATACACAGAAGAGCACACATTGTATATTATTCACAGAGCACACTATACACAGAAGAGCGCACACTATATATATTATACACAGAGCACACTATACACAGAGAGCACGCTATACACAGATCACACTATACACAGAAGAGCGCACACTATATATTATACACAGAGCACACTATACACAGAAGAGCGCACACTATATATTATACACAGAGCACACTATACACAGAAAGCACGCTATACACAGAAGAGCGCACACTGTATATTATTCACAGAGCACACTATACACAGAAGAACGCACACTATATATTATACACAGAGAGCACTCTATACACAGAGAGCACTCTATACACAGAAGAGCGCACACTGTATATTATTCACAGAGCATACTATAGACAGAAGAGCGCACACTATATATTATACACAGAGCACACTATACACAGAGAGCACGCTATACACAGAGCACACTATACACAGAAGAGCACACACTATATATTATACACAGAGCACACTATACACAGAAGAGCGCACACTATATATTATACACAGAGCACACTATACACAGAAAGCACGCTATACACAGAAGAGCGCACACTGTATATTATTCACAGAGCACACTATACACAGAAGAACGCACACTATATATTATACACAGAGCACACTATACACAGAGAGCACTCTATACACAGAAGAGCGCACACTGTATATTATTCACAGAGCATACTATAGACAGAAGAGCGCACACTATATATTATACACAGAGCACACTATACACAGAGAGCACGCTATACACAGAGCACACTATACACAGAAGAGCGCACACTGTATATTATTCACAGAGCACACTATACACAGAAGAGCGCACACTATATATTATACACAGAGCACACTATACACAGAGAGCACGCTATACACAGAAGAGCGCACACTGTATATTATACACAGAGCACACTATACACAGAGAGCATGCTATACACAGAGCACACTATACACAGAAGAGCGCACACTGTATATTATTCACAGAGCACACTATACACAGAAGAGCGCACACTATATATTATACACAGAGCACACTATACACAAAGAGCACGCTATACACAGAAGAGCGCACACTGTATATTATTCACAGAGCACACTACACACAGAAGAGCGCACACTGTATATTATACACAGCGCTAACTATACACAGAGCCCACACTGTATATTATACACAGAGCACACTATACACAGAGAGCACGCTATACACAGAGCACACTATACACAGAAGAGCGCACACTGTATATTATTCACAGAGCACACTATACACAGAAGAGCGCACACTGTATATTATACACAGTGCTAACTATACACAGAGCCCACACTGTATATTATACACAGAGCGCACGCTATACACAGGAGAGCGCACATTACACAGAGCCCACACTGTATATTATACACAGAGAACACTATTGTTTAGGGTGGAGGCAGGGAGGGGGGTTATTGTTTAGGGTGGAGGCAGGGAGGGGGGTTATTGTTTAGGGTGGAGAGGTGGGGAGGGGGGGTTATTGTTTAGGATGGAGAGGCAGGCATGGGGGTTATTGTTTAGGATGGAGAGGCAAGCATGGGGGTTATTGTTAAGGGTGGAGGCAGGGGGGGGCGTTTTAGGCTGGAGAGGTGGGGGGAACATTTTATGATGGATTGGAGAGGCAGGAAGGGGGAGCCATTTTAGGGTGGGGAGGCAGCCGTTTTAGAATGCAGAAAGGGGGGCAGTTGCCAGTCACTTCCCTGCACCACAACACTTAGCAGCCCCACCCTCTCCCCCCTCCATGAAGTTCTGCAGCAGCTGAGAAAAGTTAGCAGAGGTGGGGGGAGGAGGAGCCAGGCTCACGGCAGGACACACTACACTCCGGGTGAAGCAGTCACTCTGTAGCCGCCCAGCAGAGGAGTGTGAGGACTGGGGATTGGAAGCAAGCATGTTACGGGGAGAGAAAATGAGAGCGCTAACTTCCATCCTAGCACTTAGTCACTCACCTTCTGCTCGTTCTGCACCCACCCCACAGCTGATGGAGAGGCAGGCAGCTGCCAGTCACTGCCCTGCACACAACACTTAGCAGCCCCACCCTCTCCCCCCTCTATGAAGTTCTGCAGCAGCTGTGAAAAAAGGGGAGGGGGAGGCTCAAACAGGACACACTACATACACTCCGGGTGGAGCCGTCACTCTGTAGCTAGCTGTCCAGCAGAGGAGTGTGAGGACTGGGGATTGAAAGCATGTTACCGGGAAGGAGAAACAATAAGAGCGCTGACCTCCGATCCCTGCACTTAGTCACTCACCTTCTGCTCGGGCTCAGCTCTGCACCCACCTGCCGCAACTCTGACTCTAGGGAAGTGTCCGTAGTGCTGAAAAAGCACCGCCCAGTCACCCTCCGGTCCCGGCCAATGAAAACAAATTAACATGAGCCAGGAACAAATCACTGGAGAGTGAGTGTGTGTGCGGGCGCACAGCTTGCGCCCTGCACACGCCCAAAACATGGGCAAATCAGCTTCCCAGCTTGCAATCAGCTGATTGCAAGCTGGGAAGCTTCCCATAGACCGCTGCATGACCGGCGCCTGGTCACTCTTAAAGTGACATTTTTTTTAAAAAAATGTTTTTTTTTTTACAGCTTGGGGGGGCGGCGCCCGAGCGCCCCCTATGGATGGGCCGCCACTGATATGAGGTCTATTGATAATTCCGCGTAAAGTCATGACCACCATCTAGTGATCCGACAAGGCTGTGTCTTTAATAAAGGCCTTGTGAACTGCAGGGATATGCAAAGAATGGATGAAGATATGATCTATCCTGGAGAAACACAAATGGGGGTTCGAAAAGTGTGTATAGTCGTGTTTCATTGGATTAAATTCCCTCCAGATGTCGACCAAACCGTGTTGGTAGATTAATTTCACCATGTTAGAGCTAATCCTAGTGGGGTGGGTCAGTTGTTTAGAAGGAATCTTCGATTTATCCAGACTTTGGTCAAAAGCTATGTTTGAGTCAACCCTGAATATCACGATTCCTTCCAACAATGCCTCCAATGTAAGAAACATTGTCGGAAAGAACGCTGCCTGACCTTTGTTAGGGGCATAATAGGAAACAAAGGAGAATAATTGATCTTCAATCAACCCCTTCACTAAAATGAACCTCCCCTCCAGGTCTTTGTGAACTAAAGTGTCCTTGAACTTACACGTTTTTGCGAATAAAATCGCTACCCCTTTCGTTTTGTTTACTGCACTTGCCCAAAAAATTTTTAGGAAATGGGCATTAAGGAAGGACGGGGAAAACCTTATTTGGAAATGTGTGTCCTGTAACATTACAACCTCCAATTTTTGGGAATGATATGAATGGAATATTTTCCTCCTTTTAATAGTTCAGACCCTGAACATTATGTGAAGCTACTTTTAACAATGGATGTGACATATTATTAAGGGGCATTGTGTGTGGGAAGGGAAAACTGAACATTGGAGAAATAACTCACCACCTGCAGCCAGGAACGAAGAAAAGTCAAACGATGCAGGAACCCGGGACCCGAAGTGGAGCGATGGGAATGATGCACCCGTGAACTGGCAAGCAAGAAAAAGACGTTAGAGAATAGAAGAAAAAAGAAAAGAAAAAGAGAAACATGGTGACCCAAAAAGGGTCTGTGAGGCTGGGAGGGGTGAAAACTCTGCTCAACCTCACCAAGTAATAAATCATCGTGACCCATAAATCGGGTCACAGATCCATCCCCAGAGCATGATCTAACCATGATCAGAAGATGGATGGAGGCGCATGACTGGTGCCTCAACCAGAACCAACCCTGTGAAACAAAAACAATACCAAACAATAAATGGCAACAAATCTATGTAAAACTATATCAAATAAAAATAAAAATAAACGGATCCAACCGTAGTGAAAGATCAAAAAAAATGAAGGACCCCACGCAGGGAGATCCAAACCTCTAAAAGTATAGGCGATTGATCCCACTCAATCTGGTACTGAGGTAGGTATATACTACCTCATCACCACAGGAAACAGACCAGCACTAGAGGGGGAAAAATAACAAAAGTCAAAAAAATATGACATAAGTCCACAGGAAGATACAAATGAGGTCACATCCCAGGGGTGATGTGCAGAAGGCAAGAACACAACAATTAGTTGGGCCAGTCCCTGAATGAAGGAAAAAGAGAAATCCAAGCCTCCTTTGTATCAAGTGGGGAGTGAAGCCTTAGTACGCCTTGATTTGTTGGATTTCCACATGGGGGAAATTGGGCTTATAGGTGTAGGGCACTTGGATCTACCCGCCTGCAGATTTGAAGTGTCCATTTCTGAGTCTTGCGTGATGAATTTAAGTTCCAATAAGAGCCATTCGCCCTCAGGAAAGGATGCGAATGAATAAGTTTTCCCTTTATACGAGAATTGTAATGCAAGAGGATTGAAAGCAGTGGTTTAAGAGCCCTGCGCCATTGGATAGTCATAGGAGAAATATCAGAAAACATGATAAATGTGAACTTTGACAGGAGATTTTCATAATTTCTTCTTTCACGCTGTAGAAGTGTGGTTTTACCACCACATCGCTAGGGGAACCATCTTTCCTGCATGGACCCAGGGATCTATGGGCTCTGTCTAGCTCCAACATGTGAGGGGATAATGCTGGTAAAAGGGTTTTAATGAGGTCCCTGACAGCGGTAGGGACATCTGAGATGGATTCTGGGAGCCCTCTCACTCTAAAATTGTCCCTCCTAGAGCGATTTTCAAGGTCATCTAACTTACTCAAGGCCACATCCAATTGCTCTTGTATGACCTGAATGACCTGTATGACCTGAATATGATCAGTGTTTTGGTTGGCTCTGGAAAGTGTAATATCAAGTTTATGCTCAATGGCTTCCATCCTGGATCCCAAATTTTGAAAGTCAGAACAAATGTCATTGGTGATTTTGCTAGCTGTGTGTGCCAGACCCTTCTCCAGGAGCTCTGATAGTTTCAAGAATAAGTCACCTGCATTCTGAGGAATTTCAAGTTCAGGGCCTCCTGGGGTAGCAACATCTTCGATGTGGGGAGAAGCAGCTCCTAAAGGAGTAAGCATGTAATTCTCCAGTGTGCGCTCTAAGAGTGATTCTGTGGAGGAGGGGGATGGGGTCACAACAAGGGGAACACTGTGGGAGGCCTGTGGAGTGAAGGTCAGAGTGGCAGGAGCTAGTACTTGCCTGCATTCCGAGAGGCCTCCGCTATGTGCTTCTCGCGGCTGAGACGCGCCCGCCATCTTTGATTCGTCCAGGGCCCCCTCGGCGGTGAAACTCGGGCCTAGATCGTGGCGGACAAAGCTGCCAAGCATGGGGAGGCAGCTGAAGTGTTCCCCGATCGATTCCCGTGGAGAGCGGATGTCTCTTAGGTGTGTATCCGGCTCAGGGGAGGTTAGCTGGCCGAGGCAGAACAGAGCTCCTGGCTTCCATCTTGGAAGCCTCGCACCTGCGCTCCTCTGTACTTTTGTAGTTTTTACTTTCAGTATCTTTTAATGATTTTAATCATTGGGTTATCTATGCTTTGGGTTATTGGTGGTGGATCGATTGGTTGCTCTGCCCCCTGACCATATATAATATATAGGGATGAGCCGAATCCCCCCTGGCTCTTTTCAGAGGAGAACATGCAAACAGGCAAAACATTTGTCCGAACAGGCAAACACCATTAAAGTCTATGGGACACGTACGTGAAAAATCAAAAGTGCTCATTTTAAAGGTTAATATGCAAGTTATTGTCATAAAAAGTGTTGGGGACCTGGGTACTGCCCCAAGGGAAATGTATCAATGCAAAACATTTTTTTTTAAACGGGCCACCCGTGATGTACGCCGAGGTGGGGTCAACTGTGACACCACAGGGAAACTTGTGGTGTCAGAGGGGGGCAGGGTCACCCACATACATCAATAGGTGCCCCCCCTTAGCTATTTAAGGGTTATCACGGCGGGTATAGCGTCTTTCAGCAGCTGCCTCTCATGGAGGCGGAATCAGATCATGGCAGGGTTTTTTTTCCTCGGACCGGTGAACAAGATGGATATACATCTCTGGAAATGTTTTATTTTTTAATAAAGGACTTGTCCCAAGCTGTCACCTGTTTTTTTTTTTTTTGTGAAATGGTAGGGGTACAATGTACCCTGTTTCCAATTCACATAGGGGGGCTGGGATCTGGTTGTCCCCTTTGTTCCTTCCAGATTCTGATAAGCCCCCCACCCGCAAACCCCTACAACCACTGGACAAGGGTTGTGGGGATGAGGCCCTTGTCCCCATTAACATGGGGACATGGTGCTTTGGACCCCAAAGCATCCTCCCCATGTTGAGGGCATGTGGTCTGGTACAGTTCAAGAGGGGGTCGCTCTCTCGTCCCCCCTCTTTTCCTGCTGCCTGCCAGGTTGTGTGCTCAGATAAGAGTCTGGTATGGATTTTTGGGGGGACCCCCACACCATTTTTATTTATTATTTGGCTTGGGTTCCCCTTAAAATCCATATTAGCCCTGAAGGGTCTGATATGGATTTTGAGAGGAACCCCTATGCTCTTTTTTTTAAATGGTGCAGGGTCCCCCTTAATATCAATACCAGACCTGAAGCGACTGGTATGGAATTTGGGGGGACCCCACACATTTTTTAAAATAATTTGGTTTGGGGTTCCCCTTAACCCCCTGGCGTATTCCCGAGTCAGGCTTGGGGTGGAATTTCAGGACCAAAAGCGGTAACCCCGAGCCAGACTTGGGACCGCCTTGCAGTGTCCACAGGCACAAGTTACTTACCTTGTCCCTGGATCCTGCGATGCCTCCCTGTTGTGTGATTGAGCAGTGTCCTCCTCGCTCGATTCACAGTGCCGAGTGCCGCCGTGCTCCGTTACCTGCGACGTTACGACGCACGGGGCAGAGATCGGCGCCAAATTTAAAACAGTAAATAAACACAATACATACAGTATACTGTAATCTTATAGATTACAGTACTGTATGAAAAAAATACACACCCCCTTTGTCCCTAGTGGTCTGCCCAGTGTCCTACATGCGCTTTTATATAATAAAAACTGTTCTTTCTGCCTGGAAACTGGAGATTGTGCATAGCAACCAAAAAGTGTCCCTTTATGTCAAAAGTGGTTTTAGAACAGCTAAAAAACAGCGATAATAAATTAGAATCACTTGCAGAATCGAAGGGTAGTGATTTGTGGGGAAATTCGTCATCAAAAAATTAAAAGTAATAATTTTTATTATTATTATATTATTTGTTATAATTATTTATATTTATTATATTATAAGTTATGATTTTGTGTTTCAAATTCTATTATACCAGGATGTCTACTAAACTCTTGTTTGGACAGATTTAAGTGAGTTATTTCTAAGAATTATGCCGCGTACCACACAATCATTTTTTATGACACAAAAAACGACATTCTGAAAAACGACATAAAAAATTTAAGCATGTTCAAATTTTTTATGTTGTTTTTCAGAAGACATAAAACGACGTTTTGCCCACACACGATCATTTTAAATGACGTTTTTAAAAATGACGTTTTATTTCATCACAAAAAACGACCGTGTGTACGCGGCATAACAGGCCTACAATATAAAACGCCAAATTTCCATGCAAAATAATGGTACTGCTTTCAGGCACCTAAAATCTGAATTAATCATACCGCCAGGGAGGTTAATATTCATACCAGACCCAAAGGGCCTGGTAATGGACTGGGGGGAACCCATAAAGTTCTTTTCAATGACTTTTATCTGTATTGCAGGACCCAACAATTAATTATAGCCCCACGCGGTTTTAAGTGACTTTTTTCCTTTAGAAATTTCATTTTGCTGCAAAGACTTTTCTAAACAAGGGGAAAATGTGCCACTTTACAGGCATACTATAGACACCCCCCAGGTATGAAATTTAAAGGAATATACTTTTATTGTTTCACTTTAAGCATTATTAACTACTTCAGCCCCCTTCCTTACCAGAGCACTTTTTGAGATTCGGCACTGCGTCGCTTTAACTGACAATTGCACGGTCGTACGACTTTGCTCTCAAACAAAATGGACATCCTTTTTTTTTCACAAATAGAGCTTTCTTTTGGTGGTATTTGATTACCTCTGCGGTTTAAATTTTTTGCGCTTTAAACAAAAAAAAAGCGTCAATTTTGAAAAAAAAACAATATTTTTTTACTTTTTGCTATAAAAAAACGTTCCTTAGTTTAGTCCGATACGTATTCTTCTACATATTTTTGGTAAAAATTGCAATAAGCGTATATTGATTGGTTTGCACAAAAGTTATACCGTCTACAAAATAGGGGATAGATTTATTGCATTTTTATTTATAATATTTTTTTTACTAGTATTGGTGGCGATCTGCGATTTTTATTGTGACTGTGAAGTTGCAACGGACATGTCGAACACTTTTGATAAATTTTTGGAACCATTCATATTTATACAGCGATTAGTGCTATAAAACTGCACTGATTACTGTATAAATGTGACTTGCAGGGATGGGGTTAACACTAGGGGTCGCTGAAGGGGTTAAATATGTTCCCTAGTGTGTGATGCTAACTGTAGGGGGAGGGGACTCGCAAGGGGAGTTGACCGATGTGCGTTCCTCTGTACTGGGAACACAGCATCGGTCCTGCCGTGATTGCGGGCAATCGTGAGTGCCGGCAGACGTTGTGGCTGCCGGGCACGCGCACCAAGTCCCGTGCGATGCTGCGGGCGTGCACCCCCTAGATGGCCGAGAAGCTCAGGACATCATATAACGTCCACCCAGGATGGGAGATCCCATCTGTGGTCTACACATGACTGTAGGGAAGTGGTTAAAATCACTGCTCCCAAAAAAAGTCTGTTTCTAAAACTTTTTTTGCATTGATACATGTCCCCTGGGGCAGGACCCAGGCCCCCAAACACATTTTATGACAATACTATGCATGTAAGCCTTTAAAATTAGCACTTTTGATTTCTCAATTCGACTTTTAAAACGTGTTCCACGGCTTTCAAATTTGCCGCAAACACCCTAAATTGTTCGCTATTCGATGAACAGGTGAATACCCGATGTTGGAGTCCCTGTATAATTATTGTTCTTCGCCGGATATTGAGCTAGTAATCTGAGGAAGGGGTTATACCCCAAAACATGTAATTGATCTTCACGCAAGCTCCGGCATTGTTCTTGCATCCTGAGGCCCCTTCATCCCCGGCTTCGAATAACATGACCTGCTGTAGTCTGAGGATGCACATCCATGTTTGGAGTCTTTGACACAGCCAGAGAGAAGCTCTGTGGTGTCTGGACACCCGGAAGTGTAACGCTGTCTTTGCTGGCAACTGGCTCTTCAAATCCACCCACTGGCTTCACCGGCTACTGCACCCACTCCGAACCCTGTGAGGTACCATCCCCTCTGACGCCATGCAATAAACTGGCCATGATCACCACATTCAGCATTTGGCAGGGTGCCATCCAAATTCGATCGTGTGTAGGGGCGAACAGACAGGTTTTTCCAGCAGACAAATTTTAAAGCATCTTTTAAAATCTGTCTGCTGAAACCCGTCCATCTGACATGTCCGCTGGTTAGTACGCCTAACCAGTGGACAAAAATCTCCCGCATGCGCCGAATGGATTCAACGCATGCGTGGAAGTATTTTACTTCCTGGAGTTGTGACGTGGTGGCGTCAACGTCACCACCACATCACCGCGCTGTCTGTCGGCGGGGATTTTGGTTTGATCGTGTGTACACGGATCAAACCAAAATCTCCCAGGAGATATGTCCGATGAAAACGGAGCGATTCATCAGACATATCTCCTCGTGTGTACGTGGCCTAAAAGTTCCACGGAATGAGATAGCTATCCTTCCATCACCATTGGCTGAATCATTGCTATCACCACAGTAAGTTCATGCACTTTTGACTGTTTTTATTATTCCCCTTCCCCATTGGACCTGTGGATATAATGTTATGCTTTATTAATCTATTAATTAACTGCTTCTGGTGCCTACAATTTCATTTGACTGATTGTCACTTGTTGGATCTGCGCTTCCCCAGTCTGTGTTCTCTGCAATACAAAACAACTAATAGGATAACAACTATAATATGTTACTATATACATATCAGTGTTTCCATTTTATGCTATAAAAATGATCTTGTGATATATTTGTTCAGTGACTATAATGTTTGATTGGGGAAAAGAAACTGTTGTGAGTAGTATGCTCCACCCTAACAAATCAGATATACCCACTATGGGCCAGATTCAGGAACACTTGCGCTGGAGTATTTCGATATGCGCCGCGTAACTGTGATGATGCGCCGTCGTTTCTATGTGCCCGTACCCACCAAACTAGATGCGCCCAATAACGGGCCATTTGCGACCGGCGGAACGTTCCGACGCCAGAGTATCGTCAGCGCTTATTTTCGCTGGGCGCATCAGTCGCGCCCATTGATTTCCCCTGCAAATATGCAAATGAGGTATTTTTCCCAATTCACGAACGGATTAGCACCATACGCTGGCTACATGCGCCGCGCGTATCTCGTCCGTCCGGCGCAAAGTTATTTCTACAAAAGGCTGCTTTATCTTTACTCCAGACGGCCACAGGTCAGCAGGAGAGCAGCTACAGCAGCGTTACCGACGATAGGAGCTTGCTGAACAACAACACTTGCAAGGACAACACCTCTGTGTGCCAACATGCCAGGGGCAATTGTGGTCCTAAGACTAGTACTGGGTCCCTCGCTACGGAGGAGGCGGGCACGTGAGAGGATATACCGCACTCGTATGAACCTCTTTGGCATGGGGGATGAGGAGGTGTATCGCCTCTTCAGATTCAGCCCTGATGTAATACTTGAACTAACCACAACCCTGCAGGATGACATCACCAGCCCAACACACCGCTCACCACAGCAGCCACAAGCAGTGCAACTGGTGAAGGTACTGGCAACACTTCATTTCCTTGCCAGTGGATCATTCCAGCGTACAAGTGGAGTGGTGGCTGGGATGTCACAGTCCTCCATAAGCAGATGTGTGCACCAGGTTGTCCCTGCAATCCTCAGACGCATGTCCAACCAGTTCATCAGACCCACCACTGAGGAGCTGCGGCTGAAGGCAATGACAGATTTCTACAACATTGCCAGATTCCCACGCACCATCGGGGCCATTGATTGCACACATGTGGCACTCCAGCCTCCCAGTGCCACAGAGCACATATACCGCAATCGGAAGCATTGGCATTCCATCAACGTACAGGTGATAGCTGATGCCCAACGCCTCATATGGCACGTCCGTGCCAAACACCCCGGGTCCAGCCATGACAGCTTCATATACCGTCAGAGCCCCATCCCTACAGAATTCGAGCAGAACATGTATGGGGACAGCTGGCTGGTTGGTGAGTGACAAGGGAGTCAGGCATGACTATCCCCTCCCGTGATGCACAACAGAAGTCGCACATGCATGACTAACATTCTCCTGTCTTTTACCTTACAGGTGACTCTGCATATGCACTGGGACCTCATCTAATGACTCCTTTCCGGAACCCCAAACCAGAGGAGAGAGAAAATACAATGAAGCACACATCAAAACCCGTGGAGTGGTGGAGCAAACATTTGGGCTCCTGAAGTCCCGTTTCCGCTGCCTGGATAAGTCCGGGGGGACCCTATTGTATTCCCCTACCTTTGTGTGTCAGATCATCGCTGCATGTTGTATTCTGCACAACTTTGCTATGAGAAAAGGCCTGCAGATTGACATACGTGATGACCTGACCCCCGACCCACACAGTCCCCACCTGCCAGAGGAGAACCAGTCTGCTGATGGAAGAGCAGTCAGGAGGGTCCTCGCCGTAGGCATCTTTGGACACTAAACCAATACATTAATCACACAGACAGTGCACGCGTGTACACCACTGGATCACACACACCACATGCACATCGCATTGGATTAGCCCAAGTCCAGCATGTAGGAGTTGGGAGCAGCAACGCCAGCGTCAAGGCCCCAATGATGTCACTGTCCATTCACACACCTTTCACACGCGTCATTCATTCAGCCGTGGGGTTAACTTCACCACCACGGCCGAGGGTGACACCCCTTACTTTCAGGAGTGCCACCCTCTCACATTCACACACCATTCACACTGTCCCCTGCACTCCTGACCGTGTGCAGTACAAAATTAAAAAAAATATCTCATAACCTGAGAACCAAAAAAAAAACAAACTCATGTCCTGAGTATAAACAAAAATATTCAAAAATAAACAAAAACTCATATCCTGAGTATAAACATAAATATATAACAACCAAAAAAACAAAAAAACCCTCATCTGGGATGACGGGGGCTCCTCCTTGGGGGCACTCTCGGGCTCCTCATCTGCCTGGAGGGAGTGGGTGGTGGTGGGGGTGGGGGGGCATCAGGAGGAGGCTGATCCCCGGGTGGGCCACTCCTGGGAGCTGTTGGCTGCCTGCCCTCCAATGCCACAGCGATACGGCTCAGATACAGGTTTGTCTGGGCCTGCATCCTCAGCTGGCGGGTGATCTGATGCCGCTGGTCACGTTGCCGCTGCCTCCCCTCTTCCCGGATGGCAGCTGTGTTGTCTCGGACAGCTGCTGTCAAGTGCCGGATATCAGCCTGCACCTCCCCCAGGCTGGTCACAACACCCTGCACACGACTGGGCAGCTGTGACATGGAGCCCAGGCTGTCAGCGACCCGGTCCAGGTGGCCAGCAATCTCCCCCATCTGCTGGGTCTGCTTGGCGTGGTCCAACAGCACCTGGTCCTCGACCAGATCACACACCCCCCTGGTCTTCCGGGTGGCCTTCCTGGGGGCAGAAGAAGGTTGTCCCCGTGGGGATGGAGTCGCCCTTGAGGGGCTACCTAGGATGGGGGAGGGGATCACAGAGGGCCCTGCAGAGGAGGAGGACTCCTCCAACATTAAAATAAACTCCTGTTCAGGGACAGGCTCCTCCACAACCACCTCTGCTGAAGTGGTGTGGGTACTCTCCTCCTCCACCTCGGTGTCTCCAGCACCCAGGGCCTCGTCATCAGCATCCCGTTGGGAGGTTGGGGTGGACTGGCCGTCACGAGATGATGGCCCAGCTCCGTCATCTGTGGATGACACAAAGCAGACACATGTTGGTGGTCCCACACACTTGGCACATGTACCCACCCCCCCCCCACATGCAACACACCAAAAAGGGGGTAAAAATCACTTACCTGTCCTGGAGCCTTCCTCTACGGAGTCATAGCCAGGGACCCCCTCCAACTGCTCCCTGTCCAGGCAGCGGGCAACCACCTCCTCCTCCGCGGTCAGGGTGACAGGACATGGTGGACCACCACCTGTGCCCCTCTCATGGCTCCTAATGGTGGACACCTTGCCCCTCACCTTGCGCCGCAGGTCATTGATTTTTTTTTGAATGTCGCCTGCAGTCCGGGTGGAGTACCCTAGCACATTGACCCTGGCAGCAATGGTGGCCAGGATACCCTGCTTCCTTTCCCGGCTGGTCTTCCTGCTTTTTTTCCCATGGAGGAAATCATTAAACGTCTCCATAGCCGAGATTATCACAGAGACCTCCTGGGCATTATAGTTTAGGTTCCTCCTCTCTTTGGGGGTAGCGGGAGCAGCCATTACAGGGCAAAAGTATCTTCCCTGGGGTGGGGGAAAATGGAACTACTTTTGCGCCGGAATGGCGTTTCCGCCAGCGCTTTTAAGCGCCCAGCGGAACGCATTGCGCTGACGTTTCCCAGGAAGTGGTGCCGACGGAAGTTGTGAGCATGCGCACAAGGGGGCGAGTGGAGCCGCACTCACTGCGCATGCTCCGTGGATGATGCGCTGAACGTAAGCCTCTGCGCTGGGCTCCGCCCATCATTTACATATGATCACACCCACTTCCACTTGCGTCAGGTTACGCCAGCGCATTATCGTTACTCTGGCGCAAGTTTAAGCGCAACTGCTATGTGAATTACAGGACTTGCGCTGAAAGGGTCTTCAGAGTAACGTAAATGAGAAGCGTTACTCCAGAGGAAAGATACTCTCATCTACCTGAATCTGGCCCTATAGGTCTATCCACACCTTCCACATAAGCTTTTAATATTAAAAACGTAAAACGTTTATTGTATTATTTTATCATTGTTGTTATTTACAAAGCTAATTCCCAGGTCATCTCCAACTTTCAGTCAGCACTATTCCAATTTTAAATCAGAGACAAATAGGCTATTTACTAAAGGAGTTGAAAATATCCACACAATTAATTGTGTGAATCTTGACTTTAAAAAACGAAATATGTGTGGATTAAATTTATAAACAGGAATCCAATTGTTATATGGTTGGATAATTGTGAAATTAGAAATATTTTCAACTGCTTTACTAAATTGGCATGCTAATGTCTAAAAAGGAAATGTCTATGTACTTGTATTACACGTTGATTTATAAAATATATAAATAAGATAAAACAAGAATGCATAAGTAAATAAAACAAAAAATATAAAGTTTCACTTTAACTTGGAGGGCCTAGTTAATGAAGAGTGTGGTGAATCTGAAGCATTATGGGTGGAACTGCATTTGGGTGTGTGTGCTTCAAAGTTGGTGTACAAAGCTTAGGCGGCGTACACACGACCGGTTTCCTCGGCAGAATTCAGCAAGAAACTCGATGGGAGACGTATTCTGCCGAGGAAACCGGTCGTGTGTACACTTTTTGCCGAGAAACCCGTCGAGGAACTCGTCGAGCCAAAAAGAGAGCATGTTCTCTATTTCCTCGATGGGCAATGGGAAAATTTGGCTCGACGACTTTTTTGACTGCCGAACAAGGAACTCGACTGGGAAAACGATGTGTTTCGCCCGACGAGTTTCTCGGTCGTGTGCACGCCGCCTTAATCTTTGCATATGGTTTTCCTCTCTCAAAAGCTTTTCACATAGACCACATGAAAAAGAAAGATAACTGCATAGTGCTTTCTGTATAAATATTTTATTAAAATGCCCCTATAAAATTGCACTTACAAGAAGTTAAATAAAAAACAGCATTTCTTATCTTGTTCGGGAGTTCACCACTCAGACTCTCAGGCCCCGTACACACGAGCAAATGAATCTGTTCAAATCGGTTGGACCGACCGATTTGAACAGATTTGTCTGCTGGCCGTTTTGGTTTGATCGCTGTACACACGATCAAACCAAAATCCCCGCCAGCAGACAGCGCACTGACGTGGCGGTGACATGGCGTTGACGCCGCCACGTCACCGCACCAGGAAGTAAATCCATTCGACGTATGTGCGAGAAGATATGTCTGCTGGTTAGCGTACTAACCAGCAGACATGTGGGGAGGACGGATTTCCAGATTTCCAATCTGTCGGCTGGCCAAATCCGTCTGCTCGCCCGTACACACAATCAAATCTGTCTGCTGGGACGGTCGGCCAGACCGTTTCCAATCAGATAGATTTGATCGTGTGTACGCGGCCTCAGTGATCATGTAATGATTTAGGGCTTCCTAAACGCATGTCGCCAATAGGGAATATAAAGGTTTCAATTTGTGTGTGCTTGGATTTTTTTTGTTTTTCTGTGGGTTATTCTGGATGAACGTGTGTTTTTTTTTTAACCAGATTAACTATATAACTATGTCATATAATTGACATTTTAAAACATATTTTGTTTGTGAAAATTAGCATACATACCAATCCTAATACCACATCATATCCCTCACCACAACCTTA
The DNA here is from genome assembly GCA_029574335.1 of Rana kukunoris. Lineage (NCBI taxonomy): Eukaryota > Metazoa > Chordata > Amphibia > Anura > Ranidae > Rana > Rana kukunoris. Next base: position 238,600,371 of record CM056049.1, on the reverse strand, counting down.
TCTTTACCACAATCAATTCTAAAACTTAGCTCTATGCTTTCCCATAATGTGAGCCTGAACAGAGAAAGTGAGAATTTGGATATATTAATGGTGCCTAAGCAGTACCCTAAAAAAATATAAATGTTTTTTAAATTGCTCCTGAAGTCTGCTGTGCACTTTCTGTGCCTAAGCACTCCTGTGTCATACGTACGCCATACAGGCTGTAATGTAGGAACAAATTCCCTGTGTCTGTGCTTAAAGTAGTTCTAACCTTGATCAGTTGTTTACATTAATGCATTTCCTGTATTAAAGTAAAAAATTCTCCCTTAACTGTTCCCTCTATCCCACTCTAAACACTTAGACCCCTTTCACATTGAGGAGATTTTCAGGTGGTACATCGCTAAAAATAGCACTGCTATACCGCCTGAAAAACTCCTGCCCCAGCAACCTCAATGTGAAAGCCTGATGGCTTCCATACTGAAGCGATGCACTGGTGGGAGATAAAAAATCTCCTGTCAGCAGCATCTTTGGAGCGGTGAGAGGAGCGGCATGTATACTGCTCATTCACCGCTCCTTCCCATTGTTTTCATGGCCAACCATGCGTCTATGGATGCACACAGCCTAGCTCTGAAGCACACCCGTATAGTTGCCCCCAAAACAAACAACTTGATATGGAGGCACTCCCAGGAAAGGGAGAGCAGAGAATGATGACAGGGGACTCCAGAGGAGGAGGTAAGGCATCACTCTGCGCAAAACATCATTGCACAGAGCAGGTAAGTATAACATTGTTTTTTATTTTTTATTAGAAAAATTAGGCTTTACAGTTACTTTAATAGTCTCATGAGATTTAAGTGAGAGTGACATGTGTTAATTTGACTATTCAGCTGCTTACTACGCTACTGGCTGGCAAAAATGCTGCTGTGTAAAACTTTTCCTGCTATGGCTTCATTCATTCTGTGGATCTGTGATTTTTTTCCCCTCCACTGCCACGTGAATATGCTCCAAAATATCAGATCATCAGTCACCAGAGAGGCAGTTGACATGAGGAAGAAAAGCTCTGCTCTCTAACCAGGATGGCTGTCTCTAAACCCAGTACAAAACAAGGCAGGATGAAGTCATTTTTTGGGGAAAAAAATCAGCTTCAGTGAACCTACAGAAAATACTGTTGACTAGTCTGTTACCCTTTGTCTTTGCCCATTTATTCTTCTTTAATCTAATTGGATCTGAGATTTTCACACTTCCCCTGCTACTGCTTGGGTATTTGTACATCAGTTTTTAGATAACTAGTCATCAAGGGGGTAGCTCTTACATAAGGAAACTATTTTTTTCTTAGCTGCATAAAGTCTATGTATATCAATACTGGTAACTAGTTCTCTGCCCTCTGCCTGTTTTTTTCTGCGTACACCTTCCACAGTTCATGTCCCCTATTACCTAACCCTTTGAGTTTTTTTACAATGTTTGTAAGCTTAGCCCTTACCTTATCCATAATCCATATTGATGGCATAACTATCAGTCCATCCCCACATGCCAAGGTCCTAGGTGTAGTCCTGGACTCTGAACTGTCCTTTAACCTCATCGCTGGTTCCACGGACAAGGTAAGTAAACGCTGCCTGTGGATTCAGCGAGGCGAGCCCGAGTCTGACTCAGAGTTACCGATCGCAGCATGAAAATCTAACCCCGAGTCAGACTCGGGAATACCGCCAGGGGGGTTAAGCCTCACGTTCAATCACTGTCCAAATCTTGCCGCCTCAACCTTTGCAATATCTCCAAAATACGCCCCTTTCTAACTAATGACACCACAGAACTCTTAATTCACTCCCTGGTCATCTCTCGGCTTGACTGCAACTCCCTCCTCATTGGCTTACCTCTGCATACTCTAACCCACCTTTAGTCCATCATGAATGCTGCTGCCAGTTTCATCCACCTTACCAACCGCTCTGTCTCTGCTACTTCTCTAAATACCAACCTAATCGTTCTATTTGTTCTTCTCAACTCCTCCTACTCTCTAGCTCTCTCATCACCTGCTCCCATGCTCATCTCTAGGACTTTTCCAGAGCCTCTCCAAGCCTATGGAACTCTTAGGCCGCGTACACGTGATCAAATCTATCTTCCACTTGACCCTCCCTTCTAGATTGTAAGCTCTACGAGCAGGGCCCTCTGATCCCTCCTGTATTGTGACTGTACTGTCTTCCCTGATGTAAAGCGCGGCGCAAACTGTTGGTGTTATATAAATTCTGTCTAATAATAATAATAACCACCCTGAACAAGCAAATCAACTTTTATCTTAAAACTCAACTGATATTTTGGGAGCAATTCATTAGGAAAAATACTAGCTAGCTGGTGGCTTAAATTATGATACCTAAAAGTACTTGGCCCATATGCATATGTAACAAATAAATTTGCCAGCAGCTGCATATCATTAAATGTCATTAATGGAAACAACCTTTTAAAATGTTAAGTATTGTTTACATTAAATGGAATCATCGCATTTACAAACCTTTTAAACAATTTAAAAAAAATATTTTAAATAAACATCTAAAGTCCCTCAGCTGTTATTTATTTCCCCTTTAAAAAATGTTATTAAGTGCTTTCATTGACTCCACAAAAAATTCCGGCAGTACCTTCCAATGTAACTACTTTCACCCAGCATGCTATGGTCTGGATGAAGTATTTTAGTTGTTAAAAGCCTTCAAGAGAATATAGTTTTTATAAATGAAACTTGCTCCAATTCCCAAGGACATACATGATATTCAGGAGATAGTCTATTAAATATTTAAAGAATCCGTTTGAAATCATGTTAAAGCAAATCTTAAAAATCTGGCTATTAAGAAAAGAACAGCTGTAGCTGTTTACCTTTGTTACCAAGACCCATCGTTTTCCAAATCACTGAGTGAACCCTTTCTGTGTCAATCCAACACTTTTAGGGTAATTTAACTTAATAATACCTCCTTGCACACAGGCATTTGTATCTGAAGGGTTATTACCATTGAAGTTATTTTAGGTTGGTTAATGGTATGTAGTAAATTTTAAATTGACACAGGAGATATGCAGTCTGCATTTTAAAGTGTTTACCTTTCAAATATGGTCCTCACTTCTGAAAAGTTGTTACCTTTATCATGAAAAGCTTTCATAAATTATTAGCAATTTTTCCTGTATGTTCACATGCACCATTACATTCTAGGTGAAAGTACTCAAACTGCCCAGGTCTTAATTGTTATCACTTTTGAATAGAGAGCAGTTTCAAATGGATGAAGGATCTGTTATTTCTGTCAACATTTCTGACTTATTAAGCATGATATTTTACCCATCAAATGTTTCTCAACAAGAGAACAGTCAGCTTCTTTCAAAATAACAAGTTAATGTCAAAGAACAAAGGATAAAATGTGTTTTTCATTCTTAATCTATAAATGTAATCATTGTTTAATTTTACAGTACTAACTAAAATTCAATGCATTCTTCTATTATTTCTGCTATTTGACTTATTAAGGTCCTGTTTATGTGCAGTCTGCAGTTACCATAGGCTGTTCCTTTGTTTTTCTTTTATTTAATTAATTTTGTTTTGAACTATCCACCTACCCAAAAGTGATATGCACTGGTTTCTTATACCTCTAAAGTTCCAAAAAAAAGTGTTCAAACTTCCTGGTTATGCTACCATCCACCATGGAGTTTTGGGTGCTCAACCACTTCAGGGCATATGGTGTGCCAACCACATGCTAAATACGTAGGCCCTGTGTAGTACACTCAGCCCCTCCTCCTTCTCCGTCAGCATTTACCAGGCATAGCTGAAACATATTTTATTTACACAGGAGCAGATATTTCAGATCTTGTATAAACTGACACTCAGAACAGCATTGGGAATTTTTTTTTTTCCAAATTGCATGTGTTTCCGTTCCTGTTTATAATGACACTCATAACAGTGTCTACAGTGTCAAGAAGAGCTATAATGATGCAATATTGTTTCATTTTAACTTCTCGTGTTCATTTATTGCTTATCAGTAACATTTTATCTACATAGGATATCAGACAAACCTTTTAAAAAAGTGCTCATAATTTAACCCCTAGGTAAATTAGACATTGTCCTTTGCTCCAGTAAGGGGGTGAGCGCATGAAGACGTCTACTTCCTAAGCCCCTGAGCTTAACTGTCTACTGTCTTCCGAAGCCATGGCTGCTGCATGCTGGATGCTCCCACTGCCTGCCGATTTTTGCTAGGTCCGGCTTTGTCCTTGCTCCTCAAGGGGTCCCTGCCACATTCACCCAGACCTACTGTGCCTCTGAAGCCATCCTGAGGCTGCCCCAAGGCATCTGAAGCGGTGAGGTTTTTTTTTCTACAAAAGTCTGCTAAACTCTGCTACCTGCTGTCCTGATTGAAGACGCCTGGCCGCATCTGGAGCCACAATCTCTTTTACCTATCCTCCAGCTGCTCATCTGGTTGGTCTTGGCTATCTTACAGCCACTGAACTGCAGGGTTGAGGAGATCAGGGAATTCTGTTGTAGCAGCTCTGCTGTCCAGCCACACAAAAGCCGCACCCTGTATGTGCAGTGCCTAGGACTTCTCCTAATGCAAGGGACTTGCAGTTTAAAACTGGGTGTTGAGGCGGCCCCTGGTTTTCACTAAATGTGGTTATTATTAATCTGCCATTTGACCCCAGTACCTCCTGCATCCAGACTATTCGGTTAAAATTGCCCATGGTCTGCTCATTTGTGTAGATCACCTTGGCCTTTGAGCAGTCAATTTACTGTACTGTGAGGGCTTGGATTGTCTAAACTATTAAGGAGACACCAGGTGAACTGTGGCTACCCCTGGCTTGCCCTTTCTGTGGTTGCTGACTGCGTTATAATTTGCTTCTTGGCTCATAAACCCCTGACTTTCTCCATCACTGGTGGGTATAGCGTTAATTGCTGTTTAGTATAATTGTTACTGACCACTTGTTCGTAACGCTGCAACTGGTGCTAGCTGGGATCCTATAACCTGATGTAACAGGATGAGAAAAATTAGCAAGAGGAAGTAACTATGCCAAAACTAGGGATGAGCCAAACACCCCCTGTTCGGTTCACACCAGAACATGTGAACAGGCAAAACATTTGTTTGAACACACGAGCATGAAAAATAAAAAGTGCTAATTTTAAAGGTTAATATGCAAATTATTGTCATAAAAAGTGTTTGGGTACCTGGGTCCTGCCTTAGGGGGGGTGTATAGTATGCATATAAAGTAGCGCATATTTCGCGTGTTTAGAACTGTCCCTGCACAAAATGTAATTTCTAAAGGAAAAAAAAGTAATTTAACAGCTTTCCGACCGCCGCACGCACATACACGTTGACACAATGGCAGTCCTGGGCAGAAGGACAAATATATACACGCACCCGAATCTCAGTGAACCTGACCGCGGGTCCCGTGGACTTGATCTTCATGGGGATACCCTTGATCGTCTCATGGAGAGATAGAGCAGGGAGATGCTAATGTAAACAAGAATCTCCCTGCTCTGCCTAGAGACAATGACACTGATCTCCGATACGTGTAATAGGAGCGGAGATCAATGTCTTGTCACGTGTAGCCCATCCCCCCTACAGTAAGAAACACTCACTAGGGAACACTTAACCCCTATAGTGCCACCTAGAGGTTAACCCTGTCACTGCCAGTGTAATTTTCACAGTAATCAGTGCACTAATGCTGTAAAAATGACAATGGTCCCAAAAATTTGTCAAAAGTGTCCGATGTGTCTGCCATAATGTCGCAGTCACGATAAAAATTGCTGATCGCAGCCATTAGTAGTAAAACATTTTTTTTATAAAAATGACATAAAACTATCCCCTATTTTGTAGACGCTATAACTTTTGCGCAAACCAATCAATAAACACTTATTGCGTTTTTTTTTTACCAAAAATATGTAGAAGAATATGTATCGGCCTAAACTGAGGAAAAACATTTTTTTTATATATTTTTTCGGGGGATATTTATTATAGCAAAAAGTAAAAAATATTGAATTTTTTTCAAAATTGTCGCTCTATTTTTATTTATAGCGAAAAAAATAAAAACCGCAGAGGTGATCAAATACCACCAAAAGAAAGTTCTATTTGTGGGAAAAAAAGGACGTCAACTTTGTTTGGGAGCCACGTCGCACGACAGCGCAATTGTCAGTTAAAGCAATGCAGTGCTAAATCGCAAAAAGTGTTCTGGTCTTTGGCCAGCAAAATGGTCTGGGGCTTAAAGGAACACTAAAGGTTAGTTTTTTATTAGTTCAATTGATTGCTGTAAGCTAGAGCATTTAAATATCACTTACCTTGTTTTTCCTTTTGACCTCCAAAATACAGTAATCCAGGTTTGAAAATGCCATTTCCTGTCTCTCCTCTTCTTGCTTTCCACCAGCATCTGAGCTGTTTTGCATGGTGGAAAGCAGACGTGCTCAACCCCTCCCTATGACTAAAGCCCTGCGTGAAGATGCTCTCTTATCACTCACAGGCATGGAGGCTAAGCCCAATGAGAACTGTAGTTACCATTAGGCCGTGATGTAGCAAGAATGAATGCGCATCGCAAACCAGGAAGTCAGTGAGAATAACGATTCAGGAGTGACGGGGGTGAATAAAACAGCTTGATTTCCTTGTCAAAATATTTTATTTTGTAATCATCATAACAATTGTTCAGATAGAATAAAACAAAAGTGCTACAAATAAAGGGTTACAGATAAAGAGAAACTCCTTTGCTTAATGTTTGTCCTAATTTCTTCCTAATTGTGAGAATACTATAACGATACCGAATAAGTTCGTAGTGATTTGGTGAGGATAGCTCAAGGAATGACGGATTCTTTGCTTGTTCTTTTGTCGTCTTGTGGTTATATATATACATTTCCTCTTAAAGTGTTCGCACATCAAAGTATCTGAAGGAATTTCCTTGAAACATTAACATCTTAACGGTTCCTAGACAAAGTGTATACCATAATATCGTAAACAGAAAGTAAAGGGGAGGGGAAGAAAGGGGGGAAGGTTGGGGGTGGGGGGTCTGCAGGACTGGGGGGCCGGGTCTCCTGGATTTAAAAACAGTGGGAAAATACTGCGCAGGTCTAATGAAGAATAAAAATTGGATTGGTGGCAAAACCAAACTTCCTTTTTATATAAGAATAAACGTGAATGTGCTGCAGCACAAATGTCAGATAACAAAATATAAGCAGTAAATAGGGTGTGCTGCGCTGCTAAAATGAATACATCAATAGTGAAAGTTGTGATAACAAAATGTGCATAGAGTGCAAAAAATTGTATTTAAAAACCACACCAAGTGTTCCAATGTATACAAAATCATATAGGAAAACAAACTGAATTGACAAAGTTCGTAAAATGTTGTAATCAGTCCAGGGAAAATCAAAGTTTCAGTGAGTTCAGAGAAATATCCCCAGTAGGAGATGGAGATACTGCAGGGACAGAAAGAAACCTCCACCTCCACCTCTTATAGTAAATCTGCTTACCAATAGATAATAATCGTGAGCATCAACAGCACAGACAGCTGGATTGCTTAACGGGTATTAAAGTGGAATCCTGGTGTGTCTCCAAGCTTGGTCTCAATGCGGCTAGGATTCCCAGAAAAACAATCACTCCAGAGTGTAGCCAAGGGAATGAGAAAGGGAAGCCAACATAGAGTATGTAACGTTTTTAAAAGTTTAATAAAAGAAATTCGATTGCACTTACAAAAAACGAATCCTTTGGAAGCTTATAAATAGTAAGCGGGCGGCTCTCACAATCCGCCCGTCCTCCGATGGTCGTGAGGAATATAAAACAATGGTGTCGTCAGCACGCGTTCCTCCCTACGCCGTTTCGTCCAATAGCAGACTTCATCCAGGGGCACGAGCCCCTGGATGTTAGGCTAGAAGTATGGCAGCCTTTTCGATGGCTGGGCTACCACGGCATCATCACATCATTGTTGAATTCATTGTGTATTGTGTGTGTTACCCAAGGCTTCCATGTTTGTTCAAACTTGGTGACCGTATCTGTGTCTATGGCCGACATTTTGGCGTAGGTCATTGCTGTATTTGTTCTATTTATTACTTCGCATACTGACAAGTTTGGGGATTTCCAAGCTTTCGCTAGGGTTTGCTTCGCGGCTGTGAAAAGCTGCCTTATCAGTTTGAATTGTGCATGTGACAAATTGTCTGGTTTCAAATTGAGCAATGCTATTTTGGGGTTTAGTGGGAATTTAATGTTTGTTAGGGTGTATGCCAGTTGGAAAATTTCCAAGCAAAATGTCTGTGCCTTTGGACACGACCACCAGGTATGAAAATACGTGCCAATGTTTGAGCAGCCCCTAAAGCATAATCCTGAGCAGTTTTGAGCGTACTTTGCTACTCTGGCTGGCACCAAGTACCACCTAGATAACACTTTGTAGTTCGTTTTTGAAGCTTGTATGTTTATAGATGCAGTTTTGGTGTTATACCAGATTTGGTTCCACTCTATGGTGCTCAGTTCAGTTTCTAGGTCCTCCTCCCATTTGCGGACATATAGTAGTTTTCCAGTAGTAGGTTGCGTTAGCAATTGAGAGTATAGAGTGGATATCGCTTTTCTGGCGTGTGGGTTCTCTTTGCAGATGCTTTCAAAGATGGATGGTTGTGTTGACAAAGACGTTGGGTTTACCGGTGGTTGAAAAACGTTTTTTTATCTGCAAATATCTTTATAGTTCGCTTTGTGGGATATCGTATGTGTCGCAGAGTGTTAGGAAGGGGATAAAGGATGCAGAGTCAAAGAACTTGTATCTTTGTGTGCAGTCTCTTTTAACCCATTCTTTAAATGTGTTTGGGTATATCCAGGCTGGATAAAATGCAGGGTTCCTATAAAATGAGAGTAGTGGAGTTTGCAGTGATTGCAGGTGTTTTTTAAATTTGACTTTATCCCATAGGGATAGTGAGTGTTTGGTGATGGGGTTGCTTATATTTTTACGCAAATTTGGAGTGATCCACAGTACGTTAGAAATTGGGATGGGGTCACATTCTATCGCTTCAAGCGATACCCAAAGGGGTGGTTCTTGTTTTGCATGGTACTTTGCTATTGTTGCTAGTTGGGCCGCTTGGTAGTAATGTATAAAGCTAGGATAACCCAGCCCCCCGCTGTCTTTGGGAAGGTGCAGAACTTGAGGTTTACTTCTAGGTCTAGAAGAACCCCAGACAAAGGAAGAGACCCTCTTTTGGATTACTCTGAAGTAATAAGCCAGTATTGGATGGGAGTACTCTGAAGAGATAGAGAAGTTTGGGTAGTATTGTCATCTTTACGGCATTAATTTTCCCGAACCACGAAAGAGGGAGTTGTGTCCATGATTTTAATAGGCTAGAGATTTGTTTTAATAGTATAGGGTAGTTGTGTGAGAATAAATCCGATATGTCTGCCGTTAGGTGTATTCCTAGGTAGGGAATGTTTTTCCCTGGCCATTCAAAGGGGAGGCCAGATTTAGTGGCTCTTAGCTCTGTGTTGGAGAGAGAGATGTTTAGGGCCAGACATTTTTTGGGATTGATTGCTAGGCCTGATATGGATGCAAATTGATTCAGAATCGGGATGAGATTAGGGCCTGAAACTTGGGGGGAAGAGAGGAATAGCAGGATGTCGTCTGCTTATATAGACATAGCTTGTGTTTGAAACCTCCCAATTCTATGCCTAGAATCTTAGGGTCTGATCTGATCTTTTGGGCAAGGGGTTCTATGAGGAGGGCAAATAATAGTGGGGATAAGGGGCAACCTTGCCTCGTACCTCTCTGTATTGTGAACATATCTGATCTATACCCTGAGTACTTAACATATGCTTTCAGGTTGCTGTATAGTTCCAGGACCCATTTTATATAATTGGGACCAAAGCCCCATTTCCGCAAGGTGTATTCTAAGTATGTAAACGAAACTGAGTCGAAGGCTTGCTTGATATCCAATGATATACAGCATGCTGGAATTTTCCTCTTCTTCGTGAAGTATGCTAGTAGGCTTGCCCTCCAAATATTATCTCCCGCTTGTCTTGTGGGCATGAATCCCACTTGATCTCGATGGATGAGTGATCCAATAATCTTGTTTAAACGGTTTGCTAGTACTTTCCCAAGTAGTTTAACGTCCGTGTTGAGCATGGATATTGGGCGATAGTTTTCGCTAAGGGTGGGCTCAGTATTTGGTTTAGGTATCATACAAATCGTGGCCAATAGCGACTCTTGCCTGAAGGATTTTTGGTTTAACAGATCATTGAAGGTGTCTGCCATCGTGGGGGAGATTAGTTCTGCAAAGGTTTTGTAATATCGGGCTGAGAACCCATTAGGTCCTGGTCTCTTATTTAGTTTTAGTTCTTTTGTGACTGCCTTGACCTCTTCTGGTGTGATTGGCTTATCTAATTGTGTTTTTTGGGCTTCTTTCATTTGTGGAATTTGCAACTGCGTGAAAAAGGAGTCCGCTTCCGATGTGTTGAATGTGTTCATTTCTGTGTATAGTTTTTTTAGGTGCTCGCTGAATTTTTTCACTATTTTGGTTGGGTTGCTGGTGAGAATATTGTGCGCTATCTTCAATTTTATAGGTTTGTATGTTTTGTTAATTGAGTTAAGAGATTTTGCTAGGAGTGTCCCTGGTTTGTTGGCATATTTGTAGAAGAAATGTTTTGATCTACTTAGTGTTTTGTTTGCGGAGTCTGTGAGGAATAGATCATATTCTACTCTCGCTTTGTCAAGGCGTGCTTTAGTTTTGGGAGAATGGTTTTGTTGGAAAGCCAGGAACGCAAGATTGTGTTCTGTTTTTCTAATTTCTTTGCAAGTTGCTTGCGTTTTTTTTTAAGAATCCCGAGTTGTCTTTGCATTGTCCCTCTCAACACCGGTTTATGGGCTTCCCAGAGTGTAAGGGGGGAGGTTTCTGGATTTGTGTTAATGTCCAGGTATTCTTTTAGATTCTGCTCAATCACTGAGCAGTGCGTTGGGTGTTTGAGTAGTATTTCAGGGAGGTACCAGGTTGGGTCCTGATTTTTAGGGAGTGCAGATGCAACTGTGGTGAGCACTGCGTTGTGGTCTGACCAGGGAATGGGGATAATGTTGGAATCCAGCAATTCTGGCAGCATTCCTATCGTTATAAATATATGATCTATGCGGCTAGATGAACGATGAGGATTAGAATAATATGTGTAGTTACGCTTCGTAGGGTTAGATTCTTTCCATGTGTCTGTTAAGTTATATTTAGATAATAAGTTTGGAAAGGACCATTTAGTTTGATGCTTCGGGGGGGCGAATGGGGTTTTGTCCAAGAAGGGGAGGAGGACCTGGTTGGAGTCTCTGCATACAAAGAGGGCTCTTATCTTGTGCATATTGATAATTTGAAGGAGATGTGACATGAACGGTAGTGGGTTCAGGTTTGGTGCTTAGTAAGATACTACTGTCACTGGCGAGTCCATGATATGGCCTGTTAGAATGATAAAGCGACCCTCTGGGTCTCTGATTTCTGTTTTTAGAGTAAATGGTGTGGACCTGTGGAACGCTATGAGGGTACCTCTTTTTTTAGTAGAGGCAGATGCTGTATAAACCTGTGGGTAGGATGCGCTGTAGTACTTGGGGGTAGTATTGGGAGTGAAGTGGGTCTCTTGCAAGCAGATTAAATGTGCTTTTTTGGCCTGGAAGTATCTAAAAGCCTTAGAGCGTTTCTGTGGTACATTTAGGCCTTGTACATTGAGCGTTAGCAAGTTCAATGGAGCCATGGTAGCCAAACCATCATGTAGTCCTTACCGTGATTCTTAGGGTGGCGGATTCCCGGACCAGTCCGTGCAGACCAAAGGAGAAAGGAGGAAGGGGAGGATTCGAATACTGTAACCTTAAAAATAAAGTGAGAAACATTACCGAACAAAGAACTATTAAACAACAGTGTTCTAGACAGGTATTCAATATTGGCCCGTGAGGGGGAAAATGTATCCCCGTCAGGGGAAAAGGTGCCCTCGTCTGGTTTCCGCATATTATTGCGGGGACCAGAGGAAAGCTTAATGTGGCGCATGTGTTTTCCATGCATCGGAGGCCCGCGTTTCCAAGATTTCTGTATGTACTTCAGTGGGTACATACTGTACGAATGCTGTAAGAAGAAAAACACAATGTGAACAGGGTAAACTGGTTGTGCCCGAGGACTTACAGCTATAGGAGGAGAGAGGGGATTATGGAGAGTGTCTAGCTAGTGTAGAATAGGATTATGTTAAATCCTTCTTTACTAGCTGGAAATCTATTCAGTGCAAAAAAGAGTTTTGGGGAGAAAAAAGGATAAGATACTGGGGGGGAGTGAGGCAGGATGCTGAGTCCTCTCATAGAGTAAAATGAGTAAGTGATTGTCCAGAGTTCTGGACTAGACTAGATCTTTTAAAGGTGGGAAGGGGAGCGGGTATAGATCTAGTTAAGATAGGGAAGTGGTGTAGAGTCCTATGTGGGGGTGCTCTGTGGCCTCAGTGGAGGACAATAGAACACAATATAAACGTCAGGATTGAGGGGCAAAGATTCCGGATAAGTTTTGTGAATAAAAGCAGAACAGAGAAATTAGGAGAATCGTGCATAGGAAGATCAGTCCATTGTGTCTTCTTGTTCCTGAGGCTGGTCCACGAATCTGCCTCATTTGTTTGATTGTTGTGTGCCGTTATTTTGTTCCTGATAAGATGAGTCGTTGCGTGGAGAGGATGATGCTGTTCTCCTGCGAGTTGCGTTTGTTGATGTTGGTCTGTCTATTATGTTGAAGTCTAATGCCGCGTACACACAGTCGTTTTTTGCGATGAAAAAAAAACGACGTTTTTGTGAAGTAAAAAACGACGTTTTTGAAACGTCACTTTCAAAGACGATGTTGCATACACACCATCGTTTTTTTCACAAAAAACGAGGTTACGTTCACCACACTTTTCCATTAAAGCTCGCTTCATAACTAGCTTCTGGGCATGGGCGGGTTGAAAAACGTCGTTTTGAAAGACGTTTTTGCTACACACGGTGACTTTTTGTGAAACAAAAAACGACGTTTTGAAAAACGACACAAAAAATTCAAGCATGTTGGAATTTTTTTTTGGTCGTTTTTTTGAAGACAAAAAACGACGTTTTGCCCACACACGATCAATTTAAATGACGTTTCAAAAAACGTTGTTTTATTTCATCGCAAAAAACGACCGTGTGTACGCGGCATAAGAGAGCTTGGTGTAGCTGATCTGGTGTTCTGCATACTATTTTTGTTCCCTGGTACGTGAATCGCAATGAGAAGGGGAAACCCCATTGGTACTTTATTTTGCGGTGCTGTAACTCCATTAGGAGGGGTTTCATAGCCCTTCTTTTAACTATAGTTAGCTGCGATATATCTGTAAAAATCTGGTAGTTGTGGCCTTGGAATGATAAGCATTCTTTTTCTCTGGCAGCCTGCAGTATTTGTTCTTTTGTCTTGTAGAAGTGAAATTTTGCTATTATGTCCCTAGGGGGACTGTCTGCTTTCTTAGCGGTGAGTGCCCTGTGTATTCTGTCCATTTTTAGCCTTTCTACTGGTATTCCAGGGAGTAGTTCTTGACATAATGCCAGGGTAGTGGCTTGCAGGTCTGTGACTGACTCAGGGATACCTCTAAACCTTAGGTTAGACCTCCTCGCTCTGTTTTCAAAATCCTCCAATCTGCTTTGCAGCATCAAATTCTCCTCTTTAAGAGTATCTATTTATGTCAGGCATTCTTGGGTGTATATTTCTATTTCTTCCACTTTAGTTTCCAGAGCTTCTGTACGGCCGCCCAGCTCCCTGATTTCCTTAGTAAGGTTGGCTGTAATCTGGTCTGAGGTGACTTGCAATACTTTGTGGAGCATTCTTTCAAATTGTTTTAATATACCTGAGGGGATTGTGGTGTCTTGTGCTATAGTTTGTTTTTCCACATTCCTTTCATCTTCCTCACTGTTTGAGTCCAAGTTTCTGAGGGAAGCCATACATTTGGCAGTTTGGCAGTTTTAACAGTTTTGGCTGTGCCTTTGTGTGCCTTCTCTGAGGTGCGGCTCTCTGAGGGGACTGGTGCCTTCCTTGCAGCGCTCTTAGCCTGCTGAGCGCCGCTGACAGGATTCGTTTTGTTCTTGTTCCTTGCTCCCCCAGCACCATTTTTCGAATAAACAGTGTCTCTCACCTCTGGGGAAGATATGGCTGAGTCCCCGTTCGTTTTCGCCGCAATATTCGACACGTTATCGGCGGGTTTCCTCCTTCATGAAGCGGAGCTCTAGCCCAACATGTCCGTCCCGCTAGGCTTCGCGCATGCGCCCCCAAAACAGCTTGATTTCAACAGGTATCAAACTAGTTATAATGCAAAACATTACATTTTACTTTATCAGCTACTGTCAGACTTTAATTTAAGAGGAAAATATTTTTGTCTTTACAACCCCCTTTAAGTGGTTAAGCAAAATAAAGCAAGGAATGTTGCACAATGATGGATGTTTGTTTTCTAAGAGATTTTAAGATTTAAAGGTGGAGATAAATGTAATGATCATTGAGATACCAGTTGGAAAACCACAGATACATTCATACGAGAGAAGTAACTGATCCAGGCATAAATTAAGGCTTTTTCGTTATTGTATTCTGGTGAGTGTCTATTTTGGAAGGTGTGGGTGTTGGGGGTAGTGGCGCTGTCACTATTATGTTGTTAGACTAGCCCAAAAGTATATGGGTAGATTTGGGACAACATTCCCTACGGTGTACAGTTACACAGGTGTGGTGGGAGTAATGGTGCTAACAAGTGCTAACAATGTGTCATCAATGAAGGTGAAAGTAAACACGTAGCATAATAAACAAAAATATGTGGTATATTATAAATGTGCACTAACATCAAATCATAAAGCTGTATTGCAATAAGTATCAGATAACAGCTGATTGCAGACCATGCAGTGGGTAGAGCCTTAAAAACATAAATCTGAATATTGTGACAACGTGGGTGTCATCAGTATAGATATATATATATATATATCCACAATGATCAACGTGCAGTGAAGGAATTAAATATATATGAATATATAATGAAATAAACTATAAGTCGGCTGACATAAAATAGTCCATCAGTTACAATCGGGTGACTCTGTGTGATGTGACAAGCAAGGTGCACCTATATGAATAGGTGATACGTCAGGTGGGTATCGCGGTGAATCCGGTGCTCCCCCTCAAGGGTCCCCACTCACCAAATGTAGTCACCCCTGCAGGGGTATAAGACGTTTCAGGTCACAGTATGTATTCCTCCGTGTCGTGGTTCCTTCTCCTGGGTTCCAAAAGTAATCACCAAAATTCCTGGTATATCTCCTTGGTATGAATGGTTATTTAAACAGCTCCTCCAAAGCAAAAAAGAGAGGGGACTTCCATAGTGTAGTATATAAAATAAGGTAAGACTTTATTGGCACTGCTGAGCAGTAACTCAGGCACAGGTGCAATATACAGAAAGTCAATATTGATAGTAAAAATAATAATAATAAAAATTAAAAAATCATGGCACCATGCAAGGCTGAAAGTGGATGAATCAGCGGTGGCACAACGAGAAATAGAGAAATTAAAAACAAGAAAAGGGAGTAGTACCCTATGATTTATCAAACATAGGTACTCCACAGTACAGGCACTATAAAATTCCGGATGTGGATCAATCCAGCGTGTGAACGGCGTGCGTTCCAAGCTGACACGCTGGTGGTCCCGGAAGTGTGTGTAGGTGTGCGTGTATCCGCTTTACGCACGTTTCGTAGTCCTTACGTCTTCGGAAGCGGGTGCACGCATACCACGGCTTGCAGGATAAATAGGCAGCGTCACCATGGCAATTACATACGCTCGATGGAGTTGTCCAATCAAAGCAGCCTAGTAGGTGTCCAATCAAATATCGCAATTTGCGCCTATTGGAAATGGAAGTAACCGCTACTGGCCACTCAGTCAGTGTGTAGCGGGTTAATTATCCAATCATAGGGCAGGGTTTCAAGCATTAGTAGGTGTGTAACTTTTCCAAAGTATTTGAGTGGCGGGATCAGTGTCCTATCCAATGTTTAAATATCACCAACCTACTGTACAGGAAGTGAAGCTGCTATTGGCCAATAGGACAGAATGCAAAGAATTAAGTATCCAGGAGTAGGATGGAATTTACACATATAATGAGCTAGTGTCCTTAACACGCATATGCCTATGTGGTATTACATATCCAGAAGGGGTTGGTGTAACCCGAATGTTTTATATTAATTGCCATGTTGACGGTCCTAATTCGCAAAACACATTACAGGAAGTATACCATTACACTGTTAATAATCGAAAGGATCACTAATATAAATAAACGAGGTTGATCAAAAGAGACAATTGTTTAGACGTAGTACCAGGACATTGTATTAAACATACTAGACATTAAGAAGATGAAGCTATTAAGGCTGTCATACGAACTTATCCATAGGCAAAAACAGTTTTTATTTTGGAAGGTGGTACTTGGTGTTTTAGGTAGAGATGAGGTTTGGATTAGGGCAAAAAAATGATTTTTGATGCAAACCAAGCCTGCTTGCAGTTCAGTGAAGGGGCAAAAAAATTGAACACATTTGGCTAGTTGGCCTGCCCAAAATTCTGTAAAATGACAGATCCTTGGCCTCACTCACACGAGGCAGACTCCGTCGCACTCCGTCGCTACGGAGTCCACCTGCTCCCGCCAGCTCAGCGGGAGATCAGTCTGCAGATCTCCACTGAGCCGACAGATGACAAGCTCCTCTCTGCTCACTGAGCAGGGAGGGGCTTGTCGGGCACCGCTGTCTCCTATTGAGTGATCTGATGAAAATGGACAGCATGTCCGTTTTCATCAGATCTTACCCGATCCGATTCCCCAATGAACGTATAGGGACGTATCCCCCATACGTTTGTTTTTAGCAGATCCAATAGGCCCGAATCGCGCTCCCGCGTGCCCCTTGGGTCACACATGGGAGTGTTCGTGACCGCCGGGTCATCACGGATCGCGGTAAATTGCCGCTGATAGCGGCCGTTTACCACGTGATCACTCCGTCCAATAATGGAGAGATCACATGTAAACACACTTGTAAACAAACCGGCGTGATTTGATGACGCCGGTTCCTCCCTCCTCTCTCTGTACCGATCGGTACAGTGTAAGAGGGGGGAGCGCAGGTGTCAGCAGCGCTGTGGCTGGATCTGTGACTATTGCAGTCACAGATCCATCCATCCCTGCTCAGCCATCCCTGCAAACCCTGCCCCAATACTTTGCAATACCCCCTGCAATACCCCCCATGCCAGTACTCTGCAATACCCCCTACGCCAGTACTCTGCCATACCCCCTGCGCCAGTACTCTGCAATATCCCCTGCGCCAGTACTCTGCAATACCCCCTGCACCAGTACTCTGCAATACCCCCTGCTCCAGTACTCTGCAATACCCCCCGTGCAATACTCTGCAATACCCCCACGTAATGCTCTGCAATACCCCCCGCGCAATACTCTGCAATACCCCCCGCGCAATACTCTGCAATACCCCCCGCACAATACTTTGCAATACCCCCCCCACAATACTCTGCAATACCCCCACACACAATACTCTGCAATAGCCCCCGCACAATACTCTGCAATACCCCCGCACAATACTCTGCAATACCCCCGCAACAATACACTGCAATACCCCCCCCCCCCCACATACTCTGCAGTGCAGGCATCATTCAGATATCATCTTTTTCAGGCTTCCCAGCCTAGAGGTGAGATGTGGGGTCTTATTGACCCCATATCTCACTGTAAAGAGGACCTGTCATGCTATATTCCTATTACAAGGGATGTTTACATTCCTTGTAATAGGAATAATAGTGATCAAAACATTTATTTTTGGGGAAAAACTTGTCAAACTAAAATAAATAAAGTAAAATGAACAATATATATATTTTTTAAAGCGCCCCTGTTCCCCGTGTGCTCGTATACAGAAGTGACCGCACATGTAAGTCCCGCCTACATATGAAAACGGTGTTCAAACCACACATGTGAGGTATCGCTGCGAACGTTAGAGCAAGAGCAATAATTTTGACCCTATACCTCTTCTTCAACTAAAAAGATGTAACCAGTAAAAATATTTAAAGCCTCACCTATGGGGATTTTTAAGTAGCGAAGTTTGGCGCCATTCCACAAACGTGTGCAATTTTGAAGGGTGACATGTTGGGTATCTATTGACTCGGCGTAACTTCATCTTTCATATTATGCAAAAACATTGGGCTAACTTTAATGTTTTTTCTTATTTCCAAAAAAAAACATGTTAAAAAAATTGCTGCGAAAATGCCGTGTGCGATAAAAAGTTGCAACGACCGCCATTGTATTCTCTAGGGTCTTTGCTAAAAAAATAATATATTATGTTTTGGGGTTCTATGTAATTTTCTAGCAAATAAATTATGATTTTTCCATATAGGAGAGGAATGTCAGAATTGGTCTGGGTGTTCCAGAACGCCTGATGGTGCTCCCTGCATGTTGGGCCTCTGTATGTGGCCACGCTGTGTAAAAGTCTCACACATGTGGTATCGCCATACTCGGGAGGAATAGCAGAATGTGTTTTGGGGTGTAATTTGTGGTATGCATATGCTGTGTGTGAGAAATAACCTGCTAATATGAACATTTTGTGTAAAAGAAATCTTGATTTTGTAAAAAATTGTGGGAAAAAATGACAACTTAAAAAAACTCACAATGCCTCTTTCTAAATACCTCGGAATGTCTTCTTTCCAAAAAGGGGTCATTTGGGGGGTATTTGTACTTTTCTGGATTGTTAGGGTCTCAA
Source organism: Rana kukunoris (assembly GCA_029574335.1). NCBI lineage: Eukaryota > Metazoa > Chordata > Amphibia > Anura > Ranidae > Rana > Rana kukunoris. Next base: position 238,581,684 of record CM056049.1, on the reverse strand, counting down.
GAAACAAGAGAGGCTGTCAGTACATCAGATGTGATCAAATTGATACATTTTTAGTAATTGGTACCATAGCTTGTAGACCCTATAACATTCACCCAGACTAAATAATATCCATGTTTTTTTTATCAAAGATATGTATCAGTATACATTTTAGGCCAAATTTATGAAGAAAAATAACTTTTTTGCAAAATGTTATAATAAAAATAAAGAAAAATTCATTTTCTTACACAATTTTCGTTCTTTTTTTCATTTATAGCGAAAAAAATAAAAATCACAGAGGTGATCAAATACCACCAAAAGAAAGCTCTATTTGTGGGGAAAAAAGGACAAACATTTAATTTGGTTACAGTGTTGTATGACTGAGTTATTGTCATTCAAAATGTGAGAGCACCGAAAGCTGAAAATTGGTCTGGTCATTAAGGGGGTTTACGTGCAAAGTGGTCAAGTGGTTAAGCTGCTAAAAAGACTCTCTCCCTGCTGAACAGTGTTTTTTTTTTTTTTAATTTCTTCATTCGTACATGTTTCCCATGCCAATGACCAGCTACGCATTTTTTTTTTAACAAAAGCTTGCAAATTATCTTTAAAAATGGCTAGAAAGATACCCAAATTTGGTTCTTACACATTTCAGTAAGGTTCAGCACTATTTTGGGGGTTTACACATTTCCAACTGGGTTTGTTGTCCCTCCTGAAAATTTAAATTTACCAAATTTGTTTAACCCTTTTTATATTTACATACTCTCAAGTCTCTGGCTAAGTATACAGGAAGTTCATTCTGCTCCTACTAATTATTCTTCAGGTGGGACTCCTAATTTTTATAATATAACATAAATTGGCATTAAAATTTTCTCACTTTTTCTGTATTGATGCACACATGATTGTAAGGTATAATTGTAAGATTTTGCTACTGCCTGGATGGAGAGAATGCAATGGTGTTAGCCACTGTTGCAGCATCATTGTGTGTGTGTGTGTGTTTATTTACTTTTTTATGTAAACTAACATATACAGAATTACATGAGTGTTCACTGGAGAGCAGTGTTTTAAAGCTTTAGGAAGCTATACATGGTCCTAATGAATTTTTGCAGTAAAGCAACAGTAGATCAAATCTGTTATAAAGTCGCATGCTCCAGTGGCTAAGAGAGGAGATTTGTATGGGTCTTGATGAATGTGCTTCTCTGACAGATGTGAGAGCAGACACACTCCATTGACAAACAAACCAAGTTAAGAGATAAAAGAAAGGTTCTCCACAAAGAATGAAACCAGTGAACCAGTCTAAACTGAATTAGGCTTCACTAATGTGTACAGAAAGGGCAATTGTTGGAACGATAGTACGTTGAAAAATGCTGCAGGCGATTTAGGACAGCAGCAAATATACACCTTTTTACTAACTATATTGTTAAAATGTTTGCAGAAAAGTGCTAGAATAAAAATATAACATATTTGTAAAAATATTCAGTAAATAATAATGGCTAAAAAGAGAAAATGTTTCTCTGGTGAACATAGTTACACATAGTTACATACTAAGTGAAGTCCAACCTATGTGTGTGATTATATGTCAGTATTACATTGTATATCCCTGTATGTTGCGGTCGTTCAGATGCTTATCTAATTGTTTTTTTAAACTATTAATTTCACCTGCTGAGACCACTGCCTGTGGAAGGGAATTCCACATCCTTGCTGCTCATCTTTTATCTTTTATTTAAAAAAAAAGTTAGATCTAAATGCTAGCTACTTATTACATTGAACAATTTGATAAATACCTAACTTTACTCTACATCTAGACAAGAGAAAATTTAGGACACATACTGTAAATTTTAAAACAACTAAATACGTTTTATTGCAAGTCCTTGTTTTGAAAACAGAAAAAACATGTAAACTCTAGCTGCATTACATCAAATGCACTGTGTATTATAAAGGATTGTGAACATTGTTTTAAATGAAATGTTATTTTTTGACATTGTTTAATCTTGGTTGCATTTCAGTAACATGTAGACATGTGCACACCGAAATATTTTGTTTCATAATTTTGTTTTCGTCCAAAAAATGTATTTAGTTACTCACGAAATTCATTTTGGTTATTTTGTTTTTCGTTTAAAAAATGCATTAATTAAGGTCAAATCTGTCATTGAAGGCTTATGGTGTCTGTCGAATGTTCAAAAATGTAAAAAAAAAAGATTCGATAGAATCTTAAAAAAAAAAAAGAAAAAGATTTGATGGAGCAACGATTTTTGCTTTGATTTATGTCTCTCTATGTCGAATGTTAATCTCTCTCTATGACAAATTATTTCTCTCTATGTCTAATCTTTTCTCTCTATGATGGAACTTTTCTCTCTATGTCGAATCTTTTCTCTCTATGTTGAATCTTCTTCATGTCTCTATAATGTCGAATCGTTTCTCTTTATGTATAATAATATTGGACTAATAGAGTTAAAGGGGTTGTAAAGGTAAAAGTTTTTTTACCTTAATGCATCCTATGAATTAAGGTAAAAAAAACATCTGACAGCACCGCCCCCCCCCCTCCGCCGAGCCCCCATTTTACTTACCTGACCGTTCAAAATTCCCGGGCGTGTGCTTGTCATCCTGTCAACCACAGTGGATGACACGGCTATGGCCGCCGCTGTATCACGGGAGCACGCTCGCAAAAGCTTTCCACCATGCTCGCTCGCTCGCATGAAGGTAGAAAGCTTTTGCGAGTAGGAGCCAAGACAGGTGCCGAGGGACCCCAGAAGACAGTGTTCGGGGACACTGTGCAAAACAAGCTGTTTGTTATTTAAAAAAAAAACTGCCTTTAGTGTTCCTTTAAGGTTAGGCACATTCGACCGCAATAAAAACGAAAATAAAGCATTTGTTTATGTCGGATCTTTCGGTTTTTGTTTACTGTGCTTGCGTTATCCTTTGTTAAAACGATAACGAAATTACCTGAAATTCGGACGAAAATTAATGCACATGCCTAGTAACCTACAACCTCTTTACAGCCACTGCCTAACTACATGTATTCAATACATCAATTTCTGTACTGCATCAGCTTCTGCACATTTTATAGGATGGGTTTCCTGTTAGTAGTGACATTAAAACAAACCTGAGCAATGTAAATCAGCAAGGTGGATTGTGAATTGCATAAAGTTTGTCAATTAAGCAGTGGCGGCTGGTGTTCAAAATGTTTGGGGGGCGCAAACAAATGAAAAAAAAAACAATTGCAGCCTCCCTGTGCCCATCAAATGCAGCCACTGTGCCCATCAAATGCAGCCACTGCGTCATGCTATCAATTGTCGCCTCTGTGCCATGCCATCAATTGTCGCCACTGTGCCATCAGTTGTCGCCACTGTGCCATGCCTTTAAATGCAGACACTGTACCATGCAACGCAGCCACTGTGCCATCATTTATCGCCACTGTGCCCATCAATTGTCACCACTGTGCCACGCCATCAAACGCAGCCACTGTGCCATCAATTGTCGCCACTGTGCCCATTAATTGTCACCACTGTGCTATCAATTGTCGCCACTGTGCCATGCCAAACTCAACCACTGTGCCATCAAATGCAGCCACTGTGCCATGCCATCAAACGCAGCCACTGTGCCATTAACTGTCACCACTCTGCCCATCAATTGTCACCAATGTGCCCATCAATTGTCACCAATGTGCCCATCAATTGTCACCACTGTGCTATTAAACTCAGCCACTGTGCGATGCCATCAATTGTTACCACTGTGCCCACATCAATTGTTACTACTGTGCCCACATAAATTGTTACAATTGTGCCCACATCAATTGTCGCCACTGTGCCCACATCAATTGTCAACACTGTGTCCTTTAATTGTCGCCACTGTGCACTTTAATTGTCGCCACTGTGCCCTGTAAAATGCTGCCCCCTTGCCGCCCGCACTTACCCTTCTGGGGTCAACCATCCTCCTTCCACGGTCCCTCGATGTCTTCTTCCGCCCTCGATGACACTTCAGCCAATCAGGTTACTGGTAACCAGAACCGGTGAACCTGATTGGCTGAGACGCCTGTCAGTCTTATCCAAGGAACGCACCCCGTGCGTCCCCTGGATAACAATTTGGAGGCCGATTACAGCCCAAGGGCTGTAATCAGAAAGCCTATTAGAGCCACAGGCTCTTATAGGCACTTCCAAAGCCAACCAGCTACCATTATTTAAATGGCCAGCGCTCACCAGGGGGCCGGCCATCTGAATAGTGGGCGGCAGCAACAAAACACAGATTCATGCAATGCATGAATCTGTGTATTGTATTCATTGGCGGTGCGGGAGCGAGAGGGGGCGGTGCTCCTGCGCCCTCTATGGACGCACCGCCACTGCAAGGAAGGAAACAATTAAGAGATAGGGACAGAGCATTGTCACTTTATGACAGGAAGTGCTGGCACAATGACCTTAATAGAGGGATCACCTGGTGTTATAGCTATTGAAAATTACTTTAAAAAATACTTTAATATGTTGAAGCTTACATGCTATTTTAGTGATTGAGTTTACATATGCTTTCAGACTATTGTAGAGGAAATCCAACTATACCTCTCTCCCCCTTTACTGTCCTTCCTAGGGCAAAGTTTAACTTCACTCCCACTCTCCCCAAGACTTAGTACCCCCTACACCCCCCTTCCTAGAGCACTGCAGGCTATGTTATCTCCCACCACCTTCTATATCACTATAGGATGGGATCATCAAGGAATCAAGTGTTGTATTCTATTGATCTTCAGTCATCAGTTTCTCATGAATAAAGCAGCAATCAACAGTAGAGGCAGAGGGACAGGTACATCAACACGAAGATAGATTAAAGGGTTATTGGTGTTTGTACATGCTTAGAAAGAAGTCATTATTTGAGGGGGGATGGGGGTGTTTCAACCCTTGGTTTGAAATGGAAAAAAGGGGTATGTACATCAAGGGCCAGATTCAGGTAGAGTTACGCTGGAGTATCAGTGATTCGCCAGCATAACTCACACTTTGAGCCGGCTTATCGGTTTTCTGTAGTCAGAAAGCAAGATACGCCGGGATTGAGTTCATATACGAGCGGCGTAATTGTATTTCGCCGTCGTATCGGAACTGCAATTTTAAAATGGGCGCTCGGGGCGTTCCCGCTGATTTACGCCAAGAATATGTAAATCAGCGAGAGACAGAAATTCACGATTGTACGCAGGCCCGACGCAGTGACTTTTCGACGTTTCTGTAAGCGATACGCGGCGTAAAGAAAAACATGCCCCATAGGTGGAGTATTCTATGTTAAGTATGGCCGTCGTCATCGCGTCGAATTTAAAAAGTTTAGCGTTGTTTGCGTAAAACGTCCATGAATGGGGATTGACGTCATTGACGGTCACTGACAGAATTTGGAGTATGCGCACTGACAGTCGACGCATGCGCAGTACGTTCGCCGCGGGATCGCGCCTAGTTTAAATAATACACGCCCCCTACCCGCCCAATTTGAATTCCGCCGGCTCATTTTCGCTACACCGCAGCAACTTTAGGAGCAAGTGCTATGTGAATAACAGTACTTGCTCCTAAAGTTTCGGCGGAGTAACTTAAATGACAATTGTTACTCCAAAATAAACATCCGCTCTCCTACCTGAATCTGGCCCCAAGTATATCTGTCACAATAGTAAATGACACTGTGATAACCAGTTCTAGCCATGAAAAGGTTCTGTATAGCTCAGAACAGGTAGCCCAGCGAAGGTGTCTAATTAGATACATATGGAATTTTCTCACAAATGGGAATGGTCTGCTTTTAGTCAGGGCTGCAAACTGTTGCTTCTGGGCATCTGAGACACTTCAATCAGAATGAAGTATGAACTAAAAAAAATTGAATATCGTATACAAGTTCATTTATTTTACTAATACAACTTAAAAGGTGAAACTAATATATGAGATAGACAGTTCAAGATGTGATTTGTCATAATTGTGATGATTATGGCTTACAGCTCATGAAAACCCCAAATCCACAATCTCAGAAAATTTGAATATTGTGAAAAGGTGCAATATTCTAGGTTTAAAGTGTCCCACTCTAACCAGCTAATTTAGCCATAACACCTGCAAAGGGTTCCTGAGCCTTTAAATTGTCTCTCAGTCTGGATTAGTAGGAATCACAATCATGGGAAATGTTGTGCAGAAAACCATCATTGACACCCTCCATAAGGAGGGAAAGCCTCACAAGGTAATTGCAAAAGAAGTTGGAAGTTCCCAAAGTGGTCTATCAAAACAGTAATAGAAAGTTATGTGGAAGGAAAAAGTGTGGAAGAAAAAGATGCACAAGCAGCAGGGATGACTGCAGCCTCGAGGAGATTGTCAGGAAAAGGCCATTCAAAAGTGTTGGGGACTTACAAGGAGTGGACTAAGGCTGGGGTCAGTGCATCAAGAGCCACCACATACAGACGGATCCTGGACATGGGTTTTAAATGTTGTATTCCTCAGTTGTGCAGAAAACCATCATTGACACCCTCAATAAGGAGGGAAAGCCTCAAAAGGTAATTGCAAAAGAAGTTGGAAGTTCCCAAAGTGTTGTATCAAAGCACAGTAATAGAAAGTTATGTGGAAGGAAAAAGTGTGGAAGAAAAAGGTGCACAAGCAGCAGGGATGACTGCAGCCTCGAGGGGATTGTCAGGAAAAGGCCATTCAAAAGTGTTGGGGACTTACAAGGAGTGGACTAAGGCTGGGGTCAGTGCATCAAGAGCCACCACACACAGACGGATCCTGGACATGGGTTTTAAATGTCGTATTCCTCTTGACAAGTCATTCCTTAACAACAAACAATGTCAGAAGCGTCTTACCTGGGCTAAAGAAAAACAGACCTGGTGCTCAGTGGTCCAAAGTCCTCCTTTCTGATAAGAGCAAATTTTGCATCTTTTTTGGAAACCAAGGACCCAGAGTATGGAGGAAGAATGGAGAGGCACACACTGCAAGATGCTTGAAGTCCAGTGTGAAGTTTCCACAGTCTGTGTTGATTTGGGGAGCCATGTCACCTGCTGGTGTTGGTCCACTGCGCTTCGTAAGTCCAGGGTCAACGCAGCCATCTACCAGGAGATTTTGGAGCACTTCATGCTTCCTTCCACAAACAAGCTCTATGGGTATGCTAACTTAATTTTCCCCCCTCAACTTCCAGGACAGCCCTGAGATATATGGCTCCTCCCACCGGGACAGGAAACACATCCACCCAAATTATAAAAGGAGGTACTCCAGGCCTTCTCCTCAGTTTTTTGTGTTTCCTGACGGACGGGAAGGAGCACATTTGGGAACGTTGCTACTTTTTTCTTTTTTCCCTAGTTTCTCCCTTTGTGGGAGTAAGAGCTGAACCTACCTCCTGCAGCACGCCTCTGGCCCAGGGGTAGAGAGTGTCGCTGATGGCCACCGCTGCCTTGGCCAGCTAGCCCAGCGAGGGTGGGGTGTTTCTGGTTGACATCAGTGTGTTCATGGCCTCAGCTCCGGAAGCAGCGGTGAAAGGCGAGAGACGCCATAGGCCGCGTTGTGGTTAACAGCACTTCCGGACCGGCGCTGAAGGGCCACTGCGTTCCAAGGAAGGGAAGTGAGATCCGGGCGAAGCGCGGTCATCAGGGGCGCCGGAAACATCGTTCCCATGTTTCAAAAAGGCGCGGCAGTAGCTATGTAGGAGCCGGACCTAGTGGTGTATCTCGGAGCGCTGAGGACAAAAACACCAGAACCATGGAAGCTGCAGCGCACATCCAGACCCTGGTTCGGTTGGCACCGGTCCCCTCCCAGGTAAGCTTGGTGGAGAGCACATTGTTTACTCTGGGGGGGGGGAGATTGGTCTACTTGGCCAAAAATACCCCCCATGGGTGGCGAACCTTATTGGTGGTGGGTACGGCACTTCTAGGAGCTAGGCACAGTGGTGTTCAGGCATAGGCTGTTTGGTAACTGAGTTTTGTGTTTTTATGGTTTGTGTCTATTTCAAATTAAAACTCAACAGCCGCCTAGAAGAAAGTGTGCCGTCTGTGGGACAAAGCTAGGTTCCAGTTGGGACAAGCCGTTATGCCCAGAATGTGTTAGCAGTCTGATAAAAGATGACTCAGTTACTGCTTGCCGTCAGTTATTATCCTCTGTTAAGGATGAAATGGCGTCCACATTCCAGTCTTTTAAAGGACTGATAGACAGGATGCAGGGTCCCGCCTCGTCCCTACCTAGAGCATCTAGTATGCCTTCCCTGTCCCAGACTCAAGAGGAGGAGGAGTACAGGGAGCAGACTCCTAGGTCGATTGCTTCCTCTCAGGCAGGTTCAGCATCAGATTCTGAGGCAGAAGATGATTCCTCCAGGGCTTCTAGGTACAAATTGTCCTTGGAAGATGTAGGAGACCTACTAAAGGCTATTTATGATACCTTGGAGATCCGTGAGGAACAGGTTCAGCTCTCCAAGCACGACCTCATGTACCAGGGGTCTAGTGCAAATAGATCCAGGGTTTTTCCTGTTCACAAATCCCTGATTGACACAATTCTGCGGGAGTGGGAACAGCCTGAAAAAAGACCATTCTTTTCAGGCTCCCTTAAACGGAGATTCCCCTTTGATTTGGATGGGTCTCAGCCATGGAACAAGGTTCCAAAATTAGATGCCCCTTTAGCCCGGATATCAAGAAAAACGGATCTGGCCTTTGATGATTTGGGGGCCTTGAAGGACCCGATGGATAAGAGAGGGGACTTGTTGTTGAAGAGAGCTTGGGATGCCTCTTCAATAAGTCTGAAGCCCGCACTAGCAGCAACTTGTGTAGCTAGAAATCTAGAATGTTGGCTTACTCAGTTACAAACCCACATTCAGGCGGGTACATCTAGACAGGAGATATTGAAATCTTTTCCTCTTCTTTTTAAAGCTGTAGGCTTTTTGGCTGATGCCTCTGAAGAATCGGTAAAGTTGGCAGCTAGATCAGCAGCCTTGGTAAATGCAGCCCGAAGATCAGTGTGGCTGAAAACTTGGACAGGGGATGCCGCCTCCAAGTTAAAACTGTGTGGGTAATCCTTTTCAGGTGACCACCTTTTTGGGTCAGGCCTACAGGAAGCGCTAGAAAGGACTCAGGACAGAAAAAAGGCTTTTCCTGAGAGAAAGAAAAAAGCAGAGGGAAAAATTTTTTTCGTTTCAAACAAAACCTACAAAAGGAAGGCCAACCAAGAAACACTGGGCAGGCCATAAGGGTAGGGGGAGAGGAGGAATATTGTTTAATCCTCCTCAAACCACCCCCCAAGCCACAGTGACTCTTGCGTCCCGGTGGGGGAAGATTGGGGCAGTTTCTCCCACAATGGACCATGGCAACTTCAAGTCCGTTCATTTTAAACATAATCAGGAACGGATACAAGTTGGAGTTCACGACAACCCCCCCCCCAAGTTTTCTGGTTACCCAGCCTCCCAGGGACAGGGAGAAGGCAGAGGCCCTGGCCGGTCTCTGGGGAATTGGTGGACCAAAAACTTCTAATTCAAGTTCCACAAAAGGAACAAGGTCAAGGGACATATTCCCATGTATTTGTAGTAAAAAAAACATCGGGAAAATTCAGAATGATCTTGAATCTTCGGCCCCTGAACAAATTTGTAAAGTACAAGAAGTTCAGAATGGAGTCGATTTTTACAGTGGCAAGGTCTCTGTTTCCGGGGTGCTACATGGCCACCCTGGATCTCAGGGATGCATACTTACATGTCCCAATTCATTTAGATTTCCAAAAATTTCTCAGGGTGGCGGTGAAGGTGAACTCGGAAATCAGACACTTCCAGTTCAAAGCCCTTCCCTTTGGTCTGTCCTCATCGCCGAGAATTTTTACAAAAGTCCTGGCAGAGGCTCTAGCACCGCTGAGAAACAAGGCGATAATTGTAATTCCAACAGCTGGAAAGGGATTTGCAGGAAGCTCAAAACTTTCTCTCCTCTCTCGGGTGGATAGTCAATCGAGACAAGTCTCAATTGACCCCATCCCAGGAGGTGCTGTACCTAGGGTACAGGATATCTTCTGTAGAGAAACATTTTTTTCTCCCCGAGGAAAATATGGTAAAGGTAGAACAGGCAGCAGCCCAGCTGCAGTCCAACCAAGAGGCTTCAGTCAGACAAGTCATGAGGGTGCTGGGGTTTATGACTGCATGTTTTCCAGCAGTACCCTGGGCGAGGTTCCATCAACGTCCTTTGCAGCAACTAATGCTTCGGTTTTGGAGTGGCAAAAGTCAAGACTTAGAGGTCCAGGTTCCAATCTCGTCCCGAGTCAAAAGGACTCTGTGGTGGTGGCGAACGCGCCACAATCTAAGCAAGGGTCTAGCCTGGACCTTGCCGGTAGAAACAGTGGTAACTACAGATGCCAGTGCCTGGGGGTGGGGAGCCCACTTGGAGGAGGCAGTGGCCCAGGGAACATGGTCTCCAAGAGAAGCAGAGTGTTCCTCAAACCAGAGAGAGCTTCTGGCAGTCCTGAAAACAATCGAGGTGTTCCAAGCAAGCCTGAAAGGGCAGCATCTGCAAGTTCGCACAGACAATGCAACAACTGTGGCATATGTGAACAAGCAGGGAGGGACGAGAAGCCCTGCTCTTCAGGACATAGCAAACAATTTTTTTTCCTGGGCAGAAACAAATCTGGCTTCACTGACAGCGGTCCACCTAAAAGGCACCCAGAACTCTGTAGCGGATTATCTGAGCCGTCAAAGGGTGAGTCAGGACGAGTGGGCGCTCCACGAGGAGGTTTTCGCTCAAATAGTACAGAAATGGGGTCAACCGGAGGTGGACCTTTTTGCCTCCGAAAGGAACAGGAAAGTAATCCAGTTTTTCTCGATCCACACAGGAGACAGGGCTACAGGGATAGATGCTTTTTCCAGAACATGGAAATTCAACAGCTGCTACGCCTTCCCTCCAATAAGAATGATCGCAGCAGTCCTTCAGAAGTTTCGATCGGAAAAAAACGGACCTAATATTGATTGCACCGTTTTGGCCGAAAAAAGACCCTGGTTTGCCATTCTGAAAAATCTGGCCATTCTCTCCCCATTTTGTCTTCCCAGCAGGAGGGATCTAATATCGCAGGGTCCCATTCTTCATCCGCAGGTAGACAGACTAAACCTAACTGCGTGTTATCTGAGGAACAGTTGCTGAGAACACAGGGCTTCTCAGAGAAAGTAATCAAAACCCTGATACAATGCAGAAAGCCTGTTACTAGAACAATTTATGCCAAATTCTGGAAAAAAAATTGTTCCTGGTTAGAAGAGCAGGGAATTGATCAACCAGGGGTCCCAGCCATTCTAGATTTTCTGCAGGCAGGGGTAGATATGGGTCTATCCCCAAGTACCCTAAAAGTGCAGGTTGCGCCCCTTAGTGTCTTTCTTCAATGTTCCCTTCAACAGAATTCTTTTATTAAGAACTTTTTCAAAGCCTTGTCTAGATCTAGGCCAGTGAAGGTCTCACCCTGTCCTCCTTGGGATCTCTCCTTGGTATTTAAAGCATTGTCAGCTAGTCCATTTGAGCCTCTGGAGGAATCTATCTTAAAATGGATAACCCTTAAGACAGTTCTGTTGGTAGCAGTGACTTCCGCCAGGCGGGTAAGTGACCTGCAGGCGCTTTCTATAAGAGAGCCATTTTTGTTAATTTATGAGAATAGAGTTGTGTTAAAAACAGACCCCAGTTTTCTCCCCAAGGTGGCGTCCTCATTTCACAGGACGCAGGACATTGTCCTTCCGACTTTTTTGTCTCCCTCGAGTTCAGAGGGGACATCTCTAGATGTCAAGAGATGTATTTTAATTTATTTAGAGGTAACCAAGGAACTCAGAAAGTCTGATTCTCTTTGTGTTAATTTTTCGGGGATTAGGAAGGGGCAAAAAGCATCTAAGTCTTCCATTGCCAGGTGGATCAGGTTAGCGATAGCTAAAGCTTATGAGTTAGAGGGTAAGCAAGCCCCATTTGTCAAAGCACACTCTACTAGAGCGGTTTCGAGTTCTTGGGGGGAAAAGGCCGGAGCCACTCCGGAAGAAATTTGTAAGGCGGCAACATGGTCAAACTATACGACCTTCGTCAAGCACTATCGCCTGGACTTAATGTCTGAGAAGGATCAGTCATTTGGCCGAAGGGTCCTCCAGGCGGCTACCCCACCCTGACAAGTAAGTTTCTTGTTTATCATCTCAGGGCTGTCCTGGAAGACGAGGGGGAAAACCGGAGTTAGGCTTACCGGTAACTCTCTTTCCAGGAGTCTTCCAGGACAGCCCAGTTTCCCACCCGGTGTTTATAGTTTGTAAACAGGAGTTGGAAATGTGTACTGACGATGTGTAATGTTATGTTTTTCAGAGCCTTCAGGAATTCTTGGATGAACTGAGGAGAAGGCCTGGAGGACCTCCTTTTATAATTTGGGTGAATGTGTTTCCTGTCCCGGAGGGAGGAGCCATATATCTCAGGGCTGTCCTGGAAGACTCCTGGAAAGAGAGTTACCGGTAGATATGTGCATTCCCGTTCGTACGAATGTTATTTTCGTACGAAAATGTTCATTTTCGTACCCACAGGATAATGTGTACATACGAAAAAATTAAAGCACCAAAATACGAAAACTACGAGATTACGAATGAGCCGCATAACGAACAACCGCAAATACGAATGAATGATCCGACGAAAAAAAACGACAAAACGAAAACGGCAAAAGAACAAAAATGACATCTATAACAAAAGATTTACATTCTGTATTTTGTTTGAATCCTTTTTCTGTTTGTTTTCAGTCCTATGTTCATTGTTCATATGACATCTATAACCAAAAGATTTGCATGCTGTATTTTGTTTCAACCCTTTTTCTGTTTGTTTTCAGTCCTATGTTCATTGTTCATTTGACATCTATAACAAAAGATTTGCATTTTGTATTTTGTTTCAAAACTTTTTCTGTTTGTTTTCAGTCCTATGTTCATTGTTCATATGACATCTATAACAAAAGATTTGCATGCTGTATTTTGTTTCAATCCTTTTTCTGTTTGTTTCATCCCTATGTTCATTTTCATATGACATCTATAACAAAAGATTTGCATGTATTTTGTTTCAATATCTGTTTGTTTTCATCCTTGTTCATGTTCATTTGTCATTCTCATGCTGTATTTTGTTCAATTTCACATGATTGATTCATCTATACAATCATTGTTTCTATATGACATCCAATAAAAAAGACATTTGTCAACAGTTTATTCAATGATTTGTCACTCTTTGTTTCATATGACATCTATAGCAAAAGATTTGCTTCTGTATTTTGTTTCAATCCTTTTTCTGTTTGTTTTCAGTCCTATTTTCATTGTTCATATGACATCTATAACAAAAGATTTGCATGCTGTATTTTGAATCCAAAATACGAACAGAAAAAAGGAATTTAAAATACAGAATGCAAATCTTTTGTTATAGATGTCATATGAACATACGACTGAAAATAGCAAAAGAAAAGAGTTTCAAGATACTGCAAATCATTGACGAAAATTCATGAAAATATTGTCTAACAAGTAAACAACATGAATTAAACAATAACGAACCATCCCTCATGTACGAAAATAAAACAGTAACGAAAATATGAAACGATCGGAATACGAAAAAATCGCGTCATACGAAAAACGAACGGGAACAAACAGGAAAACGGGCGTCTTACGAAAAACGAATGAAAACGAAAAAACGGAACGATACGAAACAGAACAAAAAAAAACAAATTTTTTTTCTGTGCACATGTCTAGTTACCGGTAAGCCTAACTCCGGTTTTCCAGCAGGACTTGGCACCTGCCCACACTGCCAAAAGCACCCAAACATGGTTCAATGACTGTGGGATTACTGTGCTTGATTAGCCAGCAAACTCGCCTGACCTGAACCCCATAGAGAATCTATTGCCAAGAGAAAGATGCATTGCCACAGGCTGATCACTTCCATGCCACGCCGCATTGAGGCAGTAATTGCTGCAAAAGGGGCCCAAACCAAGTACTGAGTACTGCTTATACTTTTCAGAGGTTCGATATTGTTCTATGTACAATCCTTATTTTATTGATTGCATTTGATATTCATATTTTCTGAGATTGTGGATTTGGGCTTTTTATGCACTGTAAATAAATAATAAATAATAATATGAGTAAATAATACTCATAAACGAACAAATAAAGCTCCACATTACTGTGTAAATTATAAACAGTAGTAACATAGGAAAAAAAGACAAGTTGCGCTAAAATAAATGGAAACAAAACCTAAAACTTAAAACACAAGTTATCAATGATTTATCATGAGGCATACATGAAGCAAAGAAAAAATAATGTTTAACTTATTAAAAGTCCCTGAAAACACAACGTGGTTCTTATCACCAGTGAATAGAAAAAAAGTCCACATAAATGACTATGAACTGAGGTGACAATCCGATAGAAAGAATCATCCACCAGTAGAATAATTTAGCCTCTTACCAGAAGCCCAGCGGTCCTTTAATCAAAAGAGGACCCCAGGTAGCATGTAGATTAACACTGTAGGATTTAACGATTTTATGAGCCAAGTCCAATGCCGATCACCTTTTAATTCCAATAGATGAAAGCCTTGGTTGCCTTATGACCATGAAAAAAAAATACAGGGCCGCAATAGTGTAAACCGTATATTAAGTTTATTTAAAATAAAGACAAAAACACACTTACATAATTGCAGTGCTAGATGGCATAAAAGTCTTGTGCTCCGGCTGGAAAGCAAACCAGACAACCCGTCCAATAGGTGTGGAATAAGTGTAATCAGCAGGGGGTGATACCGGTGCAATACACGTTCCGCCCATACGGTTCCGCGAAAAATCGCTTCCTCATGGGGCAAGGATAGCACACTGAATAACCCCCTTAAATAACAAATGTAATGAATGAGAACGTTACGTCAAAGGCGCGCATGCGCGCGCAGATTCGACCAAGCCTCGTCCTGGCTTGCCCTTGTAGTTACTGCGCATGCACAGGTGGGCCAAACGCCACAATTCTGAAACAAACGGCTAAAGGCAGACTGATCCGCCGCATCAGATAGCGGCGAAAAAACGCTGCTCCGTATAGAGCCTAAAATACCCCGGGAAACTGTGAAAAATCCCTGTATCCCTGGAATGCAGGGAGGACTTCCACGTCCCGTGACACTGCGCGTTGACGTCACACGTCAACGACGTCACTCCGCCGACACGGGAAGTCCCCCTGTGCGTCAAGGGATAATGAGCACATGTCCTAGAAAAAACAAAATTTTTCTCAATGTGATTCTTGTCAAGCCTGCCTTGCATACACACGATCGTGAAAAAAAATGCTCGAGCAAAGCGTGGTGATGTACAACATTTACGATGGCACTATAAAGGAGAAGTTCCATTCAGATGGCGCTACCCTTTGGGCTGCTTTTGCTGATTTCATGTTAGTAAAGATTTGGTGAGAGGATTAGCACTTTTCAGTCTTCGTGCTTTTCAGTCTGTTACAGCGTGATGAATGTGCTATCTCCATTACAAACGCTAGTTCTACCAGAACGAATGCTCCCATCTCATAACTTGCTTCTGAGCATGCACAGTTTTTTGCCGTTGTTAAAGTCTACAGACAACCGTTTTTCATGACGTGAAAAACTACAAGAAAAATTAGAGTATGTTCTAAATTTTTAATGAGCATTTTTCATGTCGAGAAAAATGCTTTGGTGGGCACAGTAAGTCTGCAATGATGGGTACAGTGAGCCTGCTACCATGGGCTCCGTGAGGGTGCAATGATGGGCACAGTGAGGCTGCATTGATGGGCAGTAAGACTGCGTTTGATAGGCACTAGTGATGTCTGCAGTCTCTGACCATCTCCTGTATCATGTCTACATATCTTAATATCTTTAGTATCATGTCCTCAGTCTCTAACCATCTCATGTACCATGCCCGCAGCCTTTAGACATCTCCTGTACCACGCCTGCAGCCTCAGACATCTCCTATACCATGCCTGCAACCTCTAACCGTCTCCTGTACTATGCCCGCAGCCTTTGACCATCTATTGTCTTATATAATGTCTGCAGTCTCTGAGGAACTCTGGAGAGGAGTCAACAGAGGGAGCACTGCCGGGGTGGGGGTCATGGGAGAAGTCAGACATGTGTGGACTGTGGAGAGAAGACTATAGGAAAACCAGAGCCACCAATCTGGTGCCAACTGACTGATTCCTGCAAGGTGTACCTGAAAGGAGGTCAGTGACAGTGCCACCCGGCCAGTCTGGGGGGGGGGGGTGGGGTCACTGATGTAAGGGGGGAGTGAATACAATAATGTAAGGGGACACTGATATAAAGGTTTGGCCGTCATATCAATACCTCACTCCCCCTTACCTTAGTGTATTCTTTCTGCAGAAGGTTGTCTCTGGTCATTGGAGTCCACCCCACATTCCCAGAGTCCCAGGTGTTCCCCTTGATGATTGCTCCACTGTTATCACTTTTAACTGGAATTTGCATATATATATATATATATAAAGATATATATATATATATATATATATATATATATATATATATATATATATATACATACATACATACATACATACACAGTACAGACCAAAAGTTTGGACACACCTTCTCATTCAAAGAGTTTTCTTTATTTTCATGACTATGAAAATTGTAGATTCACACTAAAGGCATCAAAACTATGAATTAACACATGTGGAATTATATACATAACAAAAAAGTGTGAAATATCTGAAAATATGTCATATTCTAGGTTCTTCAAAGTAGCCACCTTTTGCTTTGATTACTGCTTTGCACACTATAGACATTCTCTTGATGAGCTTCAAGAGGTAGTCACCTGAAATGGTCTTCCAACAGTCTTGAAGGAGTTCCCAGAGATGCGTAGCACTTGTTGGCCCTTTTGCCTTCACTCTGCGGTCCAGCTCCCCCCAAACCATCTTGATTGGGTTCAGGTCCGGTGACTGTGGAGGCCAGGTCATCTGGCACAGCACCCCATCACTCTCCTTCTTGGTCAAATAGCCCTTACACAGCCTGGAGGTGTGTTTGGGGTCATTGTCCTGTTGAAAAATAAATGATGGTCCAACTAAACGCAAACCGGATGGAATAGCATGCCGCTGCAAGATGCTGTAGTAGCCATGCTGGTTCAGTATGCCTTCAATTTTGAATAAATCCCCAACAGTGTCCCCAGCAAAGCACCCCCACACCACCACACCTCCTCCTCCATGCTTCACAGTGGGAACCAGGCATGTAGAGTCCATCCGTTCACCTTTTCTGCGTCGCACAAAGACACAGTGGTTGAAACCAAAGATCTCAAATTTGGACTCATCAGACCAAAGCACAGATTTCCACTGGTCTAATGTCCATTCCTTGTGTTCTTTAGCCTTAACAAGTCTCTTCTGCTTGTTGCCTTACTTAAGCAGTGGTTTCCTAGCAGATATTCTACCATGAAGGCCTGATTTACACAGTCTCCTCTTAACAGTTGTTCTAGAGATGTGTCTGCTGCAAAAGGTGGCTACTTTGAAGAACCTAGACTATGACATATATTTTCAGTTGTTTCACAGTTTTTTGTTATGTATATAATTCCACATGTGTTAATTTATAGTTTTGATGCCTCCAGTGTGACTTTTGGTCTGTACTGTAAATATATATATATATATATATATATATATATATATATATATATATATATATATATATATATATATAGCCCTATGTGCTTTATTATCTATATATAATATGCTCTTCAAATGTGCTTCAAAATGCATGGTTTTCCCTGTTATGAACAAGAAAATAATGACGTTATGATGTTGGGCTGGTATAATAATGCTATGGGGCTGGTATGACATTTTTTTTCCAGGGCTGGTTTTTATTCTCTGTCCGGCCCTGGTTTCATACTGGTCTGACATCCACTCTGGCAATAAGCAGAAAATGTTTTTAGCTTGTTTAATTGGTTATGAAACTATGAGGTAAAGCGGTAAAGCCCCACAAACAAACATTAGTTATCTCCTGGACAGTACATTGTGACCTTAAGTCTTGCTGTTTCTGGTCCATATCTACTACTGAATAAATGAAGTAAATCATTCTGGCAGACAGATAATTAAATAATTATCAGCCACTTAATAACAGGGAGTGGGTGTTCAGAATTACCATATTAGACAGTGTCTTTAAGGTCTAATTGTTGCATTACATCAGAGTTACTCATTCATTATTCTTGTCATTTCGGGTGATAATTTGCACTTTAGGAGACAGCGACAATTTTAGCAGGTAATTAGAAACATGTCAGGTTTGGCCTAGTGAGTTACTGTCACAATTACAACATTTATCCTGGTATCCTCATTTGCAGAATAAAGAGATGGAAAAAAATACAGTTTACATTGTGTCATAAGAAGTATTTCTCATGTGAAATGATGGTGAATAACTAATCAGCACATATGTAAACACTATCTTCTAACTATCTAAATATCTATCTATCTATCTACCTATCTGTCTGTCTCTAGCTTTTTTTTTTTTTTTTTGTATTTAAAAGTGTTATAGCAGTAACTTTAGTATTGTTTTACATATTCATTTATTGGCTGTAGTGGCAAAAATGACAATGTCACATACTTTTTGTTGCTCCTTGGTGTCTGTCTATGGAACCTTACTTACATCCATCTTTGTGTTTAGTAAGACTTCAGTTAGGAAAATATTTGTGTGTAAATTAACTCAAGGGTTTTTATTTATTCAAAGTGGATGTAAACCCGATTTTCTTTTTTTAAGTCACAATGTACAGTATAAGATTTCATATCATCTGTGCCCAGTCTTGCCACACAGAGTTAATCCAGCTCTGAGCAATCCTATTTTATTGTTCAGTGAAATAAAACGGACTTACAGAGAAAAACCTTGGTCCGTTCCGCTCCCTTGCTGTGAGTGACAGGTTATTTACATATCACATGCACTAGCCTGGAGACATTATTTTTTAATTCACACCCCCACTGCTTTTCTGAAGTCATGTGGTTACTTTTCTGGATTTTGACTGGATGTTAGTGATCATAGCAGAATTCAGTGTAAGGAATACATAGGAAAAAATGCATGTTGACAGGAGGAGTGTAGAGGAGGGCGGGGAGTCTACTGACATCACAACTCCACCCACCAAGCTCCAGACAACAGATCCACCCACAGAATCTGTATTTTTTTCAGTTCGTATAACAGACAGAGGGGAGACATTTGACAGGTAAGGATACATGCAGGATGCATGTATATCCTTATAGAGCAGCATCATGGCAGTAGATTAGAAAGGATGAGAGTGGGTCTACATCCACTTTAATGTCAAAACTTGACTTTGTGTCCATGTGTAAAATCAGCAGATCATGGGCAGTTAATGACACACTGACTATGGTTGACAGCACAGACACATAAGGTTTGCTAAGTACAAATAGGGCAGTGATGTCATGGGGAACCCATGGGGTATATTCTTTTGGTTTGAGGAACTTCTTTAAAGCACCTCCTAATACTGGATGGTATATAGGCTGGTACCAACATTGCAGGTGGCTAAATTCTCACCATTTCCTTACCAGCCTGACTGGTGTGCTGAACTGGTTCATTCTGGGGGGATGGACACTTGAAAAAAAAAAAAACATTTAATTAAGGAGAGCATGTCTGCAAATTAACTAAACAATATTCCCATTACTTAACATGATTTGCCAAAAACATCCACCACAAAGATTAATCCAAACTCCAAAGGTGAAATATACAGTAGCTGTTACTGTACCATCAAGATTAATCCTGGCAAGATATGAACTAGCAGACTTCACTCAGTGAATGTCATATAATGAAAAGGATTAATCCTGCCAAAAATTGCTGACTGAGTCCTGTTTAATCTTTAGGGAAGTTTACATATTTTTTCAAATGACTAATTTCACAAATTAATCAATGGTAAATACTGTATATCCCTTATTAATAACCATGTTTCATGGGTAGTAATAGATTAGTAGACAGATTAGTAGATAGATAAATTACATTGGCAGTAGATATATTGAGATTAAACATGTTCTTTTATTTAATTAAACCAAAATATTTATGATCACATTGATATTATTGGCTGCTTTGTTTCTTTAGAGCGGGCTAATTTGTCATTTTAGAGACATAAAGGCTGACAAATGAACTCATTTACAGTTTTAATAGAATGTATATAATATGCTAGCAATGTGGTGGGTCTTGAGCTTTTATTTGAACCCTTCTTCAAAAAGGGTCTGTACTGTATGCCTAGAGTGTAGAACCCATTTTTATAACAGCTTTATGTGTGATTCGATAAAGGGAAAAAAAATGGACATCTTCTAATTGAGGCGCACAACATCAGTCAGAGCTCTCTTACTAGCTTTTTTTTCCCCATTAATTTTAGAAGTGCCCCAAAGCAAGTGGCACACAATACACATTGTAAAGCACACCGGTGGTTTGTAATTGTGAGCACTTGCCTAGGTTTTGCAAATACTTTCTATGATTCTGTTTTTTTTTTATTTTGTCCCTGTGGTTATTGTGAAGATGACACTGCATGTTTTTATACTGTATGTTTCTAAATATTCCATAATCTGTGTTCTTATACCCTAAGTACATGAATTTAACTTACAATATATAACTTTACAAACTGTTATTTTGTGTTATATTGTGTTATGTTGTGTGGCAGCACAGTGGCACAACATTTTAGGTACTCGTGCAGAGCTTCTGCATTCAAACCTCTTAAACTTAAAGGGTAACTACACTTTTTAGGGGAAAAATAGCAAATAAGGAAAAAATAATATAGTGTATACAATTGTATAGACATGTGTACAACAAAAACAATTGTTTTGTTATGTCTCGTTCTGTAGACTCAGAAAGATTCGTAATTTCGTAAGACGCAAGTTTTCCTATTTGGACCCATTCATATTTCGTAAGATGCAAGTTTTCCTATTCGGACCCGTTCATATTTTCGTAACAGTTTTATTTTCGTTGAATGATACTGAAAGATTCATAATTCTGTCTAATTTATTTTCATTGATTCGAAATTCTTAATTTGTAATTTTGTTAGTTAATCATTTTCATTTAATGGATTCGTAATTTTGTACTTTCGTAAATTCATCGCAACGCAGTCATTCGTAATCTTGTATTTTAGTTTAATTTTCAACACGCGGCTAATCCATATTAAGATAGACTTTCTCTTAAGCCCCGTACACACAGTCGGACTTTTTGCCAACAAACTTCACAATGAGCATTTTACCAAAAATCCAACGCTTCATTGTATGCTTCATTGTACGCTTAATTGGACAAACTTTTTCGGTTTCAAAAGTCCGGCCAACTCCCTTCGAACAAAAATCCACGGAAAAGTTTGTTTGAAGTCCAATCGTGTGTCCACTGTGACTCAGCACAAAACAGATTGGCTAAGATATTAAGTAAGATACATCACTCACTAACTACACTGCCCATTCAAAAGAACGATACGAGTACACAAATTTATGAACAGACAAATAAACTGATTTATAAAACACACAAATGAAAATACGAATATCTGAATGAAAATGAGAAAAAACAAAGGCCCAGATTCAGGTACATCTGCGCATTATTGGACCGGCGTAGCGCACCGCCTTTACGTTAGACTTGCGCAATTTTGCCGCGTAATCACCCTATTCTCGTAGCTTTTGCGCAGGAAATTGCGCATGCGTAACGTTTTTTCAGAGGCGTAAGGAGGAGTAATACAAATTGGGAAGGACGTGGGCGTGTTACATTGAAATGAGCCGTGACCCCATGCAAATGAAGGGCCGGCCGGCTCGCGCATGCGCGCTTGAAGCATACCATGTCAGCTCCGCTGTGCACATGCTCACAACTCGGGAGCGGCGCAATCAGTGAAATTGGAAATGGACTAGGGCAACGTTGTGAACTACGCAAACAGCATAAATAGACACACACAAACGCACTTGCTTTGCAAAAGTACATCCCTTTGTCCCTTCCCATTTAACCAAGTGCTTTTGTCCTGTTGTTCGTTGCGGTGTGTTTTGTAGTTGTCAGATTAGTGTTCTGTGTGATCAAGTGTTTGTTAGTAGATTTTTGAAAGTGGTTTTTGATAAGTGTTTGAGAGACTGTTTGTTTGATTGATATATTTGTGTTTGTTTCTTTTCCTGCTGTATTTTTGTTTTGTTTTTTTTGTGACTGTTTATTGCTGAGTATTTTTCTCTCTGTGTGTGTTTTTGCTTGATTGGTTGTGCTTGTTTGTGTGCGTGAATTTTGTTGACTGGGACTGATTTTTTTTGGAAGGATGACTGAGAGAAAACGAAAGCTGAATTTTACAGTTGTGGAAAAACAAATTCTTGCCCGGGCCATTAGCGAGTATGGGCGTTACCTCCACGGCCCAGAGAGTGCCAACACCACCCCGGCCAGGAGGATTTTGGATAGGATCACTGAGCAGGTCAATTCAGCGGGGCAGGGGGAGACACGGACCCGGTCTGGGATTGACAAAAAAATCAATGACCTCCGGCGCCTGGTCAAACAGAAGATGGCCAGAATGCATGCCCATGCCAGGGGCACAGGAGGGGGCCCACCATGCCGTATTAGGCTGACAGCGGAGGAGCGTGCGGTGGCCCTGACCTTTCATCGGCATGAAGTTGAGGGCCTGCCCGGCTTTGATTCAAGTCCGGAGCCCGTGGTGCCAGGTAAGTTTTTTTTTTTAATATCAGGTGTGTAGCATGTGTGGGGGAGGGGGTGAAAGGGAATATGTGGCAAGTGTGTGGATCCTCCAACCTGTGAATGTTTTGTGTCATCCACAGATGTGCAGGAGGGTGCAGGGCCATCTGGCCTGACCGCACCAACCCCAGGACAGCAGCCTAATGAGGCCCCCCCAACAAGGCTGGAGTCCGCGGAGGAGGTTCAAGAGGAGCAGGAGAATCATGAGGAGGAGGAGAATCATGAGGAGGAGGAGTCCATGTCAGGCACTGGACGTTTGGCTTTTGAGGACTCTTTCCCTCTGGCTGGCAGCAGGCAGGCCTTCCTAAGGGGGAGCCCCCCCCCTCCTCCCCCAACATGGCTCCCCTCACAAGGGCCTCTCCCCGGCCACAAGCATCAGCTGGAGGCAGGATGTCATCCCAGACCACCAGGGGGGTGGCCGATCTCCTGCCCACCACTCTGAGAATGGACCAGTTCCTCCAGACCCGCCACCTGGGACAGGTCAGCCAGACATTGGTGCGGATGGAGGAGAGCCTTTCCTCCATCAAGGATACGCTGGGGAACCTGGACTCCCACTCCCGGGCTTTCACAACCTGCCTAAACGAACTGCAGACGACATCAGCAGGCGTTGGGCAGGATGTGAGGGCCCTTACCCTGGCTATCCAGGCCAACACGGCAACACTTGGTGCTGCCCTGGACAGAATAGCCGTGGCCTTGGAGGGCAGGCCGCCAGGAGGGCAGAGATCAGGGGCTGCTCCTCCTTCCCCGGTTTTACCCCTTCCCCATGAGTCTCCCCTGAGAAGCCGGGGCCGTGGCCGGGGGCGCCCCAGGCGTGGCTCACGCAAAGGGCATTAATTTATTTTTCCCCTTTTTTTTTTGTAATTTTTTTTTTTTTTTTTTTGCTGGAAATTTTTTGCTTTTGCAGGTAATTTTTGTTTTGTTTTTTGTGTTGTGAATGCTGTGTGAATGTGGGGGTGAAATTCCTGCCGGAAAAGGGGTGTCACCCTCAATTTTGGTGGAGAAGGGTTCCCCAGGACCAGGGAGAAGTGATCCCCAGGTCCGTGTGAATGGTGTATGAATGTACAGTGACATAATTGGAGCCTTGGCGTGGCGTTGCTGCTCACAAGTCCTGCATGGTGGACTGGTGCCAATCCAATTTGATGTGGATGTGATGTGTGTGTGCTAGGGACCACAGTGTTGTGCATGCATGCATTCTCATTGTGCCATGATTAATGTGTGTGTTTAACGTGCAAAGATGCCCAATGTGAGTTGTCTCCTGGCTGCTCTTCCCTCAGAAGACGGGGTAGCCTCGGTTAGGGGGGGATTGTCTGGTTCAGGGGTCAGGTCATCACGTAGGTCAATCTGCAGGCCCTTTCTTACTGCGAAGTTGTGCAGCATGCAACATGCACCGATGATCTGGCACACAAAGTTTGGGGAATACAAGAGGGTACCCCCAGACTTATCCAGGCATCGGAAACGTGACTTTAGGAGGCCAAAGGTGCGCTCCACCACTGCTCGTGTTTGGGCATGTGCTTGATTGTATCTTTCCTCTCCTGGGGTTTGGGGGTTCCGGATAGGAGTCATGAGATGGGGTCCCAGTGGATATGCAGAGTCACCTGTAAGGGAAAAGACAGGAGGATGTTAGTCATGCATGTGTCCCTTGTGATGTGCATCATGGGAGGGGATAGTCATGCCTGCCACCCATGTCACTCACCAACCAGCCAGGTGTCCCCATACACGTTCTGATCGAATTCCAATCGGATGTGGCATTGATTGTATATGTAGCTGTCATGGCTGGACCCTGGGTGTTTGGCACGGACGTGCCATATGAGGCCTTGGGCATCGACTATCACCTGTACATTGATGGAATGCCAATGCTTCCGATTGCGGTACATGTGCTCTGTCTCCTGGGGGGGCTGGAGTGCCACATGTGTGCAATCAATGGCCCCCACAGTGCGTGGGAATCTGGCAATTCTGTAGAAATATGTCATTGCCTTCAGCCGCAGGTCCTCAGTGGTGGGTTTGATGATTTGGTTGGCCATGCGTCTGAGAATTGCAGGGACAACCTGGTGCACACATCTGCTCATGGAGGATTGTGACATCCCAGCCACCACTCCACTTGTACGCTGAAAAGAGCCACTGGCAAGGAAATGGAGTGTTGCCAGTACCTTGACCAGTGGCTGCACTGCATGTGAGCGGTGTGTTGGGCTGGTGATGTCCTCCTGCAGGGTTGTGGTTAATTCCAGGATGACATGAGGGGTGAATCTGAAGATGCGAAACACCTCAGAATCACTCATGCCAAACAGGTCTATGCGGGTGCGGTATATCCTCTCCCGTGCCATCCTCCGTGCCATCCTCCGTGCCCTCATCCTTCTTTGTTCATCTAAAGTCAGTAGTATAGCTATGCGCGACGATGCCCCTGGCATGTTGGCATACAGATTGTTGTGCAACACGTGTGACTGCTGAGCTCCTCACTAACAGTGTTGCTTTATCTAACAAGTAGACTTTTTTACTCTTTTTAGACCAGCTTTTATATGCTCTAATTTTAGACAGGACATTTTGCTGTTGCACACACTGCGTCGCCTGCGCTGCCCCAACGTTGTTTTGTGGATCCCCGTAAGTCCCTCATTAGCATATTTGACTAGCAAATCAATGGTGTGTCTAGCGCACTTTTGCGCGGACGGATGCACCAGTCTAACGAAATTACGCGGGACAAAAAAAAGTAGATTTTTGGCGTATCTCGTTCTGGGGATGCCGCGCATCGAAACGCACGCGCACATTTCGACTTACGCACGCGCATCTCCTGTTGCGCAGGCGTAATCGCTCTGTGAATCTGGGCCAAAGGATTTAAAGTACAAAATGCAAATCGTTCATTATAGATGTAATTTTCATTCTTTTGCTGTTTTGGTGTTTCGTATTTTAGTAAGATTGTCCAATCATAGGTTCGTATTTTCGCTTGTTCGTTATTTGGCTTATTCGTAATTCCGTAATTTTCGTATTTTGGTTCTTTCAGCTTTTCGGATGTTCGAATTGATCCGAATGTACGAATACTAACAAATTCGTACGAAAATCTATTCATTACGAATGGGAATGCATATGTCTACAATTGTGACACAAGTCAAATTGTAATTAAATGTCATTAAAAATTACCTTTTCTTTTCAATCTACACCTGCTATAATTTTCTGAAAATGCAATGTGGCTACCTATGTTGTTCTGTACACAGAATGTGTACTGACCACCCCCCAGAAACATAATTTCCTGCTCGTGTAATTGGCTCACAGATTTTACCAGAAGTCTGCCTAAGATACAAGTCAGATTTCAGGCATCCCCTGCATCAAAAAATTTGTTTTTGGTGAGATACACCCAATAGGATCATGTCTAAGGCTACTTTCACACTGGGGCTGCCTGAGCGTTAGCACTAAAGCGTTGCTTCCTTTGGTGGTTTTCAGCCGCTAACGGGGCACTTTTTACCCCCGCTAGTGGCCAAAGAAGAGCTTTTCAAGCGCTTTGGAATCGTTGCCCATTCATTTCAATGGGCAAGGAGCTTTGGGAATGCTGTATACAGCACTCCAAAACAGCCCAAAAGATGTTGTTTGCAGGACTTTTTCTAATGTCCTGCAAGTGCACCGCCCTTTCACAATCGGGCAGCATGGGAGGCACACTGCCTCAGTGTGAAATGGGTCTTTAGGGATGCAAGCAGATTTCCTCATTAGTGCTCTGCAGCTGCACAGCTGATTGATAATTATAAAACCCCTCCCATTAGTAGGAATCAGCAACAAATGTTATTATAATCCTTGCAATGTACATAGATCACCCAGAGGGGAATGTTTTTTTTTTTCTCAACAAAAGTTACATAAACTACTGCAAATATGTTAGTGCTATTAAAATAATGAAAATAAATAATATCTTTGTAACCTTTACATCCATGTTCTCTTTGTTTTGTATGTATGCTTAGTTGTTGTCTAATTTCCTATGCATTCACTAATTTAGGTTTACAGGCAGGATTCACTTTTCTTAAAATAAAAGATGACTGTAGGATGTAGAAGGATTAAACTAGATAATATATTCCAGTCTAACAGCTATGAAAGAAATGTGCAAGCAAAAATCAGCATGGTCAACTGTAGATAGCCTCCTAGGGTTAGATGATTTGGCCTCCATGGAAGAAGACATTTAAAGCTAATTATACCTCAGACAGGAGGCTCATATCTTATGCATTAATCTTTCTTTATTAATGCTCACAGCAGAAACAAAACTGATCAGTATTCAAGCTTTTCTAAAAATAACATGAAACAGAAAAGCTGAAACTTGAAAACTAGAAAGAAACTACGTTTCCCAGCAGTCCTTGGGTCTGTGACCCCTCCCTCTGGCCTCTGCATATAAGGACTGCTCCTCCCCCTTCCTATTCCTCTTTCTTTCTGCTCACAGGAGAGATAAGTATTGCACTGCTGCTAGTTATCTGTGAGGTGTTTTACTTTTACTTTTACTTTTACTTGTACAAAACCTGTGTAACCTTATTATAACTTATTATTATAACCTAGTGCTTATTACTGAACATTGTTCGTTTATAGGAGCGGTTGCTGGGCTACTAATAATACTTAACATCTAACAGGTGTAGTACACCTCTCTCTGGCAGGCCCCCTCCTTCCCATAGGTCAGGATCTGAGGTGATGATTTATCATCCCCCAGTTACTTAGCATTCTATAACTGCACTGCCAGAAGGCAATGTCTGAGGACCGCTCTGTCCCCTTGAAGGGACCTGAAGTGCCTCTGGAGCCATCATGCATGCTTAACGCTGCACAGATTCAGGACCTGGTAGCCAGGTCTGTGCAAGCTGCCATGGCAGCCGTGGCGTTACCCTCGGGTTCACAACAAACCCCCAGGGTTGCCCCCACCGTAATTGAAGAACCTCTAGTAAAAAGAGGGAAATCCTCCCAAAGAGGAAGCATTTGGCTCATATCGAGGACTCCCCGGCAGGGGAAGCAAACAATGTGCACAAGGCTCTCCCTCACCCGGATTGCCACCCCACGCACCCACCGGACCCCTTTCAACCCCTGAGCCTCAGGGAGTCATGCATGAGGCGTACATCCGCCAGGCGGAACAAACCGGACTCCTACGTACTCGACTCAGACGATATTTCGTCTGACGAGTCCTCAGAAGCCGGATTCTCGGGGTCCGAGTACGATGACAATGATGATATGGGTGCTGGGTCAATGGCGATCCCACACGACGCCAAACCTGATATTCAGGGCAATACAATCACAGACGCTCTGGGAGAACCTCTCTTCCATCCAGATGCCATATCTCACCCGCGGTCGGGAGATTGGGCTCCCCTGCTCCACGTGTCCCAATACGTGGAACTCTGGACCCGCAGATCGCTGGATAGAGCTAACCGAAATAAATGGCGGGCGGAATGCCCACGCCCTTGCCTACCCAGTAAGGTGGCATGTACACCAGACATTGATCCCGTCTTATCTAAGTACCTGGCCAAATCAGGGAAATTCCCCAAGAAGGGGATAGATCGCTCATTCAGGAGCATCCAGGACCGGGTCCTCGACATGTTGGGCCCACTGACAAAAATCCTTAACTTGTCTGAGCAAACAGCTGCCTCAGCACAAGAGGTTGATGTGCAACAACTTCGGGGGTGGGCCCAGAGGGCCATATGCCTTTTAGGTAACGCCAACACGGCATGCTCCACGGAGTGCAGACGCTCCATCCTCATGCGCCTGGATCCACAACTGGCCCACCTGGCGGAGACCGAACCGGGACCTTCTGCTGAAGGCCTACTATTTGGGGACTCCCTTGTTAGGGACATTAACAAATTCGTGGGACTATTCAATAGTCTCGACAAAGCTCAATCGTCCCTCAAAAGGGCAGGCAACCAAAAGGTTTTTGCTAGGGCCGGCAGAGGTAGGGGCCGCTCTGCCGGCCGAGCTGGTTACTCCAGACCATTTAATAGGGCTCCCGCCCAGCAACATTACGCTCAGACTCCTGCCTCCTATACCACGGTGGCACAACCCGCACCGTTCTTTCCACCACGTGGCAGACCATGGAGAGGACGTGGGAGCAGAGGTGACCCCAGATCCCGTCCATACTCCGGTAAGTCCTCTTCTGACTCCAAGTTTTTCCACCCCTGTAGGGGGAAGACTACGGTTTTTTATCCACGCCTGGTCTGCGATTACGGCAGACGCATGGGTGATAAACACAGTCACAAGGTTCCAGATAGAACTGTTGTCCTGCCCTCAACTGGGCATTATTCCTCCCCCCATTCGTTTCACTGCTCAGAACATTGCACTCATAGACAACGAGTTGGGAGAACTGATTTCCAAACAAGCAGTGCTCGAGGTAGACCCTCTCTCCCTGGGGTTCATAAGCAGTCTTTTTATAGTCAAAAAGAAGGGGGGAGGTTACCGCCCCGTGATAAATCTCCGGGCCCTGAATCAAAACGTCACATACCGTCACTTCAAGATGGAGGGTATCCATTGCCTCCGAGACCTCCTCCACCCGGGGGATTGGCTGGCAAAGGTGGACTTAAAAGATGCATATCTCACAGTCCCCGTACATCCGGAGTCACAACACCTACTCCGATTCAAATGGTGGGATCGCACGTGGCAGTTTACATGTCTACCGTTCCGTGTCATCGGCCCCATGGTGCTTCACCAAATTACTCAAGCCTGTGGTAGCCGCGTTGCGGAGCAGGGGCGTTCGTCTGATTATTTACCTAGACGATATCCTTATCATTGCGAACTCAAAATCTTAGGCTCAGACCCACGTAGGCTGGACCGTACGTCTCCTGCAGGACCTAGGCTTCCTCATCAACATGGAGAAGTCTATTCTAGCACCATCCCAGAGCATGGAGTTTCTCGGTTTCCTGGTAGATACCAACCAGGCGGTCTTGCGTTTACCTAAGGCAAAACTTGCTCTGATCCGCAAAGAGATCAGAGCAGTACTGCGCAAGCAATCCCTATCTTTACGGGTATTAGCCAGAATAGTGGGCCTCCTGGCCGCATCCATACAGGCCGTCTTCCCGGCCCCTCTCCATTACAGAGCCCTTCAATGCCTCAAAATCCTTCACCTGAGACAAGGTCTCCGTTATGCAGACAAGATTCCACTCTCCGCAGAGGCCAGGACGGAACTGAAGTGGTGGCTCGGACATGCCGTCGATTGGAACGGCAAGACAATCTTCAATTCCTATCCGGACGTCGTCTTAGAATCCGACGCAAGTCAGAGGGGCTGGGGTGCTCGATTCGGAGAGATTTCAACAGGAGGGATCTGGTCAGTCAGGGAATCCTTCCTACACATCAATGCCCTAGAGCTACTAGCTGCCCTCTTCGCGGCTCAGAGTTTTCTCTCAAAGAGATCAAACTGTTGCGTATTGCTACGCATGGACAACATTTCAGCGGTACAATACGTCAACCGTTTGGGGGGGCACCAGGTCCAAAATCTTGGCGGATATCGCCAAGGCTTTATGGCACTTCTGCCTGGCCAGGAATATCGTCCCCATGGCGGAGTACATTCCGGGATCCTCCAATATCGTGGCGGACTGGAACTCCAGATACATTACCGATTCCAGCGAGTGGCGGCTAGACCGCTCGACCTTCATCAGTATCATCCATCTCTGGGGACCACTGTCCATAGACTTGTTCGCCTCCAGACTCAACCATCAGTTGCCCCAATTCTTCAGTTGGAGGCCGGACCCAACAGCAACAGCGGTGGATGCTTTCCGCCAATCCTGGACGGGGGGGACGCATTACGCGTTTCCACCATTCCAGCTGATATGCCGGACCTTATTGCAGATCGCTACCCAGGGAGCCAAGGTGGTGTTGATTGTGCCCTGGTGGCCAACACAACCGTGGTTTCTTCTTCTGTTGGAAATGGTCATCGACCTTCCCAGGGTCTTGCCCTCATTTCCAGTCCTCCTTTCACACCCGTCCAAAGACATACAACCGCTAATTTCAGACGGCTCTCTGACCCTCCTAGCCTGCCTGGTCTCAGGATGCCAGACGCTGATGGAGGCCTTTCACAGTCAGCTAGAGAGCTTCTCGCCCTGGCCTGGGCCCCCGGGACTCGATCGGCGTATAGGTCAGCCTGGGGAATCTGGGTGCGTTGGTGTAGTCAACGACAGGCTGATCCGATACATACCGCTGTAGCACTTATAGTGAACTTCCTGGCGGAGGCTTTCGATACCGGTAGAGCGTACAGCTCCATTAACGTGTATCGATCAGCTATTTCGGCTTACCATCACCCTGTGGATGCCTTGCCGGTGGGTAGACACCCTCTCATTTGCAAACTAATGAGAGGTATCAAGTTTAAACGACCTCCTCGTCCCAAATACCTATCAACCTGGGACGTATGCAGGGTCCTAGACATGCTATCCACGTGGGATGACAATGAGGACTTGTCTCTCAAACATCTCACGTACAAAATTACGATCCTCTTCTGTCTTATCTCGGTCAAAAGGGTTTCAGATGTTAGAGCACTGGATATTTCCAGGCGACAATTTTCGCCCCTAGGAGTTAGGTTCTCGGTCGTGCGTAGGACCAAGACCGGCATTCAGTCGGTATTCTATCCTTTCTTTTCGGATCGTCCGCGCTTATGTGTCGCCAAGTGCCTGCAGGCCTATGAAACGCGTACCGCCGAACTTCGTTCTCCATCTTCGCCCCAATTATTGGTTTCCTACGTCCAACCTCATCGCCCGGTGACTTCTGCCACTCTAGCGCGCTGGGTCAGGTCGACTATGGACATGGCGGGTATAGATACCACTAAATTCGGCGCACACTCCACTAGAAGTGCAATGGCTACTAAGGTGGTCTCGGCCGGGGGATCTCTGTCAGATCTTCTACTGGCGGCGGACTGGTCTTCGGAGACCGTTTTCCGCTCCTTTTACTTCAGACCGGAAACACATGTGTCTATGGCCGCTTTGGGGTAATCTGATGTATATTGTCTTCATTTTCTGTAAGAAATGCTAGCTTTGAACTTGCATAAGATATGAGCCTCCTGTCTGAGGTATAATTCGAGATTTTCCTAGCTTGTGACGGAAAATATTGATTATATGAAGACAGGAGGCGAGTATCTTCCCTCCCTACCCTACCCTATTATGGTTCCTTCTACTCTCTTACAGGATACTGAACACGTTCGACTGCGTTCAGGAAGGTCGAAGACACGTTCCTTCTAACATGGTTTCGTTTCCAAAGGCCCGGTTGGCCGTAGAAGCTGTCGGTTGGTCCCCGTTGGGACGAATGTTACCCCGCGTACAACGGAACGTCTGGGATTCAGAAAAGGCCGGCCGGCCGAAGTCCCCGGAGTTGGGGGGTCCCAGAGACTGGTGAATCATTTTCAATTCGTTTGGAAGTTCGCATGAAGAAAGAGGAATAGGAAGGGGAGGAGCAGTCCTTATATGCAGAGGCCAGAGGGAGGGGTCACAGACCCAAGGACTGCTGGGAAACGTAGTTTCTTTCTAGTTTTCAAGTTTCAGCTTTTCTGTTTCATGTTATTTTTAGAAAAGCTTGAATACTGATCAGTTTTGTTTCTGCTGTGAGCATTAATAAAGAAAGATTAATGCATAAGATACTCGCCTCCTGTCTTCATATAATCAATATTTTCCGTCACAAGCTAGGAAAATCTCGAATTATAGGTATTACCCTGTGTGTAACACCAGGTAGGAGATAATGAAGAAATCAATATGCTCACAGATGGTTAAACACAAACTAATTATTAAAGTTAAATAAAATAATATTAACAGTAGTGGTAGTGCTGATAAAATACATTTTTTTTAAATGATATATCAATTAACCAATTAACAAAAGCAGTTTGTGTTTAGCTAAGCCGTTCTTGCCTTGTAAATCAGCATACTGAAGCACAATAAAAAATATACATGCAATATTTCTTAACTGTCTAAAAGAATATAAAAAAAAGTATGTTATAAAATAAGATTTTAGAATGTAATTTGGTATATTACTAAAAGTATTTAATGAATTATACAATGGTGGAAGATGTTTTGCTTTATTTTAATGGCAGCAACTTCTCCAAAAGATGAATGAAATCTAGGCAGATATAAAGACACCAAATGCTGAACTGTAGTCATATAAAACGAACCGATGGATTTTTTCATCAGATATCTGATGAAGCTGACTTTCATCAGTCTTGCATACACACCATCTGTTAAAAATCCGATCGTGTCCAACGTGGTGACGTAAAACACAACGACGTGCAGAGAAAAATTAGGTTCAATGCTTCCGTGCATGCGTCAAATTGATTCTGAGCATGCGTGGATTTTTGACCGATGGATGACCACAGACGATCGTTTTTTTTTTTATCATTTTTTTTTTAACCATACAAAAAATTTAAAACAGGTTCTATTTTTTTTCACAGATGGAAAAAAAAACTGATGGGGCCCACACACGATCGGTTCATCTGATGAAAACGTTCCATCGGTCCGTTTTCATCAGACGAACCTATCGTGTGTACAGGGCATAAAGGAATGTTACAGCAGAGCTTGGTCTGGAGGAGAGAGAAATAGTGCAACAAGCCAGTCAGCAGTACTGCAGTGCTTATGTGCTAACAAGAGACAAGCTAACTGCTGTATGTCACTCTGCTCAAGAGACCAGTATGACATAAAGGTAAACTCATTCGCTGCTATCCTTTCACCGTGAATAAGGCAGGGAAATACTGCATGGTAGAGCTGTGTAAATCCCAGAACTGAATGGACAGAAACACAAATATGTTGGCAGGTAACCATCTTCCATATATTTATTTCATCTGACTATTTAGCTCTTTGCTTGGAGTTCATTTTAACACTCCATAGTTTGGGTATTTATAATGTATTGATTTGGAATCCAAAAGTTGCTTTAGAGTTATAAAAACGTATATTTTGAATCCAGAGAAATTCTTCCTAGAACTTAGAAATCCAAATTCAATAAAGGTGTGGAGTGGACCAATGGTGTGATCTAAAATAGAAACAGTATTAAACTGCATACAGTATGAAGGGAAACGTGCAATGGCAGAAATATTTAGGTTGACAAAAATGCTCAGGGATAGACTCAAAGAACATCAACAGCTTGTTGGCCCATTTTAGGAAATACCACAATATAGACCATTCTGGGGGGCGTGGCCTGGCACCGGACCGTGATGGACGCCTAAGCTAAGTCCTCTGGCACATACAGCTACAATTGGCACCCATCGGCCGCATTAACCACTTCTGACCAGCCCCACGTCCAAAGACGTCATTTTTTTGAAGATGGATATCTCGGTAACGGCAGCAGCTGCTGCCACAACCGAGATATCCATCTCTTCGTGGGGCGGTCCTGTTAACGATAACGGCGGTCATCACGGTGGATTCGCCGCGAGATCGCCGTTACCGGCGGCGGGAGAGGGTGCCCCCCCTCCCGCCGCTCTCCCGCGCCCTCCGCCGCTTACCGTAGCCGTCGGTAGCGGCGGAGGCGATCGGGTCCTCTTGCTGGCTGTCCGGGGATGCGACTGAGGGAAAAAATGTCCCTCAGCCGTCCCCATACCTCTGCTGGGCGGAAGTGACGTCAAAACGTCATTTCCGCCCAGCGTCTTAAAGAGACATTTAGTTTGTTTACATTTTGACTTTTTTTTTTTTTTTTTTTTTGCATTTAAGCCTGAATATGAGATCTGAGGTCTTTTTGACCCCAGATCTCATATATAAGAGGACCTGTCATGCTTTTTTCTATTACAAGGGATGTTTACATTCCTTGTAATAGGAATAAAAGTGATAATTTTTTTTTTTTTCAGTGTTAAAAATTAAAAAATAAATAAAAATAAAAAAGAAAACCAAAAAAATTTTTTTTTTAAAGTGCCCCGTCCCGACGAGCTTGCGCGCAGAAGCAAACACATACGCGAGTAGCGCCCGCATATGAAAACGGTGTTCAAACCACACAAGTGAGGTATCGCCGCGATCGTTAGAGCGAGAGCAATAATTCTAGCCCTAGACCTCCTCTGCATCTCAAAAAATGCAACCTGTAGAATTTTTTAAACGTCGCCTATCGAGATTTTTAAGGGTAAAAGTTTGACACCGTGCCACGAGCGGGCGCAATTTTTTTTTTTTCTTTCAAATAATTTTTATTGAGCTTATGTCAAGTACAATAGTAAGCAAACTTTTGGGTGGAAACCCACATGCAATACAGGATCTTTAAACAAAACATGTGCACTTAAAAGGGACAAGTGCATATTGAAGAGAACCCGCAGTCCGAATACAGGAGAATATAGTTCAAACTGTAACGTTGCAATAAGATGTATTCGTATATACAGATAGTAAATAACAAGAGGGTTGGGGAAGGGAGGGGGAGGGAGGGATATATGCAAGGGGGAGAGAGGACGAGAGCAATGCAAGAGCTTCAAATTAGGGGTATGGTAAACTGAGAGCATGAAGAAAGAGAGAAACGGGGGAATCATTGACTCCACTTGTAGGTGTACCAGCGTTGCCAGGGGCTCCAAAGGTTTAGCAGTGTGGTGTACGTGTGTTTACCTCGAGCAAGGATGGTTTCGTAGGAATAGTGGGTTTGCACTAAGTTCACTATCTCAGCTAATGAGGGGGTATCTACAGATTTCCAGCGCCTAGCAATCAAGAGTCTAGTTGCCAATAGTATGTGTGAGGTTACTAGTTGCAGAGGGGGTGGTATGTCGTTAATGGTCAGATTGAGAACAGCCAGTTGCGGGGTCAATGGGACAGGAAGACCTAGAACCTCTTTAAGCAGCGTCTCTACTGCCGCCCATAAATTCTGAAGATGAGGGCATGTCCAGAAAATATGCAGGAGAGTACCTGTGGAGTTGCAATTCCTCCAGCAATTAGGGGTGGTGTGGGGGTGGAATCGAGCTATCCTAGAGGGCGTCAGGTACCATCTCATCGTCAGTTTTTGCGAGAGTTCCCATAGGGAGGTACAGGAGGTGCTCTTGTAAATGGACTTGATCGCTGCTTGCCATTGTTGGTCTGAGAATTGGGTATTTAAGTCAGATTCCCAGTCAATGAGAGGTTTTGATTTATAGAAATACGTATTTTCTTGTAGGGTATTATATAGTAAAGAGATGCCTTTCACGGAAGAGTTATCCGTGAAGAAGAATCGCCATATGTTTGCTGGCAAAGAGCCGCCTAGCGAGGGGTTGGCCCTAAGGCAGTGTTGAAGTCTGAAGTAAGTAAAATAGTCTGAGGCAGGTGCTTGATGAGTTTTTTGAATATGAGAGAACGATGAGCTAGCGATTAGAGGGCGTAACTCGTGAATGTGGGTAACAGTGTCAGAGATCCAGGTAGGGATGATCAGGTCAGGAGTGAGGAGTGTCAGCGTCTCTATAGGTATGGGTATAGGTTTGGTCGGGAGGGTTTTCCATGTGGAGGATTGCAGTGTCTTCCAGACTTTGACTGAGGCTCGTATGGTGGGGGAGTAGAGACCGAGTTGTGGGGAGCCAGTGGTTGTACTATACAACCAGTGTGATAGATTGGATCCTGGAACCATGGCGGCTTCTATAGCACACCATAATGGATTTGGGGATGTCACCATCCACTCCCGGGTCTGTGAGAGGATGGTGGCCCTATAGTAGTCCGTTATGTCCACATATCCCATGCCTCCAGCCTGTTTATGTTTGACAGTTTTAGCTTGACTACACCTAGGTGGTTTACCCTGCCAAATGTAGTTTCTCAAGATAGATTGTAAGGCTTTGAGATAAGAGTTCGGGAGGGGTATAGGAAGGGTTCGAAAGATGTACAGCAACTTGGGTAATATCATCATTTTGAAAGCCGCAAGTCTGCCTGTCCAGGAAAATTCATGTTTGGAAATCTTTGTTGTTTCTCGGATAAGCATTTGTTTGGCCTCAGTGTAGTTACGCGTGAATAGACTTTTTGTGGATTTAGTTAGGGTAATACCCAAATACGTTATTCCGGAGTCCACCCATGGGTACGGAAAGATGTTTCTAAGTAGGTTACTGGTTATGGCGTCTAAGCCCAAGTCTAAAATGTAGGATTTCTGTTCATTTACTTTGTAGTAAGATACTGCACCAAATCTTTGCAGTAATAGCTGCACCGAGGCCAGGGATGAGGAAGGGTCTGTCAGCATGATTATCACATCGTCCGCAAAGAGACTAATTTTATGTTCTAATGAGGCGATTTTAAATCCGGCTATCTTGTGGTGGGATCTAACGTGTTCGGCTAAGGGCTCCATGACAAGGTCGAAGATTAGCGGGGACAGGGGGCATCCTTGGCGAGTGCCATTGGAGATTAAAAAGGGTTTCAACAGGATTTCTGAGGTGTAGACCTGGGCAGAGGGAGAGGAGTACAAAGCCATGATGGCAGACAAAATGGGACCTTGGAATCCAAACTTTTCAAGGGTGGCGTGCATATATCCCCAGTGAACTCGATCAAACGCCTTCTCTGCATCCAGGGACAGGAGCAGAGAAGGCGTTCGGGTCGACTCGGCAGTATGAATGATGTTGATAAGTCTGCGGGTTGCGTCAAAGGTTTGCCTACCCCTAATAAAGCCAGATTGGTCTTTATGTATGAGCCGGGGCATTAAATCTATTAAACGATTGGCGATGAGTTTAGCATGTATTTTAGCATCAAGGTTTAGAAGAGATATGGGCCGAAAATTCTGTGTGTGTGTGGGTTCTTTACCTGGTTTCGGTAGGGTAACAATCAGGGCAGAAAGCATTTCAGGTGGAAGAGAGGAGGATGAGGCAGCATCGTTACAAACATTAGCCAGGAATGGTGATAGGATTGTGCCAAATTTTTTATAGTACTCGCCAGTTAGGCCATTAGGGCCTGGAGATTTATTGGAGGGCAATGTCGAGATTGTGCGTAAGATTTCCAGGTGTGTGAATGGGGCATTAAGAGTCTCCAGATGGTCCTCAGACAGCGATGGGAGATTGATTTCTCGGAGGAATGCTGATATGTCTTGAGG
This sequence comes from Rana kukunoris, assembly GCA_029574335.1. Lineage (NCBI taxonomy): Eukaryota > Metazoa > Chordata > Amphibia > Anura > Ranidae > Rana > Rana kukunoris. Next base: position 238,544,258 of record CM056049.1, on the reverse strand, counting down.
GGTTGGTTGGAGAACAGATTGATCATCTTTCAAGTTATACAATGTATTATAGTAACACCTAAAGGCGTCAGCCATGGCCGAGGGGTCAGTTAGTTTTTGGTTTGTGATGGGGTGGTAAAGGTGAGGTATCTTAGTTTTGGCAATATAGCCTTTAATTCTATTGGCCATGGCTTTGCCCGCTTTATTGCCTGTAGAATAATGTTGGGCTTTGAGACGAGTGTGGGCTCTCTCGAAAGAGTCCAACAAATGGGCTCTTAGCTCTTGTCTGAGACAGTCCAGTTTTTGTTTGGATGTTGGGCTGGGGTCGGACTGGTTTTGGGCTTCCATGACTTTTATGTCGGAAGTAAGGGAGTCTAGGCGCTGCGTTTTCATCCTCCTCTCTTTAGCACTTAATTGTATAAAAATCCCTCGAATGAACGCCTTATGGGCATTCCACAATACAGAATTATCAGTCACAGAACCTGCATTAAGGGAGAAAAATTCAGTTAGACGGTCTTTGACAAATTCAGAGTGGGCAGGAGAGTGGATGATTGAAGCGTTGGCTCTCCAGATCTTCGTCCTTGAAGGGGAGGGGGAGTCACTAAGAGACATAGTGACAGGAGCGTGGTCGGACCATGTAATAGTGGATATATCGGCTGCAGAAACTTTGGGGAGGGACCATTTGTCCACAAGAAAATAATCTATCCTCGTGTAGGAGTTGTGTCGAGGGGAGAAATAGGAGTAATCTCTCTCTGTGGAGTGGAGGCATCTCCAGGCGTCGTAGAGATCATGTGTCCTTATAAAGGAGCTCATAGGTGAGGCAGTCCTGCTCGATCGAGAGGAAGCATCCAGGGAGTTGTCGGGGACAATGTTGAAATCCCCACACAGAATGAGGTGGCCTTGTTTGAAGCGGTTGATCTTTTTCATGAGCTTGGACAGGAATCTAATCTGTCTAGTGTTAGGGGCATAGACCGTCACAATAGTGTATCGAATGTTATTCATGGAGCAGTCCAAGGCCAGGTACCTGCCCTCGGCATCTGCCAAGCTGTTGTGGAGAGTAAACGAAACAGTGTTTTTAATGGCAATGAGGACTCCATTCTTTTTAACAGGTCCAGAGGCTTTAAAGATGTTAGGGAAGGATTTGTTAGTGCAAGGCGGTTCTGCAGAGGATTTAAAGTGTGTTTCTTGCACACAGAGGACATCACAGAGGGATGTTTGGGCCATCTTCCACATCGATGACCTTTTCACAGGATGATTTAGACCCTTGACGTTCAAGGATAGGAACTTTGGCATCTTGGGTAAGTTAGCGTGCTATGTGTATAGAGAAAGGTACTCACAGTGTTCCAGATGTCCACCGAGCCGTGGAGGTTAGTTTGTATCAGGAGGTAGGTGGTGGATCCAGAAGTAGGTGCTCTCGGGGTTCCGGAGGTCTCCAGAAGATGGACAGGGGGGAGGAAAGAGAGATAAATGAGGAAAGAAAAATTAAAGTCAGTAACAGCTTGTATAAAACAGCAATTCGGATGGGTGTGAAGGTACACCGCAATCAGTAGTATATTAGGAGACTACTGAGTGTTTTGAGGGGTAAAAGTTTGTGGGCTGATCACGTCGAGCAGGCACTAACCGGAGAACATGGTAACAAAATGCTGGTGGAAAGTACACTAACCGCATAGTCACATGTTGACACTGGGGTGAGGTCCTGGAGTGCAGGCTTGGGGATCATCAGGAGATGACACTTGCATCGGGGTGACATCGTTGGGAATTATGTTCCATTTCTTGAGGAGACGGATACCATCTTCCACCGTATGGATGCTATGTTTCACACCGTTCCTGGTGATCAGAAGTTTAGTCGGGAAACCCCATTGGTAGGGGATTTTATGGTTGTTCAGTGGCTTTGTGACAGTTTGGAGTTGTCTCCTCTGCTGGCGGGTGTATTGGGAGATATCGGCAAAAAGTTGTAATTTTGCGTACGGTGCAGGCAGTTGGCTCATTCTCCTGGATGCAGACATGAGCATATCTTTGGCATGGTAGAGGGTATCGCAAGGTATTTCTGGCGGTAGGTGCGTAGGCTTTGGCAGGCGGTGTATACGATCGACAATGGTTTCCACTGCCGGGAGATCAGGAAGGAGTGAGGCGATCATTTTCCGGGCGTATGTATTTAGATCAGCTGGTGCGATCGTTTCTGGAATGCCACGGATTTTTACGTTGTTTCGTCTGGATCGGTCCTCGAGGTCCGCCATTTTGGCCCGTAACCATTGTTGCTCATCCCTGGTGTGTTCATGTGCATCTACTAGGTCATTAACCGTGACTGTCATGGCGCCCATTTGTTGCTCAATAAGCCCTACTCTTTGGCCTGTATGCACCATCTCATACTTAAGCGCTGTGAGCATGGAGGAAATGTCATTGTGCAGGGAGCTGTGTAAAGACATCAGCATGTCTTTTAATACAGTGTCCATCACTGGTTGGTTAGTGGTGGGGAAGGCCGCAATAGGGGATGACACTGGGAGTAGTGCTGGGAGGTTATCTAAGGTAGGCCTTACCTCAGTGGCCTGATCGCCAGGGTCCAGCCGCATCCGCGTTTTCGCCGGGCTATTTGAGGCGGACATTGCTCCAGGAGGTAGAGCGGAGGGTGAGTGAGGGTGGATGGACGAGTCCCCGTACTCAGGGATGTCAGAGAGGTGTCTCTCAGAGAATGCAGTCCTGCCGCGCGGTGAGCGGTCGCGGGCGCCATCTTGGCCTCGAGTGCTGTGAGGCAGGGGGAGAAAAAGTCTGTGAGCTTCCGCGGTTGCCGCTCCTCTTTTCGTTTGCGGGTGGACCCGGTCGGGTTCCCCAGTGTCTGGGGAGCAAAACGCTGCATGTTGGAGTCGTGGATTAGCGCTGTACAGGTAGTTGATCTCCGGTCTGTGCAGGAGCTCAGGATTCAGGCGTCCATTCAACTCGGCGGTTGGCCACGCCCCCCAGCGGGCGCAATTTTTAAGCGTGACATGTTGGGTATCATTTTACTCGGCGTAACATCATCTTTCACAATATATAAAAAAATTGGGCCAAATTTATTGTTGTCTTATTTTTTAATTCAAGAAAGTGAATTTTTTCCAAAAAAAGTGCGCTTGTAAGACCGCTGCGCAAATACGGTGTGAGAAAAAGTATTGCAATGACCGCCATTTTATTCTCTAGGGTGTTAGAAAAAAAAATATATAATGTTTGGGGGTTTTAAATAATTTTCTAGCAAAAAAAACTGTTTTAGTCTCGTAAGCATCGAATCTGAAAAACAGGCTCGGGGCTGAAGTGGTTAAAGACCACCAGCGCACTTAAAAAGAGGTGAGACTGACTCCCCATCACCCCAGCATCAGATGGAGCCCAATCATCCACCCGCAGCCACTATTCCGGCGATGTTCCAGACCCAGCCAGGGGAAGGCCCAAAAGCTGCGGCCTCACCTAAACCTCCCGTCCCGCACGGGGGACCAGGCCTTACAACGAGCGGCGCGATCGCCGCCAGCGGATCCCAGGGCATCCATCCATCTCCCTTGAAGCCCCCACAAGCCCTTAGCCTCACTGACCTACATGCAAACCTGCAGGCCATGGCATTGGACATCAAGGCCTCATTTTCAGCCACCATTACAGAGATCAGGGCAGACATCCAGGGCATTGCTGCAAGGACAGGGGTGACTAAACAAGCCACAATGAGAAATGCTGAGGCCATAAAACAAATACAAAAGCACTCTGACATGCATCTTACTCACCTGATTGAAATTACCCGCCACTTGGAAGATTTGGACAATAGGGGGCGTCGCCACAATATTAGAATTAGGGGGGTCCCTGAAATGGCAGATCAGAACCCCATAGAACAGACAGCTACAGCAATTTTCAATGATGTGCTTGATAGACCCCTATAATCTCCCATTGAATATGAGAGGATCCACAGAGCTCTCAGACCTAGGGGAAGAGATAATGACCCGCCAAGAGACATAATTTGCTGTCTAGTGAACTTCCCTCTGAAGGAAGCTATCCTCAAGAAGGCGAGAGAAAAAAACAGAATCATCTTTAAAGGAATTGAAATAAAGCTGTTTCAGGACTTGTCAAATATCACCCTGAGGCAGCGCAGAGCCCTGCGCCCATTGACAGATCAGCTACACACCAGGGGAATTCCATACAGATGGAAATTCTCTTTCGGCCTATCAGCGACATGGAGGGGTCACACCGCACTCTTGCGCACACCTGAAGATATCAGGCCATTCTGCGAAATGTTGAATATCCCAATGGTCGAGGTTCCGGAATGGTACGACTCCTTCATGACGAATGACACCTGGATAGCAGTCGCAGGCAACAACACGCCAAGAGCACAAAGAACCAGAGACCGCAGACGCAGATCACCATCCCCTCAACGTAACAGGAGAAATGACGCCCAGGAAAACCAAGGTAACTCGCCGCCCAGACGTAAAGATCATATGGATCGACAGGATCATATGGACACATGATTCCTGAGTACCCAAATCTTAATACACAATGCTACTTGACTTTCTTTTGAAGCTGTTCAGTTTGTTCATAATACGGTTATTGCTAAGATATTCGCCATATAACATCTCCTTGCCCAAGGACACGGTAGAATTATGCAAGAAAAACTTCCCGTTTAAATGGGCCAATCACAGTATTACATATCTGAGTATTGAAATTTCAGCAAACCTAAAAGACCTCTTCCATCTCAATTTTGAGCCCGTTCTTAGGCCCCATACACACGAGCGGACAGATTTGTTCAAATCTGTCCGTCCGACAGATTTGAACAAATCTGTCTGCTGGGATTTTGGTTTGCTCGCGTGTACACACGAGCAAACAAAAATCCCCGCCAGCAGACGGCGCGCTGACGTGTCGGTGACGTGGCGGTGACGTTGACACCGCCACGTCACCGCACCAGGAAGTAAAACACTTCCGCGCATGCGCCGAATCCATTCGGCGGCGGTGCGGCGGCGGTGCGGCGGCGGTGCGGGACGACATGTCTGCTGGTAAGTGTACTAACCAGCAGACATGTCGGGCGGACAGATTCCCACCCGATAGATTCAAAGCATGCTTTGAAATCTGTCGGGTGGACAAATCTGTCTGCTCGGCCGTACACACGATCGAATCTGTCTGCTGAAACGGTCCAGCGGACCGTTTCCAGCGGACAGATTTGATCGTGTGTACGAGGCCTAAGAGAAACACAGGAGGATTTGAAAAGATGGAACGCCTTAAATGTATCCTGGTTCGGTCGAGCGGCCCTAATTAAAATGACCATCCTGCCAAGGTTTCTCTATATTATGCAGACAATCCCGATCAAAATTCCCTTATCTTTCTTCGTCGCATTCAGAAAGGCTTGCTCCTCATTCTTTTTGAGGGGTAAATCCCCTAGAATCAAATTTTCAAGACTAACTTTGCCCAAGAGTAGAGGAGGTATAGCCTTACCTGATCTTAGAAAATATCACCAAGCTGCCCTATTGACGAGAATTGTAGACTGGAATATACACCACACAGTGAAAGACTGGGTTACCCTCGAACAAGCACAATATCCTCATGGCCTGAAAAGTCTGCCATGGATCAATCCTAAATATCACCCAAACTTCATTAAGACACATCCCCTTATTGGACCTGCACTTGAAAGCTTCCGTAATACGTTTAAAGTTAAATATCCTTCCCCATGGCTCAGTCCTCTTACACCGCTGCAACAAAACCCTGATTTTCCCCCAGGCATGGAAAAATCGTTCCCAACACATCAATGGCCATATAAGGAGATCCTGTCAAAACACTTCTTTAAAAGCGGTAAATTTCTCTCTAGAGAAGACATACTAAAGGACATCAAACCATCCCTTCTATCTCACTGGAACTATGTTCAAATTAGACACTTCCTATCCAACAAAGACAATGTCCATCACTGGACAAGGCCCCTTACCTCATTAGAAAATTTCTGTACGAAATCGTCCCCACACAGACATATAATCTCGACTGTCTATAACTCGTTATTTGAGGACGACGCTGATTTCTCCAGTTCTTCCTGTAAAGCCTGGGAAAGAGATCTAGATATTGATTTGTCGGAGGAAGACTGGGAAACAATTTTTCTATACGCGCACAAAGGTTCTCTAAATGTGGCTACACAAGAAAGTGGATTCAAGATTATCACCAGATGGTATAGAACCCCCACAACTCTTCACAAAATTTCATCTAACGCCTCTGACAGATGTTGGAGATGTAAACGGAAGGAGGGCTATATGCTTCACATTTGGTGGTCATGCCCTCTAGTACAGTCTTTCTGGTTATCGGTACATGAAACGATTCAGTTAGTCACATCATCAAACCTAAGCTTTACCCCGGCCCAGTATCTATTACACTTTAGTTGTATGCCCAGAAATCAATACTTGAAATCACTCCCCATGTTCATGATTAACGCTGCATGGCATTGTATCCCCTCTCACTGGCAATCGCCTAATATTCCAACGAAAGCAGAATGGTTTAGAAGAATAAATTGCATGGAAAGAGTTGAAGAACTCATCAGTATATCTCAAGAAAGAATTATTAAATTCTATGCTACCTGGTACAATTGGACAACATTCAAAGATTCCCAACATTACAAATCAATTATAAAATAAAACTAAAGATAGGATTAAATACTCCAGGTCTTCTTTTTTTTTTTTTTTCTTTTTTTTTTTTTTTTTTTTTATTTCCTTCCCCTCCTCCCTTTCCACTCCCCATTCCCCCCTTCACCAATATGCTTGCTCAAGCACCGTTATTATTCTTTCATCCTAGCTCAAATTGAAAACAGTTTTTGAAATACGAATGCTTACATGATAATTATTGTTTGTTACTTCTATGCAATTGTCTTTTGCTTATCCTCTGTTGTATACAATTCTTTACTGCTTACGTGCCTTTGTAAGTAGATGTTGTATTATGCATTGCTATTCACCTAATAAAAAAAAATTGTGAAAAAATAAAAAAGAGACCATTCTGGACTTAGACACCTTTCACACTGAAGGAGCTTTTTAGGCATTTTAGCACAAAACGTGTGCACCTGTAAAGCGCCTGAAAAGAGCCTCTCAGGCCTCCCAGTGTGAAAGCCTGAGTACTTCCACACTGGGGGGGGGGGGGGGGGTGTGTTTGCAGGACAGGAAAAAAAAGTCCTGAAAGCAGCATCTTTGGGGCAGTGCGGTAGCTTCCAAAGCACCTGCAAAGAACATTTTGGGCGCTTTTAACTGCTTGTTAACCCCTTCTTTGGAGTTAAAAGTGCCCAATCCCGTCCGCACAGCGCCAGTAAAGCCCCGCTAAAACTAGCAGCGCTTTACCACTAACGTTCGGGCGGTCTGAATGTGAAAGTAGCCATAAGCTTATGGCAATAGAGAAACATAATCCTCACTGAAGGGGCTGTAATAGAACTGCAAGGTCTCGAAAATGGAGACTCAGATCTATACGATGAATACATTACCTCCTTCATCATGCTGACATCTTCTCCTGAAAATGCTAACTGCCTGATTGTCATAATGATATTTTTCATTCAGCATATTTTGAGTCACTGGATAAGATTGCTTTTGAACAAACAGCTCAGTTTTGATTACAAGCTCAAAAAAGGATAATAAGGAGCATGGAAGACCTCAGAAAGGTTAACTGAACTAAATGGATTGGCCCTTGAGAAGAGGCAATTAGGAGGGTATACAGTATAATCACTTTGTATAGCCACATAAATAATCTATATAATAAAATCAGAAAGTTGTTCAGTTTGGTTTGCAAACAACCTGAGGGCATTCTGTGCAAAGGAATTGAAGAGGTTTAAAATATGTTTTTACTTTTTCAGCCAAATATTGATAACATCTACAGTACATTATATTTGTTACATGTTCTTGTTCACATAGCATAATAAAAAATGCTTACAAACATTGCTTCACTTCACTTCTCTGAAGATTCTAAAAACAAAAGTTTTCCTCTGGTATGTAAAGGGTTCTGTGGCTTAAAGATTACTATAATTAACCCTGTGTTTACCGCTTATCAGGTTGCGTGCTTGGATAAGGGTCTGGTATGGATTCTTGGGGGGACCTCTACGCCAAAAAAAAAAAATTGACAATGACAATATAGACAATGAAAGTTACACATTATAGATTCACTACCAAACAACAAATCCCCAGACCTGAAGAGACCCCCGGGTACGAAAATGTTAAGAAATATTTCACTTTTATTGTTTCACATTTTGCTTTTCTAAACACGGGAACATTTTCCATGTTACAGGCATACTATAGACACCCCCCGGGTACGAAAATTTTAAGAAATATTTCACTTTTATTGTTTCACATTGTTTTATCTGCGAGCTGTTTGGTACAGTACCTGTCACTAAGAATGTGTTTCCAGCATGACAGCATCACGCTGATTCTCGGCGACAGGGTGCCGACATCTCGTACTCGCTGGAATAGAAAAAGCACATTCCAGCGAGCGCGTCATAGGAGCGATGGGGATCCGACTTGGATTCCCGCCAAATCTAGCTGCGACGTTTGGTATGAATCATGAGGGGGAGCTCCACGTCAAAATTTTAAATGCAATTCTGCCATGGGTTCCCCCCCAAGAGGCATACCAGGCCCTTTGGATTGTAAGGAGAACCCCCCTACGCTGAAAAAAAATGGCATGGGGGTTCCCCCACAATCCATACCAGACCCGTATCCAAAGCACGTCGCCCGGCCAGTCAGGAAAGGAGTCGGGACGAGCGAGCGCCCTCCCCCCTGAGCCGTACCAGGCCGCATGTCCTCAACATGGGGGGTCACCCTGTCCCCATGTTGATAAGGACAGGGCCTCTTCCCGACAACCCTGGCTGTTGGTTGTCAGGGTCTGCAGGCGGGAGGCTTATTGGAATCTGGGAGCCCCCTTAATAAGGGGGCCCCCAGATACCGGCCCCCCACCCTAGGTGAATGAATATGGGGTACATCGTACCCCTACCCATTCACCTGGAGGCAAAGTGTAAAAATAAATGAACACAACACAGGGTTTTTAAAGTAATTTATTAGTTAGCTCCGGAGGCCCCCCCTCTTCTTTAGCTCTTTTAACAGGGGGGTTGTTCTTCTTCCACTCTCCGGGGGTCTTGTTCTGCTCTCCGGGGGTTTTCTTCCGCTCTCCAGGGGTCTGGTATGGACACAGCCAATGAGGCCACAACAGTAATAGTATATATATACTTGGCCAAGTACAACCACATGTGTATAGATACAAAACAGAGGCCCACATTGCAATCATCAAATACTAATAAGACTATAACAGATTCACTAGTCCCACAGAGCCACCTGAAAAAGAGGAGAAAATAATACTATCAGGTTGATATAACCTACAACAAAGCCAATGAAGCTGCATAGGTCATGTTAATTGCCACTACTTATGCTTACCATGGCCTGCAATACGTCCAGCGTCCCCCCCAAAGAAACAAACCGCACGTCCACCACAGTAGGATGTAACAGGGGCTATTTATAGCCCTCTAAGTATGGTTCAGAGCTAGCCACATTGCATTACATGTGGCGCAGGTCATACACAAGGCAACAGCGCCGCTGAATGACGTCACCCACTCGTGCAGCAGCTGACATGCCCCCCACCCCCTTCTGACCTCAGCGGACTCAAAGCTAGAGCCCAGTCACCCCTTGGAAGTGTTAAATAGATAGGGTAAAGTGTAGGGGAGGGCACCTAATCTCAAAACATCCCATATTAGACACAGTACATGTAAAGAAAGTGAGTGTGGGTGGATACAAACCGAACCCACAACACAGCTTATTTACAAAGCAGCATTTAGCAAAGCTAACAAGCGTGCTGTGATATAAAACAAAAGAAGTGTACAACAATACACAAGTGTAGGATATTTGTGTTTTTGCACATAAGTCAGGGGCCACTAATAGCTCATTTGAATAAAGAAAATAACAAATATATACAGGCTGAAATATAATAGCGTGTCACCCATATAGAAGGTGATAAAAGGTAAGAAGATGCGCCCCACTTGTCACACAAATATGCAAATCGTTTCAGAGAAAAGGTTGCATTGCGAGAATGTCATCATAGCTATAGTGTCAATCAAATACAAATTGTTGTCTAGAGATGTATATAATAAACATATCATAAAAGTTAACTGGCTAGATATTTCATATGTTATCACCATCCTTTTTTAGAAAAATAATATCCCTATTATGTCAATATCAGTATATTGATGTAGACTATAGAGGAAAAAGAATTAGAAGTTATTAGTAGTGGTCAATCAGTACCTAAAAGGCATATGCCCATTAAGGATGAATGGATAAACAATTGCGCGGTCAATAGAAGGAGGATGATTCTCTGCGGTTTTTATTTTTTGCGCTATAAACAAAAGAAGAGCGACAATCAAACCTTATAGAAAGGTATCTGAAACTCAAAATGTCATTTTTAAACTAGTAATGGCGGGGATGCGAACGTTGCGGCGGATATCGGACACTTTTGACACGTTTTTGGGACCGTTCATGTAAACTACTATGTATTGAGTTTCTTTCTGTAGAACCTTTTGGTCAAAGTTACCAACCCCGTGGGTATTCATAGACCCTATCAAGGGCAGCAAATTTGAACACATGAGAATTGTATCTGTGTTTGAAGGCCACATGGTGGCCTATGGCCGTATTAAGGAGACCACATGTAGCCAAATACATGTGGTCTTTCATCCTTTTGCATAGGGGTCTAATAGTCTTGCCAATGTAGCTCCACATTGACAGAGAATTATATACCGTATATACTCGAGTATAAGCCAAGTTTTTCAGCACATTTTTTTGTGCTGAAAATGACCCCCTTGGCTTATACTCGAGTCTCACTGTCCATCTTCAGCCTCATGTGCCTGATCTCCCGACACTGTCACATGCAGTCAGTCTATTTGAGGCCATGCAGGGTAACACAGCCTGCCTCCGCCTCCTCCTCATCCTCGTCTGTGATAAGCGAGACACTGACTCACTGCTTGGAAGAACTGAATCAGTGTTCCGTCACAGACGAGGGATGAGGAAGAGGCGGAGGCGGGGCTTTGTTACACTGGCCGCTGGAGCCAACTACTGTAGACTGACTGCATGTCACACAGCGCTGGAGATCAAGGTAAAAATCCCTAACTATCGAGTATGAAAGGAACACTCTCATCAACTTGACCTACTAAAGAAAAATTCTGGCTTACTTAGCAAGAGCAGACTTTTTTTCTACCTTCATTCCTGTATATATGACAACTCTTGGGTTCTACTGACTCAGGCTGGGGATATTGCTCAGACTTTTATTGTTGCATATGGGCATAGTGGCTAGGCATGGATATGGGCACAGTGGCTAGGCATGGATATGGGCACAGTGAGGAGACATGCAGATGGGCACAGTGAGGCATGCAGTTGTTCACAGTGAGGCATGCAGATGGGCACGGTGAGACATGTAGATGGGCTTTGTTGACCCTCATTTCCACTTACAGTAGCTGCTGCATTTCCTACCCTAGGCTTATACTCGAGTCAACAAGTTCTCCTATTTTTTGTGGAAAAATTAGGTGCCTCGGCTTATATTCGGGTCGGCTTATACTCGAGTATATGCGGTATATAATTCCATTGGTTTGACAAGATATATGATGACGGATTTTGTGATTCCATCTGGGAAGCTAAAAAGAGGACCCTTCAATGAGCAGAAGATAATGTGTCTCTAAAGTCCGACCATGGGTTATTTTTGCCCATTTTTTTCTGTATGTTTATTAAAAGTTCTTGCATATCAGCCTGGGAAAAAGATTCCCAAGACTATTCTCACTTTGGAACCAAGTATCCAAAATTATTAAACTTATTTTGGGAATGGATATAGAATCAATCAATCAATGGACACAGGCACGTCGGAACAGGACAGGCAAAGCAAGCAACTGCTTGGGGCCCCGAGCTGGCCTTGGGCCCCCAAGCAGGGCCCTTGCCTTGCTAGCCAGGTGCGGGGGGCAGGCCGCACCGAGTGACACCAACACCGGCCACCCGCTGCCCTGTGTGCCTCACGCTCGCTCGCGGCTCCCGCAGCGGAGCGTGAAGGAAGCCGCCGCCTCCTCCTCTGTTTACATCCAGGAGGAGGAGGAGCCCGCGCTCGAGCGAAACACCGCTGAGTGAATCTTCCGCTCTGTTCTGAGGTCTGAAAGGTAAGGGGGGGTCTGCACTAGGGGGGGTTTGCCAAGGGGCGTGTCTGCACTAGGGGGGTTTCTGCACCAGGGGGGGTTCGCCAAGGGGGTGTCTGCACTAGGGGGGGTTTGCCGAGGGGGATGTCTGCACTAGGGGGGTTTCTGCACTAGGGGTGGGGGGTTCTGCACCAGGGGGGGGTTCTGCACTAGGGGGGGTTCTGCACTAGGGGGGGGGGTCTGCACCAGGGGGGGTTTCTGCACTAGGGGGGTTGTCTGCACTATGGGGACACTTGCTGTGGGGTGGACTCTGATGGGGACACCTGCTGTGGGGTGGGAGGGGGGAGTAAGAAGTATGTTGGATTTAGTTATTGTGCACTTTTTTATTTATATTAATTGATTTTATGGTACAGTGCTGTTTTTTGCAAATGTTTAATTATTCAATTTAATTGTGGTTCCTGTAGGCTTTGCGGGCGTGCGGGGGAGGGGGGCGGTTGGGAGCCTCCATGTCCATTTTGCTTGAGGCCCCAAAATTCCTTCAAACGGCCCTGAATGGACATAAAGAAGGTTTATCCTTACCCTTTTAAGGAGGTGGTGACCAGTTACCTGAACAAGTATCCAACGCCTTTAGAGAAACATGTTACATCTATCAAAACTGTAGACAAACAATTAGACACAGAAACTGGCATTGTGTACAGGCAGATGATTGCAACATGCAATAATGATCTTCTATTGTTTCTAAAAAGGTGCAGTATCTTAAAATTGGCAAATATATACATGGAAGAAGAATCTTGGCTGGATATGAAAGCAAGAGTGATGACTCTAAAGAGCTGCTGTTTAATATGGACCCAGTATGTATCCATACATGAGGAGTCTGTGTACAAGGAATGTGAAGAGAATCCCAACTGGACAGAATTTATTTAGAGAGGGACCATATCAATCACTGCAACTGGATTACTCAACCGTGTTCTGGAAACCTTTGCACAAGCATTTTTAAAACAAGGAATCAAAAGGAGTATTGTCATCATGTAGATGATTCTTCAGGAACGATATGGTTGCCCTTTTTCCTAAACTGGGTCTGTTAGCACGTTGTGGAATTACATGACAGAGTATAAAATCATTTGGGCTTTTTTTACCTATGATATTTTATAAGGACTTGCAAATGTTTGATTGCCAAAGCACTTGAGAAGTGATCTGTCAGTTTTAATGGCTCTTTTACCTCCAACTTCCCAACTGCCTTTTTAGGAGTTCATCTTTAAAGACTTCAGCATGCAGTAGAATTTCGCCTACACTTGGAGAAATCGATGCACAAACTTCAAGAGCTATGCAGTAACATGGATCTGTCCAGTAGGCAAAATCTGCCATGTTTTCCACAATGCTTCTATCACTGTTCTGTATTTTGTCTTTACAAGAGGAAACTCATACCAGTACTGTGTGACTTTTACACATTCCAAGATGAGTGATGTAAAATTTGGGGAAAATGCCTGTTCTTTTGAAGCCAAAACAGAGCATTTTAAAGGCTTACTTAATCATTGGGGAACAAACATTGCTGGAATGGTGACAATGGAATGTATAGGATTATGTTGCATGTACCCAGCATTTATTAAAGGGGAACTTCACCAAAGAAAAAAAAAAAGATTCCAAAGCCCCAGCCATCACAGAGGTAATACAAACAACCCACACCCACGGTACATACAAAACCTTCTTTGTGTCTAGCATAGGGAAATATGATAGCACTTCCAAGGTATGGAAACTTTGGAATGGGTGCAGGGGTGGACGACAACTCATGGGGCCCCAGGCAATAGAAGATTATGGGTCCCCCCCCCCGGGCTTACAGATGGTCACCACGCTAGGAGGCAGTGCAGAGGTGGGGCAGCTAAAATTTCAGGATTTTCACATCAAAAACATGAGGGTTTCAGACATATCAGGGACAGATGTAAATAAAAACACAGATTTTTACATACTGCCCCTGGTTTTACTGAGCCTGGCAACCCTGATGGGGCCCCCTAGTAGCATTGGGCCCCCGGGCAGTGACCGAGAGCCTCAATGGTAAGTCCGCCCTTGAATGGGTGGTACTCAGGAAGCTCCAGCCACGATTATGTCGGCTAGTGAGTTGATGTATCTCTATACTGAGATATTACATTTTGTCTATTCCTGAAAATAAGTGCAAAATGCTCCTTGAACGCTCTTCACTCTGACTGTAAAGTTTATACTCCTTTTCTTTTTGTTTCTTTGTATTTTACTTATGTAATGAATGTTCTTACTTTAGTATATCCTTTATACAATATGTTTATTATACACAAAATGATTTGTATATTGTGCATTATTCCTGTTGCAATTATTATTTTTTTTATTTTTTTTAAAACATGTATTGAAATAAAAAAAAAAATGCAAAAACAATTCTGGCAACAAAAGGGTAAAAACCTAACTCCATCTTCTGTCCTCCCCTCCCCCCAAATATAGCTTTGCAATGACTTTAACCTCCTTATAAGGAAAGGATTCTATATTCATACATTTATAAGAATAAAGATTATTAAAATATTTTTAAATAAAAAAAAAATGCAGTGTCGTCTTTAACCACTTGCCGACCAGCCACTATCATTATACTGTGGCGGGTTGGCTGATCCCACGAACCCTTGTAGCTGTATGTCGGTCCCTTTAAGCGGGATAGCATTTTTACAGTAATCAGTGCAATTTTATAGCACTGATCGGTGTATGAATGCCAATGGTCTCAAAAATTTGTAAAAAATGTCTGATGTGTCTGCCATAGATTTGCAGTCCCGGTAAAAATCACAGATCACCGCCATTACTAAAAAAAAAATATATAATAATAAAATGCCATAAATCCATCCCCTATTTTGTAAACACTATAGCTTTTGTGCAAACCAATCAATATACGCTTATTGTGATTTATATTACCAAAAATATGTAGTAGAATACATATCGAACTAAACTGAGAAAAAAAATGTTTTTTTTTTTTTAAAAAATTGGGGATATTTATTATAGCACAAAGTACAAAATATTGGGCCAGATTCAGGTAGGAGAGCGGATCTTTATTTTGGAGTAATGTTTGTCATTTACGTTACTCCGCCGAAACTTTAGGAGCAAGTACTGTTATTCACATAGCACTTGCTCCTAAAGTTGCGGCGGCGTAGCGAAAATGAGCCGGCGGAATTCAAATTGGGCGGGTAGGGGGCGTGTATTATTTAAACTAGGCGCGATCCCGCGGCGAACGTACTGCGCATGCGTCGACTGTCAGTGCGCATGCGCCAAATTCTGTCAGTGAACGTCAATGACGTCAATCCCCATTCACGGACGTTTTACGCAAACGACGCTAAAAATTTTAAATTCGACGCGATGATGACGGCCATACTTAACATAGGATACTCCACCTAGGGGGCATGTTTTTCTTTACGCCGCGTATCGCTTACGGAAATGTCGGAAAGTCACTGTGTCGGGCCCGCATACGATCGTGAATTTCCGTCTCTCGCTGATTTACATATTCTTGTCGTAAATCAGCGGGAACGCCCCGAGTGCCCATTTTAAAATTGCAGTTCCGATACGACGGCGAAATACAATTACGCCGCTCGTATATGAACTCAATCCCGGCGTATCTTGTTTTCTGACTACAGAAAACAGATAAGCCGGCTCAAAGTGTGAGTTATGCTGGCGAATCACTGATACTCCAGCGTAACTCTACCTGAATCTGGCCCATAGTGTTTTTTTTCAAAATTGATAGTATTTTTTTGTTTATAGCGCAAAAAATTAAAATTGCAGAGATGATCAAATTCCACCAAAAGAAAGCTCTGTGTGTGGGAAAAAAAGAACGTTAATTTTGTTTGAGTGCATCATTGCGCGGCCGTGCAATTGCCAGTTAAAACGGCACAGTGCCAAATCGCAAAAAAAAAAGGCCCGGTCATTGAGCAGCCAATTCTTCTGGGGCAGAAGTGGTTAGATGAACCACATGGACTACATTTCAAAAATGAAAACAAAGAAAGCAAAACCTGGGCAATGGTTCGCAATGATAAAAAAAAGTGTTCTTAACAATATGTATCGTGCTTGACTTTTTTCAGATTAATAGGATAAAAAAAGACAGGAGAGTCTGGTCATGTGACCTGTCAAAGATCACAAGACAAAGGGGTCTCTCAATTTTTTGCTCTATACATTTTGGGATTAGTAGCCTACTTAAATTTTCAGCAGATACGATTTTACATTTGGTGGCTGATTTGAATACATATCTTTTAATTTAATTGGTTTTACTGTATTTAGGAAGAATGAGGATGAAATGATAAAAGACATTTCCTGCAGCTTTTACTAACATAACTTTCATTTAATTAGTGCAGCCCTACATATTTTCCCAATAAGCATTTTGACAGCTAGATACCACATAATTGTGTTTTTTGGCAGAGCAAAGTGGAGATGGAGGTGGAGTGGTGATGCTCAAAGTTTCCTTAGTTTAATAGATAGTGTTGAGCAGAATATGCCATATTCGATTTCGCGATATATCTCGAATATATAGTCGAATATTCGAGATATATTCGCTAAATACGAATATTCGTGATATTTTTTGGAAATTAAATTATTGCGAATTTTCGCTATTGCGATTTTTCGCTATTGCGATTTTTCGCTATTGCGATTTTTCGCTATTGCGAATATTCGAGAAATGCGGAATGGAGCACTCTGATTGGCTCAGAATATTCGTGATATTTTATAATACAAAATAATTGCGAATATTCGAGAAATGCGGAATGGAGCACTCTGATTGGCTCAGAATATTCGTGATATATTACAATACACAATAATTGCGAATATTCGGCAAATGTGGAAGGAGCACTCTGATTGGCTCAGAATATTCGTGATATATTACAATACACAATAATTGCGAATATTCGAGAAATGCGGAAGGAGCACTCTGATTGGCTCAGAATATTCGTGATATATTACAATATAAAATAATTGCGAATATTCGAGAAATGCGGAATGGAGCACTCTGATTGGCTCAGAATATTCGTGATATATTACAATATAAAATAATTGCGAATATTCGAGAAATGCGGAATGGAGCACTCTGATTGGCTCAGAATATTCGTGATATATTACAATATAAAATAATTGCGAATATTCGAGAAATGCGGAATGGAGCACTCTGATTGGCTCAGAATATTTGTGATATATTACAATACAAAATAATTGCGAAATTTCGAGAAATGCGGAATGGAGCACTCTGATTGGCTCAGAATATTCGTGATATATTACAATATAAAATAATCGCGCGATATCGCTATTGCCGAATAATCGCATTGCGATTTTTCTGCAATATAAAATGAGCGCTGCAGCTACTCGGCCCAAGGTCTCTAATCATACCAGCAATGCTTTTAGACGTCGATGGGGATCTCTAGGATGTGATCTGTTCTAAAAAAAAATTGAAAAAATTCGAATATTCGAAATAGCGAATATTCGCCGCGATATTCGTGTTATTCGCGAATACTCGAATATGCAATATTCGTAGCGAATATTCGCAATGCGAATATTCGTGAGCAACACTATTAATAGACCTTTTTTTTCCACTTTCAATGTTTATGTTTTTATGTGCAGGAAATAGTCTACACAAACTTCATATGCAATTTTTTCTAAGGCTTGCATACATAAAGATTCTGAATAGCATTAAATACACTCAAATGAGTGTCTGACACTTCAGAAATCAATGTATTATTTTCCAGAGTTTCAGATATGTTTGTTGGAACCCAAGGGGGTAATGAGAGTAACTTTTCATTCCAGTTTACATATTTCTTTAGCTTTTTTTATTTATTTATAGTTTTTGTTTTTTTCCTTCATGGGGAATGAGTCAGGTCAGGTCAGGAAATACTTGATCAAGGCCCATGTGACAACAGATCACTTGTATATTGCTTTCTGTTTGCAACAAGCAATAGATGGCAATTGCAGTGATACTCTAGAACATGGGTCTTCAAACTATGGCCCTCCAGTTGTTCAGGAACTACAATTCCCATCATGCTCAGTCATGTCTGTGAATGTCAGAGTTTTACAATGCCTCATGGGATGTGTAGTTCCGCAACAGCTGGAGGGCCGTAGTTTGAGGATCCCTGCTCTAGAAGGAAAACAAACAACAAAACGTCAAGTGATCTGCTCATACAGTGGTGTACCAAGTCTTGTTCACATTTTCCCTGACATGGTCCTGCCACCATGGAGGAAAGAAAAAGCAAAAATCTTTTTTTATTAAATAAATAGGTAAAGTAGGATAAAAATGTAAGCATTAAAGGGGTTGTAAAGGTTTGTTTTTTATTTTCTAAATAGGTTCCTTTAAGCTAGTGCATTATTGGTTCACTTATTCCGTGTACACACGATCGGTCAAACCGATGAGAACGGTCTGATGGAATGCTTGGAAGCATTTAACTTCATTTTTTTTCAGCAAGTCGTATTTTACGTCACCACGTTCTGACACAATCATTTTTTCAACCGATAGTGTGTAGGCACGACTGACCATCATTCAGCTTCATCGGTTAACCGATGGAAAAATCCATCAGAACGTTCTCATCGGTTTGACCGATCGTGTGCAGGGCTTTACATTTTCCTTTGATTTCCCTTCTAAATGTTTTTTTTCTTTGTCTGAATTTTTCACTTCCTGTTTCTCCTCAGTAAGCTTTCCACCATCATCCGAGCGGCGGAAAGTCATTTACAACAGCTTACTGAACAGCTTACTGAACAGGAAGTGAGAAATTCAGTCAAAGAAAACAAACAAAAAAAGAAACATTTAGAAGGAAAATCGAAGGAAAAGGTAAGTTAACCAACAATGCACTAGCTTAAAGTGACCTATTTCGAAAATAAAAAAATAACCTTTACAACCCCTTTAAAACATTGTTGCTAGATTGTGCAACAAAGTACTCTTTCAGAGTGCTTTGAAGCATGACAAGATGTCCATGAGTTGACCAATGTATCCTCTTGGTTTTAAACTCTCTTAGGGGAAGCATATAGTTTCAGATATGAATCTTTTGAGCTTGCAGCCAATGAAAAAAACATGAGCTACATCAAAGCTGTGCTGGGACAGGTAAATTATATTGCAGCAATATTTTAGAAAGGTGTCTTCTTTAGCTGGATGCACATTCAAAAGTAAAGTAAAAAAAACACTGAAGGGAGAGGACAAGCTTCTGTGATTTATCATATTTTTAAACATTTAAATATTGTGGCTTTTGTGATTTCTGCTCTGATAAGGAATGCATGTGTAAAAAACAAACAAACAAAAACACACAAGAAAAAAAAATTCACCATCTCCCACATAGAAATTCATATATGCAAAGAAATGATGCAGGTAAAAAATGTAGGCCTTCTTGTTGTAGCACCTTCTTTGGGTATGCACCTTTGGAAACCAGTTCGTGCAGGAAATCATCTGCACATAGATACATATTGCATCTGTTTTTTCAAAATAAAAAGAAAATTACCCTATAAGGCTTCGTTTCCATGGACGTTTTAAAAAACAAGCTGTAAAGCTAATACAGACGCCAGGAAAAAAAAGCAGCGTTTTTACCGCAATTTTTCCCGCGTTATGCATTGAATTCAATGCACGTTTTGCCGCGCTCGTTTTCAGCCGCATTTTTCTGTTTCTATTCAAAATCAATGGTTCCCTATGGGAGCCCATTGATTTCAATAGAGGTCGCACCAGAAGTCAGATCAAGATGATCCGACTTGTGGGGAGACTGGTGTGTGGAGAATCTTGAAGGGGAACTCCACGCAAATAAATAAAAAAATGCGTAAGGTTCCCCCCCAGGATGATACCAGACCCTTCGGTCTGGTATGGATTTTAAGGGGAACACCTACGCTGAAAAAAAACTACGTGGGGATTCCCCCAAAATCTATACCAGACCCTTATCCTAGCATGCCGCCTGTCAAAATGGCGGAGGAGATGAGCGAGCACCCCCCCTCTTGAGCTGTACCAGACCGCATGTCCTCAACATGGGGGGTGGGTGCTTTGGGGCAGGGGGCTCACTGCGCCCCCCCACCCCAGAGCACCTTGTCCCCATGTTGATGGGGACAAGGGTCTCTTCCCTGGCCGTTGGTTGTCGGGGTCTGCGGGCAGGGGGCTCATCAGAATCTGGGGGGGCCCAGATCCCGGTCTCCACCCTATGTGAATGAGTATGGGGTACACCGTACCCCTACCCATTCACCGGGAGGAAAAGTGTCAAGAAAATAAAAACACAACACAGGTTTTTAGAATATTTTATTATCCAGCTCCGGGGGTCTTCTCCGCTCTCCGGGGGCCTTCTTCTGCCTTCGGGGGTCTTCTCCGGCTCTCTGGCGCCGTCTTCGGGGCTGGCCGCTGCTATCTTCTTGCGGCTCTTTTACTAGAAGCGGTTAACCCGCTCTTCCTTGTCGCCTTCTGCCTTCTGCCTTCAGCCTTCTTCCTTCTTCTTCCGATGTTGCCACGTCGCTCCCTCCAGCTGTAATGCTGGGTGTGCGGTGCGTGATAATTTATATAGGCCTCTTATGACATCACAGTCCCAGCATGCTCCAGGTGGTGACGACATTACTCGGAGCATGCTGGGAATGTGACATCATAAGAGGCCTATATAAATTATCGCGCACCGTACACCCGGCATTACAGCGGGAGGGAGTGACGTGGCAACATCGGAAGAAGGCAGAAGGCAGAAGGCGATGAGGAAGAGCGGGCTGACCGCTGCTAGTAAAAGAGCTGCAAGAAGAAAGCAGCGGCCAGCCCGAAGACGGCACCAGAGAGCGGGAGAAGACCCCCGAAGGCAGAAGAAGACCCCCGGAGAGCGGAGAAGACCCCCGGAGCTGGCTAATAAAATATTTTAAAAACCTGTGTTGTGTTTTTATACTATTGACACTTTTCCTCCCGGTGGCACCCACCCCCCATGTTGAGGGCATGCGGCCAGGTAGGGTTCAGGAGGGGGGGCGCTCGCTCGTCTCCACCCCCATTCCTGACCGGCCGGGCGGCATGCTCGGATAAGGGTCTGGTATGGATTTTGGGGGAAGGTGTTCCCCTTAAAATCCATACCCAACCGAAGGGCAAATTTTTTTTTTTAATTTGTGTGGGGTTCCTCTTCAAGATTCTCCGCACACCAGTCGCCCCGCAAGTCGGATCATCTTGATCCAACTTCTGGTGCGACCTCTATTCAAATCAATGGGCTCCCATAGGGAACCATTGATTTTGAATAGAGACAGAAATGCAGGACGAGGCTTACAGCTCTAACGCTGGAGCTTCAGAACACACTGGTCCTGTTTTTTTTTCAGCTTAAAAACGGCTCAGCCATCTACAGCTCAAAAATGTAGTGGTTGGCATGAGGCCATAGACTAACATGGAGAGCCGTTTTTAAGCTGCAAAAAACGCTCAGAAAAGTGGCTGTAAAAACGTCCATTGAAATAAAGACTAAAAGACAACTGCAGACCCATTTGTAAAAGAGTTTAACACTAATGTCGTGTACACATGATAATTTTTTGGGTTGTAAAAAATAAGATATTTTAAAAATGTATTTTAAAACGATCGTGTGTGGGCTTCAGAGCATTTTTCGGGTTCTGAAAAACGACCAAAAAAAAAAAATTGAATATGCTCTATTTTTTAACGACGTTTTAAACAATGTCGTTTTTCAGGTTGTAAAAAATTATTGTGTGTGGGCTTTAACGAAGTAAAAAACCCACGCATGCTCAGAAGCAAGGTCTGAGATGGGAGCACTCGTTCTGGTAAAACTACCGTTCGTACTGGAGTAAGCACATTCATCACGCTGTAACAGACAGAAAAGCACAAATCGTCTTTTACTAACACAAAATCAGCAAAAGCAGCCCAAGGGTGGCGCCATCCGAATGGAACTTCCCCTTTTATAGTGCCGTCATACGTGTTGCTTTGCTAGAGCATTTTTTTTCACTATCATGTGTAGGCAACATCGTTTTAATGATGAAGTTGAAAAAAACATTGTTTTTTCTAGAGGCTGAAAAACATTGTTTTTTACAACCCGATAAATGATCGTGTGTACGCGGCATAAGAATCAGATCAGGTGAATCATTGGTAGAACATAATTTAAGGCATTTAATTACCTGTGATCTTTGAAGTAGCTTATAGATAAAGACATGAAATATATGTCTCACACTGTAACCCACAATATTAGAAGTCCAGAATGATTCAGTAAAAACTCTCCTAAAAAGCATTAGAAATAATGGCACACAGAAGTGCTGCAGCCTTACTTTGAAAAATAATGAATCGGCAATCATTATAATATGTTTTAGAATATGACAGTAATTTCCAGACCATACTTGTGATTTATAA
Organism: Rana kukunoris; assembly: GCA_029574335.1. Lineage (NCBI taxonomy): Eukaryota > Metazoa > Chordata > Amphibia > Anura > Ranidae > Rana > Rana kukunoris. Next base: position 238,521,894 of record CM056049.1, on the reverse strand, counting down.
TTATTAAGAGCTTAACTAAAGACTGAGATCAGAAATTATCATTTGTTTTAGGCTTTGAGGAAATGAGTATTCTTCCCAGGCTTTTACATTCCAGTGCGTACAGTCATATTTTCTCTGTAGTTGGGATCTATATTACAGTATATAGATGTAATATATAAATCCTAGATTCATAATTGTTGAAAAATGCTATAATAATCTGGGAAATATATAAAATGTCCCAGACACTGATTTTCAGCACTGAAGATCAGTTTTATCTATTTTTTGACTGCATATTAGTGCTATCCTGTATCATCTTTTGCAATTGTTAACTCTCTCTTTTTCCTAAAGTTAATGTGGGCTATATGTACCTCATGGTTTTTACAGTATGCAAGCTACTGACTTAAATACCCTCCTTAGGAGAAATTTTCACCCTCATGCCAACCCTCCTTGATCTGATCCTTTTGAGTAAAAGAAAGAAAATATAGCTAAATGGCCTCTTTAACTTACCTCAAGCTGTTATCACATGGCACAGTCATCTCCTCGGAATACCAGACCACAGCAGAACTGGCAGCAGTGAGACACCTAGATGAAGGACTTAGGTGAGTCATATAAGGATAGTTTAGAGGGAATTAGGAGGAGGTAAGATTAAAAAAAATGTTTTTACCTGGAGTAGGACTTCAGGCAAACAGAAAATACACAACTGAAATGCATATATATTTCAAAACCATTTGTAATCTCTTATAGCCAATCTTGTGATTTACACACCCTTTCCATACCGCAGACCCAGCTAGGTGACACATGAAGTTACTGATTAAACCATTTGCCATCCTGGTAAAGCAATGCATCTCTAACATTTCGACCTCCAGCTTTATCAGTGGACAGTGTCTAGGCTTTATTCCCTTTGTCCAAGTAGCTGACCCTGAAAGCAGTAACAGGAAGCATAGAAAGAAAGGGCCCTCAAATTACAGGACAACATCCATTTTTTTTGTTCTTCAAGGAATTTGATAGAAGATCTAGGCAGAACATCTGTTTGCTTCCTTTTATTTATTTCCCAGAATAGTATTTCAGAATAATAATGAGCTACCCATCTTTCTCCAGAGACAGTCCCAATTGATTTCCTTATGCATACTCAGCTGCATGCTCTGATTCTGAATAGATAAGGCCACGACCATAGGGATTTCTATTATTATCTATCTTTTTTATTTTTATAATGTTCCATATATATTTTAAATATTTTTATATATATTTTCATATATATTTTATCAATTCATTCATGTATGTACTGATTCCCTATATAGCTAGATGTGTAATTATACAAATGTATATCTATTATAATATGTTATCTGCTGACCTCAGGCTGGATGTGAAGGTATTGGTCTAGCCAGCTATATGCTATTGCATTCGATACAGTTGGGTCTACACATGTATTGATGCATATTATATTCCATATACTGGACCACCTCATCTTACACATATATATAGAGACTAACACTGCTACACGGGTTGGACAACAGAAACACATTTTCCGTTTTATTTTCTCGTAGTGTCTTATACATGCCTAGACAATGTTAAGACCTTATGCAAACTTATTGCATTTTATTGTATTGTTTTTACCAGAAAGTTATCTTTACACATTGGCCCAGTTTGATGTGCCTTTTAATCATATATAGTGTCATCCATCTGGGTGGACACTGTACTGACACATACTACTCCCAGGTAGAGCTATGTATTTTAGATTGCCGTTCGCGGCTCTGTCTAGTGCCAGAATGCAGTCCTATGACATGGACTTCAAGAAAATGGCGCTTTGTTTACTTCCGGTTATCAAGTATTTAAGGTCTGGCCTCACAGCCAATCAGCATCCCTGAAGAAGTCACGAGACCGTGACGTAACGATGTAGGAAGTGCGACCACGTGACACTCACAGCCAACCGGAGGCTAGCAGACGTAAGACGGCGTTTGTATTCTCCGTGCTCTGTCACTTATCAGTTTCTGTTTGGCGTTTTTTACTATTTTTGCATGTAAGAGGCTTATTTTTACATTAAACCCCCCTCTTTTCAAACAGGCGTCACTATTTGGTGTTATTTATCCCACGCTCTGACCCGCGTTCATGAGCTGCTAGATTCGAGGATCCACACCACGGATGACAATCCAACAAATACAGCACCAAGGAGCCCTACAGATACAACAAGAGAAGGAACCAGCATTGCCCACCTGTTGCATTGTTACCACTACCTTAAGGTAAGGGCAATATGAGACCATTTATCGGATGTGTTCACCCCTTATAGAAGACCCATCAGTCACCTCTGACCCATCGTGCCTTTTCATCATAGACTCTCATCATTGTCATCACTGTTCAATTACCCACACCCGTGTGGGTTCCACTTACACTTATTGTGACAGTCTGCTCTACCACCCACCAGAACAGCACTTTGTTTTATTTGATTTATTACTTATTTCTCTATTTTTTGTGCACTTTACACATACACTTTAGCGCTTATCACTTTATATTATTTATCCATTAGCGGTTGTGTTACCTTTAGATATAGCGGCTTTAGTTCACATTTATCCACTTTGATATTTGTTACATTCCAACACTCGCAGTAGCGCAATAGAATTCTCACCTCACATTGTCACAGTTTTACACACCACTATTGCAGCAACTATGGATGTATTCACGTTTATAGAGAACAGGAATGTTAATTTAGAAGAGGTGTTTAGTGTACACAATAAATCGCACAATATTGACTTAGAGAGCCACACCAGAAAACTGGGACACCTAATGGAAAAGAAGGTATCCCTATGGTGGGATATACATACCTTCGATCAATACATTAAGGACAACATAGCACCCAGAAGAATTAGATGGGACATACCATCCAATGATGGGCTAGATGATAAGGAATCACTAGACGAATGGTATGAATTTTTCAATAACAGAAGTGTAGAAGGAGTCAAATTTTTACTTAAAAGAAAACAGAAAAAAATCCGCACAGCCCAACAGCAAATTGAAGAGTTAAAATTGAAACTAGACCCCCACAAGGAATCAAGTGACTTCCAAAAATTGGCCACATCACTGAACAAAGATCTAGTATCTAAAGATCTGGAGGTCCAGCAGCGGAAAACTAAAAAGTTTCAAAGAGACATGGCAGATTACAAAGCCGGTCACGTCTTCAAGTGGCAACAAAAGACAGAACCAATACAACCAAGTTCGACACAATCTACACCAGTAAGAGAGGTCAAAATACAAGACCCCACTATGTCACAAACACGGGCCCCTCCCAGATGGGAAGAACAAGGACCCAATCGGGACAATATGAGACCCCAATATGTACAACCCACTAACGGAAATTATGTATCACATACACCCAAAAAACAATGGAAGAAACCCAATAAGAAGCCATACAAGAAACCATACAACAATGGCCAACACAATAACCCATATAATAATGAAAGGAATCCTAGAGACAACAGAGGACCTCCCCCTCCTAATTATGAACCACATGGAGGATACAACAGAGGACCTGCACAGAATTATGAACAGTATGGCTACTACTCTAGAGGACCACCACATATGGCAGATTATTACGGAGCACCAAATAGAACTCCAGTAATGACTCATAATAGATATGAACCATTGAGACATTATCAAGAACCATACCAGGAAGACTCACGCCAATACTATGGTTACCAACAACATACAGCACCACGCCCTTTTTTAGACAGGGACAGGAGAGAACTCTCCCCTCGAAGATACACACAAGACCCTCACCTCTCCCCCAAGAAACGCCCACAAGAAACAGGACCAAAAGCAAGTCCAGAACCAAAAGGGGAAACAGAGCAGGAAAGAGACAACAAAAGAAAAAGATCAAACGAGGAGAGAACGTGGTAAACCTGAGCTCGGTCCTACTCACACCTGAAGAATTAGCAGTTTTGGATAGGGGACTAAAACATGCACCAGTGAAAAACTTGAATAAATTTGACACGTACATCGGGATTAGAAAATATGTTAGAAAATTAAATATGAAGAAATATTTTCTAAATGACAGATTTCAAAACATCCAACCCAGTGTCAAAGATAATCAAAGTACATCACCTAGAGTTAAAACTTACTATAGCACATTAAGAAATAATTCGACATTTAATCCACAAGTCTCTGACAACCACCATATAGAAGTATTCAAAAGATCAGTACTAGAAGATTTGGAATCTCTTAAAGTGAAGAAGAGTTTTGACCCAATACATATGAAAAAGGGTATCAAACTCCTCACAGATAGAAATGATATAGTTATCCGCCCTGCCGATAAAGGCGGAGCTATAGTCATCCAATCTAAAGAACAATATATGGGAGAGAACAATAGACAACTGTCTGATAGTGACACATATGTCAAACTGTCAGGTAATCCAACACACAAATACAAAAAGGAATTAAAACTAGTGGTCAACTTAGGAGTAAAAAAAGACATTTTAAACAAAAAAGAAGCCAAATATCTTATACCAGAATGCTGCCGTATCCCAATAATCTATACTGTACCGAAAATTCATAAGTCGAAAGAAAACCCACCGGGACGCCCCATCGTTAACGGTATAGAGTCCCTCACATCGAGGATGGGACAATACATCGACTATTTCTTTTTTTTCATTTTAATTGTTTTTTATTTTATTCAAGGTAACAGAGATTAAACATTAACTCAATAATTCAATTAACAGTACACATATCTCAATCTATATCATAACAAAAGAGAGAAACATATAATAATAATAATCAACCAAGAGGGTGGTTCTCTATGTCCCTCCTTCCTCTTCGTGTACTGTTATTGAGCTGAGCCTCTCAGAGCCTCCAACCCAACTCTACCGATTCCCTAACCCAGTTTCCTTTGGATTTGGAAGCTCCCTCCGTCTCCTAAGGGGTTTCAGGGGAGGGGAGGATTACAGGGTTTTTTTTTTTTTTTTTGGGAGGAGGTGGGGTGGGAAGGGCATATACAGGGACAAGGCTACAGAGAGATTTCTGGTGAAGGAATACATCGACTATTTCATCCAACCTGCGGTTCAAAACACCAAAGCTTACTTAAAAGACACCAAACATGTCCTCCAGCTCATTGATTCTGCGCCAGTACTAGAAGGTCGGACATTACTAGCTACGGCTGATGTTACATCACTGTACACGATAGTAGGGCATCATGAGGCCTGCCATGCCACAAAATGGCTACTACGCAATCACAGCAACCTGATATGTCAACAGCGTAAATACTTAATCAAATGCCTTGAATTCTGCTTGAAATACAACTATTTCTGGCATGACCAAATCTACTACAAGCAAGCCATAGGCATAGCTATGGGCGCCAAATTTGTCCCTAGTGTTGCCAACGCCTTTATGGCCCAGTGGGAAGAACTAGCGGTCTATACCAATATGCCAGCAGAACTCACACTATATAAAAGATACATCGATGATGTAATTATAATATGGAATGGCAGTAAACAAAGTCTGGAAAACTATTTGAATGAGTTGAACAACAATGATAAAAACATCAAACTAGTTTGGAAAATAGATGAAAAATCAGTAGACTTCCTAGATTTAAACATCTCATTGGAAGAGAATAGAATTACAACAAAAACTCACTTTAAAGCAGTAGATACCAACAGCTACCTGTCCATAGACAGCTGTCACTTCAAACCATGGCTATATAACATACCTAAAGGCCAACTGATAGGGTTAAAGAGAAATTGCACAAAGGAAGAAGACTTCCAAGAACAGGTTAATTTCATTGGCAATAGGTTTGAAGAAAAAGGTTACGACAGATTATGGTTGAAAGAACAGATCCAACATGTTCAAAATCTGGACAGAAAACCAATGTTGGAGAACAAAAAGATTACAACTGAAAAACAAGATAATGCACCATGTCTTATATTAGACTACAACACCCAACATAGGGATGTGAAGAAATTAATTGGATGACATTGACCCATACTACTAGGTGACAAGGACACATACTCCCACCTAGACCCAACATTGTATTTAAGAGAGCTCCCACACTCAGAGACATATTGGTCAAATAAGTCATTGTACCCCCTCCAAAACCTAACTTTTCCTTCTTCGATGGAAAAGGTTTTTTTCCCTGTAGAAACTGTTACGCATGTAGACATGCAAGACAATTCCAGGGAAAAAGAACGCAGTTCACAGGTACCAATACAGGACAAACGTATCAGATTAAAGATTTCATAGGCTGTCATACCATAGGAGTCATATATGTACTTCAGTGTGACTGTAAATTGCAGTACGTAGGCAGTACCAAGAGAGACTTGAAAGTACGAATAGAAGAACACGTACGCAATATAACTAAAGGACGCACCAAACATAGCGTATCGAGACATTTCGCACGAGTACATAATCAAGACCCTAGCACTCTCCAATTCTGGGGAATTGAAAAATATAAACCATCCTGGAGAGGCAGTCATATGATAAGGGTCATCAGTCAAAAGGAATCACGTTGGATTCACACATTGAATACATTAACCCCTACAGGCCTCAACGTGGACTTTGACCTCAATTGTTTCTTGAATAATTTTTAGATCGTTTATTTACTGCATGTAGTCCAACCATGCCCATATCTATTAGAAGTCTATTATCATGCACGGATACTAGTTGATCCACATAGAACCTATACACAGTAGACTGAACCTGAAGTTCCAGGTATCAGCAGTATTTGTGCACTAGGCCACGACCATAGGGATTTCTATTATGTTCCATATATATTTTAAATATTTTTATATATATTTTCATATATATTTTATCAATTCATTCATGTATGTACTGATTCCCAATATAGCTAGATGTGTAATTATACCAATGTATATCTATTATAATATGTTATCTGCTGACCTCAGGCTGGATGTGAAGGTATTGGTCTAGCCAGCTATATGCTAATGCATTCGATACAGTTGGGTCTACACATGTATTGATGCATATAATATTCCATACAGTGGACCACCCCATCCTACACATATATATAGAGACTAACACTGCTACACGGGTTGGACAACAGAAACACATTTTCCGTTTTATTTTATCGTAGTGTCTTATACGTGCCTAGACAAATGTTAAGACCTTATGCAAACTTATTGCATTTTATTGTATTGTTTTTACCAGAAAGTTATCTTTACACATTGGCCCAGTTCGATGTGCCTTTTAATCATATATAGTGTCATCCATCTGGGTGGACACTGTACTGACACATACTACTCCCAGGTAGAGCTATGTATTTTAGATTGCCGTTCGCGGCTCTGTCTAGTGCCAGAATGCAGTCCAATGACATGGACTTCAAGAAAATGGCGCTTTGTTTACTTCCGGTTATCGAGTATTTAAGGTCTGGCCTCACAGCCAATCAGCATCCCTGAAGAAGTCACAAGACCGTGACGTAACGACGTAGGAAGTGCGACCACGTGACACTCACAGCCAACCGGAGGCTAGCAGACGTAAGACGGCGTTTGTATTCGCCATGCTCTGTCACTTATCAGTTTCTGTTTGGCGTTTTTTACTATTTTTGCATGTAAGAGGCTTATTTTTACATTAAACCCCCCTCTTTTCAAACAGGCTTCACTATTTGGTGTTATTTATCCCACGCTCTGACCCGCGTTCATGAGCTGCTAGATTCGAGGATCCACACCACGGATGACCATCCAACAAATACAGCACCAAGGAGCCCTACAGATACAACAAGAGAAGGAACCAGCATTGCCCACCTGTTGCATTGTTACCACTACCTTAAGGTAAGGGCAATATGAGACCATTTATCGGATGTGTTCACCCCTTATAGAAGACCCATCAGTCACCTCTGACCCATCGTGCCTTTTCATCATAGACTCTCATCATTGTCATCACTGTTCATTTACCCACACCCGTGTGGGCTCCACTTACACTTATTGTGACAGTCTGCTCTACCACCCACCAGAACAGCACTTTGTTTTATTTGATTTATTACTTATTTCTCTATTTTTTGTGCACTTTACACATACACTTTAGCTCTTATCACTTTATATTATTTATCCATTAGCGATTGTGTTACCTTTAGATATAGCAGCTTTAGTTCACATTTATCCACTTTGATATTTGTTACATTCCAACACTCGCAGTAGCGCAATAGAATTCTCACCTCACATTGTCTGAATAGATAAGGTATATTTGGTCAGGTAGGTAGGTCTTAGTGGACTGGAGTGTTTGCACTAGGCCATAATTCCAAGAGGGACAGTGGGGTTGATTTAGCAAAGGCAATTCACTTTGCAAGCAAAGTTGCACTCTGAAAGAGAATTTGAAGAAAATGTAATGAATGTGGTGATGTTTCACTTTCCAAAGATTACTCAATCATGTGCAAGGAAAATAAGAAGTAGCCTTTTTTTGTTTGCCCATGATTAAATGATGGGAGTCTGCTGATGCTGCTGCTGATCTGGATGAGTAAATGTGTAATTCATTCATCAGTTCCTCACAGATGCAAGCACTACACTGTTTGCACAATGTGGTCACTGCGACTGATCGTTACAAAGATCACATGGTAATGAGCCCACTTGGGTTTGACAGCTCAGTTCGCAGCCATTAACAGTCACACTTGGCACCAAAAGGCCAGCTCTGGAGTAACATTTATAAATGACATTCCAGAAATAGTCATTCATAGTCTGTAATTATTATTATTTTTTTATCTAATGTGGTTAATGAGTCTTTTGAATTTTTTTTTGAATATTGGTTATGTCCCTTTACTACTTTAGGCCGACTTTGATGCGAGTTGAGGTCCATTTACACAGGCATTCCCTGAAATTGCGTCAAAATCGCGTCAAAATCACAGTGACAAAATTGCGGCAAAATTGTGGTAAAATCACAGCAGTGTGAAAGGGGCCTAAATACTGTAAAAGGTATTTTATACAGTAATTTTTCATGCAAACTGTAGCTTAACGCAATGGAAATGGCATACTTTTAAATGAAAATAAATATAACAAATAAATATAACATTTAACTGCATCCCTTTTCTTACCCATAGCGCCAAACCTAATTGGACAGCCTCCCCAAATAATCCCCTTATTGTTTAACCCCACTTTCTCTGAATTGCTCAATATTCCTGAGAGGTGATCATCTCAGGGAGTCAAATATTTATGCCATTTAAACACCCCATAAGTGTTTAAATCCTTCTGACAACTACAAGAAAAATGTAGCTTTCCCCTACTTACTGTTTTACTGTTATAAGCTACGCCATGTTAGTAGAACACGATTTGGTTTGTTAACCACACCACTAATAATAACACCCCTTGAGAAGCTACTGCGTCAACCTGACACAATAAAATAGATTTCTGAATGTTAAGCCCTGTACACACGGCCGGGATTCTCGTCAGGAAAAAAAAACACTTGTTTTTTCTGATGAGATTCCTGGCAAGATTTTCTTGCTGGCCGAGTGTACACACGTATGATTCAAAAGAACCGCCGTTCTTTTGAATGGCACGAACGTGGTGACGTCATCCACTACAATGAGCATGCGCTCGTCACATTCAATGCTGTTGCTGCCATCTGGCTTCACTGATACCTATGCCTTGGAAGCGACCACTCAGGCGTCAAAGTCATTTTGAGCATGCACAGGTTTCTATGGGGGCAGGTAAGTATACACACGCTCGGGTTGCTCGGAAAACACTGCCGAGAATCACAACGAGAAAATAGAGAGCAGGTTCTCTATTTTTCTCGTCGAGATCCTGGGCAGTTTTCTCGACGAGAAACCTCAAAGCCTCACACACACACATGGTTTACTCAGCAAGGGGGAAACAATGCCGCGCCACACAAAGGTTGATAACACCAGTGTAAGTGATCACAGGTGGGCCGGGGGCCCCGCCCCCTCCTTTCTGCACCTGCAAGGTGAGGGCTCTAGGTGAGGTGAGCCAGGGACCAATGAGAGTGCAGGTTTAGGTCACCTGGGGTCTAAAGAACATTCCAGAAGCTGGGAAGCTTACTTAAGGCAGGTGCAGCAACAGAAGCAGTCAGCAGCAAGCGGTGATCCTTACCTGTGAACTCCTCTGCGTTTCTCCTGTGCTAAAGCGTCATGAAGAGCCTGGTTCGTCGCATCCTTGAGAGAGCTGGCGCTGAGGACGGTGAGGCTTGGATGCAGCAGTGCTTGTCCCTGTCTCCTGGTCAGCCCCCCCCGGTTGTCTCAGAACTCCGCGGAGCGGGACGAGTTGCCGGTGTCCGCCTCCCCCTCGGCATCCGCCACAGGAGTTCCCCCTGTATTCCAAGCAATACAGCCATCCTCTCAGTACTATTTTCCCCGCCTACTGGAGTCGGAGTACGGTTTCCTCAGGCCATCCAGGAGGCCATCCCACCCTCAGGCCCCCCAAGAAGAAGAACGCCGGTGGCCAGCGGGGGGGCCGCGGAAGGGGGGCGAAAACCCCCGCTAACAGCCGTTCGTCGGCACCCTTTGTTTTCTCTCCACAGGTACCAATGCAGGCGTCCCCTGCGACATATGCAGGCAGACCCAGGCTGCTGGCTGATTTCGGCGGCAGCACCAGCAAGAAGAGGAGCGCAGCTGGGGCCAGGGATGAAGCACATCCCCCTATCACCCAGACACCTATGGAAGCACAACAGATCACAGTGGTTTGCTCTCAAGCAGCACCAGCGGCAGGCCCAGGTAATGACAGTTTATCCCAATTACAATTATTGTCCTCTCTGATGACCTCTTTGTCCTCTCTTATTTCTAGCATGGGTCCCAAGTTGCCTGCTAGTCAGAATGCACCTGTGTCAGCAGCTACTGTATGGGCCAGTCAGGACGTGGGGCGGAACGGCCAGGAGGGGGGTAGTAGTTCAGCACAACCCCTGCCTTTTCAAGTAGAGAATAGTGGATCTTTGGGTTATGAGATCCCTTTCAATGTCCCTGAGACTTGTGCCAGACTTGTGCCAGGGAAGCGCTTCCATGCACATTGTCTCCCCTGGGTTACCATTTATCTGTTTCTATGAAAGAGAAGATTATCAAAGGAGATTTTATAGACCTGCTGTCTCTCTTACCCTCTTCAAAGGAGTCATTATTTATGGAAAAAGGGGCGAGAAAAACGAGGATGATAGGCGTAGGCCGGTGCCCAAAAGTTTTAATAATTGGTTACAAGCTTTTCTGATTTATTCTAGCATCATTTGCGAGAAGTACCCAGAGAAAAGCGTGGGTTTGTTGCAACACTTGGACATTGTGTTGGAAGCATATAAAAAATTTGGAGGCGTGTCTTGGTTCGCATATGATGAGTCTTTTAGACAAAAACTAGCCGTTCATCCTAACTTGGCATGGGGTGCAAAGGCTATTGGGTTGTGGCTTAATCGTTTTCTTCCGCAGAGATCGTTTAATCCCAGACCACAGCTCCCAAGTCCAGGTGCACCGGCTGCCACTTATAGGAGGGGCATATGCTTCTCGTTCAACGATTCCCAATGCAAGTTCCCGGGTACATGCAGATACAGACACGAGTGCGCATTCTGCGCGGGGGCACACCCAGTGGCCAAATGCTTTAAGAAAATGGCCGCTGCCAATCAGCCGCTTTACAAAGAACCCTTTCCAAAAAGCGCTATCCCCGGTGAGACTGCAAGAAATGCTGCCGTGGCTGCGAATCTACACAGACAGGCAGACGGCGCCGCTGCTTTATGAGGGCTTTAAAGAATGTTTTATGCTCCCGCCCTTCAAAGGTCAAGGCTGTGTGGTTAGGAAGAACTTAAAGTCAGCTGTAGATTTCCCTGAAGTAGTCAGAGAGAAACTTTTTAAGGAGCTCCTAGAAGAGAGAATTTCAGGACCTTTTCTTCAACCTCCTTTTGAAAACTTCAGGGTTTCCCCCCTTGGGGTAGTTCCCAAAAAGGAGAAAGGGTCTTTTCGGCTTATACACCATTTATCCTACCCTAGGGGGGACTCGCTGAATGATCAAATTAGTGAAGAATCGTCTTCAGTAAGTTATTTAACATTCAATGACGCTTTGGCAAGATTCGCCTGCTTGGCACAGGGGCTTCTCTTGCTAAGGCTGCATTTTGTTTGCTACCAATTAACCCTCTGTCATTCAACTCCCTAGGTTTTGTTTTTGAAGATTGTTTTTTCTTTGACCGGTGCCTCCCGATGGGCTGCTCACTCTCATGCAGTTATTTTGAGGCCTTCGCCACGTTCATCGAGTGGGTCGTGCGTAAGTGGTCAGGTTCACCTTTCTTAATACATTACTTAGATGACTTCCTTTTCTTGGGTCCGTCTTCGGCCGATTGCTCAAAGTTGCTCAATTCATTCCTAGAGGTCTGTAGGGTTTTTAATATTCCCTTGGCTCAGGAGAAGACAGTGCAACGCGTCTAATCTTCTTGGGCATTACCATCGACACAGTCGGTATGGATTTTGAGCTGCCGGCCAAAAAGGTTAACCAATTAAGGGACAATCTGTTCATCCTCATCAGAAAAAGGAAGGTCATCTTGAAAGAAGTGCAAAAGTTGCTAGGCCTTTTGGCCTTCGCGTCTAGAGTCCTTCCAGTTGGGCAAATTTTTTCAAGGCGGCTTTATTTGGTTATCGCCGGTTTTAAATCACCTACGTCACACATCAGAATCTCGGCCGAGATTAGGGAAGACCTGCTGGTGTGGTCGCATTTACTGGAAAATTTCAATGGTAGGGCAATTTTTCAATCTGATTTTGTGTTAGACCAGGATTTTTGCTTGTCCACAGACGCAGCAGGGTCAGTGGGTTTTTCAGCAATATGGGGGACCCATTGGTGCGCGTCACTGTGGCATCCTTGCTGGCGTAGGAAAGTTCACACTAGGAACATCGTGATTCTGGAACTCTTTCCCATCTTGGTCGCCTTGGAAATATGGGGTGAGTATTTCAGGAATAAAAGAATACTTTTCAGCACCGACAATAAAGGGGTGCTTTTTGCAGTTAACTGCTTATCGTCAAAGTCTCCTCCCGTAATTTCCCTAATTCGTTTCCTTGTTTTTAAATGCTTAAGTTTAAATGTTTGGATAAAGGCCCGCCATATTCCGGGTAAGCTGAATGACATTGCGGACTCTCTCTCACGATTGCAGATGGAGAGATTCAAGTCACTGTTCCCAGAGGCGGACGAGGTGGGGATCCGATGCCCAGCACATTTATGGGACCTGATCTAGGCTGTGTGCGGGATAACATTATGAAATCTATCTCCCCCGCCACCATGGCGGCGTACTCCTCGTCGTGGCAGCTATGGTTGTCACACCTGGTGTCCCTTGGGGAAAATGAGTTTGCGTTTTCAGAAAAGTTAGTTTTATCTTTCCTGAACAAGTTATTGGCCAGCTCCCTATCCCCGTCACAGGTAAATAAAATGTTAGCCGGGGTCTCATTTTTTGGTAAGTTAAATAACCTCCCTCCATGCTCCTCCTTTTTCTCGGTACATCAGGCGTTGAAGGGCTACACAAGAGGGGCTCAGAGCAGGGACAATAGGATGGCGGTTACCCCAGACATGCTGACAGAATTATGCGCGACGGACGGTTCCGTATGTTTTTCTCGTTACGAAGCAACGCTTTTTCGGGCGGTTTTTTCATTAGTATTTTTCGGGGCCTTTAGGATATCGGAGCTGATTTCCCCGAATAAAAAACTGAGTCATATTTCAAGTTGAGACACATGTTTTGGGGAAATTCCCGTTGTTCTATTTTTATTCCAAGGTCGAAAACGGATCAATTTGGTAAAGGGGCGTGGTTAACGCTGCACGCTTTACCAGATTCCCCTATTTGCCCAGTTAGCCTAGTTGGTCAATTCTTACAAATTAGAGGTCCGGGGGAGGAGTCATTTTTTATTCACGTCAATGGCGTTCCCTTGACCATTTACCAGTTTAATACCGTTTTTCATAAGTGTTTAGGCGTTATGGGTTTGAGCGGGTTGCCTCTTTCGTCGCGCTCCTTTAGAATAGGGGCGGCGAGGGAGGCAGCCAGACTTGGTTTGGGTATGATTAGCATTAAACGAATAGGCAGATGGCAGTCTGATGCTTACAAACTGTACATCCGCCCTCACTGTTCTTTTTAATTTTCAGGTCAAGCCCTATCCGTATGGATCATAGGGCATTCGTTCATATTCTGGGCCGAAAGGAGAGCTTCGCGAAGAGTGTATACCGGAAGCTTGAATTTCAACCCTAAGTTGGTGAATATTTATTGGCATGGAAGGAGGGGTATGGTGTGGCAAAATCTTTTTGATGAGCTAAATGTGATGTTTTGTTCCATGCCGATTCCTGACGTTTTAATTCTCCACCTAGGTGGTAACGATATAGGGCATAGTAAGACCCTGGATCTCATTTTCCAAATTAAGTATGATTTGGGGCAATTTAATCTTTCCTTCCCCGGGGTGCAGTTGTTTTTTTCAGAAATAGCCCCTAGGTTAGTGTGGTTAAACTCTCCATTAGAAAAGGTCAGGAAGAGGATAAACAGAGCGATAGCGAAGTTCATGCCTGAAGTGGGAGGTTTTTCCTTTCATCATGTAGACTTAGAGGGAGGTTTAGTCGGGCTTTTCAGATTATATGGGGTTCATCTTTCGGACATTGGACTCGATATACTTAATAACGACTTGCAGAGCATGGTGGAGTTGGCCGCGAGGCGGGGTAGTGGGCCGGCCTTGCCTCTGGAAGCCTAGGTAGTGGCAAGTCCGGCTATTGGGGTTGGCTAAGTAGAAGTTAAAATCCAACCCGAGCCGTGGTGACTGGGTTAAGGACTGTTGGTGTTTTTTCCTAATGTTAAACAAGTAATGTGGTATGAATTATTGCAATGGTTGTTTGATTAATAAAATATTGATATAATACACCAGTAATAAAGGCCTGCGGCCAAGTTTAACCCACTCCATGTTTCAGTAGTCGTTATTTATAGTCAACATTCTGCATACAATCCCATTTATTTTTTACCTTTACAACTCCTTTAACTAATACACCAGTTGTTACCATTTCCTTAATTATGCATCTATATGCTGAGGAAAAATAAACTTTTGTGAATAAAGTCTTGATGTCAGTTTACATCTATTAGCATTAATTTATATGCATCAACTACAAAGGATAATTACCAAAAATGCATGCACTTGTTCAGTATTATTCCCTAACACTGCACCTATTTAGGTAAACGCAATGGACTAAAATTTGCAATAAAAATTTATAAGAAACCTTGGTCACCTGTTTCTGTTATTGATTTACTTTCTAATAAACTAAACATTCTAAAGATACCCTTGTCATGCCCAGGTTTAGAAGACAATTTCAATTATAGTTTATTGCATAGTTGAATCTTTGAAGATATAACTTCATGGACTTGTAGAGAGTCTAGAGACCCTACCTAATGCAGTTTTATTTGTTTTACAAAAGAGGCAGCTTGGGCTGTAGCTAGTTAAATTATTATGTTGTCCTTCAAACAGTGTGATCCTAAGCTTGTAATGATGATTGCTCCTCAATCTGCATACACAGTTGCAAATTCAAGCTCAGAAACAAATGTGAAAGCATCAGCACCTCTTTCTTTGTAAAGTCTGAAGTTTCTGCATGGTTTAAATTTAAATCTCAATTTTAGTGAATGGTTTTAGATTTTCAGTAACATTCTTATTTCATTCTTATTTCTTTAAGACCTACATTCAAAGGTGAGTTAGTTACAAGGAAAAGGGACAAAGGACAAGGGATTACTGTATGTCCTATTATACTTCCCGTACTGACGTATTCTTTTTTATAACCAACTTACTTTTTAATTTACAAATGTATTTACAAAATACATAAAATATGTTTTATAAAGAGCACATCAATGTATAACATATGATACGTGTAATATCAAAGGATATTTAAATGCACAACATACAATTTCATTTTATTACATCAGCATTGTAATAGCAATACAAAACATATTTTTTAATTGACAACCTTACTTAAAAAATCATGTTGTGAATGCTGTCTAGTGCCTATCTCCTGGCCATCTCTTTCCAGGGTTCCCTGCATGCTTTTTTGATTCTCCTCCCTTCATTCCTTTGGATTACTTATATTTTTTGGACTACATATCAGTGCTGCCTGTGTTTCGTCAGATTAGGCGACCCGTCAAGCCGCGTACACATGATCAGTCCATCCGATGAGAACGGTCCAAAGGACCGTTTTCATCGGTTAACCGATGAAGCTGACTGATGGTCTGATGTGCCTACACACCATCGGTTAAAAAAACTATCATGTTAGAACGCGGTGACATTTACGTTTTTTAACACAACGACGTGCTGAAAAAAAACAAAGTTCAATGCTTCCAAGCATGCGTCGACTTGATTCTGAGCATGCACAGCTTTTTAACCGATGCTTTTGCATACTAATGATCGGTTTTGACCTATCGGTTAGGCGTCCATCGGTTAAAGCAAGTTCTCTTTTTTTGACCGAATGATAACTGACTGATGGGACCCACACACGATCGGTTTGGACAGATGGAACGGAACTTCAGTTCGTTTTCATCGGTTTTGACTGATCGTGTGTACACAACCTCAGATTTTGTAACGAAAGTGACGTTCCATCACGGCCATCTTCACCGAAGCCTTGCATTTCACACTTATTTTTACCAGTAAACTGACCTTATATAGTGAAATACAGTATTTTGAAATCTATCAGATTGTTTTGATTTTGAATTTTCAAAGCAGCAGTGTTCTGTTAAATTAGCAAATCAGTGAGATCAGCAGACTTTCCGCTACTTTTAAAGTTCAACATCAGAACAGTCAGACGGATTACAAAATACTGTATTTCACTATATAAGCTCAGTTTACTGTTAAAAACAAGTGTGAAATGCAAGACTCCTGTGGGTGTAAAAAGATCACATGTCACGGCATGCGCGGCAGCTCCCAAGGTGACCGCCGGCTTCTAAAGCCCCGCTCCACCACGGCCCTGTAATAGCCACCGGAGCTCTCAGGACGCCCCTCCAGCGCTCTCACCGGGACCAACGAGTAGGGGAAGACCCCGGGAACAAGCGGATGCTACCGGCGCCGGTGAGGAGGAATCTATCGCGGCAAATGGTGGCCTCCTGCGGACCCCTCAGTTATGCCAAGATGGCGGCGGTGGCGCAGCAAGGCCTACATGCGGCGGAGGCCGCGGGTGACACAGGGGACTCTATTGCTGACCAGCACCTGGTCCTGCCGCCATCCCCAGGTACCGATTCCCCCCCTGCATCAGACTGCCTCCCCAGCTTCCACAGAATCCCTGTTGGGACGACTGAGCGCGGGGCCCCCCTCTACCCCCTCCTGGATCCCAATACAGGCATGCTGCTGACTGTGAGTGAAACTGCAGAATCCACTCCTGTCCCCACTGACTTTCCTTCCATGATGGAAGCCTTTGCACAGATGCTATCCAAGAGCTTAGCCCTCAATGCAGCCCAAATCATTTCATCCATTCATGCTGACCTGCAGCAGATTGGAATGAGAATGGGCACTATAGAGAAAAATGCTGACCAGGCTGTAGCACGCATTAACCAAAACACGGCCAGGCTACAAGAAGTCCAGGATCAATTAGAGACTGCCTTTGCCAAGATCGATGACCTTGAGAATCGATCAAGACGCTATAATTTTAGGATCAGGGGGCTCCCCGAATCCGAAAAGGAGGTGCAGGCGGCTGTGAAATCCTTTATTAAAAGTCTCATCCCTGATATAGCGGCCCACTGCCTGGAACTGGACAGGGCGTACAGGGCCCTACAACCCCCTCGCGCAGACGGACTCCCCAGAGACATTATAGTGAAACCGCACTTTTATTCGGTGAAGGAGGAGGTGATGAGGAAATCCAGGTACTCCGAAAATCTTACGCTAAACGGTCATAAAATCCAAATTTTTGCTGATCTCTCCCCATACACGGTGCAGAGACGGCGATCGCTTAAACCACTGCTGCAACTATTGATGGAGAGGGAAATCACATACAGATGGTCTTTTCCCCTACGGCTGAACTTCTCCTTCAAGAACAAACACTATGGCTTCTCATCCCTGGCTGAAGGGGAGCGACTGTTGGCGCATCTAGGGATCCTGGCCCAGGACCCCCCTCCTATGCAGACCAGCAGGAGCAATCCGGCTTCTACAAAGAGACCCTGACCTGCAAGCCCTTTACAGCATACCTGGCTCAAGCAAGGCTACAAACGGTCCAAGGGCAATCTACAGACCTGAAGACATCCCCCCTTCTGTCCCTCTTTGGGCTCAGTGACTTCTCACTTCACATGATGTCCGAATTTGGGGGTACTCCACCCGCCACCCCTCCTTGGGGGTACCGGTAGATGAAGACTTCCTGCTGACAGCACCTAGACTATTGTCTCCTTTAACTTCCTGGACTGGGACTGGGGTGGGTGAGCTTTGCCCGCTTTGGGACTGGGGAGCTAGCGGGGGTGGTGGACCGTCTAGAGCTGCCTTACCCCTTTTGTGTGCCGTTCAGCTCCATTCAGTTAACAGCATTGCAGTTTAAGTTTTGATATCTTTTTTCATACCCTTCCGGGGGCTGGGTCCCGTGGGGGGGGGGGTGGGGGGGTTCCTTGTGTTCACAGTTTACTATTAAATGATATACATGGGGCGTCCTGCTTGTTTCTTTAGAACACGTTAGGCCCCAGTCTGGGCCTTTAGTACAACGGATGATCTATTTTGGGTGGTTGGGCTGTGGTGGACCCAGTGCACCTCATTCTAGGGCCGGGAGCGCTTATCGTGCTCTTCGGCTCTGTTACGGAGTCCCTGTCTCTAGGGAACTCCGGTCCTCTCAGGATTGAGGGTAGGGATAGATAGCCCATCTCGACCCAGGGGTAGGGTGGGGTTAGGGGACCCCAGGGTTTATGGTTTATGTCTTATAGTTCTTTCGTTGTTGTTTCAGTCATTTTGTTCAGTTTATCAATTTGTAACCGGCCTCTTTTTCTTCCCTTCTTCTTCCACATCTGTCCTGCCTGCTCCTCTAATGCTACCGCCTATCTGAGCCTCATCAGGGCCTTCGGTCGTCGCGGACCTCGCCTCCTAGGACCCGGCTTCCTCTGTGTCTGCTCCTCAGGCTGTATGGTAAGTACTGCTAGATCAAGGAATGCACCGATACATTACACTAGTACTACCCACTTTGATCCATGCCTAATGCACTTTCCCCCCCTCCATCCCTCAAGTTAGTTTCTCATAACGTCCAGGGTCTTAACTCTCCTGTTAAGCGTAGGAAGCTGTTTCAGCTATACAACTCTATGCATGCTGACGTTCTATTGCTACAGGAAACTCACTTCTCGGTCACTTTTAAGCCTACTTCTCTTCACCAGAGTTACCCTCAATTTTTCCTGGCCTCCGCAGGCAATAAAACTAAGGGAGTAGCCATTTGTTTCGCTAAACACATCAATTTATCCTAAGCGGTTGTCAAAGCCGACCCGCAGGGGCGCTTCATCTTGGTCTCTGGTCAAATTGATGGAGAACTCTACACCTTTGTCTCCCCAAATAAGGGCCAGAAACCCTTATTCGACCCTTTGCTGCACAATCTGAGCGATCAGCTCAAGGGGACGGTTTACACCTGTGGGGATTCTAATATCGTTTTCGATTTCGCACTGGATAAGTCCAGGTCTGGGAAACCGATACCCAAACGACCCTCCAAACAAAGCGTTAAAATTGCGGAACTACTACGCTCGGCGAGCTTGATTGATGTTTGGAGAGAGGTTAATCCTCATACGAAGGACTATTTGCCAGGATAGATCACATTTTCACACGATCCTCGTTGATCCCCTTAATTAGAGGCTCCAAGATTATTGAAACTTCCCTTTCGGACCACTCGATGGTCGTATTGACCACGTTGAGACCTTCGGGGGTGCGGACGGCCCCTTGCTGGCGTCTGCAGGAGTCACTATTGAGTGACCCCATACAGTGTACCCTTTTGGAAATGGCTATTAAGGAATACTTCCTCTCAATGCGACGGCGAGGTCTCAGAAGCTACCGTTTGGGCGGCACACAAATCCGTGATACGGGGGAAGATCATACAAATGATCTCGAAACGTAGGGCGGAACACAGGGCGGACACGCTGAAGCTTACTGAGGAATTCCGTTCTCTAGCGAAAGTGCACAAGCGACACCCTACGGCAGAATCCCTTAGACAGTTGGACGGGGGCCGAGCCCTACTTAACCTGAAACTGACCACTGACGCAGAAAGGCACCTTAGATGGACTGGGGCTAAATTCTATTCTCAGAAGGACAGGATTGGGTCTAACTTATACAAACCTGTCGGCCCGGCTCAGGCCTTCCCGAGTAAGAAATTTTTGGACACTCTCCCTCTACCCACCCTCTCCCCTGAACATAGGACTCTCCTTGAGAAACCGTTTACCCCTGTCGAGATATTGGACACTATACAATCCCTCAAAATTGGCTCCTCACCTGGTCCCGATGGATTCTCAAATGGCTACTATAAGAAGTTTGGCCCTTGCCTGGCTCTATGGGAGGGAAACCTCTTGGGTGCAGACCTGAATTCTGCATATATTTCAGTGATTCCCAAGCCGGACAAGGACACTAGTAAGGTTAGCAGATACCGCCCAATCTCGCTTATCAATAATGACATAAAAATTATGACTAAGATCATGGCCAATAGGGTGGCGAGTTTTATCGCTACATACATACATGGGGACCAGGTGGGGTTCATCCCTGGGAGACAGGGTCCGGACCAGGTCAGGAGGGCCATTGACATCATTTCGCTTCTTAGATCCCACTGGGATGGGGGAACCCAGCAGAAAGGCTTTCTCCTTTCCATAGACCTTCACAAGGCCTTTGACTCGATTGACTGAAAGTACTTAACCAATATTTTGGGGAAGTGGGGTTTCGGTCCATACTTCTTGAATCTAATCTGAGCTCTTTATTCGAACCCCACGGCCCAAGTTCGCCTGCTGGGCAGATATTCGGATTCGTTTACTATTGCCCGTGGAACCAGACAAAGGTGCCCACTCTCCCCCCTCTTATTCGCGCTGGCCATAGAGACGCTAGCATTTGCGCTTAGATCGAACCCGGACTTCAAGGGGGTGACGTGCCGCCAGGGTGAGCACAAGTGCGCTCTCTATGCAGATGACCTGCTCCTTTTCATCACTTCCCCACTGACCTCTACCCCCGTAATCATTAAGATTCTACGGGCCTTTAGCGACGTGTCGGGACTGAAAATTAATATGACCAAGTCGACAGCTTTGAACATTACTGTCCCCCCGACATCCTTTCCCAGCTCTCTAATAATTTCGACTTCAAATGGGCCTCCGGGTTGATTCCTTACTTAGGCATCAAACTTACGCCGGACGTGACAAGTCTCTTTGAGGCCAACTATCCCCCTATAATACTCAAGTGCAGAGAGGACTTGGATGTGTGGTCGAAGTGTGGTCTATCCTGGCTGGGCAGGATACACGCAGTGAAAATGACTCTCCTCCCCCGTCTGCTATACCTATTCTGTTCCCTCCCGGTCCCGATCCCGAAACGTTTCCTTAGTTCTGTGCAGTCCCGAATAGTCCGCTTTGTTTGGGGTAAAAAGGGGTATAGATGCCCCTCTGGCATCCTCTATCGGCTGAAGTCACAGGGTGGGTTGGGACTCCCGAATCTCTGGGGGTAGTACCAGGCAGCCCATCTTGCACAAATCTCGATGGCTTTCCGCCAAGGACCTAAACCTGACTGGCTCTCAATGGAGAGACAGGCCACCCCCAAGAACACCATTGACTTCCTCCTTTGGTGTGACCCAACGGTCAGACCCGCAATTCTGTCCCCCACCCTCTCGCATTCGGTTTCCTTAAGCTCCAAACTCTATGGCGCGCACTCCCTGACATCCCCCTTGAAACCTCTGGCACACCTATTTCATAATGCGGAGTTCCCCCGGGAATGTGTATTGAGGCCTTTCGCTGGTGGATGGACAAAGGCCTTTACCGGATTGGCCACTTCCTCTCCCCGACAGGTCCTATTTTCCTATCCTTTTGCAGACAGAAACTGGACATGCCGGACTCGGAACTGTTCAGGTTCTCACAAAACTCCCATTTCATACACTCAATCTGGACCAATAAAAAGGTACCCCCACTATCTCACTATATGAGCACTGGTGCACTACCACAGTGGATCAGAGGGGTGGCATCTCCTTGATCTACACAGCGCTTGTTTCTAAAGAGGCAAAGCCATCATATGCTCGGGCCTGGGAGGAGGATCTGGACGGTTCGTGGGACGTCGAGGTCTGGCACAGAGCGACTCTTAGAGCGTATAAAGGTATTCTCAAAGTCTCTCTCATAGAGGCTGGCTTAAAAGTCTTACTCAGGTGGTATTATGTTCCTTCCAGGCTGGCTAGGATGTTCCCAGGGTCGTCACCGGTCTGTTACAGGGGCTGTGAGCTGGAGGGGTCTATGCTCCACATTTGGTGGACCTGCCCCCGCATCAGGTCGTTCTGGCAGAAGGTATTCCGGATCATTCGCTCTGTAACTGCAGCGGTGGTGACCCCCACCCAGGCATAGCTCTTTTAAACCAAAGCATTCCTGGATTATCTAAACATTACCAGACCTTATCATTTTTCATGCTATTGGGAGCCAAAATGTCTATCGCTAAGGCCTGGAAGAAACCTACGGTATCCCTACGGGGGTTCAGGAGAAAAGTCTCCTGGATTATGGCACAGGAGCAGATCGTCGCTAGAATTAATGACAAATCTGAGAGATTTCTGGCCATCTGGGAACCCTGGGCCACCTACTGTAACATATCCCTCATACCGAGAGTTCTGCCTGGCGGGCCGAACGCTCGTCCAATTCCCTGACGAAGCAGGCACTCTTCTCCTCTTCTCTCCCTCTTTTTGTCTTCCCATTCCTTTTCTATGCATCTATACCTTTTCTTTTACTTCTACCTCCCCCGGTTACCATATTGTTATATTTTTTCGGGCGAATATGCACCCTTTTGGTGAACACTATCATTGGTCTCCCACACGGTGATGGCTTTCAGATACGCGTGAGATGGGGCGCGGGGTCCCATTTTCCCCGAGGGGCAGTGTGATCCCTTTGGGGCCTTTTGGGAACTGGGGTCCCGTGCCCCTGCCCCGCCGGGGAGTTATCTCTGGGGGGACCCTGAGTATCTAACTGTTCAATGTTATTCAAACTGTTTACTGACAGGCCAACACATGGCCGCTGTTCGATTGTTTTTCTCCTCCCTTCCGTTTTTGCACTAGTGTTGTAACTTTGGCCCTAAGACACGGAAGATACTGTATAGGGCTTGACTGACTGTATGTTGACATGTTGTTCTTTGTGATATTTGTTCTCTATTGGAAAAAATTCAATAAAAATTATTGAACCATAAAAAGATCACATGTCACATGTGCGTGTTTTCTGTACTGACTGTGCCTAATGCAGAGCTGTATCCTGGGCTAGGCCAACAAGGCCCAGGCCTAGGGCAGCACTTTGCAGGGGGGCAGCACGAAAAGAGTCCCCGCTGGCTTGCTCTACACTGTTAGGAAAATGAGTCTAGCGGCCGGGCTGCTTCTGGTATGCGGGCGGGTGGCATTCCGCAACTGTGGGGGGGGGGGCGCTTCCAATTTTAACTGTTTTATCATCCTGGACCACAAACCTTCCTCACTGTGCTATATGTTTCTGTTGCACCATCTACTTAAAGTAGAACTATAGGCTACACTTTTTTTTTTTTCATTTTATGTAGAGTAAGGGAGGTTTATAGCCCCTGTCAGTTTATTTTTTACCATCCCTGTCCCATTGCTGGGCAACCAGGAAGTAAGAGGAAATCTAAGTAAATTAATCACTTAAGAACCGCCTACTGCACATTTACGTCGGCAGAATGGCACGGCTGGGCACATCAACGTATATATACGTTGGTTTTAGTACCCAGCCGTGGGTCGCGGGCGCGCGCGCCGCGCGCCGCCCGCGACCCGGTCCGAAGCTCCAGGACCGGGACCGTGGGATTCGCGGACCCGATCGCCGCTGCAGTGTGGCGATCCGTCCCTGGAGCGGAAGAACGGGGAGAGCCGTGTGTACACACGGCTTCCCCGTGCTTCTCTGTGGCCGGAGCATCGATCGCGTCATCCCTGTAATAGGGGGACGCGATCGATGACGTCACACCTACAGCCACACCCCCCTACAGTTGTAAACACACACATTAGGGCACACATTCCCTACAGCGCCACCTGTGGTTAACTCCCAAACTGCAACTGTCATTTCCACAGTAAACAATGCAATTTAAATGCATTTTTTGCTGTGAAAATGACAATTGTCCCAAAAATGTGTCAAAATTGTCCGAAGTGTCCGCCATATTGTCGCAGTCACGAAAAAAATCGCTGATCGCCGCTATTAGTAGTAAAAAAAAAAAAAATTAATAAAAATGCAATAAAACTATCCCTTATTTTGTAAACGCTATACATTTTGCGAAAACCAACCGATAAACGCTTATTGCGATTTTTTTTACCAAAAATATGTAGAAGAATACGTATCGGCCTAAACTGAGGAAAAAAAATGTTTTTTTATATATTTTTGGGGGATATTTATTATAGCAAAAAGTAAAAAATATTGCATTTTTTTTTAAATTGTCGCTCTATTTTTGTTTATAGCGCAAAAAATAAAAACCGCAGAGGTGATCAAATACCACCAAAAGAAAGCTCTATTTGTGGGAAAAAAAGGACGCAAATTTTGTTTGGGAGCCACGACGCAGTGCCGAATCGCAAAAACCCCTTGGGTCATTTGCCAGCGTATTGGTCCGGGTCTTAAGTGGTTAAGGCAATCCATTGCTCCCCCCTCCCCCAGGCCCTCAGAACTAGTGTCCTCACTTGAAAATTTCAGGGAGGGTCTTAAACAACACAGGGTGTGGCCATAACAGGAAGGGGTGGGTCATATTTAAATTAGGGGGTCCATGAGTTTAGTCAGGCCTAGGGCAGCACAAAACCTAAATACACCTCTGGCCTAATGAAACGCCTCCTTTTTGGACTGTCAAATGTATAGTTGTAGTTCAGACAGCAGACTCTGTAAAATGAGTGACTCATCAGTGAATTCTCACAAAACCTAGGGCATAGTGAATATGTGTCTCTATATTCAAGGGAGCAAAAGTGTAGAATTGTTTAAAAAGTATGTCTTCAAACTTCAATATCATTCAGTTTAAAAGAATTGGGCCAAATAACTGAAATCCAGTATAGGCATTAATATATGATTTTAAGCTTTGTCAATAAATTTACTTTAAGCTTTCAATCTGCATGTGCTATAACCTTAGTCGTGCCTTTGAATGTATTGTATGCAGTGTCTATATATATATATATATATATATATATATATATATATATATATATATAGATATATATCTCCCAGTAGAGCAGTGGAGAGTGCCAGTAGGGTAAAGATGTATGTCAGTAGTTTATTTTTATTATTTTTTTATCATAACTTTTTTTTTTTACAATTTTTCATTTTTTTTCAATTTAATTTAATACAATATTATTATTATTATTATTATTATACATTTTTTTTATATACAATTTTTACTTTCAATAGATTTTTATTGAAGTATATGAGGATACAGTATAACAGGTACAGCATAAATAAAGGCTTACAACTCAGTTGAAACAGAATAACCAGTCACATGAGGAGCGAATCAACATTTCACAGTATCCTGAGGAACATGGGTGAAGTCACAGCGACCTTTGTCAGAAACAGAGGGAGGCAAGGGCTCCTCAATCTCAGCACCCCGAATGGGATCAAACTGTGCTAGGAAATGAGGGCCACCGCACCGCCCGTAACAGAACACTCATAAAACATTCACATTCTGGCTGGCCAGATAGAAGTGGTAGCATAGGGAAGGTCGAAGTCGCGATGAGAACTGTGAATAAGATAACCTCATGGCATCTCAAAAAGAGCTCTATAGCCCCTAAAACTTACGGGTAAGCTAGGTCTAGGCTGTAGCTGTAGATCCAACGAAGCCAAAAAAAAAGGCAGAGAGGACAGAAAAGATTATAAGAAGAAAAAGAAGAAGAGAAAAGAAAAGGCGCAAGCAAAGCATTGGGTGGCGGTGTGGCGCTCGCTCCCACACAGTCAGCCAGAGGGGTCTGTGAGGCCCAAGGGACAGGATATATATTTGACCCATGGGTCCCAGATAGCGTTGGTTCTGTCAACAGTGTCCAGAAGAATTCTGACCGTTTTCTCCTGTGCCATGATCCAGGAGATCTTTCTTTTAACTAATTGAAATGAGACCGTGGGCTGTTTCCAAGCTCGGGCAATTGTTAATTTGGTTCCCACAAGAATGTACTTGATAAGGTTTTGAGCCAATCTCGGAAATTTAGGGGTAAAGAAGTTTAGTAGAGCATATTAAGGAGATTTTGGGACAGGTAAACCTGTAATTTTCCTAATAATATAAAAAAGACTTTGTTCCAAAGGCCCCTGATTTTGGGGCAGTCCCACCAAATGTGCAACATGGAGCCAAGATGGCCGCAATTGCGAAAGCACAAGGGGGATGCATTCGGGTAAAATTTAGCTATTCTTATGGGGACCATATACCACCTCATTAGGATTTTCCCATTGGCTTCTACCAGCGCTATGTTAAGAATGCCTTTGGACGCAGCGGCAGCCGCGCTATGCCATTCGGCTAAGCTCCAAGTTTGCTGCAGGTCAGTCTCCCATGCTTGCATAAAGATCCGCCTTAGCTAGTGCTCGATAAATCATCGTTATCCCCCCCCCCCTCTGCTCCATGAGCTGACCACACCACCGTTCGTAGTCCATGATAGATAGAAAATGATTAGGGGGCCTTAGAGAGCGAAGGAAATGGGATATTTGCTGGAATCTAAACCTTTCCGTAATTGGTAAATCTAGTTTGTCGGTGCAGTGGGCCAAGGTAAGAGGGCCCGCCGGGGTGACAAAGTGTCCAATTCTGTACAGTCCTTTTTCTAGCCACCACTGGAAGGCTTTGATTTTTTTTTTTCAAAATATTTTTATTGGACATTCAAAAGTTACAGATATCAATGAAAAGTAACAGTCCATAAAACAAACTGGTACAAATAACATGCATTGCATTAGCAGTGAAAGAATGCATAAGAGGATGGAGGGAGCTTCCCCTCTACAGAGAAGTATACCTGCTGAAACTGAAAACAAAACACAACATCATTGAACCAGTCTGGGGAGGCTGGGAGAGAGGGGCAGGGGGAAGAGGCAAGGGTTTGGATCTGATGTAGCAGGGAGCTCTCGGACCAGTGGTGCTCTACCCGGTGACCGCCCACCCCTAAAGGGGACATACTGTGGGCGGGAGGGTACTACAGCAGGAATTGAGGTGTAGAGAGTCAAGCTTGGTCTGGTATAATTTATACTACGCTAGGCATGGTGGGGAAAGGGTCACAGTTGGGGAGGGTATCACGGCCAAGGGGTTTAGGCGCTGCTCATCGCAGCCAGCCCAGGAGGAGGAGTGGGGGGTGTACAGGGGGTCGTGGGTTGTAGGGATTCCCTATAGTGAGTCCAGCAAGACCAGGTATGTCTAAATTTATCGTGCATGTCCTTAGATTGATGGATAATCCTTTCCATGTCTTCAATTTTGGAAACTCTAGTCTGCCATTCCCTTATCGTGGGGGGAGCAGTTTCTCTCCAGTGGATAGGGATGCATTGAGTAGCTGCATTGATAAGGTGTAACATCAGGGACTTCCGCTATGTTGAGGGAGGAGTGGGGGTGTGATGAAGCAGGTATTGTGCCGGCGAAAAAGTAGGCGTGTAGGTAGTGATGTCAGAAATAAGAGAATGAACCTCTCTCCAGAACGGTTGGATGATCGGGCAGTCCCACCATATGTGAAGGAAAGATCCTTCTGCAGAGTCACATCTCCAACATGTGGAGGGGGTGTTCGGGAAAATGTTGTGCAACTTATCGGGTGTCCTATACCATCGTGAGTATATTTTGAACCTGTTCTCTTGTGCAGAGACATTGATGGAGCCTTTGTGAGTGTGTAAGAAAACCGATGCCCAGTCATCTGGAGTCAGGCCCTCCGATAGATCAGCCTCCCATATACGATGAACGTCGGTTCTGGGCTTGACGGCCGAGGTAAGCATGGAGTACAGGGTCGATATCATATGTCTTTGCGGGTCTGCCCGAGAACAGAGTCCCTCGAAAGGAGTAAGTTCTCTGTGCCAGGGCAGAGGAGGCGATACACTGTGAAAGAAGTGACGGAGCTGAAAGTATAGGAACCTAGGAATGTGATGGGATGGAAATTTAGAGATCATCCCCTCGTGGGACAATAGCATGTCATTTTCAAAAAAGAGGTGGGCCCTCAGTGTTAGATCGTCATTTGTCCCCGAGCGAACACTAGCTTGGACACCAGGGGGGAAGTCGGGATTTCGAGTAAGGGGCGTCATTGGTCCCGGAAAAGGGGTCGTGCCAGGGGAGGTATAGGTAGCCTTCAAGGTAGATAGGGTGGGGTCCATCAGCGGATGGGATCTACCCGATTTGGGGACAGAGCCAGGGGCGATCCACGGCAAGTTCGAGATAGGCATGTTGACAAAAGCTTCCTCTATCCCGACCCAGGCCTTGCTGTTTCCATGTAGGTGCCAGTCCAAAACCTGGGTGAGGAGGCAGGCCCTGTGATAATAGGCCACGTCCGGCAAACCTATTCCCCCCAGTTGTTTTGGGAAGATGAGCCTGTCCCAACCTATTCTCGCAGGTCGATCCGCCCATAAGAAGGATCTACAGACCGATTTCAGGGAGGCGAAGAAAGAAGGGGGGAGTTTAATCGGCACAGCCTGTAGTAAATACAACAATCTAGGCAGAACGTTCATTTTCAGGATCGCTGCCCTGCCGAACCAAGAGAAATGTCCCTTGTTCCAGCTGAGCAGGTCACCCTTGATAGTCTGCAGGGCTGGGAGGAAATTTCTGGTGTAGAGGTCAGAGAGGTGGACCGGGATCTTGATGCCAAGATATGTGATGTCGTTGGGTTCCCATTTAAAAGGAAATTGTTGTTTGCAAAAGTCTACCTGAGTCTGGGAGAGGGAAACATTGAGGGCCATCGATTTGCCGTAATTAATCTGGAGGTTGGAGAGGGTTTTAAAGGTTTGCAAGTCTTTGAGAAGGTTGGGCAGTGTAATATGGGGTTTAGTCAGGAACAATAATACGTCGTCGGCGTATGCAGCGATTTTATGGGTTGTATCATTGATGGATACCCCTGTAATATCTGGGTTGTCGCGTAGCCTACGTAGGAACGGTTCTAGGGATAGGACGAATAGTAAGGGAGAGAGAGGGCAACCCTGTCTGGTACCATTGTGGACGGAGAAGGCGTCTGACAGTAGGCCATTGACCCTTGATCTTAGCTGTGGGTGCGGAATAAAGGGCCATTATCATTTGGAGGAAACGGGTGGGAATCCCCGCTTTGAGTAGTGCTGCGGACATAAAGTCCCAGGCCACCCTGTCAAATGCCTTCTCCGCATCCAGGGATAAAAAGAAACCCTTTGTGTCATGCGTGGTCATCCAATGGTGGATGTTAAGTGCTTTAGTCGTGTTATCCCGGGCCTCACGGCCGGGGACAAAGCCAACTTGGTCGTTTGAAACGAGATCAGGGAGAAAAGGGAGCAATCTATTGGCTAGTACTTTCGCATACAGTTTTACATCCACATTGAGCAGGGATATCGGACGGTAATTGGAAACTAATGTAGTGTCTTTACCTGGTTTGGGGACTAGAGTAATGTGGGCCTCTAGGAGGTCCTTATCAGTGTGGGGGGGAAGTGGGATGCCGTTAAAAGCCTTTACGAACCGCGGAAGCAGAAGTGACGCGAATGTTTTGTAATAGCCGGAGGTGAGCCCATCCGGGCCTGGGCTTTTCCCCGGTTTCAGTTGTTTTAAAGCTAGTTGGGCCTCTGCGGTCGTTAGTGGTGCGTCCAGGCGGGACATGTCCGGTACTGGGCCTGGGGGCAGTCCGTAAGTGGCGAGGAAGTCTTCTATGAGTTGTGGGCGACTCAGGTCGGCCACGGAAGTGTGCGGCGTCGGGAGGTCATAGAGCGAAGAGAGGTATTGTGCAAATTCTCTAGCAATTAGGTCGGACCTGTGCACCGAAGAACCCGACGGGGTGGTAATTGCTCGGATCGTGAGAGCCGCTTTTTTCTTTTGCAATGCAGAGGCTAACAGTTTCCCGGATTTGTTCCCAAACTCATAATACAATTTATAAGTGAGGGTAAACGTACGTTGTAAACGAGAATGGAGCTCTCCCAATAAGGCCTTCCTGGCCGTCAGTAGTGCCTCATGGGTGTCCGCTGCTAGAGTACGTTTATGGACCCGTTCCAACGTCCTCACACGATCTGAGAGATCATCAATGCAGGCCTTTCTGAGCCTATGTCACTTCGCCATCAGGGAAATAATTTCACCGCGGATAACGCATTTGTGGGCAGCCCACACTGTGGCCGGCACCACCTCTCCCGAGTCGTTTTCGTCGAAAAATTGGGTGATTCTGGTCGAAATAGCGTGAGTGTCTGTTTGATCCAGGAGGAGGGAATCATCCATCCTCCAGATCCCCGATCTGGGACGACGACCAGGCCACCTCAAAATCATCGTGGTCGGGTGGTGATCTGAGAGGACCATTGGTTCAATAGTGGCTGCGGTGAGCAAGTGCAGGTCATTCTGGGAGAGGAAGAGGAGATCAATGCGGGAATATTTATTATGTAGGGGAGAGAAGAACGTGAAGTCCTTCTCGTTCGGGTGTAGCGTGCGCCAAGAGTCATGCAGGGTGAGTGTGTTCAGTTGGGATTTTATGGCTTTAAGAGCTCGATATGTCAAACAGGTGGACCCGTTAAACGTGTCTAGGAGGGGAGCCAACGGTACATTGAAATCCCCGCCCAGAACCAGCATGCCTCTCTGGAAGGCCGTTAGGAGTTGGAGCGTGTCCCGGAAGAATTGGACTTGGTGGGAGTTGGGAGCGTATACATTTGCAACCGTGATGGGAGTGCCGTGAAGTGTCCCTTTGAGAAAGATGTATCTACCCATAGCATCGTGTTGGACGTCCTCAACCTGTATAGGGCAGTGTTTGGACAGTAGTATAGAGACTCCTTTAGACTTGGACTCGTTGTTGGTGGCGTGAAACACCGTCGGGAAGTAATGGTTATGCAACTTAGGGACGGTGTCTGTCCTGAAGTGGGTCTCTTGCAATAGGACAATGTGTGGCTCTTCCCTTTGTAGAGTGTATAATAACCGCGAACGCCTTTCCGGGGTGTTGAGCCCCCTTATATTCAAGGAGTAGATTTTGAGGGTCAATTGGGGTGGGGTTCGTTCCGAGGCAAGCGGGGCCCGGCCGAAGACATCCATCCCAAGGGTAGTGAAGGGGGGGGAGTGGGCAACGCGTAGGGGGATGTGGAGGGGGTGGGTAGGGGGGTAGGGGGAAGATAAGGGCAGGGCACGTGCGGTAGCACAAGGTGGGGGACAACCGAATAGGCTAGCGGAGGCGTGTCCACTTACCTATGAGGGAAGGGGGAGTCGGTAAAGTACAGTGCGCACAGGGAGAGCAGGCCCAGTCACTAGGCCCGCAAACCGCTGTACACGTCAGTATGGGGGTTGGAACGATCCCACCCGGAGACGGTGGAAGAGATATTGGAAGTCGATAGGTCTTAGGTGTATCTGTGAGTTTAACCACTATAAACTACTATTATTAGTATTAGTATTATTATTATTATTAGCCACCCCAGAGCAATGTCTACTAACCGAAAGTAATGATTAACAAGGGAGAAACGGGTTTCAGTGTACCTCATGTATCACATCTATGGTCAAATGCATGCGAAATACAAGTCAGCAGGCCATAGGGGTATCGCTCGCAAAGGCTAGAAGCTTAGGTCACTGTATAACCGGGCTCTGTAACCTACAACAAATAGCCCACTGATCCTCGGATCACACTGGAGCGTCCCGCCCACCAGGCGAAGTCCCAGGGGATACCTGTATGACGGGGAACTTCTGGTGAGCAGGGCCTGCAGCGCTGGAAGAATCAGATGTTGGGGGTCAGCGGGGGTCGCCCAGGCCCCCCGTCAATGCTGTTACTCGGCCCTAGAGCACATTCCGGGGCGGTGGAGCAATATGGGAGGTGTCAAAAGGCTCGGGGGGTCCCCTACTCCCTCAGGTACCTACCTCTAAGTGAGGCAACAGCCAAAGAGAAATAAGAGGAGTCAGGGTCATAACAAACTGGAGACATACATTGCTAGTCCTCGTCATCATAGGGTTGATGGTTCATGTCCTCTGAAGCGGGTGGAACGCGGGAGGAAGTGACAGGCATACGCACTGCGACTCAAGCGGCTGTAGTCAGAGCGGGAACATGAAGAGACTTGGCAGCTACCGAAAGACCGTTATACAGTGGTGAAGTGAAGTCTTAAGCAGGCAGTGCAGTTGGCTGATGTCCGCATGTTGTGAGAAAGATCAGAGTCACAGTGCATTGGGCGGCGCAATAGGTAGGAGACGCATCCCACCGCCCCAGGTCTGTCCGCTGAGTGGCAGAATAATAGAGTCGGGCGGCCGACAGCTCCATCCCCCAGGAGATGTCCTCGAGGTCACCAGGATATGCGGTAGCGCGGTCCGGTCCTGCTACCGTTGTGTCAAGGATCCGATAGCCGGGAGGGCGCGGGCGGGGGTGGCCTCTTGCATACGGAACACATGAGTCAGGAGGAAGAGCCTCTTCCACTTCCGAGTCACGGTGCACTTCCTGTTGTGACAAGGGTCGCGTGGCGTCCTCTGACGCACTGCCGCAAGGGAGATGTAGTCCTCCAGCAGAGTCCTGTCCTGCCCCAGCAAGATGTTTCCTGTGAGCCGACTTCCGCCGCGAGGCAGTGTGGGGGTTGTAGTCGCCAGAGTCCCAACACGGAAATCAGGGGGCATGCTCCATTCAGTGGTGGCGGCCGGTGATGTGGAGCCCCGGCCTGCACGGCCCAATAGCTACACAGCGTGTCTAAACAGTCAAGGCTGCTCACGACGAGAGGAGTGTCAAAAACAGTTATCGGACGTCTTATAGTACTAACACGCACAACTTATTAAACATCAGAACCGCTAGAAAAGTTCTCAGAACGTAGCGATAAAGTGCAGGCATACTCACTCAGGGGAGGACAACTTATTCCCAGTCCTGTCAGTAGTCCCTCCGGGCCCTCCTAGCACCGGGGGTTGGGGACATCTCCTGGGCTGCTCCGGGGCCCTGCGAGCCTCCCTGGTGTCTGGATCCAGACGGGGACCTCCGGCGTCGAAAACGGGAGGTCTGGGCATCCATAGGTTCCGCTTGGGGTTTAGGCCAGCGGTGGACAGATTGACGGAAGACTGCATACCAGTCCGGTACCGCCACCAGGGGAATCCCTAGAGTTTCGCAAAAGTGCGGCAGGTCCTCAGGTACTCTCAGCGTGGCGGTATGGCCTCGGTGGGATGCCGACAAGCAAAAGGGGAACTCCCATTGATACCGAATGTCGTTGGCCCGCAGGACCTCCAAAAGCGGTCTGAGGTCTCGCCGGTTTTTCAAAGTGATCCCCGACAGATCTTGAAATATTTGGATCGGTTGGTCCTCATGCCTCATGGGTGATTTGTTTGCCTCTGGCCCTCTTCAGGATGGATTCCTTCAATGCGTAATCGGGCAGACAGCAGACGACATCGGGAGGTGGGTCCGAGTCCTTTCCCCTGGGGCGTAAGGCGCGGTGGATCCTGTCAAAGGGTATGGCGGTCACAGGGGGTCTTTCCAGCACTGTATTAAAAAGCGCGGTCACTGCTTCAGGGATGCGAGCACCCTCGACGGATTCCGGAAGGCCACGTACTCTAAGATTGTGTCTGCGGCCCCGGTTGTCCAAATCTTCGAGATGGCGATTCATATCTCGGAGCTGGAGGGTATGATCGTCAATCTTCCTCGTTGAGCGTTTGAGGATACCGTCGTGTTCCACTACCGCTCGTTCCGTGTGGGAGACCCGATCATCCAAAGCGTGTACCTCAATGCGGAGGCCCGCAATGGCGGCCGCCAGTGCGTCCTTAATGTCCGTTGCCACGGCTCTTAAATCATCCAGGGTGAGTTGACGGTGTGTCGAGGTAAGTTCTCCGGTCCGACCGACCTCCTGTGCCTGCAAAGATAGACCTTGAGACGCCGACAGGACTATCTCAGGGCGGTCGGGAGGCAGGGGGTGTGTGAGGCCTGGTGAAGAGCCTTGGCGGGTCGGCGCCATATTTCCCCTCTGGGAGCGAAACATGTCCGGGATGTGTTGCTGAGAGGCCCCGGTATTTCCCCTCGGGGACCTCGATCTCGAGGCAGAGGAGGTTCTGGAAGCCGTACCCATCTTGTACGGGCGATAGCAAGGGTGAGTATCTCCAGACACAGCGGTTCTTGCTCTGAGGTGGCAGGAGCTCAAGATTCAAGCGTCCATCTTCCAGTCAGGTCCGGCCACGCCCCCCTGGAAGGCTTTGATGTCTAGACCAGGAGGGAACAGCGGGCGCCAGTGAGAAACTAAGCGAGAATTATTTTTGACAGAGTCCCATAAATTTAAGGAGTGGGGAAGTGCAGGGGCCATGACAGCCGGTCTGGCCTTGGTTGAACACCAGAGTATATAGTCAAGGGTATAATGGGGAATGGCCTGTCTTTCCATATGAACCCAATCAGGATGAGAAATTTTAGAGTATAAAGTGGATAGTTGGGCTAACTGAGCCGCTTGGAAATACCAAAGGAGGTTCAGTACTCCAATTCCGCCCTGATCTTTACTACGATAGAGTGTCCCTTTGGCAATTCTGTGCCCCTTTGATCCCCATATAAATTTAATAATCTTTGATTGGAAGTTCCTGAGGTGAACCCTGGGGATGGGTATGGGTAGTGATCGGAAGAGATAAAGGATGCAAGGTAAAAGGGTCATTTTCACAGAATTTACTCTGCCCAGCCAGGAGAGACCCAGTTTGTCCCATGATAAGAGGTCTTTCTCCAGTTTGTTAAAGAGCAATGGGTAGTTAGCAGAGTACAGATTGTCTATGTTGGCAGTCAGGTTGATCCCCAAAAATGGAATGGCCGTTTCGTTCCATCCAAATCTAAAGTTGTTTTTAAGTTGTGAAATTGTATGTGCCGGTAAATTAATATTAAGGGCCGAGGATTTAGTGTAATTAACCTGTAACCCTGAAGCTCTGCCAAAGTCATCAAGTACCCTGCAAATAATTGGTAAGGAAGTAACAGGAGAGGAGACGAATAGTAAGAGATCGTCAGCCAACAAAGCACATTTGTGGGTCTGTGGTCCGCATTTTACCCCACGTATGTCTGGGTTGTCTCTGATAGAAATAGCCAGAGTCTCGATGACCATGGCAAAGATCAGGGGGGACAAGGGACATCCCTGTCTCGTACCCCGCAGAATTGGAAAGGAATGAAGCCATGCATCTTAATTTTAGCTACAGGGGTGGAATAAAGTGCACTTATAATGTTCATAAAAAACTGTCTAAAACACCATTTAAGTAGTGCAGAAGCCATGAACGACCAGGAGACAGAATCAAACGCCTTTGTGAGATCTAGTGAGAGCAGGAACCCCTGTTGCTTGGGACTTCCGTCTCATCCAGAGTGTAAGAGCGAAACCACGTTGATCGCTCTCCTGATCTGATCTGGGCCCTGCCGCCCCGGAATGAAGCCCACCTGGTCCTTGTGGATGTAAAGGCTAATAAAGTTGGAAATCCTGTCAGCTAATATTTTAGTGAGAATTTTGAGATCATTGTTGATCAAAGAAATGGGGCGGTAATTGGATGTGCAACTGGGGTCTTTACTAGTGATGAGCGGAATACGCCATATTCGATTTCGCGATATTTCACGAATATATAGAAGAATATTCGCGAAATATTCGTTAATATCGAATATTAGTGATATCTGCCCCATAAAAACTTAAACCGATAATCTAAGAGTCAAAGGTATATCAGGGTGTGAGCAAGTACATCACAGTGCATGAGAGGGACAGCAACCTATAACATGTAACTGAGAACTACGAAACTGAACTTGAACCGTCCATGTGAACTCGGATGTGGAAGTCAAATAAAAAACAGGGGAAGGGGAGGTGGGAAGCCCAAGTGAAACCGTTCGTTCTGCACTAACACGTGCATTGACAAGAAAGCGCCCTCTCGGTGCTTGATGACCGTGTTCCTATGCAAAAAAAAAGGGGGGGGGGAGAAAACCAATAAATGACTAGAAGTCCAGGTGGGACCCAACCCCAAAAAAGGGGGATTTAAAATAGAGGAGAGGGGGCTCCTCTAAATCATGGTGGTAGTCCTTCCTTAGCTTTCTTGGTCTTGGGCTTCATCCAGAGGGAGGTGAGACGGCTGGACGGTGGCGGGCGTTTGGTCAAGCTGGACGTAGAGGTCTGCATTGGGGAGGGTGGATCCTTACGAAGTAGTCCCAATTTTAGCAACAATTGTTCTCCTTCCTGAAAAGTGGAGAATCTAAAAGGCTTGCCCTGAGTCAGGACCGTCAAAAGGGGTTTAAGCGCCCGCCTTTTCTGAATGGTGAGGGGAGAGACATCTGCATAAATTTGGATTGAATGCCCCATAAGTTGGATGTGTGGGGTGGTACAAGCTTTTCTCGTTACCTCCTCTTTGATGTCATAATAGTGTGGTTTGACCACGATGTCATGCGGGAGGACATCTTTGCGGGGAGGGCCCAGGGCCCTATGAGCTCGGTCTAGCTCTAATTTGTGGGCGCGGACGTCAGGAAGGAGGTTTTTAATAAGTGAGTGTACTGCTTCGGGGACGTCCATGACTGACTATGCGAGAACCAATAAGTTGTAAATCAGCTTTTATGTCAGAGGTGATTCTGGTTGCGGTCAACGTTAAGCCCCTGTCCAGCATCTCAGCAAATTTTGAGAACATCATAGCAATGTCCTGGGGCTGTGAGGAGATTTGATCAGCCCCCTGGTTCAAAATATGTGACCTGTTAGGTGCTCCAGAAGAGGACATGAGCCCATTCATCTCATCCAGCGTTTGGTCTAGAAGTGACACTGTGGTAGCTGGGGACAGAGGACACACCGTGGGTGAGGGAGCCCCCCCACATACTTCAGCATGCAAAGCATCCCTCCATGAAGCTGAGCTGGCAATCCCTGTGAGAGCCTCGTGAGGCGGCTGCTCCGCCGCCATCTTGGAAATTCAGCCGTCACAGGAGCTGTCTCCAGAAGCGCCAAAAGGGCTTGTACCGCCCGCCGAGTCCCCCCAACAGTCACTTGAGTGTCACCAGCTCCCCGGTCCCTGTAGTGCTGGCCGGGACTCGTTCGATCGCCGCGGGGAATGCCGAGAGGCTGGGGCGGGACGGAGGTGATTGTGCGGCTGTTTCAGAGGCTGTCTCCCGGAGCCTATAACAGTTCGAATCTGCCGCCCTCCGAGTCCCCACTACGATCGCCCGGGTGTCCTCCATTTCCCGATCCCTGTATGGCTGGCTGGGGCTCGTCAGGTCATCGCATGGGGCGCGGAGTTGTCGGAGCGGGACGGAGCTCTGTGATTATGCGGTCATCACACAGAGCACCGCGCATGCGCCTCCTTTATATACTATTTTTTAGGAGCTCCAATGGGGCGTTTTGGTGAGATATCATAGGTCTAAACAAATCCCTGATATCTAACTTTTAAGACAGATTCCACAGTCCCTTCTTCTGCAGACAAACAGCAGGGGGAATCTGTGCAGCACAACGTGATTAGGGTGTGCCCAGGCACACCTGGCACACCCTGTGCGCATGCCTATGTCAATAATGTTATATTTGACATATGGTGAAACCAATACTTGCACAGAATACTGGATTTACTGGTGTTTAAGACTACCTTTTACACTTAAAAAACTGGCCAAAAAGCAGGGGTCGTCTTAAATGCCGGGTCAGCTGCTTGGATGCCTGCTGGATGTGCAGTAATACTGTGTGTAGCTTTGGCTACATACAGTATATACCGCTTAGCCAATCCCAGAGAGCGATGTATTCAATTGAATACAGAGCCTGATCAGATTGGAGTAACAACCTCTGCCAATCCGAGCAGGCTACATACAGTAGCCTGCTCGGATTGTCTTTGAGAGTCAGAGAGGCGTGGGCTGATGATGTTACAGCCTCTGCCAATCTCTGACAATTCATTAATAGAATACATTGCTCACTGTGATTGGCTCCAGCTCCAGCAAGAATGAATAAGAATATGGCTCTAATAGGAAGAAATATCAAGCATCGGAAGCCTCGGAAGGGGGGGGGGTCATCTTATACGGTGAGTACAGGCAAATAATCTTAAAAAAAAATAAAACGAGGGGGTCATCTTATACACCGGCAAATACAGTATGTGTTTTGCGTTGTAGGGAAAAACAACAGGCCCAATTTAGTGCTGGCCTCAACATTTGCTATACTTTTTTTTGTTTCAAACAAGCACACGGCACCGATAAAAAGGGAAGTGGGGTTGCAGAACAAATATGGAAAGGTTTCTTCACAGTAAGAGCTGTGAAAATGTGGAATAGACTCCATGCAGAGGTGGTTCTGGCCAGCTCAGTACAGCATTAAGAAATGTCTGGATTCTTTCCTAATTGTACATAATATAACTGGGTACTAACATTTAATGGTAAACTTGATCCAGGGAAAATCCGATTGCCTCTCGCGGGATCAGGAAGGAATTTTTTTCCCTGCTGTAGCAAATTGGAGCATGCTCTGCTGGGGTTTTTCGGCTTCCTCTGGATGAACTGTGGGTATAGAATTGGGTATATGGGATTGTATGATATTATTATTGTTATTATTTGTTTTATTTTTATGGTTGAACTGGGTGGATTTGTGTCTTGTTTCAACCTGACTAACTATGTAACTATGTAACTATATTCAAATGAAAACGTGAAGACAATGCATGATAGAGTAGAAAATAAATACCGTTTGTGATAACAGTGATTTCAAAGACTGGTTTACGCTTACAGCTGTAGGGCATCCAGCCAACCCAATATGCATGGAATAGGCATAGTGGGAAAGCAAAGGACATATCATCTTAGAGTATGACTGGCACTACCTTACTCCTGATTTTGCAATTTGCTAAAATAGATTTTAAAGTTAGAAATGTATTGAAAGAACAGAACACTTTTCAAAAGGTTAGCAAGTGTGATGTGCGGCTCCGATAGAAAGAGCAAGATATCATGCACAAAGACCACCAGTTTGTACTGACGTTCTGGGTAACTTCATGGCATGAATATGCTCGAGCAAAGCGCGGTGATGTACAACATGTACGACGGCACTATAAAGGGGAAGTTCCGTTCGGATGGCACCACCCTTGGGGCAGCTTTTGCTGATTTTGTGTTAGTAAAAGTTTGGTGAGACACGATTCACGCTTTTCAGTCTTTGTTCTTTTCAGTCTGTTACAGCGTGACGAATGTGCTATCTCCATTACAAACGCTAATTTTACCAGAACAAGCACTCCTATCTCAAAACTTGCTTCTGAGAATACGTGTTTTTTTCACGCCGTTAAAGCCTACACACGACCGCTTTTCACGACGTGAAAAACGACAACGTGAAAAATTACGGGAAAAATTATGCCGCGTACAGACGATCATTTTCAGGTTCTAAAAAATAAAAAATAAATTAATGTCATTAAAATGACAGTGTGTGGGCTTCAGAGCATTTTTCGGGTTCTGAAAAACTGGCAATTTTTTTTTGAACATGCTCTATTTTTTAACAACGTTTTTAACGTTGTCGTATTTCGGGTTGTAAAACATGGTCGTGTGTGGGCTTAACAACGTAAAAAATCTGTGCATGTTCATAAGCAAGTTATGAGACGTGAGCGCTCGTTCTGGTAAAACTACCGTTCGTAATGGAGTAAGCACATTCATCACGCTGTAACAGACAGAAAAGCGCGAATCGTCTTTTACTAACACAAAATCAGCTAAAGCAGCCCAAAGGGTGGCACCATCCAAATGGAACTTTCCCTTTATAGCGCTTTGTTAGAGCATTTTTTTTTCACGATCGTGTGTAGGCAAGGCCGTTTTAATGATCAAGTTGAAAAAACAACGTTTTTTCTAGAGCCTGAAAAACATTGTTTTTTACAACCCGAAAAATGATGCGCGTTCTTAATTTTTAATGTCCATTTTTCACGTCATGAAAAATGCTCTGGAGCCTACACACGATTGTTTTTAATGACAATCTAAAAAAAAAAAATTTTTCACATCATGAAAAACAGTCATGTGTAAGAGGCATCATAGTTAGTCAGGTTGAAAAATAAACAAACACAAATCCATCTAATTCAACCAATAGAAAAAAATAAAATCATACAATCCCATATACACAATCCTATACCCACAGTTGATCCAGAGAAAGGCGAAAAACAGGGAAAAAAATTCCTTCCTGATTTACTGAGAGGCATTCAATTTTATCTTGAAATGTTAGTACCCAATTATTTTATGTAAATTTGACCACTTAACGACCACCGCATGTAAATATACGTCCACAGAATGGCACGTACAGGCAGATGGACGTGCCGGCACATCCCTGCCTTCCCGCGGGTTGGGGGTCCGATCGGGACCCCTCCGCTACATGCGGCGGTCGGTAAGCCTCTGGGAGCAATCGCTCCCAGTGAATCCGCTTTCCCCCCCTCTGCCTGCCCTCTGCCTGTGTAATGTAAACACAGGAAGAGGATGTGATGTCACCTCTCCTCTCGGCGGTATTTTCGTTCCGGCGAGAGGAGAGAAGACATCACAAGTGAGTTGCACAACAGCACACCGACAACAGTACACATAGGCACACTTAACCCCCTCAGATCACCCCCCCAGCCCCCTATCACAGTGTCACTGATTGCAGTGATCATATATTTACTGATCACTGCATTTAGTGTCAGTGTGACAGTAAGTGTGACAGGCAGTTAGTGTTAGCTCCAGGGTAGCCCCCTACCCCCTAATAAAGGTTTAACCCCTTGATCATCACCCTAGTTAACCCTTTCACCCCCTATTGCCAGTGTCACTAAGCGATCAGTTTTCTGATCGCTGTATTAGTGTCACTGTTGTGGCTAGGTAGCTAGTTTTTTTTTATATTGAAATTTTTAAATGTTTGACTAAAATGTAGTTTATTCAATTTTTCTTATAACAAAAAGTAGAAATTTTTTTTCAAAATGTTCGGTCTTTTTCCTTTTATATCGCAAAAAAAATCTCAGAGGCAATCAAATACCATCAAAAGAAAACTCTATTTGTGGGAAGAAAATGATGCAAATGTTGTTTCGGTACAACATTGCATGACCGAGCAATTATCAGTTAAAGCAGCGCAGTGCCAAATTGTAAAAACACCTTTGGGCATTTAGCAGCATATTGGTCCGGGGCTTAAGTGGTTAAGAAATAATGCAGTCCTTTTTTAAAGCACTCTACTGAGTTGGCCAGAACCACCTCTTGAGGGAGTCTGTTCCACACTTTCACTTTCCCATTTTTCTTACTGTGAAGAGACATTTCTGTATTTGGAGATTAAGGCCCAGATTCACAGAGCGATTACGCCTGCGCAACAGGAGATGCGCGTGCGTAAGTCTAAATGTGCGCGTGCGTTTCGATGCACGGCATCCCCAAAGCGAGATACGCAAGAAATCTACTTTTTTTTGTCCAGCGTAATTTCGTTAGACAGGCGCATCCGTGCGCGCAAAACTGCGCTAGACAGACCATTGATTTGCTAGTCAAATATGCTAATGAGGGACTTACGGGGATCCACAAAAGAACGTTGGGGCTGCGCAGGCTACGCAGTGTGCGCAACAGCAAAATGTCCTATCTAAAATTAGACCATATAAAAGCTGGTCTAAAAAGAGAAAAATCGTCTACATGTCAGATAAAGCAACACTGTTAGTGAGGAGCTCAGCAGTCACACGTGTTGCCCAACAAACTGTATGCCAACATGCCAGTGGCATCCATGCTCATAGCTATACTACTGACTTTAGATGAGCAAAGAAGGAGGAGGGCACTGAGGAGGGCACTAAGGAGGGCACGGGAGATGTTTTTTTATTTTTTTATTTATTTTTTATTTGCTTATATAAACTTTATATAAACAAAGACTAAGGTTGAACCCTCTATCTCTACAACAAGATGTGTACTTATCCTGTGCGATCTACACCTGTCATTCCCTGTATTTTAAGGATCACTGCCGTAGCCAAAACGATGCATATACAGAAGGAGATGGGGTTGCACTATGGGGAAACCAAGACAGAGTATCCCAATAGGCAACCAAAGGGCTACCACGGCAGAGAAGGGCAATGATATAGATAAAATAATTTATTGATAATATAAATATACAAAATTTCAGGATAAGGAATTGAAACACTAATTAAATACTAAATGTATATTATATAGTTTAACCAGTATAACTACTAACAGCAGCCGGCCGGTGCTGCACACATGAACCTAGTTCATGCAGTAGACAACCATGCAACACACATAGGACACAAACATATAACGAACATAAAAAAACATTTATAACAGGCGATCCGGACGCCAATTCTGTCACTGCTGCTGGATATTTCGTGCGGTAATTACCGCTTGAAATATTATTCAAAAAATAATGATCATGTATAGAAATTTCCAGCCGGAGTGCCCCTGCAGGAGAAAGATGTGGTTGTAATTAAATATCATGTGTAGCGGTATAAGTATAGCTGCATCCAATTGATTGAGAACACAGTATAAATAACTTAAAATGAATTACAGCCACTATTGAGGGTACTGCACGTGTTGAGAAATTTATCCCTACGATTTCAGTGTAGGTTTCATGGGCTGTGATGTTAACATAGTTCACTGATGATCCCATTAATATGTGACCTGATTGACACTGTTGTGGAGATGGACTGAACAGTTGTTAAATGTCCCCTATTTATCCGGGTGTAGGCAGTCTTAACAGTTCTCAGTATAGATAAAGGAACAGTCTTACCGGACTCTTGTGGAGAAGATCTGATGACAGACAACGGTGTTTGTCTCCCAGCTCATAAATGGTAAAAATGCTGCTGGCCGTAACAGATATCATCCAGTCTGTCAGAGTTTGACAGCATGTGCGATGGGTAGCCTGGATGGGTGTACCGATATAGAGCACATTTATGCTTTGCAATTGCTAAATAAGGTGCCCTTTCCTTTTCGGAAGTAGGTACAGTCCCGGCTTTAGACAAGATCCTTTTTCTCCAGCGTGTAAGTCTCCTCCATTAGATCCCGATCCCGCTTTACAATTTAATCTAATCTAATACAATATTCTTGATACAAGCCCCTCACTCTTCACTCTTCACGTGAGAGGATATATCACACATGCATAGACATCTATGGCATGAGTGATTCTGAGGTGTCTCACATCTTCAGATTCACCCCTCATGCCATCATGGAATTAACCACAACCTTGCAGGGGGACATCAGCAGCCCAACACATGGCACTACCCATGACACCCATGACAGCTACATATACAATCATAGCCCCATCCCCACAGATTTCGAACAGAACATGTATGGGGACAGCTGGCTGGTTGGTGAGTGACATGGGTGGCAGGCATGACTGCCCCCCCCCATGATGCACACATCACAAGGGGCACATGCACTACTAACATCCTCCTGTCTTTTCCCTTCAAGGTGACTCTGCATATGCACTGGGACCCCATCTCATGACCCCATCTCATGC
The DNA here is from genome assembly GCA_029574335.1 of Rana kukunoris. Lineage (NCBI taxonomy): Eukaryota > Metazoa > Chordata > Amphibia > Anura > Ranidae > Rana > Rana kukunoris. The sequence goes on along the minus strand of CM056049.1, from coordinate 238,478,487 downwards.
CAGCTCACATATGCATCTTTGCATGTTAAACACACACATTAATCATGGCACAATGCGAATGCATGCATGCACACCACTGTGGTCCCTAGCACAGACACATCACATCCTCATCACATTGGATTGGCACAAGCCCACCATGCAGGACTTGTGAGCAGCAACGCCATGCCACGGCTCCAATTATGTCACTGTACATTCATACACCATTCACACAGACCTGGGTTTCACTTCTCCACCACAAATGAGGGTGACACCCCTTTTCCCGCAGGAATATCACCCCCACATTCCAAAATCATACACAAACAGAACCAAAAAAATAAAATAAATGACGAGCAAAAATAAAAAAATGCCCAGCAAAAATATAATTTAAACAAAATAACAACAAAGAAAACACATAAAAGACAAAAATCACTCTGCAAAACAGTCCCCAAATATCTCAAAGACATGTCACAAACAAACAAACAAACGCTAATAAACAAAAGCACCTTGCTGTATAGTGAGGGATACAAAGGGATGTACTTTTGCAAAGGAAGTGCATTTGTGTCTGTCTATTTATGCTGTCTGCGTAGTTCACTAAGTTGCCCTAGTCCACTTCCAATTTCACTGATTGCGCCGTTCCCGAGTTGTGAGCATGCGCACAGAGGTGCTGACCATGGTTTGCTTCAAGCGCGCATGCGCGAGACGGCCGGCCCTTCATTTGCATGGGGTCACGGCTCATTTCAATGTAACACGCCCACGTCCTTCCCAATTTGTAATACTCTGCCTTACGCCTCTGAAATAACGTTACGCATGCGCAATTTCCTGCGCAAAAGCTACGAGAATAGGGTGATTACGTGGCTACATTGCGCAAGTCTAACGTAAAGGCGGTGCGCTACGCCGGTCCAATAATGCGCAGATGTACCTGAATCTGGCCCATTGTGTTTTTTTTTTTCAAAATTTACACTGTTTTTTTGTTTATTAAAAAAAAAAACCGCAGAGATGATCAAATACTAAAAAAAAGGATGTCAATTTTATTTGGGAGCCACTTTGCATGACAGCGCAATTTTTCAGTTAAAGCGACGCAGTGCAGAAAACTAAAATTTTGCCTAGGCAGGAAGGGAGTATATGTGCCCAGTAAGCTACTGGTTAAACTCTTCGGTATCTTCAGTAACTAAACTCTTCAGACTTTGATCCCTTTTAAATATCGGCACCACATTGACCTTACGTCAATTCAGTGGTACTATTCCAGTCATTAACCACTTGCTTACTGGGCACATAAACCCCCTTCGTGCCCAGGCGAAATTTCAGCTTCCGGCACTGCGTCGCTTTAACTGACAATTGCGCGGTCGTGCGACGTGGCACCCAAACAAAATTGGCGTCCCTTTTTTCCCCACAAATAGAGCTTTCTTTTGGTGGTATTTGATCGCCCGTGCGGTTTTTATTTTTTGCGTTATAATGAAAAAAAGAGCGACAATTTAAAAATATATATATATATTTTTTACTTGTTGCTATAATAAATATCCCATTTTTTTTTTTTTTTTATATTTTTTTTTCTCAGTTAAGGCCGATACGTATTCTTCTACGTATTTTTGTAAAAAAAAAAAAAAAAATCACAATAAGTGACTGCTTTGCGCAAAAGTTATAGCACCTACAAAATAGGGGACATAATTATGATTTTTTTTTTTTATATTTTTTTTTTTACTAGTAATGGCGGCGATCTGCGATTTTTATTGGGACTGCGATATTGCGACGGACACATCGGACACTTTTGACACATTTTTGGCGCCATTCACATTTATACAGCGACCAGTGCTATAAAAATGCACTAATTACTGTATAAATGTGACTGGCATTGAAGGGGTTAACACTAGGGGGTGAGGAAGGGGTTAAATGTATTGCCTGGGTGTGTTCTAACTGTATGGGGGGAGGGGGGTGACTGGGGGAGGTGACCGATGCTGTCTCCCTATGTACAAGAGAAACAGCATCTGTCACCTCACTGACAGGACGTGAAGCTCTGTGTTTACACTCAGAGCTCCACGTCCCTGCTGTCTCACCGACGATCGCGTGTACCTGACGGACATCGCGGCCGCCGGGTACACGCATCGGATCCTCGGTGATGCGTCGGGACTGTTTTTCCCCGCCGCGCGCCACCCTGTGGCGCGCGCGGGGAATTACAAGCAAATCACGTCCAAAGACGTCAACCCGGCGCCTCAGGTCTGCGCTGTTCACGTCTTTGGACGTGAAGCGGTATTGAAGTGGTTAAAAAGTCCCAAAAATTTAGAAGCAGTGTCGGTTATTTGCGAAAAGGCATATGCACTTTGCACTACAAGTGCAAGCTACAAATGCAAAGTGCACTTGGAAGTGCAGTTGCAGTAGATCCGAGGGGGATATGCAAGGAAAATAAAAAAAAAGGCATTTTAGCTTGCACATGCTTGGATGATAAAATCAGCAGAGCTTTCCCTCATTTTAGATCTACCCCTCATATTTACTGCGACTGCACTTCTAAGTGCAATTTCAGTGCAATTTCAAGTGCACTTTGCACTTGTAGTTTGCACTTGTAGTGCAAAGTGGATATGCCTTTCGTAAATAACCCCCACTGTTTCTAATTTTTAGGGACTTTTTAATTACTGGAATAGTACCGCTGAATTGACGTAAGGCCAATTTGGTGGCAATATTTAAGGGATCAACAAGTAACTGAAGAGTTTAGATACTGAAGATACTGAAGAGTTTAATAAAATACTGCATAGATGAGTTTGTGTTGTAAAAAAATAATTTTAGGCAGCAGACGGCATGGATTCTTAATATTAGCTCATGGATTCATGAAAGACAAAGGTTGTCAAACAAACCTGATTTCTTTTCATGAGGAGGTAAGTACAACTTTAGACAGTATCTTAGTAAATAACACCAAATGACTTTGAAACGAGAGAGCTCAATTCTTTTAGGAGCCATGGATGGATGCCATCATGTTCAGGTGCTTTATGCACCTTTATTCTGTGTAAATATCTCTGCACCGTATCACTTTTGAGCCATTGTGAATCATTTCAACACCATCCCCATTATGAACATGAGCTCCCCCCATGTTCCCTTGTATACACAGAGCTGAAGAAAGTATTTAATACATTTGCCTTTGCTTTGTCCCCAGTCATCCACTCTAGATTATTTTGTAAAGGGCCTAAATGTTTAGACTTGACCTTTTTACTATCAATATATTTGAAACAAAATTTGGGGGTTTGTCCTACTATCTTTTGCAATCTGACGTTTGTTTTCAATTTTGGCATCCTTGATTTCCTTTTTACATTATCTGGTATATTCTTTATAACATTTAAACAATGATAGTGTACCTTCATTTTTATATTTTTTAATGGGTATTTTCTTGTTTTTTTTTACTTTGGCTGTGAGCCACATAGGTTTTATTTTTAGCCTTTTAACCACTTGCCTACCACGCTTGTGGAATGGCGCCAAACTTTGGTACTTAAAAAATCCCCATAGGCAACACTTTAAAAAAAATAAACATTTTTACAGGTTACATGTTTGTAGTTACAGAGGAGGTCTAGTGCTAGAATTATTGCTCTCACTCTAACGTGGGGATGCCGCATATGTGTGGTTTGAACAATGTTTACATATGCAAGTGCGACTTACGTATTTGTTCGCTTATGCAAGTGAGCATGTGGGAACAGGGTGCTTTAATTTTTTTATTGATGATTTTATTTTTATTTTTCTATTTTGATGCTTTCTTAAAAAAAAAAAAAATAACTTGTATTCCTAATTCAAGGAATATAAACATCTCTTGTAATAGGTATAGTGCGTGACAGGTCCTCTTTACAATGAGATCTGGGGTCAATAAATCCAAAGATCTCACCTCTAAGCTGGGAAGCCTGAAATAAAAAAAAAAGATCCTGGCTTCCCAGCTGAGGCATCTGCATTTTTTTCGAACGATCATAGAGACTCTGGGGACCATTTGGCCCACCAGAAATTTCTATGGTCAACATCCGCCGCCGGTTTGTTCCTTCTCTGGTTCACCAATGGCAGTGGCGAGCTGGGAGAAGCAATGGAGGAAAGTGGCAGGGGTGGCGATGACCCCTCCTGCCGCCAATAAGAATGACCAAGCGGCTGAACAGCCGCTATGATTGTTCCTATGGTGCAGGGAATTTCCAACTGAAAAAACTGATATATGAATGATGCCTGTAGCTGCATGCATCATTCAGATATCACCGCTCAAAGCCAATGACGTCATATGAAGCAGTTAAATGTATTGCCTGTGGGAATATTCTTTGCAGTGAGTTTGCATACAGTCTTTTTGAACAATTCCAATTTTTGTTCTGTGTTTATCGATCCCAATATTCCTTCTCAGTCTTGGAGAGCAGCCCTCATCCTTGGAAAATTTGCTCTCTTAGGCCATGTACACACGATCAGTCCAACCCGATTAAAATGGACTGAAGTCCAGTTTCATCGTTCCAAACCGACCGTGTGTACGTCCCATCGGTCTGTCGTCCTTTGGACCAAAGTTTTAAAACTTGCTTTAAAATCGGACTGATGGACGCCTGACCATCGGTCCAAACCGATCGTTAGTACGCAAAAGCATTGGTTCAAAAACCCGTGCATGCTCAGAATCAAGTCGATGCGTGCTTGGAAGCATTGAACTTTGTTTTTTCAGCACATTGTTGTGTTTTACATTCTGACACGATCGTTTTTTTAACTGATGGTGTGTACGCACATCAGACCATCAGGCAACCTCAGCGGTGACCCGATGAAAACGGTCTGTCGGACCATTCTCATCGGTCTGGACTGATCGTGTGTACGCTGCCTTACAGTTAAGTGTTTTTATATTCCCAGTATGTGTTTGTTGCTTACAGCTAACATTAAATTAAATCATGTTATGGCCACTGCTACCCACTAGTGTTGCTCACGAATATTCGTATTGCGAATATTCGGCTTGAATATGGCATATTCGAGTATTTGCGATATATTCCGAATTTCGCGGTGAATATTCGCTATTTCGAATATTCGTATTTTTTCAATTTTTTTTTAGAACAGATCACATCCTAGAGATCCCCATCGACGTCTAAAAGCATTGCTGGTATGATTAGAGACCTAGAGACCTTGGGCCGAGTAGCTGCAGCGATCATTTTATATTGCCGAAAAATCGCAATGCGATTATTCGGCCGAATAGCGATATCGCGCGATTATTCGAGAAATTTGCAATATTGTTTTTAGCTAAAATAACACATATATTCGATTTCAGAGTGTTACTGTCAAAATTCCGCAATCAATTTCTCATTCGCATTTTTGCGAAATTACGATAAAATATCAAGAATATTCTGAGCCAATCAGAGTGCTCCTTCCGCATTTGCCGAATATTCGCAATTATTTTGTATTGTAATATATCACGAATATTCTGAGCCAATCAGAGTGCTCCATTACGCATTTCTCGAAATTTCGCAATTATTTTGTATTATAAAATATCACGAATATTCTGAGCCAATCAGAGTGCTCCATTCCGCATTTCTCGAAATTTCGCAATTATTTTGTATTATAAAATATCACGAATATTCTGAGCCAATCAGAGTGCTCCTTCCGCATTTGCCGAATATTCGCAATTATTTTGTATTGTAATATATCACGAATATTCTGAGCCAATCAGAGTGCTCCTTCCGCATTTGCCGAATATTCGCAATTATTTTGTATTGTAATATATCACGAATATTCTGAGCCACAGAATATTATAGCCAATCAGAGTGCTCCTTCCGCATCCATTGCCGAATATTCGCAATTAAATTTCGCAATGTATTGTAATATATCACGAATATTCTGAGCCAATCAGAGTGCTCCTTCCGCATATTCGCAATTATTTTGTATTGTAATATATCACGAATATTCTGAGCCAATATTCTCCTTCCGCAATTATTTTGTATTGTAATATTCCGCATTTCTCGATCACGAATATTTTGTATTATAAAATCTTCTGAGCCAATCAGAGCTCCTTCCGCATTTGCCGATATTCAATTATTTTGAGTAATATATCACGAATCTGAGCATCAGAGTCCCTTCCGCATTTCGCAATTGAAATATTGTAATATATCACGAATTCGCAATTATTTTGTATTATAAAATATCACAAATATTCTGAGCCAATCAGAGTGCTCCTTCCGCATTTGCCGAATATTCGCAATTATTTTGTATTGTAATATATCACGAATATTCTGAGCCAATCAGAGTGCTCCTTCCGCATTTGCCGAATATTCGCAATTATTTTGTATTGTAATATATCACGAATATTCTGAGCCAATCAGAGTGCTCCATTCCGCATTTCTCGAAATTTCATTCGCATTCGCAATAGCGAAATTTCGCAATCATTTAATTTCCAAAAAATATCGCGAATATTCGCATTTAACGAATATATCTCGAATATTCGACTATATATTCGAGATATATCGCGAAATCGAATATGGCATATTCTGCTCAACACTACTACCCACATATTCTTTTATAAGAACCTTGGTAATAAGCTTTGCATGGTTTGAGATTACCAGGTCCAGCAGAGCATCATTCCTAGTCGGGGGCCTCAATAAACTGGACCAACAAAAATTGTCTTCTAGTATATATTTGCACTTTGATGCTTATATATACAACTCATGCATGGGATCTTCTTCCCCATGACTAAGCTCCAGGGGGGGGGGGGGTGCTGGGGGCGTGGGCTGGCAGGAGCCTATGCTGAAGATATCTCCTTTATTACTAACACAGGACTCCATGGATGTGCGGCACCAGGGATATTTCCTCTCTTCCTTCCAATGATTACAGTGATTACAGGAGCTGTGATGAGCTCCATCCCTCACTGGCACTCCAGCAGAAGAAGCAGCATCACCCACACTTCTCCCCACAGAGATTAAGCCTGAGCGGCACACATACAAACCGTTGGTCACAGGAAACAGAGGAAAAAAAGGGGCAGCCCCGTCGTGTACTATTACAAATCGAGAAGGCATTGGACAGATGGGAAATAGCCTGGACTTTAGCAGTAGGATTAGCATAGAGGGACGTAATGAAGGAGATTAAGCATCTCCCCAACGCCTATAGAACCGCTACTAAGTAGTCCCAGGCCAACCTGTAAATGCCTTCTCCGAATCTAATGACAAAAATAAACCATGGTGTTTGGAACTTGTAATCCAGTGATCAATATATAAGGCTTTTAGGGTATTGTAACCAACTTCTCTGCCTGGGACAAACCCCACCTGATCCTTTGCAATGAGGGAATTAAGCCCCGGAAGCAGGTGATTTGCCAGGATTTTGGCAAATATTTTTATATCAATGTTCAACAGCAAAATCGGCCAATAGTTTATGACCGAGGCAGGATATTTGCCAGGCTGTGGAATGACCAAAATGTGAGCTTCCGCTTGATTATTTCATGATTGCATCGGGGCCAAAAGCAGGATAAATTTGCATAACAAAGGATGAGTTAGTAAGTCAGGGTATGTCTTATAATAAGCTGATCAGTTTATTGTTTGCTACTTTCTTTCATAATCAGGAGTAAAGAAAGGTTGCTGGTAGTTTTTAGCATATGGAAGCATGGGGTTTTATCTTCTTCCCCCTGCATGACATCCTGGCCATTTAGGCACCAAAAAGTCCCCAGCACTAACCAGGCTTCAGCTAGTATATTTGTACCTTGCTCCTGACAGGTAAGGCAGTATAAGCTGCTTATTTCGGCTTACATGCGAAAGCACAGGTTCCCTTTACATACAGTATAAGGCCCACGATTTGATATTTGTAACATATGTTTTACTTACAAAAAATGACTTGATAGATATACTGTATGTAATAAATTCAGTATAGAAGATTATTAACGCAAGTACAGTAAAAATAAACTCATCACAACTTTTTCTCAGATTTTGAATGAGTCTTTTTAAACTGGTACAATATTATTCCTATTCTAAAGAAACTGTTATTGACAACAAGTCTAAATTATGTCTCTTGAGAGTCTTAATGTCAACTAAAATTGTATTACTGTTTTTGACAGCTGCACAGATTCTTCAGCTTATATACTTTTTATTTCTGATTTCAAAATTCTCCAGCGGTATAATAAGGGCTTCCAAACTTCTAAAAAAAAAAACAATTTAAAAGGATATGTTGGTTTTACATTAAATAGCACTACTAACATTATTTTGTTGAATTTTTAAGGGGTGGCTAGTGTTGTCTGTGAGATTTGTATCTTGTCATTTCCCAATACTATTACCATTTGTTATGAACAGAAGCAAAATAGATACAGTATAGGGTCAGTTACATTTTCCTTCACTAGATAAGTGTGAAGAGTAGGAATGTTTTCCACTAGTCCTATTTAGGGATGAGGTGTCCAGCTGAGGTGTTTGTCTGAACATTGCATTTTCAGCCCATTCAGCAGAAGCCCACCATCATATATTGTAGTAGTTTTTTTATCTTGCTACTATAATTAACAGATTCCTTCATGTTTTTTTTTTTTTTAGGCTAGTTAACAACAAAAACAAAAACAACCTGGGGCTGTTCAGGGCTGGTATTAAAGTAGTTGTAAAGACTCTTGTTTTGTTTTTTTATCTTTGTGCATTGTATGCATGAAGGTAAAAAATATTCTAAAATGTATGGAACAAAAATAAAACATTCTTTTACTAGTTCCTCCAGCCCCGCCTAAAACTTACCTTAGCCCCATCTCATTCCAGCGATGTGCACAAGAGCCTCGGCTCTCCTGGGTCTCTCCCTCCTCTTTGGCTAATACTGTTAATCACAGCCAGGGAGCCAATGAGGAGAGAGTGAGGGCAGGGTTGAGTCACACTCCACACACTGAGCAGTGGCTTAAGAGCGAGTCTGCTTGGGTGCCCCCATAGCAAGCACCTTGCTGTGGGAGCAATCGGCAGGGAGGGAGATGGCGGGGACCCAGGAAGAGGAGAATCAGGGCTACTCTGTGCAAAACCATTACACAGAGCAGGTAAGTATAACATGTTTGTTATTTTTTTTTTTTAGAAAAGGGGTTAAATATCACTTTAATTTTAAGGGGGATTTAAAAAACCCTTGCAAAGCACATTGCCATTGTGTTTTTGAGAACAAGGACACCTTCTCTACCACCCGAACCTGGACATTTTTTTTTAATTTAAGACTTTAAAATAAAGACTTAAATTACTACCAAAAAGCATACCCTTTGGCTTCAAACCAGCATTAATTCTTCTAGGTATAATTGCGCACCATTTTTTAAGGAACTAGCAGAAAGGTTGTTCTAAATATCTTGGAGAACTAACCTCAGATATTCATGTTATCCCAGACAGACTCAATGATGTTGAGATCAGGGCATCTGTTAAACCATCACTGACAACACTTGTTCTTCTTTACATTGAATATCGTTCTTAATGACATTGGCTGTATGTTTGGAGTCACTGTCCTGCTCCAAAAAAAAATATAAAAAAAAATGGGACCAATCACACACCTCTCTGATGGTATGGCATGGTGGAAAAATATCTGCCTTTATTTCTCAGCACTGAGGATACATTGATTGGACAATGTTGAGTCATATAGATGCAGTGGTCAGCTAAGGAAACTTAATGCAGCAGATGAAAGACACGTCATGCTTACTTCTCTAAGAATTTTTTTTGTACTGTATATGCTTCCAATAGTACCTAAAACACAAATTACATTAAAGACATAATTTTACATACAAGTGTGTAAAAACAGTTAATTTGATTATACAAGAGGTCACAGCTTCACCAGCAACTTATCCATAAGCTATCCATAACATATCACAATTGAAATGTTGATATGATCAAAGAGTCAACGCATTTCACTGGAACCCCCACTTTTCATGACCTTATAGGCCTCACTTGCATCCAGGGCAGGACTTAGGGTGGTGGGGGCCCCTGGGCTTGAGTGTTGAAGGGGCCCCCTGGAGATCATAGTTGTTGAGCGGGGGGGTGCGCATTAAAGTTATTGAGCGGGGGGGTGACTCTCACCTGTGCACGGAATGTGTCGGCTCTCTTCCCTTCAGCAGACATCCACACACCGCTCCGGTTCCTCCTGGGGGGGAAGTGCCTCTCACCTGTGCCGACAGCCGAGGCCACAGACTGTCATTAGCCCGGCTGTCGGCTTTCTTCCCTTCAGCAGCTGCCTCCTCTTGCAGTGCGGGAAAATTAACCCTTTCGCGGGACTGCGGGAAGAAGTGGTCTGTGCGGGAAAGTCCTGCAGAATCCATGCGTGTTGGGAGGTATGGGCAGGGCCGCCATCAGGAATTTTGGGGCCCCTTACACAGCTTAAGGCATTGGCCCCCTGGAGCAGAGAACCAGGGGGGGGGGGGTGTTGCTGCCTGAAATTGAGAAGCGGGGGGGCTGCCGCAGATTGAGAAGCAGAATATATATGTATATATATAAAAAAAGGGGGTAGCCATCAGGGGCCCTGGGGATCTCTGGGCCCTTTAATAAAAAGAAACCTCTGGGCCATTTAATAAAATAAATAAATAAATAAACATTTATAAAAAATACATAAAAAAGGGAGGTTGCCATCCAGGGCCCTGGGGACCTCCGGGCCCCTGGGGACCTCCTTTTTTAGAGGATTGCCATCTAGGGGCCCCCTATTGGGTGGGCTAATGGGCAAGCCCAATGGTAAGTCCAGCCCTGCTTGTATCCACATGAGACACTAATACAATTTAAAAACCGAAAATAAACAAAAGCATCAAATTAGAATCGATCATTTTTAAATAACTTACAAAAAAAAAAAATCTCACACAACACAAATAATGGAAAAAAAGTTATTATATGTTTATGACAATTATTGTATATATTAAAATATATATTTAAAAAAGTGTACATTTTTTTAAATAATTTCAGACAGATAAGCAATACGGACAGCAGGGCTTTTTGCAATGAAATCTAATATGCAATGTAATTCTGGCAATGCGCCTGGAACATAATTCTGCAATTCACTCTTACTGTAAGAACCCTTTCACACTGTGGCATTTTTCAGGTGCTTTTGGGCTAAGAATAGTGCCTGTAAAGCATCTGAAAAATACCACGGCCCAGATTCACAGAGCAATTACGCCTGTCTAACTGGTGTTAGACAGGAGTAATTTCAAATTTCGCGCGCCGTATCACTAGTTTGAATCCTCAAACCATGATACGGTGGCTTCGGGCTTCGATCCGAGAGGCTTACGTCCTCGTAAGCCTTCGGATCTACACTGCGATATTTTTGCGGCCGCTGGGAGGAGTTCGCGTCATTTTCATGCGTCGGGATATGCAAATGAGTTTTTACGGCGATCCACGAAGGTACGAGTGTCCCTCGCAATCGCCTACGTCATTTTTTGGCTACGTAATGTTAGAGGAGATTTTTGCTGGTCTAACAGTGCGTAACCCATGTAAAGTATGGCCGTCGTTCCCGCGTCGATTTGAAAATATTTTTTTTTTTTAACGTAACTCGTTCGGGAATAGGAATGTACGTAAAAGACGCTATTACGACGTGACAATGTGTTTTCGCGCAATGCACGGCGGGAAATTTGCGAACGGAGCATGCGCAGTTCGATCGCCGCAGGAACGCGCCTATTTTAAATGCTTCACGCCCCCTACTCGCGCAGATGGATTGCGACGGGAGAAATACACTACGCCGCCGTCGTTTACTGGACAAAATCTACCTGGATTCCACGTAGAGCCAGGTAAAAAACGGCGGCGTAGTGTATTTCTGATACTCTACGAGAATCTAATTCTCTGTGAATCTGCCCCCACCCCTGCAGTCTCAGTGTGAAAGCCCGAGTGCTTTTACACTGAGGCGATGCACTGGCAGAACGTTAAATAAACTCATGCAAGCAGCAGCTTTAGAGCTCCTCCACCGCTCCTGCCCATTGAAATTGAGCAGCGATTTGTGGGCAGTTTTAACCCTTTTTCAGGCGCTAGCGGGTGATAAAAGCACCCCACTAGCGGCCAAATACCTCCGCTAAAACATTGGTAAAGCATCGCTAAAAATAGCATCGCTTTACCGCCGACACCGCAGACGCCTCGGTGTGAAAGCAGCCTAAAAGATGTTTTTCTATTAACTCTATAAATAAGTTAACTAATGTTGAAAGGAATGTGTTTGGGGTGCATATAACACACCCATGAAAGGAAGCCTGTCCTTGTTTGGTACTAAACCATGGGTAGGCGACACCTGTTATATCCTGTTGTGAACCATATATATTCTTATACCCTTCCTGAATAAAGGCAAGTCACGTTTTTATTACACAGTGTTTGTGTCTGATTGCATGGTTTCCATGAGGCTTTGTGAGTATCTGGGCATGGTGAAATGGAAGAATGCCAGCACATAAGGTAATGTTATTAGTTTGTAACAAAGATGATAGCTAATAATAGAGGTGAAGGAAGAAAGAGGGTCCTTCAGTACCAGTGTCTAATAAATAAAAAATATATAAAGAGGAGGGTTTCTTGGCTATCAAAATAACCACCACGCTGTGGGTGACAGGTCCGCAAATAAGAATGCCCGGGGCATGTGGGGGTGCTACTCTCTTCCATAGCACATCATATCATCTAACCGCTAAGGCTGAAAGTGATGGCATGAACGGGTCCGACATCTTCCGGTCTTAGTCACATGTCCAGAGAGCGGACAAGAAGTTATGGGCCGGTATGGCTGATGTCACATGCAGAGTACATGCACTTCCAGAAACCACATTTAGGTATGATCCATTAAACACATCTTCTTTGCATCATGGCTTGTTGATTATTTTGATTGCCAAGCAACCCTTCTCTTTACAGTATATGTTTTTATTTTTTAGAGACTAGTAGCTGTCCTAATTCTTTAACCACTTAAGGACCCCTTCACGCCGATATACGTCGGCAGAATGGCACGGCTGGGCACATCTACGTACCTGTACGTTGCCCTTTACGCCCAGCCGTGGGGTCTGCACGCGTGCCGCCAGTGCGTGAACGCGACCCGGTCTGAAGCTCTGTGACCGCAGCCACAGGACCCGCGGACCTGATCGCTGCTGGAGTCTCGCGATCGGTCCATGGAGCTGAAGAACGGGGAGAGCCGTGTGTAAACACAGCTTCCCCGTACTTCACCGTGGCGCCGTCATTGATCGAGTGTTCCCTTTTATAGGGAAACACAATCAATGATGTCACACCTACAGCCACACCCCCCTACAGTTAGAAACAGAGATGAGGTCACATTTAACCCCTTCAGCGCCCCCTTGTGGTTAATTCCCAAACTGCAATTGTCATTTTCACAGTAAACAATGCATTTTTAATGCATTTTTTGCTGTGAAAATGACAATGGTCCCAAAAATGTGTCCACCATAATGTCACAGTCACAAAAAAAATCGCTGATTGCCTCCATTAGTAGTAAAATAAATAATAATAATAAAAATGCAATAAAACTATCCCCTATTTTGTAAACGCTATACATTTTGCGCAAACCAATCGATAAACGCTTATTACGTTTTTTTTATTACCAAAAATAGGTAGAAGAATACGTATCGGCCTAAACTGAGGAAAAAAATAAATGTTTTATATATTTTTGTGGGATATTTATTATAGCAAAATGTAAAAAATATTGCATTTTTTTTAAAATTGTCGCTCTATTTTTGTTTATAGCGCAAAAAACAAAAAAACACAGAGGTGATCAAATACCACCAAAAGAAAGCTTTATTTGTGGGAAAAAAAGGATGCCAATCTTGTTTGGGAGCCACTTCGCACGACCGCGCAATGGTCAGTTAAAGCGACGCAGTGCCGAATCGCAAAAACTGGCCAGGTCCTTTAGCTGCCTAAAGGTCCGGGTCTTAAGTGGTTAAAGACCAACATTTTTTGGACATCACTTAATGATCCAATTATGGACTTTATTTTTTCCTTTCTTTTTAGTATCTGCTACCTGTTTACTAATGTTGGTTTCTGGATATTCTGGGATATAATTATAACTAACTTATTTTTTGCATTTATTAGCTTTAGTCTATTTAAAATTGGATGTACTGTGCTCTCACTCACCATTGTGGTTCATTTTCCACAATAAGCTGCCCAGGGCTTGATTTGGAATCCAACTTTTACTCTGTCCCATGGGGATGATGACATTATAAGATGATATAGACTTCTTTTGTATAGATATTCCATCTATAGTGATTAATACATACATTTTATTTATATATATAGGTAAATCTGTGGGTGTTGTCACAGAGGGGAGATACATTTATGCCTTGTTTAGACAATACACCAATTACTACCAGGTGTCGGCTACAGACGTAGCCAGAAAGGTTTAGGGGGTTGGAAAACTTCAGCTGTTCAGAATGAGGCAATTAAGGCCTCTATAAGTTATCCAAAGGATGACTACTGATTGCTGCATCCTGAGGATTTTTGAGTTAAGGAGAGGAGTGAGAAAGACTTCTGAAGAGGTGAGGTGGTTGTTGATTTTTCTGTGTGATAAAAATCAAAAAGACTATTGTTTCTCTGCTGTATGACCAGCAGTGTTTGCCCAGCAGTAGGCTGTGCCAGACTCCATAGATAGGTTCCTGTGTGGTGAAGGTAGACGCCCCAAGTGGCCAGGGTTTATTTTATGTTTTGTTTTGTTTATGCTGTTTGGATGCTTGCACTTGTTTCCAGCAATATAGAAGAATAAACCAAACTCTTTGTTTTCAATCATCTTCGGCTGCCTCTCTGTATAGTTCAGTGTGTAGTGAACCCATCCAGGGGGTCACACCCCCCCGCTACCGAGCTAACCCCTTACAATATATATATATATACACTGTATATACAGTGGGGTGAACAAGTATTTGATACGCTGCCGACTTTTCAGGTCTTCCTACTTAAAAAGCATGTAAAGGTCTGTCATTTTTATCATAGGTACTCTCCAACTGTGATGCCGCGTACACACGGTCGTTTTTTGCGATGAAAAAAAACGACGTTTTCTGTGAAGTAAAAAACTACGTTTTTGAAACGTCACTTTTCAAAGAAAATTTTGCATACACACCATCGTTTTTTCACAAAAAGCAAGGTTACGTTCACCACACTTTTCCATTGAAGCTCGCTTCATAACTAGCTTCTGGGCATGCGCGGGTTGAAAAACGTTGTTTTGAACGACGTTTTTGCTACACACGGTGACTTTTTGTGAAACAAAAAACGACGTTTTGAAAAACGACACAAAAAATTCAAACATGTTGGAATTTTTTTTTGGTCGGTTTTTTGAAGACAAAAAACGACGTTTTGCCCACACACGATCAATTTAAATGACGTTTTAAAAAACGTCGTTTTTTTTCATCGCAAAAAACGACCGTGTGTACGTGGCATGAGAGACGGAATCTAAAACAAAAATCCAGAAAATCACATAGCATAATTTTTAAGTAATTCATTTGCATTTTATTGCATGACTTAAAGAGGAGGTTCACCCTCATTTTTGACTTCCTATGAATAAAACAGCCTTCCACTCATAATACAAAATCCGTTGTTTTTTTTTTTTTTTAAGAAAGGCTTACCCTTTTTTTTCCTTTTATTGCGCCCTGTCAATCAAAGCCACCGCGGGGGAATGGGCGTGCCTATAGATTTTCCCCCGACGGCGCTATGTCTCCTGGGACTCAGTCCTGGCGTCCCCAGGAGACACTCTCTCATCAAATCCCGCGATATTTCGCCGCTCACGTGACTCGGCAAGCGGGTCATGTGACGTGGGCGTTAACGAATACACTAGTTTCTCATCAGCTGCTCAATTCGTTCTGAGCTATCGCTGTGAGAAACCAGCTGTTGAGCACAACGGGGCGGGTCATTATGACGTCGGCCGTTGCGATGGGAACGCTGAAGTGTTGACGGCGCGGCCTGCCGTCAGCACAGCACAGCACATGCGCGGGATAGAGCGGTGAATGCTGGGACGCCAGCATTCACCGTATACCGGAAATGGATACTGCTGGGCTTCAACGTGCCCAAATTTAAGATGAAAACTGCTAGGACCGGATTATATAAAATATCCTTTCGAGCTACCAGAGAATGCCGACGGCGAAAAGAGTGGGATGCACGGGCTGCTATTTATGGCAGGTAAGAGCGGCACAACAATTTAAAAAAAACAAAAAAACAAACCATGGAACTCCCGCTTTAAGTATTTAATACATCAGACAAGCAGAACTTAATATTTGGTACAGAAACCTTTGTTTGCAATTACAGATATCATATGTTTTGACCAGGTTTGCACACACTGTAGCAGGGATTTTGGCCCACTCCTCCATACAGACCTTCTCCAGATCCTTCAGGTTTCTGGGCTGTCGCTGGGCAATACAGGCTTTCAGCTCCCTCCAAAGATTTTCTATCAGGTTCAGGTCTGGAAAAGAAAAAAGAAAAAGAAGAAAAACAAAAAGCGGCGCCCTCTAAGCGTAGTAACTTTTTATTACTGTGACAAAACAAAACAATTCTTATGAGGATACTACTCACAAGGCTGCAGGGTTCATGGGCATAAAAGGTGTCATCTGTGCCTGGCTTCCGGGATGGGTGTGCTCAGCTGATGTTGGTAATCCTGTGATGGCTGAATGCTCTGGGTTCTCACTGTAAAGGAGAATGCTGTACAGTTCGTCAGCTGATCCAAAAGTCCATAGGTGTCCCTGAGTGTATTCCAGCGCTGGTCAGACAGGGAGCTGTATGGACACGATGGGACAGCGTGATGGAACGCAGCCGTGGAGCGCAGGCAGCTGAGCTTCAGTTCCGGGTTAGGTCACAGGGCGGTGCGCGCGTTCGAGACATGCGTGCCTCTTCCTCAGGCTCTATCAGGTCTGGAGACTGGTTGGCCACTCCAGGACTTTGGGATGCTTCTTACGGAGCCACTCCTTAGTTGCCCTGGCTGTGTGTTTTGGGTCGTTGTCATGCTGAAAGACCCAGCCACGAACCCATCTTCAATGCTCTTACTGAGGAAAGGAGGTTGTTGCCAAGATCTTGCGATAACTGGCCCCATCCATCCTCCCCTCAATACGTTTGGGATGGTTTTCACGGTTGGGATGGTGTTCTTGGTGTTGTACTCATCCTTCTTCTTCCTCCAAACACGGCAAGTGGAGTTTAGAACAAAAAGCCCTATTTTGTCTTATCAGACCACATGACCTTCTCCCATTCCTCCTCTGGATCATTCAGATTGGCAAATTTCAGACCGGCCTGGACATGCGCTGGCATGAGCAGGGGGACCTTGCATGCGCTGAAATATTTTAATCCATGACGGCGTAGTGTGTTACTAATGGTTTTCTTTGAGACCGTGGTCCCAGCTCTCTTTATGTCATTGAGCAGGTCCTGCCATTTAGTTCTGGGCTGATCCCTCACCTTCCTCATGACCATTGATGTCCCAAAAGGTGTGATCTTGCATGGAGCCCCAGAGGGAGATTGACCATCATCTTGAACTTCTTCCATTTTCTAATAATTGCCCCAACAGTTGTTGCCTTCTCACCAAGCTGCGTCCCTGTGGGTCCTGGAGCATGCTGGGACTGTGACGTCATAAGAGGCCTATATAAATCGGTGCGAGCCACGCAGCCGGCATTACAGCGGGAGGGAGCGTTGAGTCAACATCGGAGGAAAAAAAGAAAAGAAGGCAGAAGGTAGCAATGAAGCACTGGCTGGCTGCCGCTAGTAAGGGAGCTTTAAAGAAGATTATTATTATAGAGAGAAAGGAGTCACCGCTCCAGGTGGGATCACTAAATGGTTACAGGTGGTGCAGGATACCGAGGGTGCTGGCGGTGCACTAAGCAAAATGAAGACAAAGAAAAATGGATAGCCGCACTCCAAAACCTGATGGGCGGTCTTTTATTCAATAGACAGCATGTACAAAAATAGGGTCACAGCAGTAGAAACAAGGAACAGCCGACGAATAAGCACTGATCCAGTGCGAAACGCGTTGGCTGTTCCTTGTTTCCACTGCTGTGACCCTATTTTTGTACATGCTGTCTATTGAATAAAAGACCACCCATCAGGTTTTGGAGTGCGGCTATCCATTTTTCTTTGTCTTCAAGATTATTATTATATATATTATATTATCCCTGAAGAGCCAGCCGCCTGCTTTAAAAAACGGTAATGGGATGATGCCTGCAGCTGCAGGCATCACCCCATTATAACCTATGAAAGCCAAGGCCACATTTATGTGTACGCTTGGTGGGAAGGAGTTACATTTAATTGGTGTCTTACATGGATACAAGTGAGGTCTATAAGGTTCTAAAGAAGCAGGGGTTACTGTAAAACACATTTATCCTATCACATCAACCATACTGACATCTCAATTAGCATTAAACATGTGCATTCCGAATGCATTTTCGTCCGAATTTCAGGTATTTTCTTGATCGTTTTAACAAACGAAAACGAATGCGCAGAATGCGAAAACCAAAAGATCCGACATAAATAAATGCTTTATTTTCGTTTTCATTGCAACAACAGTTCAATATAGATAGGAGATTCGACATGATGCTGACAATAACAATCTGTGTCTATCGCACCTGTGGTCGAATGTGCCTAACCTTAACTCTTAGTCCAAGATTATTCTACATAGAGAGGAAAGATTTGACATAGAGAAAAAAGATTTGACACTATAGAGAGAAAAGATTTGACATTATAGAGAGAAAAGATCGCTGCTGGAATTGGGTGGGGGAAGTAAAATAAAAATAATGATGATGATGAATGTTATTGGCTGATTGTTACCAAAGAGGAGGAGCAGTAAAATAGCTAGAACAACGAAGATTCGTCAAATCATCGAAAAACATACGAACGTCAAATCTGTCATTGAAGGCTTATGGTGTCTGTCGAAAGTTTGACGGAGCAGCTAAACTGTGCCAAGCTGCAATCATACATTTCCGGGCAAATGATCGACCCATAGGCTATAAAAATGTTTTAATGTTGGTTGACTAGTAATAATAATTAATAAATATAATTATTACTAGCCATACAACATTAGAATTCTACTATAGCTAGCTTGTAGGCAGAACATTCAACAGGAAATGTACGATGTACAGTTCGCTGCTCCTTCGAATCTTCTTATGCCGCGTACACATGATCATTTTTCGACATGAAAAAAAACGACATTTTTAAAAATGTCGTGTGTGGGCTTCACACAGTTTTTCATGTTCTGAAAAAAAAATTCAAACATGCTTCATTTTTTCATGTCGTTTTAAAAAATTTTGTTTTTTCGGGTTGTAAAAAAATATCGTGTGTGGGCTAAAACGACGTTTTAAACCCGCGCATGCTGAGAAGCAAGTTATGAGACGGGAGAGCTCGTTCTGGTAAAACTACCATTCATAATGGAGTAAGCACATTCATCACACTGTAACAGACAGAAAAGCGCAAATCATCTTTTACTAACAAAGAATCAGCTAAAAGCAGCCCAAAGGCGAATAGAACTTCCCCTTTAGAGTGCCGTCGTACGCGTTGTATGTCACCGCGCTTTGTTCATCACTTTTCAAAAACGATGGTGTGTGGGCAACATTGTTTTTAATGATGAAGTTGGAATAAATTCGTTTTTTAGACATGCTGAAAAACAACGTTTTTTTCATGCCCAAAAATGATTGTGTGTACGCGGCATTAGAACATTTGACACCATAAGCCTTCAATGACAGATTCAACCTTAATTCATTTTGATTTTCGAACAAATGCAATTTCTAATGAAAAACAAATTTAATAAAAACGAATTTCGGGAGTAACTAAATAAATGTATTTTTCGGCCAAAAACGAAATTCCCAAACAAAATATTTCAGTGTGCACATGTCTAATTGACATGTGTTATGGATTGGTTGATAGTAGGGCTGTGCAAATTAACTTTTAATTAATCGATTAATTTTTCATTTCTTTGATCGATCAAAATCTTTTTGATCGATTTAAAAAAAAAATTATTGGTATTCACCTCTCCACCGGCTTCTGGGCCTTCCGTCGGAGATGCGGTAACGTCACAGACACCGGTGGGGCTTGCCGCGTCCATCTGAAGGGCTCCTCTACTGTGCCTTCATATTTGCATGCCAGCAGGACCTTACTATCTGCCACACACAAGGGCTGTTACACTTCCCTCTATCACTTCCCTCTATAAACCTGGGATTCTAGCTAAAAGTAGTTGGATCTGTATGTGCGTTATAATTAATCGAAATTAGTCGATTAATCGATTAAAAAAAACGATTAATCGATCACAAACATTTTGATCAGTAACTGCCCTAGTTGATAGTGAAGCTGTGACTTTTTGTGTAATCAAATTAAGTGTTTTTACACACACTTTTACATAAAATTATATTTTTAACAACTTGCCTACCGGCCGCAGGACATATACTTTGGCCAGTCAGCTCTTTTGTGTGAAATGATGTACCTGTTAGACATGTGCATTCATTTTTGTCCGAATGTATTTTCGTCTGAATTTCAGGTATTTTTGTCATAGTTTTAACAAACGATAACGATAGCACAGAAGATGAAAAACGAAAGATCCGACATAAACAAATGCTTTTTTTTCGTTTTCGTTGCGGTCGAATGTGCCTAACCTGAACTCTATGGCCTCGTACACACGAGGGGATATGTCCGCTGAAAACGGTCCGTTTCAGCAGACAGTTCCATAACCCAGTAGATGTCTGTGAAGACGAAACCGGTCGGTTAACTGGACTCTTATAACCACTATTGCGTTACTACCAAGATTTTTGCTTGCTGTGGTTTCCTTGATGTGCAGTGTGGAACTTTTTATCTTTTGGGTTTTTTTTTTTGCTTTTATATTTTGGTACATGGACTGTATCCTTGCTTGGAATTTTTAATGAGATTTGCAGATCTCTTTGCTGTGTCAATACTTTTTGATCAACTTTTAATAAATTTCTACACAATGAGGAGGTGTTCTCGCCCTCTTTTTTTCATATCTTCCATGAAATACGGAGTCTCACATCTTCACTGTTCTGTCTGACGTTCCTGAGGCCAGCGATACCTGCTCTCCTTTTGGGATCTGCCTACAGCATCACAACCTGGGACATCGATTTATCCATTGGGATGATCGGAGGGCGGCTAGCCTATACAAGCTTTGAAGACCTACCCACCATACGAGCCGTGGGTCAACAAAAGTCGGTAAGAGTACCTTAATATATATATGCCAAGGAATGTCCTGGGAAGATGACCTGTTTCTGAGGGAAAGGATTGCCCATGTACAGTATATGGATGAGGTGTTTCAAACTGAATGAACAATCAGTCTGTTTTGGGGAAACTGGAATATCAACATCCTCAAACCTACACCTATCCCCCCTCCCCCCTCTTTTTTTTGCTGTTTTCAGGACCTCTTGCATTTGTTTTCAGCTGCACTTATTTTGTTGCAACACTTTTCACATAACCTTCAGTTTGTGTTTTTTTGAATATTGTTATTTGTTTCACCCAGCTCAACAGCTGGTGTTTCATAGCCTATAGTCTATGATCTTCTTCACAAAGGCTGCACCTTAGGTCTTATGCCGCGTACACACGGTCGTTTTTTGCGATGAAAAAAAACGACGTTTTTTAAAACGTCATTTAAATTGATCGTGTGTGGGCAAAACGTCGTTTTTTGTCTTCAAAAAAACGACCAAAAAAAAATTCCAACATGCTTGAATTTTTTGTGTCGTTTTTCAAAACGTCGTTTTTTGTTTCACAAAAAGTCACCGTGTGTAGCAAAAACGTCTTTTAAAACGACGTTTTTCAACCCGCGCATGCCCAGAAGCTAGTTATGAAGCGAGCTTCAATGGAAAAGAGTGGTGAACGTAACCTCGCTTTTTGTGAAAAAACGATGGTGTGTATGCAAAATTGTCTTTGAAAAGTGACGTTTCAAAAACGTCGTTTTTTACTTCACAAAAAACGTCGTTTTTTTTCATCGCAAAAAACGACCGTGTGTACGCGGCATTACTGTATTTTGGCTGGTAGCTACATCACCCTGGCCATTTATGGTTTTTCCTACATCTATATAGTTTTGGCGCTACACTTTTTTTCTTTTTTCTATTACACTTTATCCACTGTGGTGTTGGCTGCCTATACACTATATATTTACACCGAATTGTTTAGCGCAATATATTTTTAAACTTTTTTGATCGTGTGTATAGGCTAGCGGACAGATTTGTCCACCCGACAGATTTCAAAGCATGCTTTGAAATCTATCGGGTGGAATCCGTCCGCCCGACATGTCTGCTGGTTAGTACACTTACCAGCAGACATGTCGTCCCGCACCGCCGCCGCGCCGCCGCCGAATGGATTCGGAGCATGCGCGGAAGTGTTTTACTTCCTGGTGCGGTGACGTGGCGGCGTCAACGTCACCGCCAAGTCACCGCGCCGTCTGCCGGCGGGGAATTTGATCCGATGGTGTGTACACGCCATCGGATCAAACTCCAGATCGGACATATCCGATGAAAATGGTCCGCGGACCGTTTTCATCGGATATGTCCGATCGTGTGTACGAGGCCTTTTAGTCCAATATTATTCTACATAGAGAGAAAAGATTTAACATAGAGAGACATGAAGATTCGACATTAAGAGACATGAAGATTTGACATAGAGAGACATGAAGAGGCAATTTTTTTTTTTTTTAAAGATTCTGTCGAATCTTCTTTTTTTTTCTTAGAACATTCGACAGACACCATAAGCCTTCAATGACAAATTTGACGATATTCAGACAAATGCATTATTTAACGAAAAACAAAATAAATAAAAACGAATTTCGGGAGTAACAAAATAAATGTATAAATGCACATGTCTAGTACCTGTCATGTCGTGCAATAGCCAGTGTGGGCGCGCATGCGCACAGTGATTGGCCAGAGGGGGAGCCAATCAGTTAAATTGATACAGTGCCGTATCGCAAAATATTGTCATTAAGGGGGTAAGGGGGTTGTCATTAAGGGGGTAAAACCTTCCGGGGTTGTGGTTAATGTGATTTGTTTATACAAATTATATTTACTTTTTGATATGTTTTTGTGTCCTGTTGGAGCCATATACAGTACAAATTTCCATACAGTATATTTTTTGTTCTGGTTTATGTTATTAGGGATATTGCCACCTTTGGTAATATTTCTAGCTGGCCACCGCATGTTTGTCATGCTTACTTCCATTTGACATCAGAAGATGTCCAGCAGTGCCTTCAGCACAGAACAGCTGGAAACCAGTGGGACCCAGGTCCAGAGAAGTCTGGCCAGAAGTGGTCTTAATGGAGAAACTGCAATCAAAAAGCCATACCTCTAAGGCCCCGTACAGACGACCAAGTTTCTCGGCAGAATCCAGCGAGAACCTTGATGGGAGACGTATTCTGCCGAGAAAACCGGTCATGTGTACACTTTTCGCCGAGCGTCCCGTCGGGAAGCTCGTCGAGCCAAAAAGAGAGCATGCTCTCTATTTCCTCGTTGTTCTATGGGGAAATTTGGCTCGACGAGATTTTCGACAGCTGAACGGGAACCTCGACGGGCGGAACGATGAGTTTAGCCCGACGAGTTTCTCGGTTGTGTGTACGCGGCCTTAACATGGGCTAAGTGACTCAACTATGAATGAAAGGATAGGAACTGGGGTGCAGAAAACTAGCAGCAGGTGCTTTGGACTGATGAGTCAAAATTTGGGAAAAATAATGAGTGTCTGCAGGCAACCGATAAGTGGTGGAGGTTTCTGGCAAGTTTGAGGCTGCATTTCTGCAAATAGTGTTGGAGAACAATGGTGTCCTCAAAGCTGAAAAATACAGGCAGATATTTATGCATCATGCTATACCATCAGGGAGGCGTTTGATTGGTTCCAGATTTATTCTGCAGCAGAACATTGACCACAAACATACAGCCAATGTCACTAAGAACTATTTTGGTTTGGCCCCCACAGAGCCCTCATCTAAACATCATTAAGTCTGTCTGGGATAATATAAGGAGACAGAAGGATATGAGCCAGCCTACATCCACAGGAGATCCAGCAGCCAGATTAGATGGCTGCGTGAGGAGAGAGCTTCCGGAGTCTACAGGTTCCTGCAACTTTTACCAGCGATGAAGGGCAGCTATCCAGCCACGCTCCATACAGGTTGGGCACCCACCCGGTGACCATGAGGAAGGGGAAAGCGAATGTGGGCCCCTCCAAGATGGCGCTGGCTGCAGCAAGTTCCGGACACCCTCAGCTAGCATCTGACCACAGGACTCTCAACCCAGGCAGCTTCAGCTCTTCACACAGGGGCACACCGCTAAACAGCACTGTGAAATCCAGATCCAAGATGTCTCTGACACACAGGTATTCGGAGGAGTCAGGGGAGAAAGAGAGAGGGGACAAATCAGAGGACTCCACAAGAGAATTCATTGAATGCATTGACGAATCTGTAGAGCTTTGCAAGTATATTCAACAGCTAATCTCTGATCTCCTGCCTGAGACACATAAACACAAATTGGTGGTGGACAGAGCTCACAGATTACCAAAGCCTGCATACTTACTAAAAAATGTACCACGTTATGGAATTGACAACATGTATTTTTACCATTGTGAGAGTGAGAGCCCCTGTCTTAGTGAAAAAATAAAAAATAAATGGACACAGGACTCTCAAAAAAGCAATTTGAGAAGTTCCAGCAAAAGATTGGTGAGCAGAGAAAACTATGCTTTAAGTTTTCTCTGGATTTTGTAAGTCTAGATTGGGGATAGAAACTTGAAGACTTCGAAGAGCATTGGGAGGGATGGAGTCTTCAATCATGTTTCTGGGTTTTCCAGAAACTCTGCAGGTTGTGTGTGTGTCCAGGTGCACACACCCATTATGAGGCAGAGCTGAACATAGCTCAGTGTGTGTGGGAAAGGAGTTGGTGTTGGAGCAGTTGTTGCAGACAGGAGAGAGTAGGGATGAGCTTCGAGTTCAAGTCAAACTCATGTTCGACTCGAACATTGCCTGTTCGCTTGTTCGGCGAACAACAAACAATTTGGGGTGTTTGCAGAAAATTCGAAAAGCCGCGGAACACCCTGTTAAAGTCTAGGAGAGAAATCTAAATTGCTAATTTTAAAGGCTGATATGCAAGTTATTGTCCTAAAAAGTATTTGGGGACCTGGGTCTTGCACCAGGGGACATGTATCAATGCAAAAAAGTTTTAAAAACTAACGTTTTTTCGGGAGCAGTGAATTTAATAATGCTTAAAGTGAAACAATAAAAGTGAAATATTCCTTTAAATTTTGTACCTAGAGGGGGTATAAAGTAAGCATGTGAAATAGCGCATGTTTCCTGTGCTTAGAACTCTGCACAAAGTGTAATTTCTGAAAGGAAAAAAAGTAATTTAAAACTGACTATAATAAATTGTAGGCTCCCAGCAATACAGAGAGAATTAATTTATAAATGGTCCCCCCAAGTTCAATTACCAGGCCCTACAGGTCTGGTATGGATATTAAGGGGAACCCCGCCGTCAATTTAAAAAAAATGACGTGGGGTTCCCCCCAAATATCCATTCCAGACCCTTCAGGTCTGATGTGGATTTTAAGGGGAACTCCACCCCAAATTAAAAAAATAGCGAAGAGTTCCCCCAAAAATCCACACCAGACCCCTTATCCGAGCACGTAACCTGGCCGGCCGCAGAAAAGAGGGGGGGACAGAGAGCGCCCCCCCTCCTGAACCGTACCAGGCCATATGCCCTCAACATGGGGAGGATGTCCCCATGTTGATGGGGACAAGGGCCTCATCCCCACAACCCTTGCCCGGTGGTTGTGGGGGTCTGTGGGCCGGGGGCTTATCAGAATCTGGAAGACCCCTTTAACAAAGGGGACCCCCAGATCCTGGCCCCCCCTATGTGAATTGGTAATGGGGTACACTGTACCCCTACCATTTCACAAAGGAAGTGTAAATAGTTGTAAAAAGTCCATTATTTAAAAAAAAAATCCAGCGTTGGTAATCCATTCTCTATCCCCGCTCCAATGTTGTCAGTATCCAGCGATGGGTGATCTCCTCTCCGGTCCAGCGATGAGAAGATTGCCAGGGATCCAGAGCGCAGCATCGCAGGCCGCCCGTCTCCACCGGAGACAGCCCGGCGAATGACGCTGCTGAAGCTAGTGACATTTGTTATATAGGTGAGTCACGTGACCCCGTCCCCCTCTGACGCACCCTCTGCTACGTCACTGGGGAAGGCCAGGCTTCCCCCTTGCGTCATAGGGGGCATGCTCTGGATCTTCTCATCGCTGGACTGGAGAGAAGATCACCCGTCGCTGGATACCGACAACATTGGAGCTGGGAGCCGGGACCGAGAGTGGATTACCACCGCTGGATTTATTTTTTAACAAAGGACTTTTTTCACGGTGTGTGTGGTTTTTTTTTACAACTATTTACACTTCCTTTGTGAAATGGTAGGGGTGTACCCCATTACCAATTCACATAGGGGGGGCCAGGATCTGGGGGTCACACACACATCCCTGTTCTGTGAGGAGAGGAGAGACAGATCATGTGATCCTACTAGCTAGGAACAACAATCCTTCATCTCCTCCAGTCAGTCACATCCCCTTACAGTTAGAACACACATGAGGGAACACAGTTAACCCCTTAATCGGCCCCTCGTGTTAACCCCTTCCCTGCCAGTGACATTTACACAGTGATCAGGGCATATTTATAGCACTGATCACTGTATGTATGTCAATGGTGCCAAAAATGTGTCAGAAGTGTCCGATCTGTCCGCCATAATGTCCTGATAAAAATCGCTGATCACCCCAATACTAGTAAAAAAATAAAATAATAACAAACATGCCATAAATCCTTCCCCTATTTTGTAGACACTATAACTTTTACGCAAACCAATCAATATACAGTTATTGCGATTTTTATTACCAAAAATATGTAGAACAATACATGTTGGCCTAAACTGAGGAAACAATTAACTTTAAAAAAAATGGGGATATTTATTTTATATATAAGTACAAAATATCATGTTTTTTTTTTAAATCAGTGCTCTTTTTTTTGTTTATAAAGCAAAAAATAGAGACTGCAGAGATCAAGTACCACCAAAATAAAGGTATATTTGTGGGAAAAAGGGACGCTTGGCTACAGGATCACACGACCGGGCAATTGTCAGTTAAAGCGACACAGTGCTGTATCGCAAAAAATGGCCTTGTAATTAAGCAGCCAAATCTTCCGGGCCTAAACTGGTTAAACAAGAGGAATATGATAAAAAGCACCCTCAACTTGCTAAAGTTGTCCTACTTTGATTTACAGGTTTTAAATGCAGATATCACTATGGACTATTGAACTGTGGAAGAACTATTGATGGAGAAATCCCTTGTTCCCAATATATGCACTCTTGTATCTCAGTTATCCTGAAACCAAGAAACAAAGCTAGGTATTTTTTATTATGCACACCTATTTTACCCTATAAAGTGATAATTTTCCTCCTTTGTTTTGAGGTATTTCTCAGTCACTGTAACAATCGAACTCCTATAAAATATTCCTCTTAGGCAGAATAATAATTCTTAAGATTCCTGTCCTTCCCAAATTACTGTACCTCTTTGAAACACTCACAGTCCCCATTCCTATAGCAAATCTATGTGCTATGCAGAGATTGTTTAATAACTTGGGCATAATAAGTCTCACTACCATGCATGTACTTTTCTCCTCTTCTTGAAATCATAAGGTGGATTGGAAGCCAATTAGTTAAAGATTACTACTTTCAAGAAATGATATACAGAAGGAATCCTGGTGCACGTTTTGTGAGCGCCGCTGCGCGTGCTCTCTTACGTGTGTGCACATTTTGGCACCAGATGAGCTATTTAAACAGGGCCTGTAAACAGAGCCAGTGCTGTCTTATCTGCAGCTTTCCAATGACCCCTGCTACCTGTAACCTCCTGTGTTTGACCTGGCTTACCTTTGTTGTGACCCCGGATTGTTCTTGACTTTGATCCTGCCTGCTCCTTTGATTACCAAGCTGTCTGTCTGTTACCAACCTGGCCTGTATCCCGAACTGCCTTGGTCTCTGCATTTGTTCGGACATCTCAAGCCTGTGTATGACCCAGTGTGCCTGTGCCTGTCTGTGCTCCATATCCCTCAGGGCTGTTCCGCTGTGGGCTGCCGCTAGCATCCAGGTGTGTGGTGTCCTGATATCTGCTGATCCAGCTCCAAGACTGACTGCTGTCCTGACCTCTCATCTCACTGGTCCTCATCCCTGTGGCGTCAGCAATAACAGAGCAGCACCTCTGACAACCAATCTGCCAGGCACTCATACCATTCTGCACTCTCAGGTTCCCTGTCTGCTCTATCAGGGGGCGTGAGTCAGATATGTAAGGAAGGCCTTCCTCTGCATTGTCGGGATCATCCACAAGGTATGTGAGAACGTGAAAACTATGCTACACATCTACAATGTATCATTTCATGGTCAACTCAATACCCACCTAATTGCTAAATTATCATAGAAACAAGGCAACTTTATCCCATACATCCTTGCTTACTGGTTTAGTCCAATGTATCTAGCACATATGGATTGTGTAATGTATCCTTTTACTTTGTCAATCTGCAAAAAATACACTTTTAGATATTTTCTCTCTTCATCTTGCTCATCCTTGACTAACATTTTGAATAATCCAGATCTCCCTGATAGTTTGACTTACAGGTACATAATACCATGGTCTGGAGCTGCAATTTTTCAAAAACTCCATCCTATTCATTTGGTATCCCATAAACTTGACTATTCATACCTTTAACCACTTCAGCCCGGACCATTTTGCTGTTCAAAGACCATGCCATTTTTTGCGATTTGGCACGGTGTCGCTTTAACTGACAATTGTGTGGTTGTGTGATATGGCTCCCAAACAAAATTGATGGGCACTCATGGGTGGCACTGATGGGCACTGATTGGCACTGATAGGTGACACTGATGGGCACTGAAAGGCTGCAATGAAAGGTACTTATGGGTGGCACTGATAGGTGGCACTGTTGGGCACTGGTGGACACCGATAGGCGGCACTGATGGGCACTGATGGGCATTGATACATTGCACTGATGGGCACTGACATTCGGCACTGATATGTGGCACCGATGCATATCCCTGGTGGCACTGGTAGGGATTTTGGGTGGGTACTGGTTGGCAGCTGCCTGGGAATTGATTGGCAGCTGCCCTGACACAGATTGGCATTTTCCTAGTGTTTTAGGGGGCATACCTGGTGGTCCAGTGTAGATGCCCATCCCTTGTGGTCCTGGGCAGCATACTGGTGGTCCTGGGCAGGGATCCAAGGGACTATAAGCACAGCCCCACCCTTTCAGGAGAGCAGCCGATCATTTCTTTTTTACCTGCGTCTGTCAGATGTGAGTGAGGAAAAGCTGATCAATGGCTCTACCTGTTTACATTGTAAATCTGTGTAACGGTGTGTCAGACTGACATACCACACCACCCAGGGGTGCACGGTGACTGTTATCCTGCTGGACGTTATATGACATCCAGTCAGGATAACTGAACCACCGCCCGGCCGTCATTTTACTATAGGGCGGAAGGAAAGTGGTTAAAGTAATAATTAGTGATTCTTCCTTGTTTATCCCTTTAATGCCTAAGCCTATTTCTGAAACTTGTTTTTTACAAGTTAAAATCTGTACTTTTTGCTAGAAAATTACTTAGAACCCCCAACATGCATTATGCAGGCATTTATGTATCAGGCAACCTTCACTGAGAAGTTCCATGCAGCCATTATATGGTTAAATGCACAAGGACAGGGAGGGGCTGCCAAGACGATGAATGAGATCAACACTAAATGAGATTTGAAAAAAGAATGAAAAAAAAGGTACAAAAAAGTATTTAAAGTGTCAGTTGTTTATGACATTGCGTTGGCAAAATAGGTGCTATTGGGTTAGGGTTTCCATTAGTTTTAAATACCCCCAATAGGTTAGGTTTTCAGAATTTCACCTCAAATTAAATAACTATGAGAGCCACATATATCTTATCAACAGAAGCTGTATACATTTTATGGTGGACTTATGCAAATAATAGTGCTTGATGGTAATTGCCCTAATTAAACTAATATAAATATAGGTGTCTTTACAAAATGTCACCATAACATACATATACCGTTTAAACAGAGCAAATGTATACAATGTATTACATCAAATAGTAATCAATTAAAAAAAAACTATGATTGTTTCAAGTGTATTACAAGAGAATTTTAGTTCATTTGAGGGCAGAGCTCCTCAGAAGTTATCAGTCATCTTGAAATGGTGAACACTGCTTCATAAGAGATTGTATGGATATTAGTACATTAAAATTGCATAGCTATTCAAAACTTCACTGCTTGCTTCATAAGGGTCTCTTTTAAAAAAGGAAATGGGTGTGAAAAAGTCCGGTGAGCATGACCATTGTTCCAAATATCAAATGCCTGAATAGTCATTAATGAGGCAGACAAGCAGCCTCACTCATCCTCTCAGGATTTGAAGGGCAGAAAGAGGCAGAGAGAGAAAGAAGATTTCACTACATTATTCATAACATCTTGTTTGATTTTTTTTTTAGCCATCTGAAGTAGCAAGGTGGGGTGTTTATTATTCCACTGACCTGCACTGCTAAGTGGATGAGTATAAAAGTCCAGTCACCTAATTGACAATAGCTCATTCTGAATTCAGTTGCATCACTGCACTGGTGAAATGTAAAGGCCATGTGCTGTTAATACATAAACAAATGCACACATGCTGTGCATACATAAATACAACACATGATGATGGAACAATTTGGTATAATGCATTATTCCTGATGGATTTGCACATACACTGTCTAGCTGTGGAAAGGTGTGTTTCTTAAAAAAAATTCTGTTGAAAAAAAAAAAAAGTTTTCTTCCAAAAATACTAAATTTGCAGAAATGTATAAACACTACTATGCAAAAAAAATTAGGCAGGTGTTATAAAATGCTGTAAATTAAGAATGCTTTCATTTATTATGAATCTATTTTGGAGTAGCAATCTCCCATCTATCTAATGCAGATGATATACATACTTATGCTTATATCATCTTAGAACCATTCCCTGTTTATCATTCCTTACCTACTCTATAACGAATAAAAGATCTATCTACCCTTAAGCTTCCATCTGATGCTAAGATAAATGGGACCAGACCAGGTGACATTACATGGTCCCCACATGTTTTTACATTTATTTAATAATCCCCTATTCGATACACTTGTCATTCTTTTAATACTGCATTGTTAACCTGTACCCGCCATTACTTTTCATACTATAAATAACATCCTATTAATGGGTATTCTAACTGTTGGTGAATATATATCTGACATTGCGTTGGCCAATTAGGTGCTATTGGGTTAGGGTTTCCATTAGTTTTAAATACCCCCAATAGCTTAGGTTTTCAGGATTTCCCTCAATTAACGATGAGAGATACATATAGTACTGACCAAAAGTTTGGACTCACCTTCTCATTCCAAGAGTTTTCTTTATTTTCATGACTATGAAAATTGTAGATTCACACTGAAGGCATCAAAACTATGAACTAACACATGTGGAATTATATACATAACAAAAAAGTGTGAAACAACTGAAAATATGTCATATTCTAGGTTCTTCAAAGTAGCCACCTTTTGCTTTGATTACTGCTTTGCACACTCTTGGCATTCTCTTGATGAGCTTCAAGAGGTAGTCACCTGAAATGACCTTCCAACAGTCTTGAAGGAGTTCCCAGAGATGCTTAGCACTTGTTGGCCCTTTTGCCTTCACTCTGCGGTCCAGCTCACCCCAAACCATCTCGATTGGGTTCAGGTCCGGTGACTGTGGAGGCCAGGTCATCTGGCACAGCACCCCATCACTCTCCTTATTGGTCAAATAGCCCTTACACAGCCTGGAGGTGTGTTTGGGGTCATTGTCCTGTTGAAAAATAAATTTTGGTCCAACTAAACGCAAACCGGATGGAATAGCATGCCGCTGCAAGATCTTGTGGTAGCCATGCTGGTTCAGTATGCCTTCAATTTTGAATAAATCCCCAACAGTGTCACCAGCAAAGCACCCCCACACCATCACACCTCCTCCTCCATGCTTCACGGTGGCAACCAGGCATGTAGAGTCCATCCGTTCACCTTTTCTGCATCGCACAAAGACACGGTGGTTGGAACCAAAGATCTCAAATTTGGACTCATCAGACCAAAGCACAGATTTCCACTGGTCTAATGTCCATTCCTTGTGTTCTTTAGCCCAAACAAGTCTCTTCTGCTTGTTGCCTTTCTTTAGCAGTGGTTTCCTAGCAGATATTCTACCATGAAGGCCTGATTCACACAGTCTCCTCTTAACAGTTGTTCTAGAGATGTGTCTGCTGCAAAAGGTGGCTACTTTAAAGAACCTAGAATATGACATATATTTTCAGTTGTTTCACACTTTTTTGTTATGTATATAATTCCACGTGTGTTAATTCATAGTTTTGATGCCTTCAGTGTGAATCTACAATTTTCATAGTCATGAAAGTAAAGAAAAATCTTGGAATGAGAAGGTGTGTCCAAACTTTTGGTCTGTACTTTATATGTTATCAACAGAGCTGGCTGAATAATATTAAACAGACAATATATCTTTACAGCCACTGTGAGTTGAGTTGAGGATTAGCAGCAGGAGCTCACAACGGCACACGTCTCCTAGGAGTAGGAGCGTGCATGCTATAGCTCCAGGCAGGTGTAGGCTAGCAGGCAGGCAGGGTTCTCCAGTCCAGCCCAGCTCCAGCTCCAGCTTCAGAACAGCCGCATATGATCCGGATCACCTCCACCTCCAGCCTTCTCCAGCACTCTTTTCCCCCCTCCTTTGAGCACCATCTGGCTCCATCTCACAGGTAAAACCTGCCTGTCCCCCCAGGATCAAGAGCGGCCGTCCTTTTCAGGATAAGCCGCGGCGTTTCTAGCCCTGGGAATCTGCTCACCTCACCCCAGACCACAACCGAGGCACCCCTCCCTCGCCCCCCCTCATCCCCCCCTCCCCGCCGCTGGTTTCGCGGCTGTTTCGTTGGTCCGCGCCAGCCACGCTAGGTCCGCGGCAGCCGCGGCTTAGGAAAGACTGCGGCTTCAACCACGGCCTAGCGGTGCACCGCTTCAGCACCCTGTATCGCCCACAGTTATGCCAAGCACACCCCCCTCACCCGTGGAAGTCCCCATCCACCTACGTTTTAGTCAACCACCCCCTCTCTGGTGTAAATTCCAGCCAGTTGGTGTCCCGGCTTGGGCCCTGTGACAGGCTGTCAGCCATCTTGGTACACCCCCCCAGCAGCAACTACACCCTTCACCCCATCCCCTCACAATTCATCAGCTTTTGATCCAGGGTCTCAACCGATCGCCTCTTAGGGATCAGGAAGGAATTTTTTTCCCTGCCCAGCATATTGGCATAGCTGGACCAGGGTTTTTTTGCCTTCCTCTGGACCAAAAAATAAAGCTTGGAGAGAGGATTCAAGGAATCTGCTCCCCACCGCCACCTGACCACCAACTCCCCCCCCCGGTGACGGGCCATTATGGCTAATCGGCAGTATTCTGCAGAAACCATTTGGGGCCTGAGGCAATTCGCCACAAAGCTACCAGCCGTCACCAAAAAGGTCCTAAGAATTGAGCAACTTTTGAGGATCGATTGACGATCAACAGTCAGAAAATTCAGCTACGCACCCCAACCCAAGCACATATCATGTGCTTTGATCAATGCAAGATCGGCAGTAAGACACCGATTAGAAATCCACGATTTCATTCTACAACACAATTTAGACTGCCTCTTTATTACAGAAAGCTGGCTTACAGCCGACTGTAACACCATTCTAGGAGAACTGGTGCCAGAAAACTACCGTATTATCACTGAAAACAGAATAGGGCAAAGAGGAGGAGGGCTGGCGGTGATCTACAAGATTCACCTTGTGATCTCTAAACCAGCCCTTCAGTACTCGCTTCCATTTATGGAAACCCTTACTCTGCAACTGCAAACAAACCCCCAGGAGACCTTCCACATTCTTCTCTGCTATAGGCCACCCGGGCCAAAATCGCAGTTTTTACCCTCTTGGACAGAGTTCATCTCTACGTACACCCAGAACAGCAAACACCTTTTGCTGCTCGGGGATTTCAATCTCTGGGCCAACTCCTCACAAGACCCCGTTGCCGATGCCTGTATCGACCACCTGGAAGGATTAGGCCTTCAGCAACTAGTATGTGGGCCCACACATGCTTCAGGTCACACACTCGATCCTTTTTTCAGACAAAATCTGAAAATAAGTATTTTGGAAAATGAACCATTGCCATGGACAGATCACCATGCAATTAAATTCATAATTTCCAAAACTGCCCTATTGATAAAAACACCCAAGCCGGTGACAACACACTGGACTAGATCTCAGAAGAAGCTCCATTCGGAAATCTTCAAATCTACCTTGGGAAATAAAATTAAAACAATTCAACCAGGTCAAACTGCCTCAGATACACTTGATGCCATAAATACAGCCCTACTACAGTCAGCCGACTTAGTAGCACCAGAATGCAAAGCCCTTACCCAGAAAAATAAGGCCGGCTGATTCAACAACCAGCTGTCGCTTCTGAAGCAAGAGCGTAGAAGGGCAGAAGCTGCCTGGAAAAGAAATGCTTCTGAGGAGAACCTCTCCATCTACAAAGGAGCAACAAGAAAATACCACATAGAAATCTTCAAAGCCAAGAAAAATTATTTTTCTAAGGCTATCGTCAGCGCCCTAAATCGCCCCCGTGAACTCCTTAAGCTGGTCACTCGGACCATGAATTTAGGCTGTCTTGAAGCCCCCAACTCAGATACCCAAGAATTTTGCAATGAATTGTCAGATTTCTTCATCAATAAAATTGAGAGAAACCGGGAAAGCATTCCGCAAAACAATACCCCTGATCAACCACACAACACCCAGAGAAATTTTCTACAGCCAACAAAGTTCACTCTGGAACCCATCTCCATCGATGCCACAGAAAATATCATTGGCACTTTGTGTAACAGCACATCGCCTAATGATATCATCCCCACTAAACTGCTAAAGGAATGTGCCGATATCCTGGCACCTCCCATCACGCAGCTTATAAACCAGTCATTTAAGGAAGGCATAGTGCCCTCCCTGCTGAAAGAGGGCACAATCCAGCCCATCTTGAAGAAACCTACAGACCCAACGCACCGCCGTCCCATAACAATGCTAAACGTTTTCTCCAAGGTAATGGAGAAAGTAGTGGTACAACAGCTGCAACAGCATCTAGATACCCACAACCTACTTGATCCATTGCAAATCAGAATTCCGCCCCGGACACGGGACGGAAACAGCACTGCTCAAAATATGGGACAACGTTCTTGAGGCCGCAGACGAAGGAGAATCTTGTCTCCTGGTTCTGCTGGACCTCAGCGCAGCCTTTGACACGGTAGACCACAAACTGTTACTGACTTGGCTGGCTGAGGTAGTGTAATAGTCAGAGTCCCGGTCCCTATGAAATGGGAGGAAAAATGGACACAGAGTCTGCATGTCAGCAGACTGCAGAACTACACAGCATAGTTTTTAAATGGAGAAAACTGCTCTGTCAGTTTTCTCCAGGTTTTGCTAGTTTTGAATGGGGCTGTGTAGTTGGAGATCCTGCAGAGACTTGGGCGGGATGGGGTCTCCAACCCTGTGTCCAGATCTTACAGACAGCCAGCAGGTTGGGTTCCCAGCTGAACACTGACAATATAATCAGGGACTGGTCAGAACAGAGTGGGAGGTGGAAGGTGTGCAGCTGGCTGTTGCTGCAGGACAGACCTGTATGTGGGGATCTGTCTGTCTGTCTGCCCTGGAGACTACATCCCTGGTGTGGGGGGACTTCGTGCCTGAGGGACTGGGAGGCTGGTGGAACTGAGGTGACTAGCGAGTCCAAGAGGGGCTGAAGGAAGTCCGGAAGTCTGGGAGACAGTGGGCTGGAGAACCTGTTGAGGCCAGGAGTGGGCCAGGTGAGCAGGTACAGCAAGGCTAAGTAAGCCTAGGAGCCAGGAGGCTTGGTATTTTGAGTTCTATGAACATTAATGGAGAAGAACCCCTGCGTGAGAAATCCTGTATGTGAACTGTTCTTTTGTTTCCTTCAATAAAAATGGGCTGCCATGCCCTCAAACATAACATCTGACTGCTGTGGACTCGCTAAAAAAACACATTTACCATTGAGTTAAACCCCCAACGTTTACAGTGGTGGATTCAGCGGGCATCTAGACGGTGAAATCCGGGTCCTTGCTCTGTGGTGAGTCGCAGCAGGAGTTACTGCTAGCTGTGTGTAGCAGCCAGGCAAACTGCATTGCGCAGAAGTTTTTTTTGGACTGTGTTGCATACAGGTGGTGCACCTGTGAGAAGATTTTTTCCCTTTTTACTGCTGTGAACTGTGTAACAAGCTGCTGTGCATGCGACTGCAAGGATGCAACAGTCAAAACACAAGAAGTTCATGTTGAATCAAGTTAAAGGGGAAGTGAGCTCAGCGTGGTCTGAGAAGATGTCTCCACCTAGGAGGGCCAGTCAAAAGGGGCCAATGGTGTATGAGACTGTGAATGAGTGGTTCAAGTGGAACCAGACTAAAGAATCGGATGCGGTACAAAGGACTGAGATAGTGGCATCTGATTACATGCAGGGGGTGTTGGTGGGTCTGGAAAGGCTGCAGTGTTTCTCCATGACCACATGAAAAATTCAGCTTATGGAGACACCACAGATGAGAGACAACGCACTCAAATGAAGGCTATGACAACGGCTACAGGAAGTGGTAAGACTGTTGCAGTTTATGGGACAGAACCCAATGAAGTAGAAGTGTGTTCAGCGGGGAGATTCGCAGTACAGTTGGACTTGCTACGGTGTGCTACCCAGAGTAGGGGGGAGGCACAGGGTAAAGCCCAACTGTCAGCAGGACTAAAGACTGAAAAGGACATGGGGACTCTGTATGTACCTGGTGGAATCCAGCAGAGTGCTGGAAGAGCTGTACTAGGGGTGACCAAAGAAATAAGTATACCATGTTCCCTAGTGACAGATATAGGTGCTGTGGGGTTGCCCAGAGAAACCTCCCAGGAGCCCACAGTGTTGGAGCGGAGGGTTTCCCAGGTCAGCTGTAGAGCTTCTCTAGTGGGTAAGGGGCCACCCACAATAGCTACAGCTATGTTTAAGTGTCATGATGATCATCTAAAGGTTGAGAAATGTATTTCTGGAAATGTCATATTTGAGAATGTTGTTGGTGATATGTTTACTAAAAAGGATGGAAGTAGGATGTCTTCCTTGACCACCAGAGGCAGAGCTGTAGGGTTGTCCATGGAAACCTCCCGGGATCTCCCTGTGTTGGAACTAGAGGTTGTTCAGGACCGCTCTGGCACTACTCTGGGGGAACAAGGAGAGACTGCACCACACAATGAGTGTGTGTGGGTGCCGACCACCCGCCTGGTATGTGATCAGTTTGGTGAAAAATGTATTCATACTGTAAAAGCTAGTAGTGTAAAGCGGGATGTGATGGTAGCGCCACCAGAACAATCTGGTCAAAATGGGGTATTGAATCCTGTGGTTTGTGACGAAGCATCGTCCCAATGTGACACAAGTGAAACTGTGCTTGTACAATGTGATGCGTCTAGCGATGACAAATGTACTGTATCACGTAATGAGACCCAGGTTCCTTTGGTGCCTCTTGGAACAGGTGATGCAGTGCTGCAGAATGCCTGTCAGGGAAGTACCACTGACTGGGACAGCTGGGCTAAACAATTGCTAGCCATGCTGGATAAGGCTAGGTTGGGTAACACAGATTTGGACATAACATCTGCTATGCCCAATGGAGGGAGTGCAGGGTGGCCAGTGGCCAAGGGCGTGTTGGCCCCTGCAGAGATTGGTTTCCTCCAGTCAGAAGGACCGGTTAAGGGCGCATGCATGGCAGATGTGTTATCCGCAGCCCAACCGCTGGAAAATAGTGAGCGAAAAAATGCCAATGTGACTTATGACCTGCAGCGGCTCACTGATGCTGTGACGGAAGAGATAAATGTGAGATGTATGTCTGACGGCGCTCCAGTTGAGCACCAGGCTGTGAAGACT
Source organism: Rana kukunoris (assembly GCA_029574335.1). NCBI lineage: Eukaryota > Metazoa > Chordata > Amphibia > Anura > Ranidae > Rana > Rana kukunoris. The sequence continues at coordinate 238,440,671 of CM056049.1, read as the reverse complement.
GATACCGCCAGTGAGGTGGGGGTCGCTGAAAATGTCTCTACCTTTCCAGCTTCAGTGGATGAGCCCCTCCAAGTCATTGATAAGGGAAAAGTCCCTAGAAAGGTCTTGTATGTAGACGTGGGTCGCATTAAGGTGACTAATGTATTGTTAAAAATGCTTAAAGTCCAGAAAGGCAATTTGCTGTACACTTGGGTGCCTCCATTGTGGTCGGACAAGGTGGTACTGCGTAGTACCAGTAGGTGGAGCCAAGTAGTACAGGCTATTCTTTATGGTGATTACAAGAGGAACTGGTTGGTACCATGTTTATTGGCAGTGTGGCAGATGGTCTCAAAGTTCTCTGAGAGGGTACTTCCAGTTACCGGTTTGGATGGAAGTTGCTCAGGAGAACGTTTGACAACATCAGAAGTCTCTCCGCCTGATGCGGTGACTAGGAGAATTTCTGCTGATGCAGTCCAGAGTGCGGCTGAGCGGTGGTCAGTAGAGGGCACGGACACTGCTTCACCCACTAGACTTTACAGGAAGGAAGGGAGCGAAATGGACGTGGCAGTAGCAGAGATTTTACCTGTCAATCGCACAAAGGTACAAATTAAAGTACCCAGAGACACTGTGGGAGAAAGTGCTAAAGGAACAGGTTCTCTATCTGAAGAATGTGAGGGTTTCAGGAAAGGCAGTGTTCCCCTGAGAAAAGAAAATAAGCCCAGGAACCCCAGAAGAGGGAGAAAGCGTAGGATAGAAAAAAGTGGGATCCCATGGAGAGTCAGGGTAGGACTGACCTGGAAGCGCACCCGAAAAAAGGGTTGGGCCTACGCGGCTGACAGCCGGCACAGAGGTGTCCCAACCCTAATGACGTGTGCTGGTGTTCCGCCCCCTTCGGGATCGAAACAAAGGGGGGGGATATGTAATAGTCAGAGTCCCGGTCCCTATGAAATGGGAGGAAAAATGGACACAGAGTCTGCATGTCAGCAGACTGCAGAACTACACAGCATAGTTTTTAAATGGAGAAAACTGCTCTGTCAGTTTTCTCCAGGTTTTGCTAGTTTTGAATGGGGCTGTGTAGTTGGAGATCCTGCAGAGACTTGGGCGGGATGGGGTCTCCAACCCTGTGTCCAGATCTTACAGACAGCCAGCAGGTTGGGTTCCCAGCTGAACACTGACAATATAATCAGGGACTGGTCAGAACAGAGTGGGAGGTGGAAGGTGTGCAGCTGGCTGTTGCTGCAGGACAGACCTGTATGTGGGGATCTGTCTGTCTGTCTGCCCTGGAGACTACATCCCTGGTGTGGGGGGACTTCGTGCCTGAGGGACTGGGAGGCTGGTGGAACTGAGGTGACTAGCGAGTCCAAGAGGGGCTGAAGGAAGTCCGGAAGTCTGGGAGACAGTGGGCTGGAGAACCTGTTGAGGCCAGGAGTGGGCCAGGTGAGCAGGTACAGCAAGGCTAAGTAAGCCTAGGAGCCAGGAGGCTTGGTATTTTGAGTTCTATGAACATTAATGGAGAAGAACCCCTGCGTGGGAAATCCTGTATGTGAACTGTTCTTTTGTTTCCTTCAATAAAAATGGGCTGCCATGCCCTCAAACATAACATCTGACTGCTGTGGACTCGCTAAAAAAACGCATTTACCATTGAGTTAAACCCCCAACGTTTACAGTAGCCAGAGTCCCAAAAGGTGATTTACCATGGTTTTCCTCCTTTTTGGGAAACCGATCACAAACAGTGAAATTGGGACCGTTCACTTCTGAAAAACGCACAGTGTCATGTGGAGCCCCCCAAGGCTCACCCCTGTCACCAGTGCTCTTCAACATCTATCTTCGTCCTCTCTTTGAAATCATCAGTAGTCAACAACTACTTTATCACTCATATGCAGACGACACGCAACTGTATTTTCGCATCTGCAATAGAAAGGATCATCATCTCAGTTTAGAGAATTGTCTCTCTTCGATAGAAAAGTGGATGACTAATGCTGCGTACACACGGTAGTTTTTTGCGATGAAAAAAAACGTTGTTTTTTAAAACGTCATTTAAATTGATTGTGTGTGGGCAAAACGTTGTTTTTTGTCTTAAAAAAAAACGACCAAAAAAAAATTCCAACATGCTTGAATTTTTTGTGTCGTTTTTCAAAACGTCATTTTTTGTTTCACAAAAAGTCACCGTGTGTAGCAAAAACGTTGTTTAAAACTACGTTTTTCAACCCGCGCATGCCCAGAAGCTAGTTATGAAGCGAGCTTCAATGGAAAAGAGTGGTGAACGTAACCTCGCTTTTTGTGAAAAAAACGATGGTGTGTATGCAACATCGTCTTTGAAAAGTGACGTTTTTTTTCATCACAAAAAATTATCGTGTGTACGCGGCATAAGAGTTATCTCAAACTCAACAATTCCAAAACAGAACTTCTTCTGTTTCATGCCAGTCACAAGAGTCAACTGGCAACAACCTGGACACCTCCGCCTATTCTGGGCCAGATCATCACCCCTAGCGCCAAAGTCAAAAGTCTCGGGGTCATTTTTGACACCCACATGACAATGGACGCATAAAAGGGTCAGTAGTCAGCGGATCGCACCATCTGCTGCGCCTACTACGCAGACTTATTCCATTCATTCCCAAAGAAGACGTAGCAGTCGTGGTAGGAACAATTGTGAACTCCAGACTGGACTATGCAAATGCCCTTTACCTCGGACACCCTAAGTACCAAATCACTTGGCTGCAAGTCGTCCAAAATACGGCAGCCAGACTTGTGACTGGGAAAAAACCCTGGGAATCAATCTCACCTTCTCTGAGATCCCTTCACTGGTTGCCAGTAAAGGACAGAATTGCTTTTAAAGCTCTCTGTCTGACTCATAAATGCATCCATGGAAAAGCCCCGCAATATCTTTGCCATAAAATAGAAGCTCACAGTCCCAACCGCGCTCTGCGATCCACCGACCAAAATTTGGTCAAAGTACCCAAAGCCAGATTCAAGTCCAAAGGAGAAAGAAGGTTTGCTTTCCAAGGTCCCAGACTATGGAACACTTTACCAACCAGCATTCGGTTGGAGGAAAACCACCTAACCTTCAGAAGACAGATTAAAACTCTGCTCTTTTGAGGTTATGAGATACTGGAACAACGAGCGCCCAGAGGCGATTTAGTTCGCATGTGTCGCACTATATAAGTTTTTCATTCATTCATTCATTCACAGCATCTACCAAAAGCTGTATAATTTTTTTGTGGATCAATAAACATACTTTAGGATTGAATTTTATCTGAGTTTGATATGCATAATAATGGTTTATAACCCATTTTGCCAATACCTAAACAGTTTGGGGCATTTTCAAAGCATATGTATTAAATCTGAAGACTATGTTAAGCATCTCAGAAATTCTGATGTATCCCACCTCCCCCATTGGTGTAATTTAACTGGAGTCCTATATGCTCTATGAATTATAAATAATTGGGTTAAGCATTGCTGGGGTGATACAGATGTAGCACTACCCGCAAAGGAGCTGCTTGTTTGTTTTGGGCGGCATTTTACCTCACCGTCTAGGGTATCAGATGAGAGAAAAAGTTCAATGTCCACACTTTAGACTTCTTTTTCCTTGGTTTATTTGCCCAACTTGGTAAAAGAATAAAAGTAGTAGTTGAAGAGGTGGAAGGGTAATAGGTAATAGGTTCAGGTGTATAACTTTTGTTTGGAAACACTCCTTCTTCCAGCAACGCAGCTTTCGTCGGCCCCTCTCACTAACCTAGCAGCCAGGATGTCACACAGAATTTTGGTAAAGTCTCTGCCTTTCCCAAAGATGGAGGTACATTCGGTCAAAAATCCTCTCAGCACAGGATTAAGCACCCGGATCTCTCCCGATCAACTTCTTGTGAACTTAGAACTGACAGGCGACCATCATTCAGCCTTTCAGTAATGGTGCATCCTTCGATTAAGTTCAAGGCCTCTTCTGAGATACCCAACTCTTGCTCGGTACTCTCCAAGACAAGTTCTTCATCGAGTGGCTTCCTCCCTCAGGATGGACATCACAGGACCACTCTGCAAGCGTAGACACAGTCTGACTAGCGGGCCTACTTAGTAGATCACAACTCCGGACCAACATGGTCCCGGAGCCAGGAACACTTGAACACGCACCCCCGGCCAGGAGGGCCACACATGGGGGGTGGTGGGATGACAGACCCAGGATCGACGACGACCCCGGACTAGTGACGTCTGTCCCTTAAGTACTCCTCCCCAGCATGCAGAGCGTGATGATCAACTCCCTCTGATTAGCTGCTGCAGGGGAACACCCAAAACACCTTGACCTGACTGCTTCCACCCTCGGCCTGGGGTGGTAACAGCACCCCAGACACCAATAGTGGTCACTTACAGTACAGCCATGGCTGGAACAGAGGCCCATATTTAGTGAAAAAACTACCCTCTAAATTTAAAGCAGCACCGGCTAGAAAATAGCAGGCTGCCACATACTCCCCCACTAAAATAGACACTCTCCCCAGTGTCAAAACCATGGTGTCTCAAGACTGAGTGCCACACCTGAACCCACTGAACAATATAGTGACAGTAAAGAGGAAAAAGAGAGAGAATGCTAAAATATAACAAGTGTCATCACATCACAGTATTCTGTACAATTTACATTATTATTCCTATCTATCTAGTCTGCCCCATTCTCCGACAGTCTTGATAGAAGATCAACTGGACCTGAAAAATATAATAAAGAACAACACACAATATCAAGTAATTTACATTCCCTAAGGAAGAGTGAAGCTGCACCCTCTGCCATAAAGATGGAGCCTCTCTCCTCCCCAAGGAGCATTCAAAACCTAAGTGCTAGACAAAATATGAAAAAGGGAGAGAAAAAAACAAAGTCTCTCCTGAAAGTTACAGAACACTGCCCACTGGGGACAGTGTATATGATCTGCATCACTTTTTTTTCTCACAAAGATACTTTCTTGACCACAAAGTCCTCATGGGCCCTAATCTAAACTGACTAGGTTCTTCCCCCTCCCAAAGTCAAACACATCTCAGCAACTGCAAGGAAGAAAGCATAGTTTGGACTTCTTTTAAGGGAAAAAAAAACCCTGTGAGCAAGTTCTGCCAGTTCTTCTTACAAATAGAACCTGAGATCGGGCAAGGTAAGGGTTTTTCCCTGGTTATCAACAGTGGTAATCGAGTAGACCCGGTCATCCTTTCCAGGCCATTGAATGACCACCCGATCAGCATAAATGTGCCGGCCATAGCTCCAAGACTCCCGACAACCTTTAAAACGGTGGGTCAAAATGAACGACAATTTCAAATTCCGGGACGGCTTTGGCACTTTTTGACTTTAAGGTAGTCCCGAAGGGCTTCCTGATATCATTTCTCTTGGTTTTCCTCAATCTCCTTCATGGTGGCCTCGGGCACATAGGGGAACTCCCACCCATAATCGAGTGCTACCATTTTCATTAAGATTCTTTGCAAACGGGCAAGTTTGGGCAGTGTGCAGGAGTGTCCCAGTCCTGGCATCACACAGGCCTCAGAAAACCTCTTCAAGGTAGGTGTCATGGTTGGAGGCACATCCTTCCCTCCAGTGACAAAACCTGTATCATACACAACTTCCCAATTCACTTTTGGCATCTCCGCCCGCGACATTGTATCCCCAGAGTCCATTGGGTGAGCATCTTCCTGAATTGCGGGTAGTGGCAGCACGGAATCCTTTACCCCAAGTAAGTTCAGGCAACTCTGGCTCAAACCAATGGCCATCCCCCACATCAAAGGATGAATCAAGTTCGGAGTCTGCATACTCCTCTGCGGGCAAACAGCTGCGCACGACTTTATTTACATTGTCCCCAGCCTGCTTACCAGTTCCTGGCGTGGTCTCGACGAGGGCAACATCCTCCTCCCGGTATACGCAGGAGTAGGCCCTGACCACGTCCATAGGATGCTTTCACATAGCCCACTTTCTTTGCGGCGGGCCGAGCAGGTGCAACCGCCATGGTGGCATCCACACTTGGTTCAAGAACATTTCCGTCACATTTATCAAAGTCATTCACTGCAGGAGACACAGCAGACGTAGCGGTCGAAGCAGTAGCGGGCCAGGAAATAGCTTCCTTCACAGTAACAGCCCCTGTGATCCAGTCCACCTGATAGGCACGGGGCGACTCAGTAGGCTGGTCTACTTCAAAAAGGTATTCACCACACCGCAGACATTGGGCGAAAGGTTGGATGCGGACTACCAGCCCCTCATATCTTGGGCAGGACACACCGAGCGCCTCTACGCTGCCGCTCGTATAAAACACAAAATGCCCCTGTGGCTTCATCAAGGATCCCAGTGTCTGTCAACGAAGCTCCCATTGGAGCGGAACTTGTGCAAACATTGGCCAAAGACATAATAGACCTCAGCCTCTCTGATGGTGTTGGATACACCGACATACTTGCACACGATCCTCTATCCGTACAATGCGTACTTCCTTTCATGCCAGACACACTCACGTCTCACGCAGGGGTGGGTAACTCCTCCCACTTTCAGTTCTTTCCTTGGCACGTTGCTTGGACACGTCACTCTGTTACACATGCAGCCAACGCCTTTAGCCAAGAGACCTGACCTTAACCCCTTCTTTACGAGCACAGTCCAACACCTCGACAAATTTCAGACTCTCAATGGTGAAATAAACTCTTGTCTCCATTGCGAGAGGTAACAGCCAATCCCGGACGAGCTCCCACGTGTAGCACTGCCCCTGAAAGAGCTGCTGGTTTGTTTTGGGCGGCATGTTACCTCTATTTCCTTGCTGTCTAGGGTATCATATAAGAGTTGAGAAAAAGTTCAATGTCTACACTTTAGACTTATTTTTCTTTGCTTTATTTGTCTAACTTTGTAAAAGAATAAAAGTAGTAGTTGAAGAGTTGGAAGGGTAATAGGTAATAGGTTCAGGTGTATAACTTTTGTTCGGAAACATTCCTGCTTCCAGCAACGCAGCTTTCCTCACCACTCTAGCCAGAGTGGGTATTGTGCACCTGGATAGTCCTCTCTTACTAACCTAGCAGCCAGGATGTCACACGGAATCTTGGTAAAGTCTCTGCCACAACCCTTCCCAAAGATGGAGGTACATTCGGTCGAAAATCCTCTCAGCACAGGATTAAGCACCCGGATCTCTCCCGATCAACTTCTTGTGAACTTAGAACTGACAGGCGACCATCATTCAGCCTTTCAGTAATGGTTTGTCCTTCAATGAAGTTCAAGGCCTCTACTGAGATACCAGCCTCTTGCTCGGTGCTCTCCAAGGCAGGTTCTTCATCGAGTGGCTTCCTCCCTCAGGACGGCCAGCACAGGACTACTCTGCAAGCATAGACCCAGTCTGACTACCAGGCCTACTTAGTAGATCACAACTCCGGACCAATGTGGTCCCGGAGCCAGGAACACATAAACACGCACCCACGGCCAGGAGGGCCACACATGGGGGTGGTGGGACGACGACCCTGGACTAGTGACATCTGTCCCTTAAGTATTCCTCCCCAGCATGCACAGCGGGATGATCAACTCCCTCTGAGTGGCTGCTGAAGGGGAACACCCAAAACACCTTGACCTGACTGCTGCCACCCTCGACCTGGAACAGAGGCCCAAATTTAGTGAAAAATAACACAGTCTGAGTCAACTAACTCTCAGACTACCCTCTAAATTTAAAGCAGCGCCGGCTAGAAAGTAGCAGGCAGCTACAAAGATATAGACTATGCATATTCTAAAATATTCCGCCATTTTTCATCTGTCATGACTTTGAGATCTTTTTCCCATCCCCTTCTAGCTAAACAGTTAATTACCTTCCAATATTGTTCAATCAGACGGCTATAAAGAGTGGAAATAAGACCCCTCTCAACCTGTATCCTTACTATGGAATCTATAAGTGGCCTATTTTGTATCTTAAGTTTATTATCTTTGAACTGGGTCTGTAAGGGATGTCACAGTTGTAAATATTGGAAAAAGGTATCAGAGGGTGATGAGTAATTTATCTGTAATTCTTGAAATGTTTTAACAAGTTATCAGTATACAAGTGTGCAATATATTGTATCCCCAATCCTCTCCATACCTCCAACCCTTCCAATTTACCTAATTCCTCGTAATTTTTATTTCCCCATAAAGAAAAGTAAACTGATATATATATATATTCATATTGCATAATGTGTCTCATTGCCTACAATACTTTATGCATAAGTTCTAAGGTGGGACCTTTTAGGGCATGTGCAATTCTAATTGAGCTATTAAATGGTACCTGGAAGATCTACTCTTTCAATCTATCAATCCCCATCCTGCAACCTGTTAAAGTTGGTCTGCTAGAATATTTTAGAATTTGGAACAGCCAATCCCCCTTTTTCTTTAGGAAGGTTTTTTATTTTATTTTTAAACCATTTAAGAGGTATCCACATTGGTGAGTTATGCAAAGTATAAAGTAACTGCGGGGCCCAAAACTGTTTTATTAAATTTAGTCCATACTCTGCTCTTCATCTTAAATGTATCTAATATGGGGACCAAATTATAGTTCATTTTATGGGAGACCCATATGCCAAGATATTTTAAAGATGTCACAAGTTTTATTTGATGGGCTATCTGTGGTAGAGCTTGTAATGGTTCAGCTAATGTCATAACAGAGATCAAAGATTGATCTGTGCCTCCTAAAAACAGTAGAGCAACATCGGCATACAGGGAGAGTTTATCCTCCCTTGCTCCTCACTTAAATCCCTTAAAGCGGTTGTATAGTCTATTTTTACATATTTACCTACAGGTAAGCCTATATTAAGGCTTACCTGTAGGTAAAAAAAATCCTAAACCTTTACGGTTTAGGAGATATTCCCCTTGCAATGAGCCACTGACTGCAGCGGCACATGCGCACAGGGGATTCTCGACTAAAGGCCCGGCAGACGCCGGACCTTGCCAGAAAAAATTCTCCCGCGCCCACTCACAGTGCTGGAGCCGCAATACCCAGAAGACACGCCAAGGCAACATGTCAGCTACCTCGGCGTGGACCAGGTGAGCGACCGACGCCTCGTTCTTAGGTGCATACTAGCTCATTATGCCTTTTGCCATACAGGTGACAAAAAAATTAAAAATTTCGGGACTATACAACCGCTTTAACAGTACTTGTTGGTCTGCTTGCTATTGACAGTGGTTCTATAGCTAATAGGAATAACAATGGAGATAGCGGACACACCTGTCTAGTACCTCTGGATAAGGAAAAAAAAAATCAGATATGGAACCATTAATTTACACTGCTATGCTGTTCTCAGCTGAGGACAATTCCAAACCACTTAATCACTTATGTACATATTGCACAATGTTATTATAGGATAGGATGCATTTGCCTTTCAGGTGTTTCTGCATTGGTGCATCTTCCTTGGATAGGGAGAGACATGGATCTAACCTGATGACAACACTAACCCTTGTATATTTTCTTATCACTGTATATATTAGATTGAAAGTTAGGAAGTAAGGTCATTGTTTATGTCTACATTTAATATTTGAGTGGTACATCACCTTTAAAACTGCACATAGTTTTTGATATTTATCTGTCACATATGACCTACCATTTCTCATGTTTCTGATACTTATCTTTGTTTCATGCGTTACACCACATGTACTGTTGTCATTGTTATTCTTTACTTGTTTCCCCACCCTCCCAGTATTTTTCAGGACACTCACTCTCAGGCTTGAGAGCTTAAATTAGTTTTCCTGCAAACTCTGAGATATAGCTTTGTAGGCAGGGGGAGAATGTAGCACCCTTATGTTTAGGCAGGGTTGCTCCTAAATTTTCCTGCCAGGTGTAATTACCTTGGCTCATTGTTAGGGATCAATTGTCTGGAATTGCTGCACTTCTCTCTTCTGCCACTAGGTAGCCAGGTAACTGGTGACATTAGATACGAGAAAGGCAAAGCAAAGACAGATTAGGAGTATATGGGGCACCTCAGCCAATGAGCAGGGGTTTTCTTAAATACCTTGGCCTGCTGGGAGAACCAATATATTTGGGTGGGGTCAGGTGGTCAGTGTTCTATGCCACCTGGATGGCTGGCTGGGTGGACGTATGTCACATTGCCTGGGCTGCTAAACCAGAGTTTGGTCCTATCCTGGGCATAGGGATGAGCTTCGCGTTTGAAACAAACATATGTTCGACTCGAACATCGTCCGTTCGATCGTTCGTCGAATTTCGAACAAAAACGATTCGAGTGAAACGAAACGACCGTTTTTAAAACTTTTTTTCCATTGATACTACTATCAATGGAAAAAAAAGGAGTCCTGCTCCTGAAAAAACAACCGTTTTTAAGACTTTTTTCCATTGATACATGTTCCCTGGGGCAAAACCCGGGTTCTGAAAGACGTTTTCCAACAATAACTTGAATATTGGTCTTTAAAATTATCGTTTTTGAATTCGAACGTTCGAGTCCCATAGACTTCAATTGGGTTCTAAATGCGAACGATCGGACTGTTCGACGGTTCTGGTGCGAACCGAACGCGGGGGTGTTCGGCTCATCCCTACCTTGGCATATATGGCTGCTAGGCTGTCTGAGGGGCTATCCAGAAGCAAGCGAGCAGCATAAGGTTGGGATTGAGGCTTGCAGTCCAACCAGAAGTGACAGTTCTGCTGGCCGGAAAACCTGTTATTGTCAGAGGTAGAGGGGAAGCTTTCACCACTAAGGGGTCATCCACCTTATTCCCAAGGACCACAGTGAGTAGCTGAAACAAGTACTGGAGCAGTATTCTCACCAAGTGTGGACAGTGAAGAATTTGGAAACTTCAGCAGGTGTCAAGCCAGGGACCCAGCCAGCGGAGGTGACGCTTGCAGAGCAGCCTTGTTTGTCAAGCATGATGGGAATGCCCCCCATCCCCCAAAGCACACACTCCCCCATGTCGAGGGCATGTGGTCTGGTACGGCTCAGGAGGGGGGGGGGCGCTCGCTCGTCCCCACCCCCATTCCTGTCCGGCCAGACTGCGTGCCTGGGAGAAGGGTTTGGTCTGGATCTGAGGGGGAACCCCATGTCGTATTTGGCGTGGGTTTAACCCCTTATGTTCCAGATCAAATCTAAGAGCCTGTTGTGCACCTGGAGGGGGACCCCCACGCCGTTTTTTTTTTAATTTGGTGTGGAGTTCCCCTTTATCCCGGTCCTGTCAGGGGGGGGAATGCCTGCTCGTCTGTCCATACAATGTATGAACAGCGATCTGTCATTTCCCCTAGACAGTCCCACCCCCTTTACAGTTAGAACACACCCGGGTAACATAATCAACCCCTTCCTCGCCCCTAGTGTTAACCCCTTCCCTGCCAGTGAATTTTTTATAGTAAGCAATGCATTTGTATACCATTGGTCGCTAGAAAAATGCCAAAGCTCACAAAAATGTGTCCGCCACAATGTCGCAGTAGCCAGAAAAATCAAAGATCGACACTATTACTAGTAAAACAAAAATATATTCCTAAAAAACGCATAAGACCAACCCCTACTTATAACTTTTGCCCAAACCAATCAAACGCTTATTGAGATTTTTTGGAACCAAAAATATGTCGAAGAATACGTATCGGCCTAAACTGAGGGCAAAAAGTTTTTGAATATATTTTGGGGGAGATTTATTATAGCAAACAGTAAAAAAGTTGTCTTTTTATTTACAAAATTGTCGCTATATTTTTGGTTCAAGCAAAAATAAGAAAAAACGCAGAGGTGATCAAATACCGCCAAAAAAACAAAAATAACAAATTTTGTTGGGGGAAAAAAGAGGACGCCAATTTTGTTTGGGGGCCACGTCGCACAACCACGCAATTGTCAGTTAAAATGACGCAGTATTGAAATGCAAAAACTGGCCCCATCAGTGACCAGTAATATGGTCTGGGGCTCAAGTGGTTACAAATTAAGAAAACACTAAAGTTAGCCCAATTTATGGCCATAATGTGAAAGATGATGTTACACCGAGTAAATAGATACCCAACATGTTACACTTTAATATTGCACACACTCATGGAATGGCGCCAAACTTCAGTACTTGAAAATACCCATAGGCAACATTTTTTTATTTATTTTCAGGTTACCAATTTAGATTTACAGAGGAGGTTTAGTGCTAAAAGTATTGCTCTCGCTCTAACGTACGCTATGATACCTCACATGTGGGGTTTGAACGGTTAAATATGTGGGCGGGACTTACACATTTAAGGCCCGCCCACATATGGAAACATCCTTCAAACCACACATGTGAGGTATCATAGCGTGCGTAAGAGCGAGAGGAATACTTTTAGCACTAGACCTCATCTGTAAATCTAAACTGGTAACCGGAAAATAAAAAATGCTGCGTGTTCGCTTCTGACTGCGAGCTACTAGGGACAGGGGCGTTTTAACCACTTGTCATCTGCCCACCGTCAAATGACGGCGGGCAGACGACTCCATTGTTCTGACATCACGTCATATGACGTGATGTCCCTTTAAAGCCGCGGGCGGGCGCGCGCGCGCGTCGCCGGCGGCGCGCGCGCGCGCGCACCCCGCCGCTCTGCGGGGATCCCGTGCGAGTGCCCGGCGGCAACGATCGCCGCCGGGCACACGCGATTGCTCAGTAACTGAGCTGGGACGTGCAGCTCTGTGTGTAAACACAGAGCTGCACGTCCCTGTCAGGGAGAGAGGAGATCGATTGTGTCCCTTGTACATAGGGACACAATCGGTCACCTCCCCCAGTCACCCCCCCCTCCCCCTACAGTTAGAACACTCATAGGACACACATTTAACCCCTTCCCCGCCCCCTAGTGGTTAACCCCTTCACTGCCAGTCACATTTATACAGTAATCAATGCATATTTATAGCATTTTTCACTGTATAAATGTAAATGGTCCCAAAAATGTCAGAAAAGTGTCCGAAATGTCCGCCATAACATCGCAGTCCCAATAAAAAAATCGCAGATCGCCGCCATTAATAGTAAAAAAAAAAAAAAAAAAAATGCCATAAACTATCCCCTATTTTGTAAACGCTATAAATTTTGCGCAAACCAATCGATAAACGCTTATTGCATTTTTTTTTTACCAAAAATATGTAGAAGAATACGTATCGACCTAAACTGAGGGAAAAAATATTTTTTTTATATATTTTTTGGGTTATTTATTATAGCAAAAAGGAAAAAATATTGCATTTTTTAAAAAATTGACGCTCTATTTTTGTTTATAGCGCAAAAAATAAAAACCGCAGAGGTGATCAAATACCACCAAAAGAAAGCTCTATTTGTGGGAAAAAAAGGACGCCAATTTTGTTTGGGAGCCACGTCGCACGACCGCGCAATTGTCAGTTAAAGCGACGCAGTGCCGGAAGCTTATATTTTGTCTGGGCAGGAAGGAGGTGTAGGTGCACAGTAGGTAAGTGGTTAATTATTATTATTATTTATGTTTGTTACGTAAAAATTCTATAAGACCTCCCCTTCAGGTTGTAAAGCATCAGTTCAGGTGGACCAAAAAAAAATAAAACACCTCTAATGCTTTCATCCGCCATTGTAGATTTGAATCTGGTAATACATTTCGAGTGAACTGGGCATGCTCGAACACTTAGAAAAATAAGCTGGGTGTTTGTGCCTGAAAATGACATGCATCTTTCTGAGTGTGCTCAGAAAGCTTGTTTTTTGGCTTAGTAATTTAAGGACATCCTTAACAGGTGTAAGTAGTTACAAGTGCACACAAACTAGAGGCTGACATTTCTTCATGTGTTTCCAATTGGTTCATTAGCACACATGTTATAAAAAGCGTGGATAGAGCACGTGTCAGCTGCCCTCAGAGGGGGCAGATTTGCTGGCTGGAAGTAATGGCGGAGAGAAACAGAGATGTTTTGGAGCAAGTTTTGTTTTTTTGATGTTTTGTCTGCTGCATAATTTTGCTAAATGTTTCTCAAGATGTTAATGACTAATGTTTTAATCCTGTGGGTCTATCCTGTTATTTCAAAAGCATGATTTATTTTCCAATGACTGTGTGAAATAAACGTTTGTCTTTTTTGTTTTTAGGTTTTTTTATATATTTTTTGTGTTTATTTTTAATTTTTTGTTTTGCTTTCCTTGTTTTGTGGACCAATAAAATTACTTTCAAATTTTGAAGTTTGTTTTGTGATATTTTTTTCATGCTATGGATTTCAACAGCTGCAGCTGAAATAGTTTGGGCCTAAACCATCAAGTGTGATTTGTCTCTAAGCTCTTTCCTGGTGTGTATGCATGAAATGTTTAGTCACCAGAAAAGGAAGGACAAAGTGGTAAGTATTGTTTCCTAAAATTGATGTCCAGACTGACTTTTTAAAGCACATGTGCAAGATGTAGGAAAACCTGCAAACAGGGCCTGTTTGGAGGGGGGGTGGTGTATTAGTGGACAGGCTTGAAGCGCTGTGCTTGAAACTAGCACAAGACAATCCTATTCTAATTGTGGGTTGTTTGAGGGAAGCCAATTGAGTGTTTGAACCCCTGCTAGTGTTTTTAGGTTGGGCTTTGTGTCCCTTTTCTTAAAATTGGCTTCACTTCCTGTCACACAGCTGAACAGGAAGTGAGGTTAAAACCCTACCAATGGTCTTTTCTTCGGGACACAGGTCAATCTAACTAGTGTCCCCATTAAGCAAATTGCACTGCAGTGTACACCCCAAATGATTAGTTACTTTGGGGTTTAGTAAAGGCAAAGCCGCTCTGCAGTAGAAGCGTAGGCAATGAAAATCAGAAGGGAAGCACTGATGGTTTTAACTTCCAATCCCGCCAAGTTTATATTTTTCTTCCTTGCTTGTCCACTTGTAGTGCAAAGTGGATTTGCCTTTAGTAAATGGACCCCAAAGTCCAATATCTATACTAATTTGGGGTGTACACAGCAAAATGCAATTTCCAAAATGGGAAACTATTTAGATTGATCTGTGTGTCCCCAACAAAACATCACTCAGGTTTTTCCCTCACTTCCTGTTTGGCTATGTGGCAGGAAGTGAATGAATTAAGTAGAAAGTGACAACATTTGTGAGGTGTCTTTACCCTATCAGGGGTGCAGGCATCCCCAAAACAAACAAGAAAATTGTTGATTTAACATTGGGTGGTGTTTGTGGGGGTCCCTAACACACATTCATACATATTAGCAACGCTGGATCCTGGCCTATTGGCATGGTTAAATTTTCTTAAGCCTCTCAATAAAATGATCTGAAATTTGGGGTTAAACTGGAACTATAATCATCACTTTTATTTTTTTGTTTTCTTTCATTTTGGATAGAGTTGGGGGGGGGGGGGTTAGAAGCTCTGTCAGTTTATTTTGTATTATCCCTGTCCGTTTGGGGAGATTGGCCTTCACTTCCTGCCCCATAACCAAACAGGAAGTGATCAAAAAACTAGGCAAATTAAGGGACTCCTGTGCCCCCCCCCCCCCCCCCCCCCACAGAACTTGTGTGTGTCCCCTGAAAATTCCTGGATGGGTCATAAAAAAACAGGGTGTGGCCTTGACAGGAAGGGTGGGTCATTTTTCTATTAGGGGGTGCCAAAATTTGGTCAGGCCTAGGGCAGCACAAAACCTAAATATCCTACTGCATATTAGGGCTTATTTAGACAGGATCCAATTTACAGCATGTTTTTAGATTGTGGGAGGAAACCCGCACAGGGAGAACATGCAAACTCCAGGCAGATAGTGTCACGGGCGGGATTCGAACCAGCAACCCTTTTGCTGCTAGGTGAACATGCTACACACTACACCACTGTGCTGAACGAACAAGATCGCAGCTGAAAGCATGAGATGTTTTTTTTTTTTTTTCCAATTCCATGCTTTCCAGCCTGGAGGACATATGTGGGGTCTAATTGACCCCGCCTCTCTCTATAAAGAGGACCTGTCACACACTAGTCCTATTACAAGGGATGTTTACATTCCTTGTAATAGGAAGAAAAGTGAAAAATAATACAAAAAAAGGGACAAACAAGTGCAAAAATGAAAATATTAAGTAAAAAAAAATAAAAATAAAATTAATTTAAATGCTCCTGTCCCTAGTAGGTCGCACTCAGAAGCGAACATGCATGCAAGTCCCACCCACATATGTAAACACCCTTCAAACCCCACATGTGAGGTATCATAGCGTGCGTTAGAGTGAGAGCAATAATTTTAGCACTAGACCTCCTCTGTAACTCAAAAGTGGTAACCTGAAAAAAAAAGTCAAGCGTCGCCTATGGAGATTTTTAATAACGAAGCGTGACAAGTTAGGTATCTATTTACTCGGTGTAACATCATCTTTCACCTTATCCCTAAAAATTGGGCTACCTTACTTTGGGCCTCCTTGTTTGGGTCTCCAATTCTTATTTTTGGAATATAATCCATACTGCACTCCTAATGCGTGCCTACATTAGTATACAGATCACTCCATACTCTTACATTTTTATAGGTTCCCTCCAAGTTAATACATTCTATTCATTTCAGGACACACCATTCTATTTACCCCTTTCTCCTCTTTTGGTGTGGTACCCTTTCCGGGTGCTCCTCCGTCTGGTGACATACAGCCACCCTTAGATGGCGCCCTGCTCGGAATGCGGCAGTGATTGAGGACTCGTATTTGGGAGATTCGCAGGCTGGGACATCCTTCCCCTCTATCACCACACGAGAGCTCTGTTTTTTCGGAACATTCCATACCTTTTTATCCTGGTAAATGCGCTGTTTTTTAACCTAAATATTTCAATTAACTCATCTCCTCTCCATCCCTCATATGCTTTCCCCTTCCCCATAGTCTGGGACTATCCATGTCCCGTGACTGGGCGGGGTATGTCTTGAGGGAGTGGATAGAAGAGATAAACTATGTACAGTATGACTTATGAAATTACTCTTTTTCAGCTGCAACCAGTAAAAATCCTCTGAAGAAGACCTTTTGGTCGAAACTCGTTAGGAACTACAAATGCTTGTTACTATCACAGGCTATGTATTTTATTGTTACATTATGATCTGTGTATGGATATTTTTATATTGTGCATTATGTTGCAACTCATTCCCTATTTTTATGTCATAACCTTTTTTCAATAAAACGTTTTACTTTACACGTTGCATCTCCATATTTTTTCTACCCTTGCTGTTTTAAAGCCCCACTGGGACAATTTCTTTTTCATTATATCGGAGTGTGCAGCCACATCTCTCCACCCACAAGTCTGTCTCTTTTTTTAAAAAATTGGGCTAGCTTTACTGCTTTCTTATTTTGTCATTCATGAAACAGTTTTTTTTTTGGAAAGCCAAAAAAAAAAAAAAACGTTTGAAAATTTTGGGCGCAAATACCGTTGGAAATTTGTAATAAAAAATGGCCGACACTTTATTCCCTAGGGTGTTTGTTAATAAAATATATATAATGTTTGGGGGTCCTGAGTAATTTTCAAGGAAGAAAATATAATTGTTACATGAAGGAGAGAAGTGCCAGAATAGGAGCGGTATGGAAGTGGTTAAAGTGCAACAATAAAAGTTAAAAATTCCTTGAAATTTCGTACCATGGGGGGGGGGGAATCAGGGCCGCCATCAGGAATTATGGGGCCCCTTATACAGCTTCAGGCATGGGCCCCTGGAGCAGAGAACAGGGGGGGGGGTGCTGCCGCCTGAAATTGAGAAGGGGGGGTTCCTTTACAAAAAAATAAATATAGAAAAATATATATTAAAAAAAGGGTGGTAGCCATCCGGGGGCCCTGGGGACCTCTGGGCCCTTTAATAAAAATAAACCTCTGGGACCTTTAATGAAAAATAAATAAAAATATCTCTATATATATATATATATATATATATATATATATATATATATAAAAAAGGGGGTTGACTTGGGAGCTCTGGGCCCTTTAATAAAAAATAACAAAAAAAATATCTGAACAAAAATAACATGGGGTGGGAGCTGTGGTGGCTCAACGTGAATGGCACTGCGCTGACAAGCCGTTCACCTCTGCAGCCAAGGGTTCGGATCCCGGTCTCGGCTACATGTGAATTGAGTTTGGTGTTCTCAGCCCAGCTCCCGGTGGGTGTGCTATGCAAGGTACGCCTATGCTTAGTATGCCCACCCCCCCCAAAAAAAAACCACCACACTTGCACGCACACGAAATTGGTTTAACACACACGCACTTTGGCCATGAGGTCTCCTAAAATAAAGAGAGGCAAAGGACCTACAGGGCTGGCTGGGTGGGCTAGACTCCCTCATAGGGGGAGTCCCTCTGTCCCATCGGGCTCCCAAGTGGAGCAGGTGGGGTGAGTGGCAGGCCCCCCCCTCACACCCGCCATTGCCACCGGGGGCATGGAGAAGGATGGCAATTGCCTCCGGGGGGATGGTCTGCCTACTCCCAACTCCTGCAGTCCGACTTCACGCACAAAATACACTTTAAAAAATAAATTAAAGAAAAACAAACAACCTGGGGAAAATATAAAATGTTTATAACATTTTTATAAGCAAAAAGGTTGTCATCTGGGGCCCTCTGGGCCCTTTCATAATAATATTATATTTTTTTATATATATATATATATTATATATATATATATATATATATATATATATATATATATATATATGTGTGTTAAAAAAATAACAAAAAAAATATAAAAATATATAATTTTTTGTACTTTTTTTTTAAAAAGGGGGGGTTGTCATCTGGAGCCCTGGGGATCTCCGGGCCACTGGGGACCTCCAGACCCCTAAAAAAAAAACATTGGCCCTTTAATAACAAAAAATATGGGGGGTTGCCACCCGGGGCCCTGGGGGCCTCTGGGCCCCTGGGGACCTCCGGACTGCTAAAAAAAATTAAATTCCAAAAATTGGCCCTTTAATAAAAAATAATAAAAAAATAAACTAAAAAATATATATATAAAAAAAAAGAGGGGGGTTACCATCTGGGGCGCTGGGGGGCCTCCAGGCATCTGGGCACCTCCGTACCCCCGGGCCCCTTACAGGTGTACTGCCTGTACCCCCCTGATGGCGGCCCTGGGTGTAATGTCAGCATGTGAAAAATGACATTCTGAAGGAAAAAAGCCGTTTAAAACTGACTCGCGGCTATAATGAATTGTCGGCTCCCGGCAATTGCAGGAGAATTCATTCATAAAAAACACCAAAAAAAAGCATGGGGGTCCCCCCAAATTCAATAACCAGACCCTTTAGGTCTGGTATGGATATTAAGGGGAACCCCGCCGTCAATTTTCTAAAAAAAATGACGTGGGGTTCCCCCCAAATATCCATAACCAGACCCTTCAGGTCTGGTGTGGAATTTAAGGGGAACTCCACCCCAAATAAAAAAAAATGGCCTGGAGTCCCCCCTAAAATCCACACCAGACCCCTTGAATGAATGAATGAATGAAAACTTGTATAGCGCGGCACATGCGAACTGAATCGCCTCTGGGCGCTTGTTGTTCCTGTCTCCTTTGATATCAAAAGAGAAAAGTCTTGACCTTTTTCCTAAATGCTAGGTGGTTCTCCTCCAACCGAATGCTGGTTGGTAAAGCGTTCCATAGTCTTGGACCTTGGACCGCGAATCTTCTTTCT
The DNA here is from genome assembly GCA_029574335.1 of Rana kukunoris. Classification (NCBI taxonomy): domain Eukaryota; kingdom Metazoa; phylum Chordata; class Amphibia; order Anura; family Ranidae; genus Rana; species Rana kukunoris. The sequence goes on along the minus strand of CM056049.1, from coordinate 238,421,258 downwards.
CCTTTGGACTTGAAGTTGGCTTTCGGAACCTGGAGCAGGTTCTGATTCGTGGATCGCAGAGCGCGATTGGGATTATGCGTTTTTATTATTTCGCATAAATAAAGGGGGGCATTCCCATGGACACATCTATGCGTAAGACAGAGAGCTTTGAAAGCAATTCTGTCTTTGACTGGCAGCCAATGAAGGGCTCTCAGTGAAGGTGAGATGGATTCCCAGGGTTTTTTTTCCCAGTCACAAGTCTGGCGGCCGTATTCTGAACGACTTGCAGACGAGCGATTTGGTACTTGGGGAGGCCGAGGTAAAGGGCATTTGCATAATCCAGTCTGGAGTTAACAATAGCTCCTACCACGACCGCTAAATCTTCTTTAGGGATGAACGGAGTGAGTCTGCGTAGTAGGCGTAGTAGATGGTGAGATCCACTGACTACTGACCCTATTTGTGCGTCCATTGTCATAAAGGAGTCAAAAATGACCCCTAGGCTTTTGACTTTGGCGCTAGGGGTGATGAACTTGCCCAGAATGGGCGAGGGGGTCCACGCTGTTGAAGGTTGATTCCTACGCTTGGCGTGAAACAGGAGAAGTTCTGTTTTCGCTCCATTGAGTTTAAGATGACTCTTTGTCATCCAATCCTCTATCAAGAAGAGGCAAGTCTCTAGATTGAGATGGTGATCCTGTCTATTGCAGATGCGGAAATACAATTGTGTGTCGTCTGCGTATGAGTGATAGAGCAGTTTTTTGCTGCTGATAATCTCAAAAAGAGGACGAAGATAGATGTTAAACAGCACTGGTGACAGAGGCGATCCTTGAGGGACTCCGCATGTTACTGTGCGTTTTTCTGACGTAAAAGGTCCTAACTTTACTGTTTGCGATCGGTTTTCCAGAAAAGAGGAGAACCAAGATAAATCGCCTTCTGCGACTCTGGCTACTTCAGCAAGCCGAGTCAGTAACAGTTTGTGGTCTACAGTGTCAAAAGCTGCACTTAGGTCCAACAGAACTAGAAGACAAGATTCTCCTTCGTCTGCGGCCTTGAGAACATCGTCCCATACTTTCAGCAATGCTGTTTCCGTCCCGTGTCCGGGGCGGAAGCCTGATTGTAATGGGTCAAGTAGCTTGTAGGTATCTAGATGCTGTTGCAGCTGTTGTACCACTACTTTCTCCATTATCTTGGAAAGTACGTTGAGGGTTGTTATGGGACGGCGGTGGAGTGGGTTCTTGGGGTCCAGGGAGGGTTTCTTCAGGATGGGTTGGATTATACCCTCTTTCAACTGTGTGGGCACTTTGCCCTCCAGAAAAGACTGGTTGATAAACTGCGTGATGGGAGGAGCCAGGATGTCGGCGCATTCCTTCAGCAGTTTTGTGGGGATAATGTCATTCGGCGCTGTGCTATTTCGCAGAGTACAAATGACATTCTTAGTGGTCTCGATGGAGATGGGTTCTAGGGTAAACTTACCTGATATAGGAGAATTACTATGGGTGCTGTGTGAGAGGCTGCAGGGGGGGCTGAGGGGGGAATTGTTTTGCTGAATGCTTTCACGGATTGCCTCGATTTTATTAATGAAGTAATCCGATAGTTCATTGCAAAATTCTTGTGTATCCGAACTGGGGGCTTTGATGCATTCTGGATCCATGGTCTGGGTGACCATCTTGAAGAGTTCGCGGGGACGGTTAATGGCACCGTTGATAGCCTCCGAAAAATAATTTTTCTTGGCTTGGAAAATTCCTTTGTGGTATTTTCTTGTCGCTGCCTTGTAGATGGATAGGTTTAGGTCTGAGGAACATCTTTTCCAGGCAGATTCTGCCCTTCTGCGTTCTTGCTTCAGTAACGACAGCTGGTTGTTAAACCAACTGCGGTTGTTTTTTCCGGATGCGGGTACTTCGTTTCGGCGCTACCAAGTCAGCTGACTGTAGCATAGCCGAGTTAATGGCTTCCAGAGTTTCAACGGCCGTTTGATGCGGCTGAGTTGTTTCTATTTTTTTCCTTAAAGTCGTTTTGAAGAGTTCCGAGTGGAGCTTCTTCTGACATCTAGTCCAGTGTGTTGTCACTGGATTTGATGTTTGTGTTGCGGGGGGGATGGTGGAAATACTGAATATAATTGCATGGTGGTCTGTCCATGGTAACTTTTCATTTTCCCAAATCTTTATTTCCAGAGTTTGTCTGAAAATAAGATCAAGTGTGTGACCTGAAGTATGTGTGGGCCCACATACTAGTTGCTGCAATCCTAATCCTTCCAGGTGGTCAATACAGGCGTCGGCAATGGGGTCTAGTGAGGAGTTGGCCCAGAGATTGAAATCCCCGAGCAGCAAAAGATGTTTGCTGTTAAGGGTATAAGTGGAGAAAAAATCTGTCCATGATGATAGCAGCTGCGATTTTGGGCCTGGCGGCCTATAGCAGAGCAGAATGTGGATGGTCTCCTTTGTGTTTGCTTGCAGTTGCAGAGTAAGGGTTTCCATGAATGGAAGAGGGTTTTGGCGGACTGGTTTGGTGATCGTAAGATGAGTCTTGTGGATCACCGCCAGGCCGCCTCCTCTTTGCCCTATTCTGTTTTCCGTTATAATACGGTAATTTTCTGGCACCAATTCACCTAGAATGGTGTTACAGTCGGCTGTGAGCCAGCTCTCTGTAATAAAAAGGCAGTCTAGATCCTTTTGTTGAATAAAGTCGCGGATTTCTAGTCGGTGTTTTACTGCCGATCTTGTGTTGATCAGAGCACATGATATGTGCTTGGGTTGGGGTAAATGGCTGAAATGTCTGACCGTCGATCTATGATCGATTCTCAATAGTCGCTCAGTTCTTAGGGCCTTTTTGGTGATGGCTGGAAGTATTGCGGCGCATTGCCTCAAACTCCAAATGGTATCGGCAGAATATTGCCGACTTACCATGATCGCCACTACACCGGGGAGGGGGGGGGGTTTGGGGCAGTGGGGAGAGGAAATTACTGGCTCCTCTCTCCTGGCTTGGTCCAGAGGAAGGCAAAAAACCCTTTCAGAGCTCGGCCAATATGCTCCGGTAGGGAAAAAATTCCTTCCTGACCCCTGTAAGAGGCGATCGGTTGACCCCTGGATCAAGCTACTGTGAGTTGGGACGACGAGGGGGCTAGGGCTGAGAGGGAGAAACTTGTTGCTGGCCTGGTGGCTGCCTGTTCAGGGATGAGGGCTGACAGGGGGAGCTGAATGATCTGGGCTGAATGGGTGAAGGGTGGGCAACAGGGCAGGGTAACTGTCCTACCAGGATAAGGGGGAGGTTTGCCTGGGAGCAGGGTGAGGACCCTGAAAACGTGGGGAGCGGCGCGCCGTTAGGCCGCGAGTGAAGCCGCGGTCTTTCCTAGACCGCGGCCCCGCGATTCAGAACGGCCTGGCGCGGTGCTCCCGAATGAGCCCCGGAACGGCGGAAATAACCGCAAGGTGGTGGCGGGGGGAGGGGGCCCTTGTCTGCCTCCTGGGATCGAGTGCTGCGGCTTGTCCTGAGAAGGACAGCCGCCCACAGTGCCAGGGAGACAGGTAGCGCTTACCTTCCAAAGGAGGGGAGAAATGCTGGAGAGAGGCTAGAACTGGAAGCTGGAAACTGGAGGGGAGGCAAGGTGCAGAAGCAGGCTGGAGCTGGAGCAAGGGGAGGGCTGAGCTAGGAAGAACCCTGCCTGTCTGACTACCTGCTACGCCTGCCTGGAGCTATGACTCACCCGTTCCTACTCCTAGGAACGAGCGCCGCTTGAACTCCTGCTGCTAATCCTCCTACCTCACTCACTGACTGAGGACTGTACAATGAGAACAGGATGAAGTAACGACCTTGACCTGGCCGGCTACAGAAAAGAGGGGGGGACAGAGCATGGCCCCCCCTCTCCTGAACCGCACCAGGCCACATGCCCTCAACATTGGGAGGGTGTTTTGGGGTGCCCCCCAAAACACCTTGTCCCCATGTTGATGAGGACAAGGGTCTCTTCCCCACAACCCTTGCCCGGTGGTTGTGGGGGTCTGCGGGCAGGAGGCTTATCGAAATCTGGAAGACCCCTTTAACAAAGGGGCCCCCCAGATCCCTGCCCCCCCTGTGTGAAATGGTAATGGGGTACACTGTACCTCTACCATTTCACCAAAAAAAAAATGTCAAGGGTTAAAAACGACAAGAGGGGAAATATCAAAAGCATCAGGGTGTGGACCCCGAAAGTCAGGTCCAGGTGACCAGAAGCACAAGGGCAAGAGAATATACTTAAGATATTGTTTTTTGCTTCAAGGACTCTTGACATGTGTATGATGGTTTTTTTTTTTTTTTTTTTTTTTTTTTGTGCTTTGTTTTTTTGTTTTTGGACCCCAGCATAAGCTTAGCTCCCGGATGGGAATATTTTTCCCCAACAAGATGCTTTGATGGCTTATAGTTTGTATGCTATGGATTATGTTGTTTGATTGCTCCCTGCACCTCAGGGTTGCTGGAGGAAAAGAAAGGGGAATGAAATGGGGGGAAAAAAGGGAAGGGGGGGGGAAAAAAAAAAAGAAAGAAAAAAGAAAGAAAAGAGGAAGTATTATTATTATTATTATATATGGGCCAGATTCAGCAAAGGTTACGCTGGCGGATCGAGTGATCCGCCAGCCTAACTGTGGCTTTGAGCCGGCGTTTCTGTTTTCTGTAACCAGAAAACAAGAAACGCCGGGTTGAAGTTCCGATGCGAGCAGCGTAACTGAGTTTCGCCATCGCATCGTTACTTCAACTTAAAAATGGCGCCGGGGGCGTTCCCGCCGATTTACGCTCAAAAAATATGTTAATGAGCGGAAATCGGCAATTCACGATCGAAATCCGGCGCGACGCAATGACGATACGACGTTTCCGGACGGGATACGCGGCGCATAGATATACCTACATGGGGCTGGAGTATCCTATGTTAGGTATAGGCGTCGTCATCGCGTCGGGAAAAAAAAAAAAAACGTCGCTTGCGTAAAACGGTCATGAATGGGAATGTGACGTCATTGACGTTCATTCACAGATTTTGGAGCATGCGCACGGGGATGTTTTGACACTCGACGCATGCGCAGTACGTTGGCGGCGGGATCGCGCGTAGTTAGCATACTACACGCCCCGTACCCGCGACATTTGAATTCCGCCGGCTCATTTGTGATGCGCTGCCGCAACTTTAGGAGCAAGTGCTTCGTGAATGACAGCACTTGCTCCTAAAATTTCGGCAGCGCAACGCAAATCAGAAGCGTTACTCCAGAGCAAAGATGCTCTGGAATACGTGAATCTGGCCCTATGTGTTTTTTTTTTTTTTTTTTTTTTTTTTTCTCTTGTTGGGGTTTTTTTTTTTTTTTTTTTCTTTCAAATATACGGGTCAATGCTTTATAAATATGTTTTTCTTTTCTAGGTTGCGGGTGGGAGTAGTGGCTTTTCTGTTATCCTGACGTAATAAATATTTAGTTTTTTGACCATTTCACGGGTCTTTCCCACGTACCCTATACTGTGTCTAACCTGGGTGTTTTTCAGGGTTATCTTCTTCTGCCCTTGTACACCCGGCTGGACACAATTTGAGGAGCCCCTCTGCAGCGGCAGAGGAGTGCTCGATCGGTTAATTGTATATATCTAGCCTGTTCCTTCAGGAGACTTTTTTCTTTCTCTCTCCCTTCTTTTTTTTTTTTCTCTTCTCTCTCTGGGGGTTTTATTGACATTGCGCCGAAATGGCTTATTATTCATTAGGCAAACACCCTACCCTGATCTCACATAACCTAAGGGGACTCAACATTCCTGAAAAGAGGGTATTACTTTTAAGAGAATTAAAAAAAGCTCAACCTGCTTTTGTGTTTATCCAAGAGACCCACTTTCAATCATCCTCTGTACCTAGATTATTTGACAGACACTTCCCTGAGGTATATCATGCGCCAAACCCTAACTCTAAGTCCAAAGGTGTATCTATTCTGTTGCATAAACACGCAAATTTTAAAGTGTCCAAGCAATATAAGGACCCTAAGGGGCGATTTTTGTTTCTCAAAGGAATGTGGCATAATAGAGAGATCACTTTGGCAAACGCTTACTTCCCTAACTCAGGCCATCTTACATTTTGCCGATACTTAATAGACGAACTAAAGGGATTTGCCACTGGCTGTATTATTTTAGGTGGGGACTTTAATATCCCACTGTTACCCCTACAGGATACCTCAAATGGTAGGTCTAGCATTTCATATTCTATTATTCAGAAAATTAAATCACAGCTGAATTCTTTGGCCTTGGTGGATGCTTGGCGCCTGGTATATCCAACGGGCAGAGACTATACGTATTATTCCCCGTTGCATAAAAAGCACTCTCGTATTGATTATGTGTTCATTTCACAACGTGATTTACCTTTGCTCCAGGCAGCCAATATAGGCATACAATCCCTTTCGGATCATTGCCCGGTATCGATTACCCTCTCACAATCAGATAGGCCTTCTAGATCATGCAACTGGCGGTTGAATTCCACCCTATTGACGGACCCCTTTACTTGTCAACAGATTCACGAGGCGCTCAAATTATATTTTGAGCTTAATACCACAGAAGATATGTCACCTTTGACAATTTGGGAGGCCCATAAGTGCGTTATACGCGGAGAAATTATGCGCCTAGGTTCTATTAAGAAAAGAGAAGCGGAAAAAGTTACCTCGGCATTGGCGGAAAAAATTTCCCTCTTGGAAAGCCAACATAAACAGTCACATTTAGAGGCGCTTATGTTGGAACTGTCAAAAACGCGGGAAAAACTTAATTCCATACTTGATCTTAAAGCTAAACGTATTCTCTATTTTAAGAAGGGCTTTCATTATGAACATGGGGATAAGTGTGGGAAATACCTGGCAAAAACCCTTAAAACAATTTCTCATGCACATTCCATTCTTTCTATTAAGACTTCTAAGGGCCAACTTATACAAAAAACGGACCAAATTGCGGCACAATTTCATGCTTTTTACACTAAGCTTTATAATCTCCCTGCGATACATAAACCCGCGGAGCTTCAAGGAAATAGAGAATCCGTTTTGCGAGAATACATTATGGACAGTGGTATGCCTACTTTATCTTCGGCCGAGTGCGATTTCTTGGAAATGCCGATCTCAGAGGAAGAACTTATGGTGGCAATTAAAACTCTAAAACCGGGCAAGAGTCCAGGCCCAGATGGGTTTACAGCCCATTATTACAAAACTTTTATAGACACCCTGAAAGCTCCCTTACTCCGTGCCTTGGATTATTTCCGAACTTCCTCATCAACCTCAAGCACTTTTACGACGGCATATGTAACACTGATCCCTAAACCCTCGAAGGACCCTACTGATTGTACAAGTTACAGGCCAATCTCATTGTTGAATTTGGACCTAAAAATATTGGCAAAATTATTGGCATCTAGATTGACACCATTCCTTTCAAAACTTATAGGCCCAGAACAGGTGGGATTCATGCCAGGAAGGGAAGCACGGGATAATGTCATAAAAGCCCTTAATCTGGTTCATTTTGCACATACTCAGGGAATTGAGGGCCTTCTCCTCTCAACTGATGTGGAGAAGGCTTTCGATCGCGTCGCATGGGACTATATGTTTGCTACCTGCAGACATATTGGGCTAGGATCTCACATGATGGCGTGGATATCGGCTTTATATTATAAACCTCGGGCACAGCTTAAAATCAATGGCACTCTTTCAGAAGCAGTGGATATAAACAATGGCACAAGGCAGGGATGTCCTCTTTCCCCTCTTTTATTTAATTTATCTTTAGAGCCTTTTATTCGCACAGTTAATGCAAATCCGGAGATAAAGGGTTTTCAGATAGGCCAGCGTGACTTTAAAATGGCAGCATATGCGGACGACCTTTTATTTTTTTTGACACGGCCTGATGACTCAATTCTGAACCTTTCTAAAGCCTTTAATATTTTCAGCTATATTTCCAATATGAAAATTAATGATTCTAAATCAGAAGCCCTTAATCTTACACTGTCACCCGATTCCTTAGAGAGTGCTCGCTCTTCCAGCTCGTTTAAGTGGGTAACGTCATCTATTACCTATCTAGGAATTAAACTGGCGGCTAACTTTGGAGATATCTATAACATTAATTTCCCCCCCTTGTTAAAAAAAATTCAAGTAGATCTTAAAGGTTGGACCTCTAGACCTTTCTCCTGGTTTGGCAGAGCTGCCTTATTGAAGATGGTAATCTTACCCAGAATCTTATATTATTTTCATACTTTACCTATTCCACTTCCAGGTCTTTTTTTTAAAAGACTTCAGGCTATTGTACGTACTTTTATTTGGAAGGGGCAAAAACCTCGGATAAAGCTGGATACGCTCTCAAAATTTAAGGATGAGGGGGGTATAGGTCTGCCGGATTTCAAACTCTATTACTCCGCGATGCATCTAGCTAGAATTGTGGACTGGAACTGTCATAGGGAGCAGAAGGATTGGGTTACATTAGAGGAAACATTTTCCACACTACATCTTAGATTCCTACCTTGGATTCCTTGGGGGAAACTCCCGCAGAGTTTGCAGCAGCATCCCTTGGTGGGGTCTACGCTTAGAGTGTTTCATAGGATGTTGAAATATCATAAATTGTCCTCATGTCCCGGTCCACTTACCCCTATTACACGTAATCCTGATTTCATGCCGGGGATGGACTTGCATCTTTTGGCATCAACCGATCAATCGATGCCCCTCTTAATGATACATTGTTTTGAGGCTAACACCTTAAAATCTTTTGATTCCCTTAAAAAGGAGATAAATTCTCAGAGCTCTCTCTCATTCTGGACTTACCGCCAGCTGCATAACTATACACAGGTTTCCAAGACTAAAAAACAATTTCTTAGACCGATAACTCCCTTTGAACAAATTTGCTTGGCTGGAGCTCTGGTTCCGAGATCGACTTCTCTCATGTATTCCTGGCTTCAACTAGATAGGGGGGGGGTTAGCTTCCGGAATACGAGTACAATGGGAAAATGCGCTTAAAACAAACTTTACTGATAAGCAATGGAAAGGTGCCTGCATTTTTGCCCATAAGTGTGCGATTGGCACGAGATTGCAGGAAATGTCGTATAAACTTTTGACACAATGGTATGCTACTCCGGACAAAATAAAAAAGTGGTACCCGCTGACATCGGATTCTTGCTGGAGATGTGAGCAAGACCCGGGTACCATTTTTCATATTTGGTGGGAGTGTTCGTGTCTGAGACCTTTCTGGGATAGGGTGTGTGAAATGATCAGGGCCATTACGGATACCACAATCTCTCTTACGCCTGCATGTTGCTTACTCCACATTGCCGACTGCTCTATGCAACATTATAAAAAATCATTGACTAGACATCTATTGAACGCAGCAAAAGTTTTGATTCCCAGGCACTGGAAATCGAAACATATCCCTTCCATATCGGAATGGTTTAGCTCCATAGAGAATATTCATCAAATGGAGGAAACTGTAGCAATTGCCAGGGAATCGTCAGAAAAATTCAATCAGACATGGTTACCCTGGGTGACGTTCAGGTATTCTAATCAATAGTTACAATTTTATACGGCATGAGATTGTGGTCCTGACTCTGATCATTTCCTCTCCACTCTTCGTGGTAGGTAGAAGACGTTAGATAGTTCGTTGCACTACGGTGTCTTTGGCCCCCCTTTCCCTCTCTTTCTCTTTTTTCTTTTTTTTCTCTCCTTTTTTTTTTTTCCTTTTCTTCTCTCCTTTTAGTATTAGTTAGTAGAGGGTAATATCCTAGATAAGTGATGTTTCCCTGTGCTTTTCTTTGTTATAAGATATAAAAGTTGCTTACTTTCAGAGTATGTATTTGATATGTTTTGACTATGTGTTATTGTGTGGTACTTAGGTACCCTGGCTGTAATTTGTACTCTGATTTTTTTTTTATTTTTTTTTATTTTTCTCTAATAAAAAAAGAAAGATTGTAAACTAAAAACGACAAGAGCCGGTTTTTGACAAGTCCTTTATTATCTTCTTTCTTCTTCTTTTCTTCTTTCCTTTGGGTTTCTTCCTCCATCTTCTTCTTCTTCCTCTGCTTCTGTCTTGGGTCTTCTATTCCCGCATCTTGACCAGCGTGTTCTTCCATCTTCTTCTCCTTCCGCTGTCCTTCTCGTCCGCATCTTCTTCTTCTTGTTCTTCTTCGCCGGAGCCGCCGCTTCCAATTGAAATCCCCGCTGTCTGCCGGACCACGCCCCCCTCTGATGCCACGGGCAAGCTCTTAGGAGTGTGCTGCAAGTGCGTCAGAGGGGGGCGTGGTCACATGTCAGAGGGCGGGCAATTCAATTGGAAGCGGCGACTCCGGCAAAGAAGAAGCCGCGCACAAGCTTCCAATTGAATTGCCCGCCCTCTGACATGTGACCACGCCCCCCTCTGACGCACTTGCAGCACACTCCTAAGAGCTTGCCCGTGGAGTCAGAGGGGGGGCGTGGTCCGGCAGACAGCGGGGATTTCAATTGGAAGCAGCGGCTCCGGCGAAGAAGAACAAGAAGAAGAAGATGCGGACGAGAAGGACAGCGGAAGGAGAAGAAGATGGAAGAACATTCCGGGCAAGATGCGGGAATAGAAGACCCAAGACAGAAGCAGAGGAAGAAGAAGAAGATGGAGGAAGAAACCCGAAGGAAAGAAGAAAAGAAGAAGAAAGAAGATAATAAAGGACTTGTCAAAAACCGGCTCGTTTGTCGTTTTTAACCCTTTACAATTATTTTTTTGGTGAAATTGTAGAGGTACAATGTACCCCATTACCATTTCACACAGGGGGGGGGGCAGGATCTGGGGGGCCCCTTTGTTAAAGGGGTCTTCCAGATTTCGATAAGCCTCCTGCCCGCAGACCCCCACAACCACCGGGCAAGGGTTGTGGGGAAGAGACCCTTGTCCTCATCAACATGGGGACAAGGTGTTTTGGGGGGCACCCCAAAACACCCTCCCAATGTTGAGGGCATGTGGCCTGGTGCAGTTCAGGAGAGGGGGGGGGCCGCGCTCTGTCCCCCCCTCTTTTCTGCGGCCAGCCAGGTCAACGTGATCGGATAAGGGGTCTGGTGTGGATTTTAGGGGGGACTCCACGCCATTTTTTTTTTTAATTGACGGCGGGGTTCCCCTTAATATCCATACCAGACCTAAAGGGTCTGGTTATTAAATTTGGGGGGACCCCACGCTTTTTTTTTTCGTTTTTTTTATGAATGAATTCTCCTGCAATTGCCGGGAGCCGACAATTCATTATAGCCGCGAGTCAGTTTTAAACGGCTTTTTTGCTTTGAAAAATGTAATTTTGTGCAAAGACAGTTCTAACCACAGGAAACATGCGCTTTTTCACATGCTGACATTAGAGCCCCCCATAGTACGAAATTTAAAGAAAAATAACACTTTTATTATTGCACTTTTAGCATTAGTAAAATCACTGCTCCCGAAAAAACGGCCGTTTTAAAAAATAAAAAAAGCATTGATACATGTCCCCTGGGGCAGGACTGAGGTCCCCAAACACTTTTTAGGACAAAACTTGCAGATTAGCCTTTAAAATTCACAATTAAGATTTCCCCCCATAGACTTTAACAGGGAGTTTGGCGGTGGCTTTACTTATCAATTGCATTGCGCTGCTGCTGCGGCCGGTTCATGCGCCTAATTAAGGCTTCATCCAGCGTACTAATTAAGGCATGTACCGGCGCAGCGCAGCTTCAATAGTAAATCACCCCCACTATTCCTACACATGCAGATGTGGTGTCTTGCTAGATGCCCTTCCCTTCATGGCTGTCTACCATTAGAAGTTGCAGAGTCTGCCAATTAGCATTGCAACCATCTATGGGTGTCCTGGCCCTAATCCTCTCTCCCAAAGTTCTGTTCAAGAGAAATAAAATCTCTTTTCATTTAAGAAGTGGCGTCCATGAATATACCTTAGGCCGCTTACACACGAGGAAACATATCCGATGAAAACGGTCTGATAGACCGTTTTCATCGGACATGTCTCCTGGGATGTTTTGGTTTGATCTGTGTACACACGATCAAACCAAAATCCCCACAAACAGACAGTGCGGTGACGTGCCGGTGACGTTGACGCCGCCACGTCACCGAACCAGGAAGTAAAATACTTCCACGCATGAGACTATCTAATAAAGGGTGTGAGCCGATGATTGTTTGAGCAAAATGGACAATTTGAAGGTATTTAAAATATTCATTTGAGGGGAGTTTATTATGAGATTGTAGATTGGAAAATGACTTCAAGGAGGTGCTGGTAGCAAGGTCCAGCTGCAAGCCAAAGCTGGAAGGAAGCTGGTTCAGTAAAGGCTGGGTATAAGTGTGTGTGACCAAGATAGGAAAGTAATGGTGAGTGTAGGGATTTTAATTTGAATGAGCCACATAACTGATCCCATAGTTTAGGAGAATGGAGAGTTTTTTTGTTTTTTTTTATGGGGGCGTGAGCTAAGGGAAGCAGCCATAACAGGTTGGTTACTGTTAATGGGACAATATCTACTGCCTCCAAACTTACCCATAACGGAATTTTTTATTTTTTTTTGTGTGTAAAAGAGTGATTTGGGCCAGCTGGGCAGCATGGTAGTATCAAAGAACGTTTGGTATCCCCAAACCACCACTAAGTTTACTGCAAAGTAGAATAGACCTTGACGCCCTAGGTTTGATGGTTTGATGGTGCCCCAGATATATTTTAAAACTTGCGTTTGTACAATTCGATGGAAATAGGGGGGTATCGCGATCAGGAGGACTTTATAAAGATATAGAAGTTTAGGAAGTAGCGACATCTTTACGAACACGACCATGAAACACACAACGGTTGCCAAGTATTTAGCAGGGAGGTCAAATGTGACAACATAGGGAGATAGTTAGCTTGAAAAAGATGTGTTGGGTTACTAGTCAATTTAATCCCAAGATAAGGAATTGATGATCTAGACCAGGGGTGAGCAAACTTTTTGAGTCGAGGGCCGCAATGGGTTCATATATTGGACCCGGGGGCCGGACCATATATATATTTTTAATACTGTACTGTATTAAATACTGTACTTTATATATACACATAGCAATAGGGTACAGCGGTACAGTATAAAAAATATGTATATAAAAGTACAGTGTTTAATACAGTACAGAAACTTAACAATTGATTTTGCCTAATAACTTTTGTTAGCTAGTAAAGAGTATCATTAAATTTCAACTCCAATCTCCTTTATCTTGTTGCTGCGCAGCTAGACCGCCCTTACTGAATCCATGCTGGGGCTTGGAGTTCTTCTGGGAGCTGGCCATAGACCTGTGGGTCCTGCTGGCCATCACCAACTCCCAGCAGAATCTACAGGCCATGGCCATCTCCCAGCAGGACCCACAGTGTTGAGGCCTAGGCCTACCCCAACCACTCACAAAGTAGAAATAAAATTGATACTGTGTAATGCTCCTCTTACCTTAACTATGAGTACTGTAGCTGGCTCCCGCATCCTCTGTGGCTGCCTCCTGTGGGTGGCTGGCCGACACCCTGCTGTGGCTGGCTCCCTGGTGTGGGTGGCATCCTTCTGCCGATGGTGACCATGGCTGGGTGGCTCCTGTAAGTGGCTCCTGTAAGTGGCTGGCTGAATCCCTGCTGTGGGTGGGTTACCGTGGCTGGCTGGTTTCCTGGTGTGGGTGGCTTGCTCCCTGCTGTGGGGCAGTGGGTGGCTGGCATGGTCCACCCCTGCTGTAGGGTGGTGGGTGGCTGGCGCCTGGCTCCCTGCTGCAGGTGGATGGCCTGGCTCCCTGCTGCAGGAGGATGGCCTGGCTCCCTGCTGCAGGTGGATGGCCTGGCTCCCTGCTGTGGCTCAGTGTGTGGGTGGCTGGCACAGTACCCCCTGCTGTGGCGGACAGAGGGGGGCGGCGGACAGAGGGGGACGGGCGGACAGAGGGGGGGTGGCCTGACAGTGGGACAGGCGGACAGAGGGGGGTATGCTGACAGAGGGACGGGTGGACAGAGGGGGGGTAGGCTGACAGAGGGACGGGCGGACAGAGGGGGGTGGGCTGACAGAAGGGCGGTCAGACAGAGGGGGACGGGCTGACAGAGGGGGACGGGCTGACAGAGACACGCGTACAGAGGGGGGGTGGGCTGACAGAGGGACAGGTGGACAGAGGGGGGTGGGCTGACAGAGGGACAGGTGGACAGAGGGGGGTGGGCTGACAGAGGAACAGGCGGACAGAGGGGGGTGGGCTGACAGAAGGGCGGTTGGACAGAGGGGGACGGGCTGACAGAGGGGGATGGGCTGACAGAGACAGGCATACAGAGGGGGGGTGGGCTGACAGAGGGACAGGTGGACAGAGGGGGGTGGGCTGACAGAGAAATAGGCGGACAAAAGGGGGTGGACTGACAGGTGGACAAAGGGGGGTGGGCTGACAGGTAGACAGAGGGGGGTGGGCTGACAGGTGGACAGATGGGGGTGGGCTGACAGGTGGACAGATGGGGGTGGGCGGACAGAGGGACAGGCGGATGGGATGACAGAGGGACGTGGGCTGACAGAGACAGGCGTACAGAGGGGGGGTGGGCTGACAGAGGGACAGGTGGGCAGATCGGGGTGGGCTGACAGGTGGATGGATGGGGTGGGCTGACAGGTGGATAGATGAGGGTGGGCGGACAGAGAGACAGGCGGATGGGCGGATGGGCTTACAGATGGGGGTGGGCTGACAGGTAGACAGAGGGGGGTGGGCAGACAGAGGGACAGGTGGACAGAGGGGGGTGGGCTGACAGAGAAATAGGCGGACAAAGGGGGGTGGGCTGACAGGTAGACAGATGAGGGTGGGCGGATGGGCGGATGGACTGACAGATGGGGGTGGGCTGACAGGTGGACAGATGGGGGTGGGCGGACAGAGGGACAGGCGGATGGGCTGACAGAGGGACGTGGGCTGACAGATAAAAAACAAATACAGATTCTAAAAAATATGTCTCAGCTAAATGTGCATGTGCAGATGAACTGGCTGATGAAATTGCACTGTCGCCATAATCAATGAGACAGCTAAACAAAGCAGAGAGGAGTGGGCTGAGAGAAACCCCACAGCGCACTAGCAAGAGACGTATGACTCCGGCAGCAAGATGGTAGGATGATACGATCACCCACAGTCTCAGACCAGCCAGGCCCGCCTGCTCGCATCCACACGCCAGCTCTGCCGAGCCAATTGAATGGCGCTCACGTGAACTCGAGTCCCAGAATGCCACAGCGGAACCACATGACCCTGGTCGGCCAATCACAGTGTGCTTGTGTAGACTACAATTCCCAGAAGCCACTGTATGCAGCCGGACTCTGCGGCCATGCCCCTGGCTGACTCCCTCTCAGTCACTAGCGCTCATTAGCGCTCCACTAGCGCTCCGCGGGCCGGATTAAAAGGTCCGCTGGGCCGTATACGGCCCGCGGGCCGTAGTTTGCCCAGTCCTGATCTAGACCAAGTGAAAGGGAAGTGCTCCTGTAGGTGGCTAAGTTCTTTTTGAGGGAAAGACACATTGAGAGCCTTTGATTTAGATTGGTTAACCTCAAGGCCAGAAACTATAGCAAACTTATTTAGGATCTGGGTAAGGTTTGGGAGGGTAGGGCATGGGGAGGTTACAAATAAAAGTGTATCATCAACAAATAGGCATATTTTGTTCTAGCGGCGGCGTTTGGTATGAATCATGAGCGGGAACTCCACACCAAATTTTAAATAAAAAATAAAAAAACAGCATGGGTTCCCCCCTAGGAGCATACCAGGCCCTTAGGTCTGGTATGGATTGTAAGGAGAACCCCACAATCCATACCAGACCTGTATCCAAGCATGCTGCCCGGCCGGTCAGGAAAGGAGTGGGGACGAGCGAGTGCCCCCCCTCATGAGCCGTACCAGGCCGCATGCCCTCAACATGGGGGGGTTGGGTGCTCTGG
Source organism: Rana kukunoris (assembly GCA_029574335.1). Taxonomy (NCBI): domain Eukaryota; kingdom Metazoa; phylum Chordata; class Amphibia; order Anura; family Ranidae; genus Rana; species Rana kukunoris. The sequence goes on along the minus strand of CM056049.1, from coordinate 238,405,452 downwards.
GCCCCCCACCCCAAAGTACCCTGTCCCCATGTTGATAAAGACAGGGCCTCTTCCCGACAACCCTGGCCATTGGTTGTCGGGGTAAGACATCATGCTCTGGGGCCCACGGAGGCCTATATAAATCTATGCGAGCCGCGCACCCGGCATTACAGCGGGAGGAAGCGTTGCGTCAACATAAGAAGAAAAGAAGGCAAAAGGCGGCAAAGAAGAGCGGGCTGCGCCACCGCTAGTAAGAGAGCTATAAAGAAGATAGCGGTGGCCAGCCCCCAAAGAAGCCACAGGAGAGTGAGCGGGAGAAGAACTGGGGAGCGCCGAGATGACAGCGGAGAGCGGAGAAGATGGAAGAAGATCCCCCTGTGTGTTTATTTTATTGACACTTTGCCTCCAGGAGAATAGGTAGGGGTACGATGTACCCCACACTTATTCACCTAGGGTGGGGGGCCGGTATCTGGGGGCCACTTATTAAAGGGGGCTCCCAGATTCCGATAAGCCCCTCCGCCCGCACACCCTGACAACCAATGGCCAGGGTTGTCGGGAAGAGGCCCTGTCCTTATCATCATGGGGACAGGGTACTTTTGGGTGGTAGGGCCACAGGGCGCCCCCCTGCCCCAGAGCACCCAACCCCCCCATGTTGAGGGCATGCAGCCTGGTACGGCTCAGGAGGGGGCGCTCGCTCGTCCCCACTCCTTTCCTGACCGGCCGGGCAGCGTGCTTGGATACGGGTCTGGTATGGATCGTGGGGGAACCCCCACGCTGGTTTTTCGGCATAGGGGTTCTCCTTACAATCCATACCAGACCTAAGGGCCTGGTATGCTCCTAGGGGGAACCCATGCCATTTTTTTATTTAAAATTTTGCGTGGAGTTTCCCCTCATGATTCATACCAAACGCTACATCTAGAATTGGCGGGAATCCAAGTCGGATCCCTGCCGCTTCTATGACGTGCTCGCTGGAATGTGCTTTTTCTATTCCAGCATGTGCTAGATGTCGGCACCATGTCGCCGAGAATCACCGTGATGCCGTTGTGCTGGAAACACATTCTCTGCGACAGGTACTGTATATCAAGAGATAAGAGGTGCATGGGTATTTTACGGGATAAAGCTAGATGTTGGAGCAAAATTACACGCCAAATATTGTCGCTAGCCTGCCTTCGGGGCATAAAGAGCACTCGGTCTTTGTGAATTTAACCACCTATAATTGGATTGATGTCCAGATTAGGTAGGAAAATAGGTTTATAATTGGACCAGAGGGAGTTGTCTGTGTTGGGTTTAGGGTTTTTGGATATGATAGCTGTCAACGTGTCTCTGCCAAAGGAATGATTTTTAAGTAAAGCATTAAAGGGATTTGAGAGAAGGGGAGGCTATAGTGGCAGAATTTTTTTTAAAGTACTGGAGAGTCCGTCAGGACCAGGGCTTTTATGAGGTTTAAGTGTTTTGATAGCGAGGAGTTCTTCCTCAGTCATGATAGGACTCTCCATGGACTCATAATTGGATTCTGATAATGTGGGTAAAGAAATATCTTGGAATAGGGTCTCAGACTGTGTTAGAGGGAAAGAGGCTTTTGCCTCATATAATTCAGATAGCCTTCTGCGTAACTCAGAGAGCACCTTAACAGGATTGCTGGTGTGGATATCCTTAGCCAGTTTAAGTCTAATAGGATTATGGGTCCACTCTGGGCGACAAAGTTGCCGGGAAAGTATCTGGTTTATTGGCCTTGGTATAGGTTGTGTGATTGGATCTGCGTATAGCTTTGTCAGCCGATTCTGCCAAAAGCAGATCCAATTCGGCCTAAGTTTTTCCCAAGGTAATTCTGTTGGGTTCGGTAGGAGAAGACTGAAATTGCAAAAAGTAGCGATGGAAATCTAATTCTAATTGTTGTAATTAAAAAATGTTATCGCGCTTAAACTGGGTTGAGACAGAAACACAGGTGCCACGGATTATAGGTTTGTGTGCCTCCCAAAGTAAGATAGGGGAGATATCAGGAGTTGTGTAAAAGATATTCCTTAAGGATGAGTTGAATGTCAAAGCAATGTAATTGGTTCGTAAGGTGGGCAACATTAATACACCAGATCCGATCCTTGGATTGTGGAATCAGGGAGGAGACCGTGGTAATTACTGAACAGTGGTCCAACCATGTATGAGGTTGTATGCTGGAACGGAGCAATATTGGAGAAGATGCGACTGGGATAAATATATGGTCGATCCTAGAAAAGGATTTGTGTGGGTATGAATAAAATGTATAATTTTTCCTTAAGGGGTTACATTCCCTCCCTCCAAGTATTGAGGCTTGTTGAAGCAGGGTACAGGAGCATATGGAGGGTGAGAATTGTTCAGAAGCATATGGAGATTTATCTAAATGCGTATGTAACACTAGGTTGATTGATGCCACCGAAAGAAAGCTCTATTTGTGGGAAAAAAAGAACGTAAATTTTGTTTGGGAGCCACATCGCACGACCGCGCAATTGTCAGTTAAAGGGACAGGTGCCGAATCGCAAAAAGTGTCCTGGTCTTTGACCACCCAAATGGTCCGGGGCTGAAGTGGTTAAGATACTCTAAAACAACGTTCAGTAATAAACTAAAACTAAAATATGAAAAAAAAATCAAATGTGTCCAACATAAACAAATAGAGAGAATAGTAATAGGTAATACAGGCCTGAACCTGTGCAACCCCCCGAGGGTAAAGGGGGACTTCGCAGGCAATCTCCTAGGTCCTAGGACAGTGATGGTGAACCTTGGAACCCCAGATGTTTTGGAACTATATTTCCCATGATGCTCATGCACTCTGCAGTGTAATCGAGCATCATGGGAAATGTAGTTCCAAAACATCTGAGGTGCCAAGGTTAGCCATCACTGTCCTAAGAGATGCCTACCACAGTACAGTTCCCCTAGGACTTTGGTTGAAAAAGAAAACAAAAGAACGTCAGCAAGAATGTGTAAAAGGAAAAAAGAAAATAAATAATAATAAAAAAAACTCACCTTAAAAAACAGCCAAGTATTTGGTAATGAAAAAGGACAATTAAATGATTACTCATGTGTGCTCAACGGGGGGAATGCATCCTCGGGTCGGTGGTACTATCTCTTGGTAAGCAAGAAGGTGTACCTTTACAGATGGAAGATGGACCAGGTTGAGGACGTTAACCCCTTGATAACATTTCCTAAGTTGTGGGGACCCCTAACAGTAAAATTATTTTTGTATCGTGGGTTGTTAACACCCAAGGCAAGGCAAGTAATTTGCACCCCTCACCCATAGTCATTTAGTGCTCCCAGATTCCTTTCCACTCGTACAGTATTAAAACCCCTTATGGTACATTTTAGGATGTACCACACTTTCTCTTTGTTCTCCTTTCTTTCCCTTTCACCTCTCTCTATCCTAATTTTTAGTTATTTTTCCCCATCCCTCTCTCTAGCAGTCTTTCTTGTTCTCTTATTCTTTCTCTCCCTTTTTCTCTCCCCCCCCCTCTCTTTTTCTCTCCCTTCCATGTATTCTCAATTTTTATTCCTTCTCTTACTCCTCGGGGGATTGGGATCAGTGGCAATGCTGGGGGGAGTTCTGATCAGCCAACTTAGGTGCTCTGCTGATCTGAGAACTGTAGTGCAGACTTTTATTGGCAATTCTAATCACAGGTAGTGTTACTCACTGGGTCTCCGGCTTCACTGTGGCTTCACTGTGTCTCTGACTTTGTGGTGTCTCGTAGCAGTGACACCTATGCTGAAATCAGGAGATCAGGAGGTCTCCTCTAGTCCCACCTATTTCACATTCCTCAACAGTCAGCTAACCTCTAGTCTCTGCCCCCCAGCCATGCCGTGACCTGAATGGGCAGCTGTGAAGAGGTCGAGTGGGTGCCGCGGGCTCCAGATATGGGCGAAAAGGCTGGGAGAGCTATGCAGGCTTCAAGAACAGACTAGGATTTGGTGACCCCTGTCAAATCATCATTCGACCCCAGGTTGAGAACCACTGATCTATGGCAAATAAAGAAGGCTACCACTGCTTTACAGAGAAGAATACGTGATTATGTTGGCATGCTTGCCAAATTTTAAGTTTAATCTGGCCTGAAGTTTTCTTCCACTTGTTGGCTCCTGTTTGCACTTTTCATATTTTATTACTTTTAAGCCCTGGTTCACATTGATGCTACTTTGAAATCACGCTACTTCACTTGAGGTAGTGCGATTTCTAAGTAGCAAGGTCAGCGTAATTTCAGGTGCTACTTGATAGACATTTGTGTGGCTTCATGCCCAGATGTCTATTGAAGTCGCACCTGAAATTTTAAAAAGTAGTGCAGGAACTACTTTTGCAAATCGGTGCGGCATCACTAAATTGGTGTCGTACTGATTGGAACAGTGCCATTGCCTCCAATAGGCTGCGACTTGTCATGCGATTTTATCTCTCAAATCACATGAAAAATCACTCCAATCTGAACCTAGGCTTTAGTGTATGAGGTCAGTGTTTCTCCACTTCACTTCTCTAGGTCCACAACCCGGCCCTGTTTTCTTTATTTTCCTCAGGATAAAAATGACTGTGTGAATTACTAACCTAGAAAATGACATCAACACCTGTGCCAAAACAAATATAAAAAACATGACCTGGGCATGCACCTGAAGAAGGAGAGTTGGGAAACACTGCCCTAATCTTTGTGTTTTTAAGAATCGCAAAGCCAAAAATTGAAGATGCACACAAATTGGGAGAAAAGATTCTTATTTACCTCATGATCCCATGACTAAAATGTGTGTCTTTCCCTACATCTAGTTTGCTAAAGCCACACAACACACAGTGGGGGTCATTTACGAAAGGCCAATCCACTTTGCATTACAAGTGCATTGCACTTGGAAGTGCCGTCGCTGTAAATCTGAGGGGGAAATAAAAAACATAATTTTAGCTTGCACATGATGGGATGATAAAATCAGCTTCTCCTCATTTCATCTTCCCCTCAGATCTACAGCGACTGCACTTACAAGTGCACTTTCACTGCATTTACAAATAGTGATGGACGAACATCCGACGGGACGGTTCGCGAACGCTAACTGTGAACGAATGCATATGTCTGCAAACCGCAAGTTTGTGGCAGGCCCCATTGACTTTAATGGCAGGTGAATATTAAAAACCTTCAGGTCATATTTGCAGCCACAAAATACTTACTAGCTGTGCACAAATAGTCCAACAACATGGACAGTGACCTACCAGAAGTATTAAGTGAAAAAACAGATACATACAATACCTGTCGCTGAGAATGTGTTTCAAAAAATGGCGTGGGGGTCCCCCCACAATCCATACCAGACCCGTATCCAACCACACCACCCGGCCGGTCAGGAGAGGAGTTGGGATGAGCAAGCGTCCCCCTCCTGAGCCGTACCAGGCCGCATGCCATCAACATGGGGGGGTTGGGTGCTCTGGGGCAGGGGGGACGTCCTGCGGCCCCCCCACCTCAAAGTACTATGTCCCCATGTTGATAAGGACAGGGCCTCTTCCTGACAACCCTGGCCGTTGGTTGTCGGGGTCTGCGGGCGGGGGGCTTATCGGAATCTGGGAGCCCCCTTTAATAAGTTGGCCCCCAGATTCCGGCCCCCCACCCTAGGTGAATGAGTATGGGGTACATTGTACCCCAACTCATTCACCTGGAGGCAAAGTGTCAAAAAAATAAACACACAGGGTTTTAAAATAATTTATTAGTCAGCTCTGGGGGGTCTTCTCTGCTCTCTGGGAAGGTCTTTTCCACTCTCCGGGGGGGGTCTTCTTCCATCTTCTCCGCTCTCCGTTGTCGTCTTGGCGCTCCCTGGCTCTTCTCCCGCTCGCTCTCCGGTGCCTTCTTTGGGGCTGGCCTCCACTATCTTCTTTTTAGCTCTCTTACTAATGGCAGCGCAGCCCGCTCTTCACGGTCTCATTATGCTCCGGGACCCATGGAGCATGATGGGACTGTGACGCCATAAGATGCCTATATAAATCGGTGCAAGCCGCGCACACAGCATTACAGCGAGAGGAAGCGTTGCGTCAACATAAGAAAAAAAGTAGAATTCAGAAGACGGCAAAGAAGAGCGGGCTGCGTCACCGCTAGTAAGAGAGCTAAAAAGAAGATAGCGCGGCCAGCCCAGAAGAAGGCACCGGAGAGCGAGTGGGAGAAGAACCAGGGAGCGCTGAGATGACAGCAGAGAGTGGAAGAGATGGAAGAAGACCCCCCGGAGAGTGGAGAAGACCCCCCAGAGCTGACTAATAAATTATTTTAAAACCCTGTGTTGTGTGTTTATTTTATTGACACTTTGCCTCCAGGTGAATAGGTAGGGGTACATATTCATTCACCTAGGGTGGGGGGCTCCCAGATTCCGATAAGCCCCCCACCCGCAGATCCCAACAGCCAATGGCCAGGGTTGTCCTTATCAACATGGAGACAGGGTACTTTCGGGTGGGGAATGCGGCCTGGTACAGCTCAGGAGGGGGCTCTCGCTCGTCCAAACTCCTTTCCTGCCTGGCCGGGCGACGTGCTCTTATACGGGTCTGGTATGGATTGTGGGGGGACCCCCACGCCGTTTTTTTGGCGAGGGGGTTCTCCTTACAATCCATACCAGACCTAATTGCCTGGTATGCCCCTGGGGGGAACCCGTTTTTTATTTCAAATTTGGCGTGGAGTTCCCCCTCATGATTCATACCAAACACTGCGGCTAGAATTGGCAGGAATCCAAGTCGGATCCCCGTCACTTCTATGATGACTTTTTCCCATCGCAGCGAGCCGGCTCGGCGCTGGCTCCCTGCGACGGGGTTCATAGGTGGTCAATCTTGCCGAGAAAGGGAGCAAGATTGATACAATATCGCGGTCACCTACAGTAAGTAAGTGCCGGCCATTACAAGCCCCAAAAATTAGCCGACAGGCATTCACCTGACAGCAAACAACTTTGTATACTGTGGCTGGTGGTACATTAGGCATTCACCGGATACAGAAGTAAGTATCGGCCTATACAGGCCTCAAAAATTGTCCCACAGCCACAGCCATTCACCTGACACCAAACAACCTTGTATTCTGTGGTTGGTGGTACATTAGGAATTGTAACAGCACTGGTGAACGGCGTGAACCACAACTGCGGTTAGCAAGGAATTCAATGCGATTCTCTATGCGACAACTTGTATTAGACCCCAGGCATCACTCCTCGCAACAGGAGTTTATGGGATCTATACATCATCTCTGTGTCAACTAAAGAAAGGTGTTGAGCTACTAAGCATGGACGCATTACAACATGCGACCAAGGCTTAGCGTTTAAAATTAGTTCAAGGTCAATATCCCAATACATCACTACATGCAGGTGATTATCAGTAAGGGACCCCAGGCGTCACTCCTAGCAACAGGTTTTTTGGGGTTCTCTACATCATATCAACCTTAGCATGTAGAGATGTATTTAGGCCACTAGAGGAGATGCTATGAAATAGCATCAACCCCTAGCATAGAAAAGTTAGAGTGAACATGTTCAATAATTAGGATGAGGCCTATAAGTATTTTATACTTCTGTCAAGCACGTAGTCAATTGTATTTGTAGTAACAAGTATTAATTGCATACGAGAGATAGTGTAGCTCAGGTACTTTGAGGATACACGTATAATACACAAGTTGTACTGGCAACTAATAGAAATATATGAGAAATAGAAATGTATGAGAGGAAATATAGCTCAGGTACTTTGAGAGTTATTAGTAGTAACAAGTATTAATTGCATATGAGAGGCAATATAGCTCAAGTACTTTGAGAGTAGATATAGTATTAGTAGTAACAAGTATTAATTGTGTATGAGAGGCAATATAGCTCAGAAACTTTGAGAGTACATATAGTATTAGTAGTAACAAGTATTAATTGCATATGAGAGGCAAAATAGCTCAGGTACTTTGAGAGTACATATAGTATTAGCCCACAGCCACAGGCGTTCCGTGGCTGGTGGTACAATAGGCATTCACCGGATACAGAAGTAAGTGCCGCCCATTACATGCCCCACAAATTAGGCCATAGGCGTTCACCGGACAGCAAACAACTTTGTATCCTGTGGCTGGTGGTACATTAGGCATTCAACGGATACAGAAGTAAGTGTCGGCCATTACAGGCCCCAAAAATTACCCCACGGCCACAGGCGTTCACGGACAGAAAACAACTTTGTATTCTGTGGCTGGTGGTACATTAGGCATTCATTGGATACAGAAGGAAGTGTCGGCCATTACAGGCCCCAAAAATTACCCCACGGCCACAGGCGTTCACGGACAGCAAACAACTTTGTATTTTGTGGCTGGTGGTACATTAGGCATTCACTGGATACAAAATAAAGTGTCGGCCAGTACAGGCCCAAAAAATTAGCCCACAAGCGTTCACCAGAATTTTAATGAAACATGGTCTACTGGTCACATGTGTTGAATTCCTCCGAGATCCATGCTTCATTCATTTTTATAAATGTGAGGTAGTCAACAATGTTGTGAGCTAGGCGAGTGTGCTTATCGGTCACCACCCCTCCTGCTGCGCTGAACGTCCTTTCGGACAGGACACTGGATGAGGGGCAAGCCAACAGTTCCATTGCAAATTGTGCAAGCTCTGGCCAGAGGTCAAGCCTGCCCACCCAGTAGTCCAGGGGTTCATCACTTCTCAGTGCGTCCACATCGGCTGTTAACCCGATGTAGTCGGACACCTGTCGGTCTGGGCATTCCCTAATGCTGGATCCGGAGGACAGCTGTCGATGGGTCGGCTGAAAGAATGATCTCATATCATTAGTGACTAAGACATCTTCAAACCGCCCTCTTCTTGCAGGCGCTGTTGGATTGGTACCCAAAACTGTTTTTCTGTGAGTGGAAATGACTCTGCCAGTGGATGCAAAAGCAGAATGCAGCATTTCTCAAAGCAAGGCCTGCAAGTGCTGAATTCTGATAGTCCTCTGTAACATTTCCACCATGTTTTGTTTGTACCGGGGGTCTAAGTACGTTGCCACCCAGTACTGGTCCTTGTCCTTTATGCTTTTTATGCGGGGGTCCCTCTTAAAACACTGGAGCATGAAGGCCCCCATTTGAACTAAACTGGAAGCTCTGTACCGGCCTGGCTCTTGCTCATCATCCAGGATAATGTCGTCCTCGTTCTCCTCCCCCCATCCACGGACAACACCAGGGAAACCAGAAAGGTTTAAAGCATGCTCTTCTTGCTCCTCCTCCTCTGCCCCGGCACCATCCTCCTCTGACTCCTCTTCATACTCCTGTGGTTGACTTGTCTCAGGTGGACTGGCCCCCCCTGGGAATTCATCCAGCATTGCGACTTTCTCATCTTCCTGCTCTTGCTCCTTGACGGCTTGATCAATAAAACAATGCAATGCACACTCCAGAAAGAAGGCATAAGGTACGATGTCACTGATAGTGCTCTGGCTGCGACTGACTAGTTTGGTCATCTCATCAAATGGCCGCAGAAGTCTGCATGAGTCGTGCATGAGCAGCCACTGGCACGGTGCAAAAAAAACAAGCTCCCCAGAACCTGTCCTGCCACAGAGTTTGTTCAGGTAGTCGTTAACTGCACGTTTCTGCTGGAGAAGCCTATCATGCATATACAATGTTGAGTTCCATCGCGTCGGGCAGTCACAAATAAGACGTCTCACGGGCAGGTTGTGTCGCCGCTGAATGTCAGCAAGGCGAGCCATGGCCGTGTAAGATCTTCTGAAATGGGCTGAGATTTTCCTGGAGCCCAGGGTATTTGGCAATGAATCGCTGCACGACCAAGTTCAGGACGTGTGCAATGCATGGCACATGTGTAATTTTGCCCTGTTTCAGCGCGCTGGGCAGATTGACACTGTTGTCGCACACCACTTTACCAACTGTCAAATTGAGCAGTGTTAGTCACTGATCTGCCTGTGAACGCAAAGCTGAAAGGAGTGCAGGACCAGTGTGGCTCTTGTCTTCCAGGCACAACAGACGCAGCACAGCATGGCAATGTCTCACCTGGCATGTCGAATAGGTTCTGGGAATCTTGGGCGCCCCAGCGGAAGAGACGGTAGCATCGGAAAATGAGGAGTCAGCCGATGAGGAGAGGGAGGATGGAGTAGGAGGAGGAGGAGGAGAAGAAGAGGCAGGCCTGCATGTAATCCGTGGTGGTAAAATGGGTAAATGGGTAAAACATTGGTGCCACAGGTTACATGCTTGACGGCTGTCAGAAGGTTCACCCAGTGGGCAGTGAAAGTTACAGTATATACCTTCCCTGCCCGTGTTTGCTAGACCACGTGTCTGTGGTCAGATGTATCTTGGCATCGGCACTGTGTGCCAGAGATAAATTCACTTGCCGCTGAAAATGCCCATATAGCTAGCTCTGGGATGCCCTTCTGTGAAAACAATTTATTTCCTTCCATTGTGGTGTTCCAATGGCCACAAATTTTCTAAAGGCCTCTGAGTCCACCAGTTCATATGGCAGTAGTTGGCGGGCTTTCATTTCTGACAAGCCAGCGGTGTACTGTTGGGCAAGAGGGTTATCCGGTGTCATTGTTTTTTTTTTTTACGATCGAACATTTGGGCCACGGAAGCCTGCCTTTTTGAAGAAAAACATGAGGAAGGCATGATGGAAGGTGGAGTGGAGGACAATTGTGAGCATAGAGGGGTAGGAGAATGAGAAGAAGAGACTGGATAGAGAGAGCCTGGAATGTGGCTTTGTGGGTTCTGATGGCGTTTCTCCCACTGGACTCGTTAATGGGAGGCCAGGTGCCTTCTTAAGGAGGTCGTCTCTAGGTGAGTGTTGGGCTTACCGCGACTTATGCATTGACTGCAAAGGCTGTAGATGGCAACACTATTGTCTGCAGCGGACACGTTAGAAAAAGCCCACACTGCGGAGCCATGGGTCGGCGTCCTGGGAGCACCAGATGTGACCATACATGGTTGATGGCTTGCTCCTGATGCATTAAGAGTCTGGTTTGTCCCTCCTGTACAATGTAAGTTCGGCCTGCTTCTCCTCCCTATCTGCTGGTCCATCTCTCCATTTGAACTCCCCTCCTCTTCCTCTCTTGTGGGTACCCACGTGACGTCTGTAGACACGTCATCATCGACGTCACCTTCCCCATCACTAACAATAGAGATCTCGGAGTAGGCAGCAACAGCAGGCACCAACCTCCTTGGGCTGATCTGGGTACTGTCGCCAGACTGCTGAGTGCCGGCTGTTGCTACCTCCTCTTCCTGATCCAATGCCAAGAATGGTTGCGCATCTGAAATGTCTTCTGATGGATCAGAAAATAATTCCTGTGACTCAAGCGGAGGGTATATGCTGGTGGTGGTGTTGGTGGCAAACCGTTCATCCAAGTCTCCTGCATCTTTTGACGTAATCGAATGAACATTGTGCCACTTCCCACTTTGGCTCCGGCCTGGTGCTCCTGCCCTACCCCTACCACCCCTGCGGAAGGGCCTGCCTCTTCCTCTGCCTGTAATTTTTTAAATTACCCTGTGACAAAAGTCTCTAGAGAAGCGCAGTATATATGGAAGAAGGTATATAACAAAATCTGTCGTTTTGGGGGGCCACTGGTTTATCGCACCAGTTCTGAAACTTTTTTTTCTGGAAATGTTGTCACTGTGTGTAGCGGATGTAACGCAGCGAAAGCGACCAAAAATCGGCAGTACCCAAATACACTAATACTAAAGTATATTTTTAGATAACACACCGCTTCAATCTGTTGTTTTGGGGGGCCACTGGTTTATCGCACCAGTTATGCAACTTTTTTTTCAGGATTTTTTTTTAATGTGTGTAGCAGAGGTAACGCAGCGAAAGAGGCAAAAATGCAGCAGTAACCGAATACACCGCCAGTCACAATGCTGCACAATACAAATCCACTATAATACAGTATGCTTTCTATATTCAAAAGTATATTACACCTATATACTGCAGAGCAAGTAGCACACCTAGACCAGTGCTTGAGAGGACTTTTGTGGACCTGTTAGGTAGCGATTTGTGTCGCTAAACTCTGTCCCTGCTGGAAACGCCAACCTCTCCCTACACTGACAAAAAGTATATGAATGTATTACACACTATCATGTACTGCAGAGCAAGTAGCACACCTATACCAGTGCTTTAAAGGACTTTTGTGGACCTGTTAGGTAGCGATTTGTGTCGATAAACTATGTCCCTGTTCCAAACAGCACCCTCTCCCTACACTGACAAAAAATATATGAATGTATTAGACACTATCATGTACTGCAGAGCAAGTATCACACCTATTCGTGTGCTTGAAAGGACTTTTGTGGACCTGTTAGGTAGCGATTTGTGTCGCTAAACTCTGTCCCTGCTGGAATTGCCAACCTCTCCCTACACTGACAAAAAATATATGAATGTATTACACACTATCATGTACTGCAGAGCAAGTAGCACACCTATACCACTGCTTGAAAGGACTTTTGTGGACCTGTTAGGTAGTGATTTGTGTCGCTAAACTATGTCCCTGCTCCAAACAGCACCCTCTCCCTACACTGACAAAAAGTATACAAATGTATTAGTCACCTATAAACTGCAGTGCACAGCAAGAAGCACACCTATACTAGTCCTTAAAAGGACTTTTGTGGACCTTTTAGATTGCTATTTGAATGAATACAGCCTGTCCCTGCTCCAAACAGCACCCTCTCCCTACACTGACAAAAAGTATATGAATGTATTAGACACCTATATACTAGCGCAAGTAGCACACCTATACCAGTCCTTAAAAGGACTTTTGTGGACCTTTTAGATAGCTATTTGAATGAATACAGCCTGTCCCTTCTCCAAACATCACCCTCTCCCTACACTGACAAAAAGCAGAATGTAAGATGGCCGCCAGATCAGGTCTATTTATAAGGTAGAGGCTCCATGTGCTGAAATGTATCAATTTGCTGTCCTGCACCACCTGATGGATGTGTCATAGGTGAAAGTTCTTACCCATGTAACATTGCAGACCGCAGCGAACATCGCCAGATGTCCGATGGTTTGGCGGACTGCAAACGACCAAAGTTCGCCGCAAAATGACCGCCGGGTGAACCGGCAGGCCATCCATATTTACAAGTGCACTTGCAGTGCCTTTCGTAAATAACCCCCCTTGTGTGTCAACATGTGCTAGCTCCCATCATGGGGTATCAATGGATGTGTTTCGGGGTGCAACCCCTTCCTCTCCCCTACTTTAGTTTTGAGGAAGGGGTTGCACCCCCAAAGCGTGTACATTGATATCACATGATGTGAGATAGTCCATGTTGACACACTGTGTGTTTTGGGGTTTAGAAACTAATCTGTTTATACTTACACACATTTTAGGCAGAGGATCATAAGGGACATTTAACAATTATACCTCTATGTGTACGTGGCTTCAAATTTTGGCTTTTAGAGGGGTGACATCACCCCATCTGAGGAAGGCAACATCAACACAGTCTTGGGATACTAATGTCTCATACGGCCTTCACTTTACCAAAGTCGAACTTTGTAAGTTCCTGAGTTGGGGATGTGTATCTTATGTTTTCAAACATGCCTGTTTAGCCCCAAAATAATGCAACATAATGGATTGGCATACATACATGTTATACAGCAAGATGTTGGTTTGTTCAAAAACCTTAAGGCCCCTTTCACATTGAGGCGTTTTTCATGCGGTACAGCGCTAAAAATAGTGCTGCTATACCGCATGAAAAATCATGCCCTGTAGTGTTCAATGTGAAAGCCCGAAGGCTTTCACACTGAAGCGGTGCGCTAGCAGGAACGCTCCAAAAGTCCTGCTAGCCGCATCTTTACCGCGGTATAGGAGCGGTGTGTTCACCGCTCCTATAGCGCGCCTTCCCATTGGAATCAATGGGAAACCGCGGTAATAGCGCGGTAATACCGCCCGCAACGCGGGCGGTATTAACCCTTTTTCGGCCGCTAGCGGGGGTTAAAACCTCACCGCTAGCGCCCGAATATCGCGGTAAACACGACGGTATAGCGGCGCTACAAATAGCGCGGCTATACCGTCACCGCGGCTCCACGCCTCAATGTGAAAGGGGCCTTAAATGCACATTTCAATGTGCTTGGAGTAAAATGTTTTTTACTAAACAATGTGTGGCTTCTTATTTCAATTCTCAATACCAGTTTATTTGTTATGTTTGTTTAGTTACAGTGACAATGTGCTCTAAAATGAAGCCAACTCAGGCAATTTTATGGTCTCAAAGAAATGTATTAAAGGAGTTGAAAAGGCCTATTTTTTTTACATTAATGCATTAGATACATTAAGAACAAAAACATTGTGGGCCAGATTCACAAAGCTATTACTCTATCTTCTGTTAGACCGGAGTACTTTCAAATTACGCGCGTCGTATCATTAGTTTGAATCCTTAAACCATGATTCGACGGCTTCGGGCTTCGATCCGACAGACTTACGTCTTCGTACGCCTTCAGATCTACGCTGCAATCTTTTTGCGGCCGCTGGGTGGAGTTCGGGTAGTTTTCCGCGTCAGGGTATGCAAATTAGCTTTTTCTGGCGATCCACGAAGTTACGATCGTCCTTCGCAATCTCTTACGGCATCTGTAGTCATCTTTTTGCTGCGTAAAGTGATACCAGCTATTAGCTGATCTATAGTTAGACGGCCCATGTTAAGTATGGCCGTCGTTCCCGCTTCGAATTTCAATATTTTTTTTTTGCGTAAGTCGTCCGGGAATAGGAATGTAAGTAAACGACGCTATTAAAAAAAAATGATGTAACAACGTTATTTCGCGCAATGCACGGCGGGAAATTTCTGAACGGAGCATGCGCAGTTCGATCGCCGCGGGGACGTGCCTAATTTAAATGCTTCACGCCCCCTAATCACGTATTTCGATTCTGCCGTACCTTACGGGCCGAAATCTACCTGAATTCGTCTTAGGGCCCTTTCACACTGGTGCGTTTTTGCCGCGTTTTCGCGGTGAAAATAGCGCTATTAAAACGCTCCCCATGCTCCTATCCATTGAAATGAATGAAAAACGCGGTAAAAACGCGGTAAAACCGCGGTAAAATCGCGGTGTTTTACCGCGACTTTAACGCTCCGTTTTTACAGCGATTTTACCGCGTTTTTACCGCGATTTTACCGCGTTTTTACTGCGTTTTTACAGCGTTTTTTAATTCATTTCAACGGAGAGGGGCATGAGGGCGTTTTAATAGCGTTTTAATAGCGCTATTTTTTGTAAAATACGGCGGCGTAGTGTATCTCTGATACTCTGCGCCAGGGCAATTGTACCTGAATCTGGCCCTGTGTGTGTGTGTGTGTGTGTGTAGCAGAGCCACAGCACAATATATTAGTTAACTGAAGAAGAGATTGTCACCTCATGTAGAAAATAGGGTGCGTTTGCACTATTGTAGAAAACGTTCTAAATAAAAGCCATTTGAGAACCTAGTATACAGAGAAGAAACACAGACAACAGTAGTTCAAATGAAATAGGAGTTTATGATCAAATCAAAAATGTATTCGGGATCAGCTACAGTTTGCTGCCAAGCCACTGCCCCTCTACCCACAAACTAGTCCATGTATTTTTGCTGGATATCACAGGCATTTTGGGAGGGTAATCCAGCACGGACACTTTCAAGAGCCGTCATCACGCCCACAGATGGATGAGCTGCAGCCTGAGTCAAGGCAGCTGCTAGCATTCCTCCATAAAAAAATTGTGAAGGATGCAGCAGCACAATACAACATAGTTGATTTTATATTGTGCGAGGTTAATCAAAGTTAAAAACATCCTAAAGCGACAGGAGAGGATGCCAAAGGCGTTTTCAACCACCCTTTTGACACGAGAGAACCTATAATAAAATATTCTCTGCTCTGGGGTGAGGTTCCTCATAGGAAAGGGTTCAAAAGCTGTTCCCCCAGATAAAAGACCTCCTCTGCCACAAAAACAAAATTGAGGCCCTCAACATTGTCCTCAGCACGTGGCAAATTTAAGGTGCCATTCTGGAGCCGATGGTAGAACTCTATATAGAACTCTTAAGCCGCGTACACGCGATCGGTTCAAACCAATGAAAATGGACTAAAGTTCGTTTTCATTTGTCCAAACCGATCGTGTGTAGGCCCCATCGGTCCGTTATCCTTCGGTACAAAAACAGATGGCTTGCTTTAAAATCTAACCAATGGATGGCTAACCGATAGGTCAAAACCAATCGTTAGTACGCACGAGCATCGGTTAAAAATCCACGCATGCTCAGAATCAAGTCGACGCATGCTTGGAAGCATTCAACTTTATTTTTTTCAGCACGTTGTTGTATTTTATGTCACCGCATTCTGACACGATCGGTTCATGAACCGATGGTGTGTAGGCACATCAGTCCATCAGTCAGCTTCATCGGTGAACCGATGAAAACGGTCCGTTTATAGCCTGAGTTTGCCATCTATATCACCACCACAGTTGGGAAAATCAAGAGTCAAAAAAGACAAAAAATACTACTTCTGCACATAAAATTGCAAGCAGATTTGACACAAACATTATTGTTATACAACATAAGAATAACATTTAAATAAGTATTTAAAGACAAAAGTGTAAGGTCAACTTAGGAGATTCCTCACCCCCTCTGATGGCCCATTCTAAAAATGTTATGGTGGGGTGGGAGGTAATGAATGGATGTTTTGGACAGGTAACCCTCTCCACTTCCATGAGAGCTGAATGCATAAATAATGTGTGATACTTTGGTCAGCCCCTCCTTACTTACACTATTGG
Source organism: Rana kukunoris (assembly GCA_029574335.1). Lineage (NCBI taxonomy): Eukaryota > Metazoa > Chordata > Amphibia > Anura > Ranidae > Rana > Rana kukunoris. The sequence goes on along the minus strand of CM056049.1, from coordinate 238,388,826 downwards.
CAGCCCAGTGGACAGGTAAGACGTGTCATAATCCAAAAATATGGATACACACTCTCCAAATTGAAGCACATTTTCACATTCATAAATTTCCTAGCAAGATATTAGGAGATAAAAACTTTCAGCATTACATTTTGAAGGTAATTAGGCAGACCCTTGCCACAAGAGAGGTATTGTGTGTATGGGTTTTGCAAAGTCAGCAGATAGATTATTTGTATCGGTTGACTTTTTTTCGGGGGGGGGAGGGTTCCAAATGAGTTTGTGCACCAAAAAAATGGACTCTTGCACTCTGCCTGAATTTGAGAACAACAATAACATTGGGACACATTTTAGGGGGTGTTTACAAAAATGTAGCTGACAAAAAAAAAATGTTAAGTTACTAGGCTAGGTGTGTATGGGCCCAGGATAGCATGATGGGGAGGTTAGTGTAGGAAAATATTAATGTAGGCTGAAAAAGAGCAGTAAAAGCTTACAGCATGAGGACAAAGAGGAGATTCACAGCATATTACAATAATGGTAATTATGGAATCAAGAAATGAATACAATACATTAGCAAACATTAAATACATAGAATGTGATGTTAAAGGCTAAAACTTACCCAAATCTAGTCCTTCTGCAGGACTTGAATAATGGCAGAACAGGTCTCTGGAATAATGAGTCCCAGAGCCTGGGGGAGATCCCAGTGGTAAACTTGAGGTCCTGGAGACTTCTCCCCATCGCCAAGTACCGTAAGGTGGCTATGAGCCTTTGCTCTGGAGTAATGGCAAGCCTCATGCATGTGTCGTGCTTCTTAATATAGGGGTTCAACAATGCAACATTACCGCACCTTACCATAAGGTGTCAGCATCACCAAGGCACATAAATAGGCAATACACATACTATACACACTAGCTTGAGAAAGTAGCAAGCACGTTGTGTATTTCTCTGACGCGCATGCTCAGAAATGCGTCGATTTACGTCAACAATGTCACTTTCGCTGAGCTCTGCACTCCAGCCCTCTCGGTGATCGTCCGGCTGCGTTCCAGGCCTCGCTTTGGTTCCTGCCCGAATACCGTAAGTCTCATGTGAACAGGATGCTGGCTGCATGGACAGACAGAGTACACCATCATGCTGACTATAAAGACAAATTTTGACTACACTGGACTTCCCTGTGCCTGATAACACATACCTAAATGTGAGTCTTTTAATGCATTTGGCTATTAAATTTTAATCAGTCTTACTAAGAGGCGCCTGTTGGATCCGTATTTCATGGTCAACATAGTATGGATCCTCAGGTCTGTGAAAAGAGGAATAGCAGTGATGGTAGCTGCCTTAGTGAGGCTTTAAAATAAAATCAAACAGGCCTGGCTGCCACAGACAGTGCCTAAACCAGCCATTCTCAACCAGGGTTCCGTGGAACCCTAGGGTTCCTACAGAGGTAGCTAGGGGTTCCTTGAGCCGTGGCTGATTTACCTCCTGTTTGATGGTGCCTACATAGTTCCGAGCCAATTCCACTTGGAGGAGCCAGTGGTATTACACCAATAATCTTCATAGTTCTCTGTAAGGAGGGCATTCTTACCACTACTGTAAAAAAGGGCATTCCTCTTACTGACCACCAAAGTAAGGGGCATTGTTGCCACTGACCCCCAATGAATGTATTTTATCAGGGGTTCCCCGAGACCTGAAAATTATTTTTAGGGTTCACCAGCAGTAAAAAGGTTGAGAAAGGCTGGCCTAAACCATATGAGATCATATTACCTGGGATCCAGGGCAGATGAAGAAAACGTTTGTACCAAGGACCCCTTTAACCACTTCAATACAGGGTTATACCACCTCAATACCGGGCCTATTCTGGCACTTCTCTCCTACATGTACAAATCATCATTATTTTGCTAGAAAATGACTCAGAACTCCCAAACCTTATATATGTTTTTTTTTTTTTTTAGCAGACACCCTAGGGAATAAAATGACAGTCACTGCAACTTTTTATCTTGCACGGTATTTGCGCAATAATTTTTCAAACACCTTTTGTTGGAAAAAAATGGTTTCATGAATTAAAAAATTAAAAAAAACAATAAGGTTAGCCCAATTTCTTTGTAAAATATGAAAGATGATGTTACGCAGAGTAAATAGATTCCTAACATGTCACGCTTTAAAATTGCGCACACTCATGGAATGGCACCAATCTTTGGTACACTTTGCAACGCTTTGAATTTTTTTTACAGATTACCAGTTTAAAGTTACAGAGGATGTCTAGTGCTAGAATTGTTGCACACGCCCTAACACACGCGGCGATACCTCACATATGTGGTTAAAACGGAGTTTATATATATTGGCGGGGCTTTCGTATGTGTTCGCTTCTGAGTGTGAGCTACCGGGGACAGGGGTGTTTTACAATTTTTTGATTCAGAATGAATGGACAGGAATAGATCTGTAGAGAGCTTCCCATTTATTCACAAATTGCGGCATAGTAATACTATAGTTTACTTGAGTTATGAATGAACACAGTGTGTCCATTCAGAAAAAAGAAGGGAGCAGAGGGGGCACTGCAAAAGGAGGGGGCAGTGTAACAAGAAATGGGTGGTATGATGGGGGGCAATGTGATAAGAGGGGGCAGTGAGATAAGAGGGGGGAAGTGTAAAAGGAGAAGTTTACCTGGGAAGTGTGACAGGGGGGGCAGTGTGAAAGGAGGAGGGCAGTGTGACAGGTGGGGGCAATGTGATAATAGGGGGAAGTGTGAAAGGAGGATAGCAGTGTGATAACAGGAGGGCAGTGTGATGAGGGGGTAATTGTGAAAGGAGGGGGCAGTGTGACATGAGGGGCATTATGGCGAGGCAATGTGACAGAAGGAGGGCAGTATGACAGAGTGGGCAGTGAGATGGGGCAGAATGATGGGGAGGAGCAGTGTGACAGGAGGAGGCAGTGTGACAGAGGGGTATTGTGACAAGGGGGCAGTGTGATGAGGGCAAAGTATTTTGGGCACAATGTGACAGAAGGGGGGCAGTATGACAGGGGGCAGTGTGACAGGTGGGGGCAGTGTGACGGGGAGAAGTATGATGGTGTGACTGGTGGGGGAGGCAAGAAGTGGAAGCCTGAGCTAGGGAGTGAAGCTAGGGGTGGAGCCAGTAGTTCTAGCAACTGACGACTGCCAGAAACACATAGCACCAGGTAGGATAGGAGGGCCGGCTGTAGCGTCATTTAGTGGAACCGATGCCCAGCATTTTGCATTTTGCCTGCTTCTCCTCCTCTCCATCCCACAGGCATTCAGCAGCTGCAGGTCCTTGTACCTTCCTGAATGTAATATTAATTGCAGTGTTTAAATTGTACTTTAATTTATGTCTTATAAATAAACCACCAACAATTTTGATTGTATCACCACTTGAATAAAATCTTTTGATAGTAGGTTGTCTTGACCTGTTTGGCCATTGGCTGAACAAGTCCACCATCAGGCTATATTTGGCTATATGTCAGCCTTATAACACATCCTTTAATGTAAACACTATAAACACACATTTTTAAGGAGATTTTTTTCTTCCTTCTTGGCAACAAAAATGCTTAATTAACCTTTAGAGAGTCATTTGTATTCAAACCATACATTTACATCAGCCAGTGATCGTTCTCAGTGTAACACAATTAAGATATACTAAATCTTCCTTAACAGCCAATCAAGATTCTCTAAATAATATAATTTGGAAAATTAAGTTAACTGCTTTGTAGCAATCAGCATTCTCAATAAAACCGTATCATAATCTAGCAAATTAAATTCAATTTTCTCAAAATGTAAATCAATATTCTTTTCTTTTAAAAATCTTTATTATTCTATAGAACATTACCCTCAAAATATTGTATTTCTTTATTAAAAAGGAGGATAATCATCTGTATGTCTTGATAACCTTCTAATCTTATAGGAAGTATTTATCAATCAGGCTGTATTTTTACAACCGATTATGATGTGTATGATTATGTACAGACTAGTCTACAGAACAATTTTTTAGTGATCAGATTTTTTATCATCATTGATTATGATTATGATTAGGGATGAGCCGAACACCCCCCCCCCCCCCGTTCTGTTCTCAGTAGAACATGCTGTTTGAACATGCGAACACCGTTAAAGTCTTTGGGACACGAACATGAAAAATCAAAAGTGCTAATTTTAAAGGCTAATATGCAAGTTATTGTCATAAAAAGTATGTGGGGACCCGGGTCCTGCCCCAGGGGACATATATCAATGCAAAAAAAGTTTTTGACGTGGCTATTATGAATTGTCGGGGTCCGGGCAATACAGATAAAAGTGATTGAAAAAAAAAACAGCATGGGTTCCCCCCTTAGTCCATTACCAGGCCCTTTGGGTCTGGTATGAATATTAGGGAGAACCCAAACCAAAATTTAAAAAAAATGCATGGGGTTCCACCCAAATTTCATATAAGGCTCTTCAGGTCTGGTATGGATTTTAAAGGGGAACCCTGCACCAAAATAAAAAAATATGGCGTGGGGTTCCCCACAAAAATCCATACCAGACCCTTATCCGAACATGCAACCTGGCAGGCCGCAGGAAAAAAGGGGGAGCAAGAGAGCGCACCCCAAACTGTACCAGGCCACATGACCTCAACCTTGATGGGGACAAGGGCAACCATCCCCATCTGGCAAAAACTATTATTATACTTTTCAATGTTTCAAGGGCTTTTAGTGTGTTGTGATTTTTTTCCAATATATCATCCATTTTTAAATGCCTTTTGAATACTAGTCTGTTGGCTTTTCACAATATATTTACTGTACACTTTACTGTCAATACACATTTTTGTGGATAGGGCCCCCAAACTTTACATTTCACTTGGAAAAAGGGGAAAACAGATGTAACTAAATTGTTTGTTTTGTAGTGTTGCTGTACTACAGTATATTTGTAGTCTATCAAGACAAAGGGGTAAAAAAGTTATTATTATTAATAATTATGGTCATGAACAAAGGCAAAATGGATATCCCATAGTGTATGGCATGGAAATGAACATCTTATATACACACAATGAAAGTGTCCCATTAATGCCAGAGTTTATTTCTGCCGAATTATAAGTACATTGGTGTAACCATCATAAGTAGATTGGTTTTAATAGCTACTTATGCATCATAAATTCAGTCTTTAAACCAACTTAAATCTTTCAATGCTCGTCATGCAGTTCTGTGGACATAATTGTCTTCCAGCACCAATTAGTTCTCAACCTTTTAAGCAAGATCGTTGACTTCCTCATTATTCTTCAGCAATTAATGCATAAAACAATTAGTCCCAAATGGATACTAATCTAAAATGTTAATAACCTTTTTCTTAACAGAATTGCTTTAGCTGCAAACATTTGGTTAAGACTGAATAGAAAATGCAATATTTTTTTTTTAAATACATTTTGTATGTATGTCCACAAACCGTGGATATATTAAGTCTATAAATTAAGCTAATATTCTAATTCTACTTTTCCCTCTGAAGTATTTTCTGCTGTTGCTCATTTTAGACAATATATCTTACTGTGCTCTCACAGCAACACTCTAATTTTCCTTTATGAAGATACTTACTCTAATTACTTTGGTTAATTAGATTTTTCTCAGCCAACATGGTTAAAGGAATAAAATAAAAGCCCACAAGGGTATCTCTCTGGCCTTACCCTCCTCTGTTCAACATCACTAATGATGCCCTGTTAGATGACCCTTTTGTTTCTCACTGTGGGGTCTCATTTTGCTACCCTACTTGTTTAATCCACACACCCTTATACCTAAGTCCCTGCTGAGGACAGCAGGCAATTTAAACCTGAGTGCAGCAACTAATTAAATCAATATGAGATAATGAACAGCAATTAGAGGTCCGGCTAGGCACATCTTTTCTTGTAAATACTGTTGCTCTCCCAATGGGAAGCTCTTTTTTCTAATAATCTGTGTATATTTCATTTCCAGAAGCACTAATTCCCTAAAGAAGCAATTTGGAAAAGTGATTTGTTTATCTGTAGAACTGCCAAATAATTTACTTTAAATTGTCTGTGTTTTTTTTTGTTTTACTTTATCATTAAGCAAACTGAGACAGTGAATCCATTTTTCTATTTGTTTTGCTTTTCTTTTTTTTTTTTACTTATATTGCTGTGATGCTGTACAGGGAATAATTTCCATGTTTTGTATCCAAGCACTTGTAGCATAATAAGTAATTTGGCTTAATTTACTAAGCTATAGCACACGTGTTGATATATACAATCAAATTATTATAGCATAGGGAAATGGAGTTCATGGGCCAGATTCAGGTAGATCAGAGCATCTTTGCTCTGGAGTAATGCATCTCATTTGCGTTACGCTGCAGAAATTTTAGGAGCAAGTGCTGTTATTCATGAAGCACTTGCTCCTAAAGTTGCGGCAGCGCATCGCAAATGAGCCAGCGGAATTCAAATTGGGCGGGTACGGGGCGTGTAGTATTCTAACTATGCGCGATCCCGCGGCGAACGTACTGTGCATGCGTCGAGTGTCAATGCATCCCAGTGCGCATGCTCCAAGTTCTGTCTGTGAACGTCAATGACGTCACGTCCCCATTCATGATTGTTTTACGCAAACGACGCGATTTGTTTTTTTTCCGACGCGATGACGACGGCTATACCTAACATAGGATACTCCACTAGGGGGCTGCTTTATCTATACGCCGCGTATCGCTTCCGGAAACGTCGTAAAGTCACTGCGTCGCGCCCGAAAAAGATCGTGAATTGCCGATTTCCGCTTATTAACATATTTTTTGAGCGTAAATCGGCGGGAACGCCCCCGGCGCCATTTTTAAGTTGAAGTAACGATGCGATGGCGAAATTCAATTACGCCGATCGCATCGGAACTCCAACCCGGCGTTTCTTGTTTTCTGGTTTTTTCCAAAAAAAGTGCGCTTGTAAGACCGCTGCGCAAATACGGTGTGACAAAAAGTATTGCAATGACCGCCATTTTATTCTCTAGGGTGTTAGAAAAAATATATATAATGTTTGGGGGTTTTAAGTAATTTTCTAGCAAAAAAAGTCCTGTAAACACCAAATCTGAAAAACACCCAAGGTCCTTAAGTGGTTAACATTTGGCAATTTTTGACACTTTTAATACTCCCCCCCCCCTCCTCTGTAGCCTTCTGGGACACATCAGGCCCAGAAGACTGTGGGACCATTAACAAAGCACTGTGAGAAACAAGCTGCAAGGCTTTACTGCCAGTTTCCTTTACTTAACCACTTAAGGATCGCCTCCTGTATATATACGTCGGCAGAATGGCACGACTGGGCACAAGCACGTCCTCTTTAAGTGCCAAGCCGTGGGTCGTGGGCTCGCACCCACGGCGTGGACCAAAGCTCCATGACCGTGGCAACGGGACCCACGGACCTGATCGCCGCTGGAGTCCCGCGATTGATCCCCGGAGCTGAAGAACGGGGAGAGCTGTGTGTAAACACAGCTTCCCCGTTCTTCACTGTGGCGCTGTCATTGATTGTGTGTTCCCTGATATAGGGAAACACAATCAATGATGTCACATGTCCAGCCCCCCCCCCTACAGTTAGAAACACATATGAGGTCACACATAACCCCTTTAGTGCCCCCTCGTGGTTAACTCCCAAACTGCATTTATATAGCATTTTTTGCTGTGAAAATGACAATTGTCCCCAAAATGTGTCAAAATTGTCCGATGTGTCCACCATAATGTCGCGGTCATGAAAAAATCGCTGATCACTGCCATTAGTAGTGACAAATTATTAATAAAAATGCAATAAAACTATCCCCTATTTTGTAAACACTATACATTTTGTGCAAACCAATCAATAAACGCTCATTGCAATTTTCTTTCCAAAAATAGGTAGAAGAATACGTATCGGCCTAAACTGAGGAAAAAAAAATTGTTGTTCTATTTTTGTTTATAGCGCAAAAAATAAAAACCGCAAAGGTGATCAAATACCACCAAATGAAAATGCTCTATTTGTGGGAAAAAAAGGACGCCAATTTTGTTTGGGAGCCACGTCGCACGACCGCACAATTGTCAGTTAAATCGACGCAGTGCCGAATCGCAAAAACTGGCCAGGTCCTTTACCTGCATTTTGGTCCGGTCTTAAGTGGTTAAAGTGTTTATAAAGGCTATTTAAAAAAAAATAACAAACATGTTATACTCACCTCCCCTGTGCAGTTGGTTTTGAACAGAGCAGCCTGGATCCTCCTTTTCTCGGGTCCCTCTTTTCTTCTCCCGGCCCCTCCCTCCCATCGAGTGCTCCCTTAGCCAGCAGCTTGTGGAAGTCTGTGGTGAGTCCTGAGAGCTGCCTGGAGCTGGTTTACCGCCAAAGACTTCCACAAGCTGACCGGCATGTCATCGGCAGCTATCCGGTTCACAGGAGGCTCCCAGGGCGGATGGTAGACTGACCCAAACTGGCCAGCAAGGTCTTTTGGCGGTAATGCGGCTCCAGATGGCACCCAGGACCCGCCGAGGACTTCCACAAGCTTTAATTTAATTTAATGAATGAAAATGATTGCACCTACAAGAGAGCATTTAACCACTTTAGCCCCGGACCATATTGCTGTCCAATGACCAGAGCACTTTTTGTGATTCGGCACTGCTTCGATTTAACAGACAATTGCGCGGTCGTGTGACGTGGTTCCCAAACAAAATTGGCGTCCTTTTTTCCAGACAAATAGAGCTTTCTTTTGGTGGTATTTGATCACCTCTGCGGTTTTTATTTTTTGCGCTATAAACAAAAATAGAGTGACTATTTTGAAGAAAATTCAATATTTTTTACTTTTTTCTGTAATAAATATCCCCCAAAAATATATAGTTTAGGCCGAAACGTATTCTTCTACATATTTTTCGTAAAAAAAAATCGCAATTAGCGTTTATTGATTGGTTTGCGCAAAAGTTATAGCGTTTACAAAATAGGGGGTAGTTTTATGGCAATTTTATTATTGTTTTTTTTTTTTTACTAGTAATGGCGGCGATCAGCGTTTTTTTTTCCACTACTGCGACCTTATGGCGGACACTTCGGACACTTTTGACACATTTTTGGGACCATTGGCATTTTTTTAGCGATCAATGCTATAAAAATGCATTGTATTACTATAAAAATGCCATTGGCAGTGGAGGGGTTAACAATAGGGGGCGGGGAAGGGGTTAAGTTTGTTCCTTTGTGTGTTCTAACTGTATGGGGGGTGGCCTCACTAGGGGAAATCACTGACCTTCTGTTCATACATTGTATGAACAGAAGATCAGCGTTTCCCCCGCTGACAGGACCGAGAGCTGTGTTTACACACATAGCTCCCGGTCCCTGCTCTGTAACGAGCGATCGCGTGTGCCCGGCGGTGATCGTGCCCGCCAGGCACGCGCACAGGACTCCGGGGCGAGCGGGGGGCGCAGAAGTCCTGACGTAGAGCTACGGGCTCTTGCCCAGGAGAGCCGACCTGCCGCCGTATAACGGCGGTGGTTGGTCAGCAAGCGGTTAAAATGCACAGTGTATAAAATCAGGAGGGGTGTCTCCTCGGGCTTCCTCTGCCTGTTCAATGCCGTGACCGTCAACCTCAAAACAACACAATGACGTCAGAGTCAGAAGCCTACTCTACGCACGTTTTGTCGCAACAGGACATCGTCTGGGGATTTGCTGATGTGAGGCGCCGCTACTGATTTTACACATTGCACATTTTAAATACTCTCTTGTAAGGGCAATCCTTTTCATTCATTAAATTGAATTTATAAGTACTACACTATGAGAGTCTATTCCTCGTTTATCGTTCAGTGATACCAAACTCAGCAGTTTAAGACACCGCATAGGTTTTTGGGAGACCTGGATTTCCCTGTGCCTGATGAGACCGCCATAGTGGTCTTTAATTCTGGTAAGCAGATTATTTGCTCACTCTGGGTGTTCACTATTCTGGACGGAGGATTCTACTTTTCACGATTATCTTTCACCATCTTTTTGCCTTAATGTAGGACACTGATTAACTGTTTATATTAAAGGTTCAACATTGGGACTTTGTGGTTTTACAGTCTAGATTCACTTCTTGGACTTTGCTTTAGTTTTCCCATTTTGGATTTCTTTTCACCACTACCTATATTATCAATGATTTCTATGGACTTTTTGGGATAACAAATGTTTTAAATCATTTTTCATTCCCTATTTCATGAGCAATTGTTTTATTTAAATTGACTGTTGCACTTTTTTCATCATTGTTCATATTTGTTGGTGTTTACATATGGTTGTAGCGTTTTATGAATGTAATTTACTTTTCTACTTATTCTTCACATTTAGTATTATATATTATTCATTTATTTATTCAATACCATTTTCAGTTTATCACTTTATAGCGCTGCACATTTTTTTACAATAACAAAGATCACAAGATCTGAAAGTTTGCTTCTGCCTCCCAGCATTTAGATCTTCCTAAATGGTTGGGGGCAATGACAATGGGGTAAACATCACAGAAATGTTGACAATTATATCATGTTTACATTCTTAAATTGACTAACTATGGACATATTTTAAAATATTTTTATATATATTTTTTATATAATGAACGCTGTTTGTTTAAGAAATTCTTATGTGTTATGAAGATCCAAATCCCTTGAATAGTATGTTAAGTATAAAAATTCAATACATGAATTCAAAACGGCATAAATAAATAAGGGTTTCAGCAGCCTAAAATGTTGGCACACAATATGTTAAAAGTCCAAATTTTGGTGCGTCACTAGCCAATAACATTTGTCACTTTATGACACTTTATTTACTTAAAATGTTTTTATAACATAAAACAATGTCACATTAAAAATAGAACAAATTTTCTGTTCCAGTGTTTTGAAATAAAAAAATATTACAGAGAACACATTTTCATAGATTGATCTTTTATTCAGTATGACAGAACAAGTGAAAGTTCTGAATATTTTTGCAAATCAATGTGTTCAAAATAAAGATCTTAGCAGGAGGCCTCTCTTAATGTAGTTCCAAATGTGAAACACATAGCAAAATAAAAAAGCTTATTAAAACTGCCTAATATTGTGTCTTATGATAAAGCAGATATGTGATATACGTGGCTGTGTCACAGGTATGCTGTGTACACATGCTTGGAATTTCCGACAACAAATGTTTGATTGGAGCTTGTTGTCGGAAATTCTGACCTTGTGTAGGCGCCATTAGACATTTGCTGTCGGAATTTCAGGATTTTCTCAAATTTGCTGAGAACAAAATCCGTTCTTGTAAATTCCGAGCGTGTGTAGACAATTCTGACGCACAAAATTCCATGCATGCTCTGAATTAAGTACGAGACAGAAGCGTTAAGTCTGGTAAAACTAGTGTTCATAATGGAGATTTTTTACACCCTGTTCCAAATTATTATGCCTAAATAATTGATGTAAACAACAGTCAGCATAATTCTCTGTTATCAACTATTAAGAGTACAATTCAAATTTTATTGAACAAACATCCTGATAAAAATGAATAAAAATAAATAAAAAACAAAAGAATTAACTTACAATGCACTGTTCCAAATTATTACGTACAGTAAGTTTCAAAACACTTTATAGGTTGTAAAAAACTCAAATTGTCATTTGTTGTGTTTGCAGCATATTAACTGAAATCAAAAGCTATTTCAATCAAACTTTGAAAAACATTTAAACTTTTTAAAAAGTTTAACCACTTGCCAACCGCCGATCGCAGATGTACGTTGACACAATGACACGGGCAATCAATAAACGCGCAAAAATATGTAGAGTACGTATCGGCCAAAACGGAGGATTTATATATATATATATATATATATATATATTTTTTTTTTTTGGGGGGGGGATATTTATTATAGCAAAAAGTAAAAAAAAAAAAAAGTTTTTTTTTTTTCAAAATTGTTGCTTTATTTTTGTTTATAGCGTAAAAAAAAAAAACGCAGAGGTGATCAAATACCACCAAAATAAAGCTCTATTTGTGGGGAAAAAAAGGACCTCAATTTTATTTGGGAGTAACGTCGCACGACCACGCAATTGTCATTTCAAGTGCTGAATCGCAAAAAAGTGTCCTGGTCTTTGACCAGCTAAATGGTCCGGGGCTGAAGTGGTTAACAGGTCACGTTACATTTTAACATAAGACCCCTTATTTGATAGCAGCTTCAAAACTCTTACATCTCAAAAGGATTTAGGCCAGGGGAGGATGGAGGCCACATCACGACTTTCTCTCCTTGTATCCCCCTAGCAACTATCGATGCAGAGTGTACTTTGCAGCATGAGATGGCACATTGTCATGCATGAAGATGATTTTATTACAGAAAGCATAGCTCTTCCTTCTGTACCAGGGAAGGAAGTGGTCAGTCAGGAACTCCACATACTTTGCAGAGGTCATCATTACACCTTCGAGGACCCTAAAGGGGCCGACCAGCTCTCTTGCCATGATTTTGGCCCAAAACATGACTCCACCACCTCCTTGCTGACGTTGCAGCCTTGTTGGAACAGGGTGGCCATCCACCAACCATCCAGTACTCTGTCCATCTGCACCATCCAGGGTTTCACGGCCCTCTTGAGTGAACAGGACTGTTCGAAAATTAGTCTTCATATATTTTTCTGCCCAATGCAGCCATTTCTTCTTGTGAGCATTGGTTAGTGCTGGCCAAATGGAAGGTTTATGCACAATTGCAAGACTCTGGAGGACTCTACACCTTGATGTCTGTGGGACTTTAGAGGCACCAGCAGCTTCAAATATTTGTTTGCTGCTATGTAATGGTGTTTTATCTTATCGCATCTCATACTGGGATGCAGAGATACCACTTTGTAAATGGAGCCCAACGTCTCCTGGAGGCTTTTCTGGAGGTCATTTATAGGGTGTAGTGCTCTATTAATTCTGTCACATGCAAACAAGGGGGCACTTGGAAGTGTAGTTGTTCTAAATGTAAGGGGTAGATCTGAAATGAGGGGAAGCTCTGCTGATTTTATCATCCAAGTGCAAGTTAAAATGCTGTTTTTTATTTTCCTTTCATGTTCCCTTCAGATCTTCAGTCACTGTACTTCCAAGTGCACTTTCAGTGCATTTGTAGTGCAAAGTGAATTTGCATTTAGTAAATAACCCCCAAGGTGACTGGGGTCTCTGGATGCGTTGAATGAAACAGCTTCTGGACTTTTGGGAGCAAGTTAGTAACAGTTTCAGGTACTCCTTATCCTCACAGATGTTTTTTTTTTTTAACCAGAAAAGCAAGTTTATTGAGATGTATTCAAGGCATACAAGGCTTACAGTACAGATTCCACTTCGTCCTGTCACACAAAATATACAGAACATATTAAGTCATCCCACAATGCAGTTATAATCTATGTACTCTCGCGTGGTGATAACCACAATCAGCATATCCATTATAGGCGTACAGAAAATACCTAACAGTACCATTATTCTAACTCAATTCCCCTCTCCCTGTGATCCAGCACCAATATATCACCCACAAATCATCCAGTACATGTCTCCCCGTCCTCCAGCCACCGGTCCCATACATTTGAGAACTTCTGAGGATGCCCCCTGTGTATATAAATCATTTTCCTATAAGGTAGCACAGTGTTTATTTCATTTTTCCAGTCCCTCAATGACGGAGCCACTGCCTGCATCCAGACCTTGGCCCCCACCTTTCCAGCCAAAAACAGCGATTCACATAGAAAAATGGTCTGGTACTTATCGACCTCCACATCAGGCAGTAAACCCAGTAAGCAAAGCTTCGGGTCCATTCCCACAGGAGTTCCCATATTGTCATGCAAGAATTGCGTCACCTGAAACCAGTAGGCCTGTATATCAGAACACTGCCATAGCATATGGAAAAAGGTTCCCTCCACCAATGAACACTTAGGACACATTGGGCTCCTCGTGGGTTGAAACTCCGCCAGTCTTAAAGGTGTAAGATAAGCCCGGTGAAGTATGTACAGTTGTGTCAGCCTATCTGAAAGCTTGGGGGATGCAGCCTTCACCCCTTCCATAACTTCCCCCCAGTCCTCTGTCTCAATCGGTCCCACGTCCTGTTCCCACTGAGTTCTCGCCGTATGAACCACCCCATTTATCTTATGCTGTCTAATTATGTAGTATATATTGGATATGTGTTTGGTCGAGTCTGCTCCGAAGACAACATCTAGCACCAGCGGAGTGCTAAGATCCGGCGTCACATCTGCCATCTGTTTCCTTATTGCGTGTCTAAGCTGCAGGTATCTGAATAAGAACTGTTGCGGTAACCTTCTACAAGTGTTTAAACAGTTCCGATATATATATCTCACACCTAAAGATTAACTTTTCCAAGTCGTACGCCCTGAATATCTCTCTACCGTCATTGCTAGTAGTGATGAGCGGAATACACCATATTCGATTTTGCGATATTTCACGAATATATAGAAGAATATTCGCGAAATATTCGTTAATATTGAATATTCGTGATATTTTATAAAAAAAAAAAATGCGAAATTTCGCTAATGCGAATGCGAAATTTCGCTAATGCGAATGCGAAATTGATTGCGAAATTCTCGTCAACAAGCGAAAACGGAGATAATTACCTGGATTACTAAACTAATATGCACTAAACACGAACTCTACTTACGCAAACTTATATGACTAAACTAAAGCTAATTTTTTTTTTTTTATACACAAAACACAGAAGGCCAGAGAAAGTATTCGCGAATATTCGTAATACGAATATTCACATTGCGAATATTCGGCAACATAAAAGGATCGCCTCAGCTACTCGGCCCAGGGTCTCTAATCATACCAGCAATGCTTTTAGACGTCGATGGAGATCACTAGAATGTGATCTGTTTTAAAAATAAATTTGAAAAAATAGCGAATATTCACCGAGATATTCGATTTATTCGCGAATACTCGAATATGCAATGTTCGTAACGAATATTCGCAATGCGATTATTCGTGAGCAACACTAATTGCTAGTTCTCCGCTGCCAGAAGATCTTCCCTTTTCGATGGAAGATGATATTACCTATCTGGGTATTAGGCTCCCAGGTAAACTGCCAGACGTTTATGAGAAGAATTTTTTGCCTGAACTGAAGGCCATACAACAGGATATGCTGCAATGGGATTCTCCCACTATTTCTTGGTTTGGTAGAGCCGCCATCTTGAAAATGACGGTTCTTCCCCGAATGCTATATAAACTACAGACGATTCCAATTGCCCTCCCACCCTCCTTCTTTGCAGCATACAAACGACTATGTAGGAAGTTCCTGTGGGGGTCTAAAGCACCTAGAATCAGCTGGACGAAAACTGTTGTTGCCTAAAGAATAGGGAGGTATTGGCCTCCCGGACTTGCAAAGGTACTATTGGGCGACACATCTAACATGTGTAGTGGACTGGCGAGTCCACACACGCTGTAAAGGCTGGGTTCAATTAGAAAATCAGATGACGGAAACGGACCTCGGGAACGTTCCCTGAATCTCCAAGAGGCATTGGAGGTCTAACGCCCTGTCTCATCCACTAGTAGGAGCTAGCTTGTCGGCATTTACGAAGGCCTGTGATAAGTTTGCAGTATCAACAACAGAATGTGGATTAACTCCTCTTAGGGGTAATCCGGATTTCGTTCCAGGACGAGATAAGAGATACTCTTACGAGAACGAATGGCCACATAATGAGATGCTGGCCAAGCATTTCTTCTCTGGGAATAGATTCCTATCCTTGAAAGACCTCGAGAAGATGTCTCTAACCAAGAAGGTTCCTTTGTTTGCCTATTTTCAAGTGAGGTATTTTCTGAATGACCCAAGGGTCAGAGGGTCTTTTGCGAAATCGCCCACGACACTTGAATCGCTATGCTTGAGTATGTCACCTCGGAGACATGTGATTTCGACCCTGTATGCTTCCATGTTTAGAGCGCCCTTTGCTTTTATGCAGGCGGAGCAGGTCTCTTGGGAAACCCGGCTGGATAGACCGCTTCAGGCGAAAGAGTGGGAAAGGGTTAACTGGTTTATCTTCAAGTGCTCACTGAATGTGGGCATACAGGAAAATGGCTTCAAGATTACGACACGGTGGCATAGGACACCAGATGTTGTACACAAGTTTTGCACTTCAGTATCATGACCGATGCTGGAGGTGTGGACGAGCTCTAGGCACTTTCCTCCATATCTGGTGGGAGTGCCCACTGATTCAACCGTATTGAAAGAAGGTACATGACGTGACGACGGCGGTCTCTACGCTACCCCTGGAGTTTTCATCAGCACAATACCTGCTTCACCTTTCAAAAATCCCTAAAAAACGGTATCGCAACTCAGTGGCGATACATATGGTTAACGCTGCTAGATTATGTGTTCCTGTTCATTGGAGAGCTACAGTGCCACCAACTGTAAAAGAATGGGTGGCACGCGTTAACCACATTGCAGCGATGGAGGAACTGATATACACTGCTCAAGATGACATTCCAAAGTTCACTTTAGTTTGGAGTGAGTGGTTTGAATTCCGAAACACAGCAGATTACCAAGCGCTTATACAGAATCCGAGCTGATCAAGAATCAGCGAACATGTCTCACTGATGTCTGGTTTTTAATACCACTGACCTGTGTGTCTTTCAAGGGGATGTGGACGGCGAGGGTAGTGGGCCTCCCCACTTAACCCCCTATTTTGTTATGAGTTTATACCGTTCCCCCCCCCTTTTTTTTTTCTTTTCTCTTCTTTCTCCTATTTTCTCTTTTTTCCCATTGCCTTTTTCTTTTCGGCCTCTTTCTTAACGATGATGGAGGGCTTGGATGGGCGGGGTGGTCCTGTGCCCACTCCTTTACCCACCCTCTTTCGTACGGGAGGACTCATGTGACAGATAAGGGACCTGGTTAGGCTGACAAGGGATCTGGGCTAGCAGGAGGATATAAAGGCCTTGAAAGTCATCTATGTTGATAGGTCACTCCTAGATCGCTTTGATGTACACCTCCCCTGAGAAGTACACCTGAAATATATATTTTGCCACTGAATATAAGATTGTTATCTGATTGGGGCTTTACATATGTGATTTAATACCTTTGTCCCTATTGTAAACATTGGGCTATGGATCCTCATAAACATTGGGCTATGGCTCCTCGTATGTATTCTTGTATTATCTGTTGATGTAACTGTTAGGCCTCGTACACACGAGGGGATATGTCCGCTGAAAACGGTCCGATGGACCGTTTCGGCAGACATCTCCGCTCGTGTGTATGGGCTAGCGGACAGATTTCTCCACCTGACAGATTTCAAAGCATGCTTTGAAATCTATCCGGTGGGAATCTGTCCGCCCGACATGTCTGCTGGTTAGTACACTTACCAGCAGACATGTCGTCCCCCACCGCCGCCGCGCCGCCGCCGAATGGATTTGGCGCATGCGCAGAAGTGTTTAACTTCCTGGTGCGGTGACGTGGCGGTGTCAAGGTCACCGCCGCGTCACCGCCACGTCACCGCGCCGTCCGGCGGCGGGGAATTTGATCCGATGGTGTGTACACGCCATCGGATCAAACTCCCGATCGGACATATCCGATGGAAATGGTCCGCGGACCGTTTTCATCGGATATGTCCGATCGTGTGTACGAGGCCTTACACGTATACTGTTGTCACCGTTTATATCTTAATAAAATCTTTGTGTAATAAAAAAAAGAACTGTTGCGGAAGGGAGAACTCCCCTCTCAACGCAGAGAATGACTTGAATCCACCCACCTCCAGTACCGATGGACCGTTTCAGCAGATATCTCCGCTCGTGTGTATGGGCTAGCGGGCAGATTTCTCCACCCGACAGATTTCAAAGCATGCTTTGAAATCTATCCGGTGGGAATCTGTCCGCCCGACATGTCTGCTGGTTAGTACACTTACCAGCAGACATGTCGTCCCCCACCGCCGCCGCCGAATGGATTCGGCGCATGCGCGGAAGTGTTTAACTTCCTGGTGCGGTGACGTGGCGGTGTCAACGTCACCGCCACGTCACCGCCACGTCACCGCGCCGTCCGGCGGCGGGGAATTTGATCCGATGGTGTGTACACGCCATCGGATCAAACTCCCGATCGGACATATCCGATGGAAATGGTCCGCGGACCGTTTTCATCGGATATGTCCGATCGTGTGTACGAGGCCTTACACGTATACTGTTGTCACCGTTTATATCTTAATAAAATCTTTGTGGAATAAAAAAAAGAACTGTTGCGGAAGGGAGAACTCCCCTCTCAACGCAGAGAATGACTTGAATCCACCCACCTCCAGTACCTGGGACAAGTACAGCACCCCATACGAAGCCCAGATTCGGGCATCCGGTACGGAATTCAACTCAGGCAAGCCCCATTATTCCAAAGTGGTGTGTGTGAGTGCACATGCAACCGGTTTTGTTTTTTAAGGGCTATATCCCACACTCTCTGATGATGTAATAGCATTTCCGCCCCAAAATGCGGCGTCCTGCATCCTCCCTGTCCCTTCCTGAACACTGCTTGGCAGGGAGTGTGGAAAGCACTTCCTGGTTTATTACAGACCAACGACCTCTCTGCGACTCAGACTTGTTAAAATGATAGAGGCGGGAAAGCTGCGACGCTACATAATAATCCTGAACATCCGGTAGGGAGCAACCCCCCTCTAATGTAGGATTCTTAAGTATATGCCAAGCCAATTTATGCCTGCCCGAGCCCCACACAAAGGAGTTCAATATTGCTTCCATCTGCTTGAAGATTTTCAAAGGGCTATATAGGGGAGCGTGCCAGATCATATACAACATTTTGGGCAATAATATCATCTTAACTAGAAATAGAAAGATTGCCCATAAAACAATGGGATAGGGGTTAAGGATTCTCAATGGTGTATCGGAGATGGATAGTAGATAAATCTATGAGTCTGATCAAGTCTCAGTAAATATTGGCTCTTAGACACGTTCAGTGTTTTTGAAAAAATAACAAAAATTTATTCATACAAAAAATACAATAACATTGTACAGAATTGTTAAAAAACATTCATATTTAGGAGAGAAAGTATATTAAAACTGCAGAAAAGCTGCAGACCATCTTCTGAGGTCCAAGCGTGTTTCAGGTTCAACTAGTTTCGCCCATAAAAGAGCTTCGTCAGGAACCCACGGTTGAATGTACTTTCTATATGAATACAAAAAGGTACAGTGAGCTAACATATCACAGTAATAGAGAGAGTGTTACATAATGTAATATGAAATATGCATGATTACTAGTCTCTTGGCGAAACATACAACAGGTGGTACATTTGATCTTTAAAGGAGTTATTATGCTAAACTGAGGTCAAAACGCAATTGCGTGGAGCGTGAGAGGGCACGTACCTGAGACGGCTGAGAAGGTGATCTCAAGGAAGGGATGTCCGCGAGGGCATAATCTCTACAATTAGAGAAAAAGCCACCACTCGGGCGAGATGGATTATAGTCGCCCGGGTGGGGATGACAAAGACAGCTGTGTTGCTAAATGCTGATGATCTAATGGAGAGAGAGTATGATATGTCAAAGACTGATTATCTGGATAAATGGTTCCCCAAACACTTCTGATAAGTCAGATAAAGAATCTCACTTACTGGTGCTTGATGGTGAAGGGACTTACTTGGACTGGATCTATGCTCAGTCCAAGAAAAGAGAGAAGGTAGACTAATGCTAGCCAATTGAAATGGCTGCTAAATTGCTATCATCGAGTCCTATATGAAAAACAGGATTGATGAGAACCAGTTAGTGGCCAAAGAATTTTTTATATAATGAAGAGGTAAAGATAAATATAAATATAAAAATAAAATTAAAGATGAAAATGAATATAGATATAAATATAAATATAAATATGAATATAAATATAAATATAAAAATAAATGTAAATGATTAAAGCTGGGGACTGTTTGTTAGTAGATAGATATATATATATATAAATAAATAGAGCAACACTGTCCATGCATGGCTATACTAAGCCTTCTAATGCAAGAGCGTGGGCATAGAGCCTCATAGTTGCTAGTTATCGACTTTGTTAATAAATAACAGGAGGTGCCTATAAGGGCAAGTCCATGTGCAGCTAATGCTACAACTGATTAGATCGGGTTTGCTTGATGTACAAAGATAAATGAAAAGGAAAAGAAAAATGACAATCAGTGTGAAAAAAATGAAAATAAAAATAAAAAATAAATAAATATGAAAATAAATAATAGGGTACTTATTAGATTTCTATATGCCATAGATTGGCATAGCGCCATGGTAGAGTAAGGAAATAAACAAAAAATATATATATCTCAGAGTATACCTGTAGGGAATGATGTTGTCAGCAAAGGAGTGAACAGCTTGTCTCTACCTGAGCGCTGCACTAAATGATAGCAGCTAACAGGGCTGTTGATATAGCTCTCTCCATTAGGTCAAATTCGCCTCAGCTGATAGCGTGAGGCGGAGATCTAATTCATGGTGGGCGGAGAGATGACACGTCACTGGGATTCCCCCTGTGAGAGGCATAAAGCCGCTCGTGCATGATGACATGCAGAGCGGGTTGCTCAACTCACGGAGACGGAGGAAGCCGTGGACATCCCATGCGCGGAGCGGACTGCCGCTCGGCCAATGGGATTTGTCTAATTACGGACCTGGCCAGCACCCAAGCCTCCGCTTGGATTCGATGCTGCAACTAGGTGCATCGGGACAGGCCCCTACCCGCCCACCTATGCTATATAGCAACTACAGCTGATCGGGCACTGTTGTTAACCCACGTATCCTTGGATGGAATGATGTTGTTACACTCAAGCCGCAGGTTAATACAGTGCGCTGTCACGATCCACAAAGAGCGCACGGGGTTAACCTCACCCAGTGAAAATATTAATAATACATATAGATAATTAACTTATGCTTTTGTTGAAGCATAGGTACTTATGTGGAATGCCTGAATGAACAAACAAAGCATCAAGTGATAGTAATAGCAACAGTGCTGCTAAACAAAAATTGTTACATGTTTATATCTATAAATGGGTGGACAGTGCTTCTATTAGCAACAGCCCACGGGATGGCATGACAGTGGTATAGCACTAATACATGTCTCGGGGGGGCACTAGAGAGCCAATAGGTCCAACATATTGCCCTAAAATTGGTCTAAAAAACTTGTGTAATCATATATTCCAATTGACGGAAACATCGATAACTGAGAGAGTCCTCAAAAGTATGTATATATATGAGGACTCTCTCAGTTATCGATGTTTCCGTCAATTGGAATATATGATTACACAAGTTTTTTAGACCAATTTTAGGGCAATATGTTGGACCTATTGGCTCTCTAGTGCCCCCCCGAGACATGTATTAGTGCTATACCACTGTCATGCCATCCCGTGGGCTGTTGCTAATAGAAGCACTGTCCACCCATTTATAGATATAAACATGTAACAATTTTTGTTTAGCAGCACTGTTGCTATTACTATCACTTGATGCTTTGTTTGTTCATTCAGGCATTCCACATAAGTACCTATGCTTCAACAAAAGCATAAGTTAATTATCTATATGTATTATTAATATTTTCACAGGGTGAGGTTAACCCCGTGCGCTCTTTGTGGATCGTGACAGCGCACTGTATTAACCTGCGGCTTGAGTGTAACAACATCATTCCATCCAAGGATACGTGGGTTAACAACAGTGCCCGATCAGCTGTAGTTGCTATATAGCATAGGTGGGCGGGTAGGGGCCTGTCCCGATGCACCTAGTTGCAGCATCGAATCCAAGCGGAGGCTTGGGTGCTGGCCAGGTCCGTAATTAGACAAATCCCATTGGCCGAGCGGCAGTCCGCTCCGCCCATGGGATGTCCACGGCTTCCTCCGTCTCCGTGAGTTGAGCAACCCGCTCTGCATGTCATCATGCACGAGCGGCTTTATGCCTCTCACAGGGGGAATCCCAGTGACGTGTCATCTCTCCGCCCACCATGAATTAGATCTCCGCCTCACGCTATCAGCTGAGGCGAATTTGACCTAATGGAGAGAGCTATATCAACAGCCCTGTTAGCTGCTATCATTTAGTGCAGCGCTCAGGTAGAGACAAGCTGTTCACTC
Source organism: Rana kukunoris (assembly GCA_029574335.1). NCBI lineage: Eukaryota > Metazoa > Chordata > Amphibia > Anura > Ranidae > Rana > Rana kukunoris. The sequence continues at coordinate 238,366,901 of CM056049.1, read as the reverse complement.
CTTTGCTGACAACATCATTCCCTACAGGTATACTCTGAGATATATATATTTTTTGTTTATTTCCTTACTCTACCATGGCGCTATGCCAATCTATGGCATATAGAAATCTAATAAGTACCCTATTATTTATTTTCATATTTATTTATTTTTTATTTTTATTTTCATTTTTTTCACACTGATTGTCATTTTTCTTTTCCTTTTCATTTATCTTTGTACATCAAGCAAACTCGATCTAATCAGTTGTAGCATTAGCTGCACATGGACTTGCCCTTATAGGCACCTCCTGTTATTTATTAACAAAGTCGATAACTAGCAACTATGAGGCTCTATGCCCACGCTCTTGCATTAGAAGGCTTAGTATAGCCATGCATGGACAGTGTTGCTCTATTTATTTATATATATATCTATCTACTAACAAACAGTCCCCAGCTTTAATCATTTACATTTATTTTTATATTTATATTTATATTCATATTTATATTTATATTTATATCTATATTCATTTTCATCTTTAATTTTATTTTTATATTTATATTTATCTTTACCTCTTCATTATATAAAAAATTCTTTGGCCACTAACTGGTTCTCATCAATCCTGTTTTTCATATAGGACTCGATGATAGCAATTTAGAAGCCATTTCAATTGGCTAGCATTAGTCTACCTTCTCTCTTTTCTTGGACTGAGCATAGATCCAGTCCAAGTAAGTCCCTTCACCATCAAGCACCAGTAAGTGAGATTCTTTATCTGACTTATCAGAAGTGTTTGGGGAACCATTTATCCAGATAATCAGTCTTTGACATATCATACTCTCTCTCCATTAGATCATCAGCATTTAGCAACACAGCTGTCTTTGTCATCCCCACCCGGGCGACTATAATCCATCTCGCCCGAGTGGTGGCTTTTTCTCTAATTGTAGAGATTATGCCCTCGCGGACATCCCTTCCTTGAGATCACCTTCTCAGCCGTCTCAGGTACGTGCCCTCTCACGCTCCACGCAATTGCGTTTTGACCTCAGTTTAGCATAATAACTCCTTTAAAGATCAAATGTACCACCTGTTGTATGTTTCGCCAAGAGACTAGTAATCATGCATATTTCATATTACATTATGTAACACTCTCTCTATTACTGTGATATGTTAGCTCACTGTACCTTTTTGTATTCATATAGAAAGTACATTCAACCGTGGGTTCCTGACGAAGCTCTTTTATGGGCGAAACTAGTTGAACCTGAAACACGCTTGGACCTCAGAAGATGGTCTGCAGCTTTTCTGCAGTTTTAATATACTTTCTCTCCTAAATATGAATGTTTTTTAACAATTCTGTACAATGTTACTGTATTTTTTGTATGAATAAATTTTTGTTATTTTTTCAAAAACACTGAACGTGTCTAAGAGCCAATATTTACTGAGACTTGATCAGACTCATAGATTTATCTACTATCCATCTCCGATACACCATTGAGAATCCTTAACCCCTATCCCATTGTTTTATGGGCAATCTTTCTATTTCTATACCTTTGAAGGATTCAGGTGTACTCGGATTTATTTAATTTGTTCTACATTTTGATGTCAGCCCTATAACAAACCTTATATCATCTTAACTAGGTTAATTCTACCCATTACTCCTAGTGGTAGTCTCGCCCAAGCCTGGGTTCTGGATTTAATAATCGCAAATAAAGGATCTACATTGAGAGACACATAATCTTGTAAATTCCTAGTGACCAACACTCCCAGATATTTAACCTTTGCCACTCTCTGTGATGGTAACTCTGGGGACATCTTCTGCGGAGGAAATTGATCCAGCGGGAGAATTTTAGATTTGTCCCAGTTAATTTTTAGCCCCGAGAAACAACCCACTTCTTCTATATTTGCCAATGCCGCCTTCAGCGATGGACCCTGATCCGCTAAGTATAAGACCGTATCGTCCGCGTACATCCCTATCTTATCCCAGCTGTCACCCTTCCTAAGGCCCTCCACCTCCAGGTTCATTCTAATGGCCATAGCCAAGGGCTCCGCCTCCAAGGCATATAGGAGTGGAAACAGGGGGCAACCCTGCCTTGTGTCCCGTTCCAGGGAGAGCCAGCCATTAACAAAGATCCTAGCCTTTGGGGTCTGATATAGGAGCTGTACCCATTTAATAAAAAAAGGGCCGAACCCGAAGCATCTCAGGCACTCCCATAAATATGACTGAGTCGAATGCTTTAGCTGTATCCAATGCCACCACTACCCTGCTTCCCACGTGATCATGTTGAGCTTGAATATTCATGAACAGCCTATGTATATTTATTGCTGTATTCTTCCCCGATATAAACCCGGTCCGATCCGGATGTATCAGGGAAAGAATCACTGTATTCAATCTAGAGGACAGAATCTTAGCAAGGATTTTGATGACCACCGGCAACAGAGATATAGGTCTGTAAGACTCTGGATATTGTGGATCCTTGCCCGGTTTGGGAAGAACTATGATCTGCGCCTCCTGCATCGAGGAGGGAAGCGCTCCCATATCAAATATAGATTGAAACAAAACTTTAAATCTAGGAACCAAGACCTCCGAGTATGTAGCCTTAGATTTAGCCAACTGTGACACTGCATTGTCTATATCCTGAGTGGTTATGGGGGCCTCCAGCATTTTAGATTGTTCTAGATTCAACCTGGGAAACTGCAACTTATGCAGATACTCCCTAATTTCTTGTGGGGTGTTTTGACACTGAGATCTATATAAATCTTCATAGAATTTTTTTAATTTGTCAGCTACCATTGGAGGGTCCGTGATGACGGAGCCGTCCGGCTCCGCCAGGGAGACCACAACCGGGGGTCTGTCCTCCAGATGCGCCAGATATGCCAACATCTTTCCTGCCTTCTCTCCATGCTCATAAACTCTGGTTTTGCAGAAGAAAACGCTTTGTTTTGCCTTTTCTACCAATAATTGTGAGACCACCCTGGATTGCAGGTTTACCCTGGTAAGATTTTCCAAAGACGGCTGAGCATTGTATGCCCCTTCAAGGTCCAGCAGTGTGTTTTCTGCCATAGCAATCATCACCTTCGAGGACGTCTTCAGTCTATTAATTCTGGTGTCTAATATTCTACGTGCGTGGAGTTTAAATGCATCCCATTGGCCATTGGTCCAAGCCGGGTACCGTCCCCCAGAAAGTCCAGTTTCCTCTCTATACTGTCATGGTCCGTCAGGGCAGACAACCAGAAAGGATTAAGTCTCCATACCCTCTTAGGAGCCACCCCCTATAGGGACATATGAACCCAGCACGGAGAATGATCTGATAGGGCCCAGGTGCAAAACCAGCCCCGACCACTCTCGGCAGCAGAGGCCTCGACATAAGTATATAATCTATACGTGACATGGTAGCGTGGCTTGTCGAATGACACGTGTATGCTCTAGCCTTCGGGTTCCTGTACCGCCATATATCAACTAGGGGGAACTCCTGCATCAGTCGGCTCAGTCTGGTCTGTCTGGGAACCCCCACTCCCCCCAACACCAACTGGCCGATCCAAATACGGATCCATGGTCATATTAAAGTCCCCCAATTACACAGCAGGGACCGTCGGGTGCTTAGCCATAAACGCTAAGCCAGCAGTCACAACCTCCGAACTGTAGGGGGGGGGATGTAGCATTCAATCAATACAACAGGACCACCACCAATAAGTGCATGTACAAATAGGTGCTTCCCCTGCGGATCTGACTCTAGTGCCAACAGCTCAAATGGGGTGGCCTTAGTAACCAATAGTGACACACCCTTGGAGAAGCTGGTATGTGTACTGTGTTAAGCCCAGCCTATCCAGGGACGCTTAAGTGCAGCCTGCAGATGTCCTGTAACATGGGTCTCGGTCAAAGCAATAATATTTGCCTTCTGCGCCTTTAGATATGCGAGAGCTGCTGTGCGTTTAATTTTGTCCCTCATGCCTCTGATGTTCCACGTCAGGAACTTAATCGTTGTCATGACTCCCTTTGGCAAATATCTCCCCGCCAGACCCGCAAGCCCGCAGTTCACAAGTTAAATACATCACCATCAATAATACAAATACTTTACCCATCTCTTCGTATAACAATGCAAGCCCCAACACATCTCTGACATGCTATAAATGTAGTCTAAACCCCTTAGGGCCACAACGGTGGTCCCACCTGTAGGCAACTACCCCCCTCCCTGCCCATCACCCCCCGAACTTGGTGAAGGCATCTGGTACCCAAACATCATTATAATGAAAAAAAAACAAAAAACATCCTGCTGTTTGCACATATCTTAGGGACATATCTTATTTCCAGTAACGAGCATAAATCAGCATTACGCGTTTGTCTCATGAGAACGATTGTCCACTGAACAAGGCGTGGATCCAACGCGGGGAATAACAAGACTCCCAAACAAAAGTCAGGTCTGAGCTCCTCCTGCAAGCAAGGATAAAGAGCCGCACATGTGGGGGTACACCGTACACAGTTATGTAGTCATACTTTTAAATGAATCACCGATCCACTCGCATATGTCCATTGTTCAGGCTCCAAAAAAAAAAGGGGGATTGGGGGTTCAACCGCCCCCCTCGACAAGGCACTTCAGGCGGATCAAAAACATAAAAAGGATATATAAAAAAACAGAGAAGGGGAGAAAAAAATGGGGTCTCCAAATGTGCTCCCATACAGGGAGGAGGGGGGGCAGGAGCAAAATGCAAACCCGGAACAACTCAAGAAAGTTTGCTGAGTGTATTAGTGTGCCCCACATTTAACCTGGGACCCTGGGTTAGAGCCAATGATGGCACTGGGAAACTTCCCCCCAACTCCCACCGGGGATAGTACTCACTGACAACCAGGGATCAAGCTACTCCCGTCGTCCCTTCCGATCCAGCCACGGTGCAGCCGCTGCGGAGGTATCAAAGAACTGGGCTCTGCCATCTTACTCCACCCTGAGGCGATCCGGGAACAGCATGGAGTACTTGAGGTGTAGCATCCGGAGACGACGCTTCACATCCTGGAATTGCGATCGCTTCTTCTGAACTTAATTTGAGATGTCCGGGAACACCGCCACATGTCCATTGCCCATCCGTATATTCCCCTTTTCTCGGGATAGCTGCATAATGGCGTCTCTGTCTCTAAAATCTAGGGATTTTGCGATAAACGTGCGGGGGGGAACACCCTCGGGTGGAGGCTTTGCCGGAATCCGGTGCGCTCTCTCCAAAGCAAACATCACTGAAAACGCATCCCTGCCGTACGTAGTAACACAGAGATTTTCCAGGTAACCGGTTGGGTCCCTGCCCTCTGCTCTTTCCGGCAATCCTTAAACCGCAAGTTACATCATCGAAGCCTGTTCTCCATTTCATCCTGGTAGGAGTGAAGCTGTTGAACTTGTCGCTGTAAATCCTCCATGGCGTGCTGCATAGGGTGTAGGATTTCCTCCGCCTCGCCAATTCGGGTCTCCACTTCCGTGACCCTGTCCCTCACTGCGGCCAGATCTTGTCTCATAAGCGAAATGTCAATTTTGACTTTGTCTATTTTAGTAGTGTGAGTGCCCTGTAGAGCAGCTATAGCTTACAGCACCTTGGCTGTTTCAGCCGAATGTCGATCCTCTCCCTGATCCTCTCCGGCACCATCTTTGGCCTGTTCCTCATCCCCGTCATGTCGGTATTTAGCCAACTTATCTATCACTGCGGAGGATTTCTTTGGCAGCGACATGATCTCCCCTGCTCCCGCTATCCTCCAATCGGTGTCAAGGCAGGGTAGAAACCGGAACGGTCCCGTAGGCTGTTAGACAGGATCTATTACAAGAGGAGCTCCTCCACCATGTGTCTTACTCCATCTCTTGCCAGGCCACGCCCCGTTAGGTATAATCCTCACAGATTTTTACTCACTGGTTTCTATTATCTTGATCTTCTAGATGTGCTTGGAGCTGTGCCACTGTGCCACTGCGTCAGAAAGTAATTTGTGATATTTTTGCAGATCTGAGTAAGCTAGCTGCAGTTTGCCATGCATTGTTTCAAGCAGACCTGTTTAGCTACCTAGAGCTGCCAGTTCCTGAGATAGCGTGGACGTGGACTTGCTGAGTTCTGTTTGGAATGTATGGGCGAGCTTCTCATACATTATAGACAGGCTATCATCCAAATCCACTTAAGTTAGTTAAAGGGAGTAATCACTGTCAGCCGTGGAGTGTGTAGGAGAGGTTGCAGCATCACCTGGGCCTGTTGAAGACTGTCCGGCCAGGCACCATCTTGGGATATCTTGCTAGAAAAATTGGGCCAGATTCAGGTAGATGCGCGCATATTTTATCCGGCGTAGCGCAGCGCATATACGTTACGCTGACGCGAACTAGTGAGTCAAGTCCAGTATTCACCAAGCGCATGTTCGTTACTTTGGGGCGGAGTAACGAAAAATCGCTGGCGCAACCCGACGCAAGTGGAAGTGGGTGTGATCATATGTAAATGATGGGCGGAGCCCAGCGCAGTGACTTACGTTCATCGCATCATCCACGGAGCATGCGCAGTGAGGGAGGGCTCCCCTCGCTCCCCTGTGCGCATGCTCACAACTTCCGTCGGCACCACTTCATGGGAAACGCCAGCGCAATGTCTTCCGTTGCGCGTATAAAAGCGGCCGTAGATGCGCCTTTCCGGCGCAAAAGTATATCCGGTTTCCCCCACCCCAGGGAAGTAACTTTTGCTGTATGATGGCTGCTCCCGTTCCCCCCAAAGAGAGGAGAAACCTCAATTTTAATTGCGGGGACAACCTGGTGCACACATCTGCTCATGGAGGACTGTGACATCCCAGCCACCACTCCACTTGTACGCTAGAATGATCCACTTGCAAGGAAATGAAGTGTTGCCAGTACCTTCACCAGTGGCTGCACTGCTTGTGAGCGGTGTGTTGGGCTGGTGATGTCATCCTGCAGGGTTGTGGTTAGTTCAAGTATTGCATCAGGGCTGAATCTGAAGAGGCGATACACCTCCTCATCCCCCATGCCAAAGAGGCTCATGCGCGTGCGGTATATCCTCTCACGTGCCCGCCTCCTCCCATTAGTAGTGCTAGGACCACGGCTGCCCCTGGCATGTTGGCACACAGAGGTGTTGTCCTTGCAAGTGTGGTTGTTCAGCTTGCTAGTTTCATCGGTAACGCTGCTTCTGTAGCTGCTCTCCTGCTGACCTGTGGCCGTCTGGAATAAAGCAGCTATTTGTAGGAATAACTTTGCGACAGATGGACGACATATGCGCGGCGCATGTAGCCAGCGTCTGGTGCTAATCCGTTCGCGAATCGGGAACTCTCCCTCATTTGCATATTTGCATGGCAAATCAATAGGCGCGACGGATGCGACAAGCGAAAATATGCGCTTACGATACTCTGGCGAGGGAAAGTTAAGCCGATCGGAAAAAGCCAGTTTTCTGTCGCATCTAGTTTGGTGGGTACGGCCGCATAGATACTACGGCGCATCTTTACAGTTACGCGGTGCATACTCCAGCGCAAGTCTTGCTGAATCTGGCCCATTATGTTTGCTGCTGACAAATTGAGGAGCAGCAACGGACTGAAAAGCATGAGGCTAAAAAACACGAATCGTCTCTCACCAAACTTCTACTAACATAAGATTAGCAGAAGGAGCCCAAAGGGTGGCACACTTGGTTGTACGTGACCGCGTTCTTGGCGATCGGAATTTCCAACAACATTTGTGCGACCGTGTGTATGCAAGATCCACGGTTTTGTTGTTGGAATGTCCGATCCTGTGTACGTGGCAGTAGTGTTAATTGGTAGTTTTAAAGTGGAATAAAGTTTGAAAATACTCACCCTCTCTTTAGCAATACAATGTCTACAACCACCCTCTCCAGCCTCTCCAGCGTCCTGCATCAACATCTTTTCCCATGATTGGCTGGCCCAGGATGACATAAATCCTGCAAATGTTTGCAGGGGCTAATTTATTCTGACACCCAGAAAGTACTACTTTGCCCAGAAATTTGTGAACAAGCAGACAAAAAGTTTTTTATTTTTGTTTCTTTTATTGTTCAAACAGGATACAGAGAAAAAAAAATATATGCAATCAGATTAAGACATAAAAACAAGGCACTAATAATCATAGTGTATCAGTTTTAAACAAAGATAAAGAAAACAAAGACAGAAAAAGAACCTGCAAGGAAAAAAAGGCAGACTCCAGCAATAGGTAATGTAACTCTAAACAGCCTCACAACCTAACCTCTAGTAACTGAAAACCAATAGTTTTGCAAGTAAACACAGAGCATTCAGGAGACCCTAAAAAAGGGGACCAGGAAATGTTGAGCTTGACTGGTGGGAGGGAGGCAAATAAAATATTCACAACATGGATAATGAGCTGACCCATGATTCCCATTTATGATTAAAGATTTGAATTGAACCCATACACTATCAAACACCTTATGTATTTTAAGGCTCAATAGCAATACATTACAGGAAAAGAGATCAGCATCTTGAATAATATTAGTGGCAAAGTAGTTATCTGTCATCTGCCTAGACGGGATAAAATCAGTTTAATCTGGAGAGATCAAAGAGGTGAAAACATGGGCTAGACTATCCACCAAAAGGTGACTGGAAATCTTCTGGTCATTATTTATACCTGAGATGGGGTGGTAGTTGAGAGTTTGGGGGAGCACATTATCCTTATTCAGCGTATGTGTAAGGGACATATTTGCTAAGAGCATGTCATCAGGAAAATATTGCCCCTTCAAGATATACTGTATGTATAAATTTGAGATAGGCGGGGGGTGGGGGGTTGGAGGGGCTAATAGGTCCACACATTTTTTATAAATTAAGGGAGAGGAAGGGACTCTAGCCATGCTGAGGAAGCTGAACGAGGCTGGGCTGAGGGGAGGAGGAAAGAATGCTTGATAAGACTTCTTCTAAATTTTCTGGATTTTTTGTGGATGTCGGACCATTTGACCATTCACATTCTTAAGTTTATAACCAGGTGGTGGATAGGAGGGACTGATGAGTTTCCTTGTAAACAAAGCCAGGGCTGAATTGCTATGAAGAAGGAAATGAGCCTTCGACCATTTTATTCAGTTTGCTCAGAAAGAAAAGTGTCCAATACAACCCCATTTATGAATCTGTGATATAAGCTCTAAAGAATGTGCTTGGCTATGGTAAGTGGTGGTAAAGCCTTTCTAGATCTTCTGTGAGAGAATGTATCTCGACCATGTTATGTTGTTTCCTGGGGGTAGCAATTTCAATTAAGTTGGCACACATTACTGCCATATGGGCTGCCCAGAGAGAGGTGGGGAAATATCATCAACTGCATTAGTATAGAAATTATCTACCAGGGCGCCGGGCAGCTGTTCCAGGATATCAGGATCCATGAGGAGAGATTTGTTCAACTGCCACAGCTGCATTGGGAGAAAGAAACACTTTGAAGGTGTAAAAGAACACTCTAAGATGATCAGACCAAGGGGAGGTGTGGATACCAGCTTTGGAAGAATTAGCTAGGAGTATAGCTATAGTCTATTCAAGATAGCTGTCGTGGGGGTGGGAATAGTAAGTATACTCTCTAGAAACCATGTTGTGTGCTCTCCAGGAGTCTAAAAAATGATGGGATTTAAGTAAACGCTGGAGAGTCTTATGCCGCGTACACACGGTCGTTTTTTGCGATGAAAAAAAAGGTCGTTTTTTAAAACGTCATTTAAATTGATCGTGTGTGGGCAAAACGTCGTTTTTTGTCTTAAAAAAAACGACCAAAAAAAAATTCCAACATGCTTGAATTTTTTGTGTCGTTTTTCAAAACGTCGTTTTTTGTTTCACAAAAAGTCACCGTGTGTAGCAAAAACTTCGTTTAAAACGACGTTTTTCAACCCGCGCATGCCCAGAAGCTAGTTATGAAGCGAGCTTCAATGGAAAAGGGTGGTGAACGTAACCTTGCTTTTTGTGAAAAAAACGATGGTGTGTATGCAACATCGTCTTTGAAAGTGACATTTCAAAAACGTAGTTTTTTACTTCACAAAAAACGTCGGGTTTTTTTCATCGCAAAAAACGTCGGGTTTTTTTCATCGCAAAAAACGACCGTGTGTACGCGGCATTAGATAACACATGTGATGTACTCACTCTTATGCCTTGTACACACGATCGGAATTTCCGATGGAAAAAGTCTGACTGACCATGGGGGGGCTGGGATCTGTTAAAGAGGGCTTCTAAATTATGATAAGCCCCCTATCCAAAGACCCCCACAACCATTGGCCAGTGTTGTGGGGATAAAGCCCTTGTCCCCATCAACATGGTTCTGGTATGGATTTTGTGGGGGACCCCACATAATTTTTTAAAAGATTTTGGCGTGGGGGTTCTCTACAAAATCTATACCAAACCTAAAGGGCACCCCCACACCATTTTTTTTTTGCTGTCAGCGGGAAAACCAGCAGACAACTGATAACTCATGCTGTATTTTAGTGATAGAAAAAAACTTTTTGAAAAACGGTTTGTGGTATCTTATCTCATACTTAAATGCAGAGATACCACTTTGTAAATGGAGCCCAACGTCTCCTGGAGGCTTTTCTGGAGGTCATTTATAGGGTATAGTCCTCTATGAATTCTGTCACTTGCAAACAAGGGGGCACATGGAAGTGCAGTTGCTCTAAATGTAAGGGGTAGATCTGAAATGAGGGGAAGCTCTGCTGATTTTATCATCCAAGTGCAAGATAAAATGCTGTTTTTTTATTTTCCTTGCATGTCCCCCTCAGATCTTCAGCGACTGTACTTCCAAGTGCACTTTCAGTGCACTTGTAGTGCAAAGTGAATTTGCCTTTAGTAAATAACCCCCAAGGTGACTGGGGTCTCTGGATGCGTTGAATGGAACAGCTTCTGGACTTTTGGGAGCAAGTCAGTAACAGTTTCAGGTACTCCTTATCCTCACAGATTTTTACTCACTGATTTCTATTATCTTGATCTTCTAGATGTGCTTGGAGCTGTACCACTGTGCCACTGTGTCAGAAAGTAATTTGTAAAATTTCTGCAGATCTGAGTAAGCTAGCTGCAAGTTGCCATGCATTGTTTCAAGCAGACCTGTTTAGCTACCTAGAGCTGCCAGTTCCTGAGATAGCGTGGAGGTGGACTTGCTGAGTTCTGTTTGGAATGTATGGGCGAGCTTCTCATACATCATAGACAGGCTATCATCCAAATTCACTTTAGTTAGTTAAAGGGAGTAATCACTGTCAGCCGTGGAGTGTGTATGAGAGGTTGCAGCATCACCTGGGCCTGTTGAAGACTGTCTGGCCAGGCACCATCTTGGGATATCTTGCTTTGTACCCTTACCCAAAGGAGATATGTTTTCAGGGATCTATGGGTAGGTTTTTTATGGTTTTTTTATGGTACTCTTGAGCCTCGTACACACGATCAGTTTTCCCAATGAGAAAACTGTGAGGAGAGCTTTTGCCCAAGAATCCCGGCCGTGTGTATGCTCCTCGCACTTTTTCAGAAAAACTGCCCAAAAAAATGCCCACGAGAAAAACTGCGATGAAGCATACACACGGCCGTGATTCCTGGCCAAGGCTCCATGGCAGTTTTTCTGTTGGGAAAACCGTCCGTGTGTAGGGGAAAGACTGAACTGAGCAGGTTCTCGGCTTTCCCCTTGGGATTTCCTACGGGAAATTTTAAAACATGTATTCTATAATTATGGTGAGCCATATTTATAAAAAATGCACATCAAAATTTAAAATTGCTATTTTTTTTTCAGGTAAAAAAACTTGCATTTTTATTTTTTATTTTCTGGAGCCTGTAAAGCATCGCACTGGAAATCAATGGATCACTGGTGCCATGCAGGTCTCCTGCAGACCTCTAATGCCGCGTACACACGGTCGTTTTTTGCGATGAAAAAAAACGACGTTTTTTAAAACGTCATTTAAATTGATCGTGTGTGGGCAAAACGTCGTTTTTTGTCTTCAAAAAAACGACCAAAAAAAAATTCCAACATACTTGAATTTTTTGTGTCGTTTTTCAAAACGTCGTTTTTTGTTTCACAAAAAGTCATGTGTAGCAAAAACGTCTTTTAAAACAACGTTTTTCAACATGCCTAGAAGCTAGTTATGAAGCGAGCTTCAATGGAAAAGAGTGGTGAACGTAACCTCGCTTTTTGTGAAAAAACATGTGTGTATGCAAATTGTCTTTGAAAAGTGACGTTTCAAAAACTTGTTTTTTACTTCACAGCGTGTTTTTTTTCATCGCAAAAAACGACCGTGTGTACGCGGCATAAGAGTATCTGTGTGTTCATACATCCTATATGGGCAAGCAGATACGCTGACAGGAAGAATCAATTAACTATCACAGTGCTCCACTGCGCTGTGGTAGTTCATTAAGAACTACAAGCCGACATCTGCAAAGGATGTTGAGACTTGTAGTTCATTCATACAGAGAGCTGTGTGAGCATCTGATTTCAAAAACTGAGAGCTAACATGGGAAACTTCACCCTGTACTACTGTCACAGGGAGGGGAAGAATCTAGCAGTGGAACGAGTAACATATGAACTGTGTAACATGTTCCCAAAGGTGAACTTATCCTTTAAGGCCCATTGCAAAAAAACAAAAAAAGGCCCCCCTGATTTTGCCTTCTTCTATGACTCATTTCACTAAAATGCAGTGATGGTGCGTCTATTAAGGGTGCACGGGTGCTTCCCCATCTTTCCACCCACCCCCCTCTGCCACCTCCCACTCAGGCATCCAACCCCTTTTCGGAAGCCGGGTGCCTGAATTATAGTGGTGGGGGTGTATATTTGAAGCACCTGATTTGAGCCATAGGCTCTAATAGGCTTCAAAACGGTAAACTCAGAGCACCAAGCATTGCGCTCGGAGTCCACCCAGGTGTGTTAGAAAAGTGAATGAATATTTGATTTTCTATGACTTAACCGCTTCTCCACCAATCAGGTAGCGTGCGTCTGATACCCATCAGGAGGAGGGGGGAGACACATGGAGGACACAGGAGATGCTGTCTGAGCTGCTGAAAGGTCCCACAACTTGCCACGGGCACCCGCTGCCCAACCCGCCACCAAGATAGGGTAAGTGCTGGGAAGACAGCATGCATGCAAGGGATGCTCACAGTGGCAACTTTTAATGGGCACAGTGGCGGCATTTGATGGGCAAGTGGTGGCATTTTATGGGGCACAGTGGCAGCATTTGATGGGGCACAATGGCAGCATTTGATGGGCACAGTAGCAGCATTTGATGGTGCACAATGGCAGCATTTCTTGGGCACAGTGGCTGTGTTTGATGGGCACAGTGGCTGAGTTTGATGGACACAGTGGCTGTTTTTGATGGCACAGTGGCTGCAATTGATGGACACATTGGCTACATTTAATGGGCACAGTGAGGCTGCAATTGATTTTGTTTTTGAATGTTTTGATTTGTCTGTGCCCCCCAAAAAACTTGAGCACCAGCCGCTACTGCTAAAATGGCCTGATTTTCATAGAAATTTGTGTAAGGTTATAACTCTCAGTTTTGCTCATCCCAACTGGGAATATAATGCAAAGCTTTCCTATAATCAAATGTTTTCTTATATTTTAAAAGTTTAATGTTGATATACAGATCAAATGACAAAGATCTCTGTTTTATTAAAACATTCACATTTTTGTTTTTTAAAGTTAGCTAGTAATCAAATTGAAACATTTACAAGTTGATTATTTTCCTTATAGCTTATAATACTAGTAAACTATTTTATTTTGTGAAATTGCCTTGTCAACTTGTCTTTTTTTCCAATTTAATTAGATCTGATATTTTAGTGGCAAAGGTTTGTTTTATTTTTATTGTTTATTCATAATTGTTTTCACTGCCTTATGTAATACTTCATTAATTTTATGAGCTACCATTTATGAGGTCCAGAGCATTTATATTATTATATTATCAATGTTTAACTTACCATTTATTTGAAAGCTTATTTAGCCTGTCTCCGTATATTTCATTAAGAAACATGGTTTTGAAATGATAGATAAATGTTAAGGGGCATGTTAAATTCAGTTGCTAGGATTTTTGCAAGAATTTAAAATGACCTTGTGCATATCCTTGAATGTGCTAAGTTATATGTGATTTATATATGACAATAGTAAAGTTGCATTGAAATGTACTTACTATAATGCAATAAGATGCATTTACTAGAATAAAATCAGGATGTAAAAGTAACGGTGTACTGAGATGTGCTCCAAACATTTGCTTCCTTGAAATCCCATTTTCTGTTGAATCAATCCATTTATCATTAAGCAGAGGAATCATCTTTTAGTAATGTCTAATATGGTGATGGGGCTGCGCTGTCAAGTGCCAATAAATATATAAATTAAATAGTGAAAGGACATGTAATGCTGTGTGCCTCTGGAAATCAAGATACAGAAATCATAAACACGTAATAAAAAGTATAAATATACTGTAAATATGAAATTACACACTGTGAGTGGGAAATGCTAAACAAATGAATACCTATATACAAGTTGACCACAACTAAAGTGCCAATACCATTCATAAACAGTAACTGATGTGAAACAAGTAATGAATATATGTCCAAGTGCAGAAATACTTAATCTGCTGTGACACAATCAACTAAGTGAGCCATTTCTTCCCTAATCCACACAGTGAATTTAGGTGACTGGTGTCTTTTCTTTCAGTTGCTGTGACACCTCAGTGCTCTCAAGCCTCTGACCTTACTGCTGTAAGGTAATAGTATTGAGTAGATGGCTCTCTATGTGGGTCCATGCATTTTCATCGGCCTCTAGGGGCCCTTCTAAGGTTAGCCCGGCTTATATAACTCTAATGTAGATAATGCCTCCTCTATGGTGATCTTGGGGGGTCCTGACCAATATCCTCCATGGTGATGGTTAGGGATGAGCTTTGCGTTCGAAGCGAATGTATGTTCGACTCGAACATCGTCTGTTCGCGCGTTCGACGAATTAGAACAAAAACGATCGTTCGCGGCAAAGTTGGAGTGAAACGAAACGGCCCATAATTCACTGCGGCATTGCGGGCTGATGATTGGTCAAGCATTCACCATGACCCTGCATGCTTGGCCAATCAAAACGCCCAAAAAAACGAAGAGTGTAGTGTGTTCCGGCTTTGTTAAAGAGATCAGTCAGACAGTTAGAGAGAGAGAGAGATAGATAGAGACACTGGCCCAGATTCACGTACATCTGCGCATTATTGGACCGGCGTAGCGCACCGCCTTTACGTTAGACTTGCGCAATTTTGTCGCGTAATCACCCTATTCTCATAGCTTTTGCGCAGAAAATTGCGCATGCTTAACGTTATTTCAGAGGCGTAAGGCGGAGTAATACAAATTGGAAAGGACGTGGGCGTGTTACATTGAAATGAGCCGTGACCCCATGCAAATGAAGGGCCGCCTGGCTCGCGCATGCGCGCTTGAAGGAGACCATGGTCAGCTCCGCTGTGCGCATGCTTATAACTCGGGAGCGGCGCAATCAGTGAAATTGGAAATGGACTACGTGAAATTGGACTACGTGAAATTGGAAATGCAACTTTGTGAACTACGCAAACAGCATAAATAGACAGACACAAACGCACTTGCATTGCAAAAGTACATCCCTTTGTCCCTTCCCATTTAACCAAGTGCTTTTGTCCTGTTGTTCGTTGCGTTGTGTTTTGTAGTTGTCAGATTAGTGTTCTGTGTGATCAAGTGTTTGTTAGTAGATCTTTGAAAGTGTTTCTTGATAAGTGTTTGAGAGACTGTTTGTTTGATATATTTCTGTTCGTTTGTTTTCTTGCTGATTTTTTGCTGTTTGTTTCTGTGACTGTTTCTTGCTGAGTGCTTGTGTGTTTTTTTGGGTATTAGTTTTCTCTTTGTGTGTGTTCTTGCTTGATTGGTTGTGCTTGTTTTTGTGACAGATTTTTGTTGACTGGGAGTGATTTTTTTTGGAAGTATGACAGAGAGAAAGCGAAAGCTCAATTTTACTGTGGGGGAAAAAAGAATTCTTGCCCGGGCCATTAGCGATTATGGGCATTTCCTCCACGGCCCAGACAGTGCCAACACCACCCGGCCAGTAGGAGGGAGATTTTGGACCTCATCACTGAGCAGGTCAATTCAGCGGGGGAGGGGGAGACACGGACCCGGTCTGGGATTGACAAAACAATTAATGACCTCCGGCGTCTGGTCAAACAGAAGCTGTCCAAAATGCATGCCCATGCCAGGGGCACAGGAGGGGGCCCACCATGCCGTATTAGGCTGACAGCGGAGGAGCGTGCAGTGGCCCTGACCTTTCATCGGCATGAAGTTGAGGGCCTGCCCGGCTTTGACTCAAGTCCGGAGCCCGTGGTGCCAGGTAAGTATTTTTTTTAATATCAGGTGTGTAGCATGTGTGGGGGAGGGGCTGAAAGGGAATATGTGGCAAGTGTGTGGATCCTCCAACCTGTGAATGTTTTGTGTCATCCACAGATGACCAGGAGGGTGCAGGGTCATCTGGCCTGACCGCACCATCCCCAGGACAGCAGCCTAATGAGGCCCCCCCAACAAGGCCGGAGTTCTCCCCGGCCACAAGCATCAGCTGGAGGCAGGATTTCGTCCCGGAACACCAGGGGGGTGGCCGATCTCCTGCCCGCCACTCTGAGAAGGGACCAGGCCCTTCAGACCCGCCATCTGGGACAGGTCAGCCAGACATTGGTGCGGATGGAGGAGAGCCTGTCCTCCATCAAGGATACGCTGGGGAACCTGGACTCCCACTCCCGGGCTTTCACAACCTGCCTAAACGACCTGCAGACTACATCAGCAGGCGTTGGGCAGGATGTGAGGGCCCTCACCCAGGCTATCCAGGCCAACACGGCAACACTTGGTGCTGCCCTGGACAGAATAGCCGTGGCTTTGGAGGGCAGGCCGCCAGGTGGGCAGAGATCAGGGGCTGCTCCTCCTTCCCCGGTTTTACCCCTCCCCCATGAGTCTCCCCTGAGGAGCCGGGGCCGTGGCCGGGGGCGCCCCAGGCGTGGCTCACGTAAAGGGCAATAATTTTTTTTCCCCTTTTTTGATGTTTTTTTAATTTTTGTTTTTGCTGGAAAATTTTTGATTTTGCTGGTAATTTTTTATTTTTTTTTGGGTTGTGAATGCTGTTTGAATGTGGGGGTGACATTCCTGACGGAAAAGGGGTGTCACCCTCAATTTTGGTGGAGAAGGGTTCCCCAGGACCAGGGAGAAGTGATTCCCAGGTCCGTGTGAATGGTGTATGAATGTACAGTGACATAATTGGAGCCTTGGCGTGGCGTTACTGCTCACAAGTCCTGCATGGTGGACTGGTGCCAATCCAATTTGATGTGGATGTGGGGTGTGTGTGCTAGGGACCACAGTGGTGTGCATGCATGCATTCTCATTGTGCCATGATTAATGTGTGTGTTTAACGTGCAAAGATGCCCAATGTGAGTTGTCTCCTGGCTGCTCTTCAATCAGACGACGGGGTAGCCTCGGTTAGGGGGGGATTGTCTGGTTCAGGGGTCAGGTCATCACGTAGGTCAATCTGCAGGCCCTTTCTTACTGCGAAGTTGTGCAGCATGCAACATGCACCGATGATCTGTCACACAAAGTTTGGGGAATACAAGAGGGTCCCCCCAGACTTATCCAGGCATCGGAAACGTGACTTCAGGAGACCAAAGGTGCGCTCCACCACTGCTCGTGTTTGGGCATGTGCTTGATTGTATCTTTCCTCTCCTGGGGTTTGGGGGTTCCGGATAGGAGTCATGAGATGGGGTCCCAGTGGATATGCAGAGTCACCTATAAGGGAAAAGACAGGAGGATGTTAGTCATGCATGTGCCCCTTGTGATGTGTGCATCATGGGAGGGGATAGTCATGCCTGCCACCCATGTCACTCACCAACCAGCCAGGTGTCCCCATACACGTTCTGATCGAATTCCATTCGGATGTGGCATTGATTGTATATGTAGCTGTCATGGCTGGACCCTGGGTGTTTGGCACGGACGTGCCATATGAGGCCTTGGGCATCGACTATCACCTTTACGTTGATGGAGTGCCATGGCTTCCGATTGCGGTACATGTGCTCTGTCTCCTGGGGGGGCTGGAGTGCCACATGTGTGCAATCAATGGCCCCGATGGTGCGTGGGAATCTGGCAATTCTGTAGAAATCTGTCATTGCCTTCAGCCGCAGGTCCTCAGTGGTGGGTTTGATGATTTGGTTGGCCATGCATCTGAGGATTGCAGGGACAACCTGGTGCACACATCTGCTCATGGAGGATTGTGACATCCCAGCCACCACTCCACTTGTACGCTGTAAAGAGCCACTGGCAAGGACATGGAGTGTTGCCATGACCTTGACCAGTGGCTGCACTGCATGTGAGCGTTGTGTTCGGCTGGTGATGTCCTCCTGCAGGGTTGTGGTTAATTCCAGGATGACATGAGGGGTGAATCTGAAGATGCGATACACCTCAGAATCACTCATGCCAAACAGATCTATGCGGGTGCGGTATATCCTCTCCCGTGCCATCCTCCGTGCCATCCTCCGTGCCCTCATCGTTCTTTGTTCATCTAAAGTCAGTAGTATAGCTATGTGCGACGATGCCCCTGGCATGTTGGTTTATCTAACAAGTAGACTTTTTTTCTCTTTTTAGACCAGCTTTTATATGCTCTAATTTTAGACAGGACATTTTGCTGTTGCGCACACTGCGTAGCCTGCGCTGCCCCAACGTTCTTTTGTGGATCCCCGTAAGTCCCTCATTAGCATATTTTACTAGCAAATCAATGGTCTGTCTAGTGCAGTTTTGCGCGGACGGATGCGCCTGTCTAACAAAATTACGAATGACCAAAAAAAGTAGATTTCTTGCGTATCTCGTTTTGGGGATGCCGTGCATCGAAACGCACGGGCACATTTAGACTTATGCACACGCATCTCCTGTTGCGCAGGCGTAATCGCTCTGTGAATCTGGGCCACAGTGTCTTTTCTACCAGATAGATAGAAAAATAGATAGATGGATAGATAGAGCAGGAAGGCTAGTAGTCAGTTTAGTTAAATTTACAGTGTGTAGAATATATATATACATCCTTAGGAGTTGTACATATATTTATACACTGTATAGCTTAGCTAGATCTGCTATTAGTATTTGTCAGGCAGGAGATTGTGCTTGATGCAGTGCTCTAACTTGTTGTATTGCCTGCATAGTGTTTACTGCATAACTGTTACTGCACCTGTGCTATTTATTTGCACCTAAACGCAGTCGCTGTTAATGCGCGTGGGCTATTTAATTGCACATAAATGCAGTCGCCGTAACTGCGCCTGTGCTGTTTAATAGCAACTAAATGCATTTGCTGTAACTGCACGTGTGCTATTTATTTTAACCTAATCGCAGTCGCTGTTAATTCGCATGGGCTATTTATTTGCACATAGTCGCTGAAAGTGTTTCTTGATAAGTGTTTGAGAGACTGTTTGTTTGATATATTTCTGTTCGTTTGTTTTCTTGCTGATTTTTTGCTGTTTGTTTCTGTGACTGTTTCTTGCTGAGTGCTTGTGTGATTTTTTGGGTGTTAGTTTTCTCTTTGTGTGTGTTCTTGCTTGATTGGTTGTGCTTGTTTTTGTGACAGATTTTTGTTGACTGGGAGTGATTTTTTTTGGAAGTATGACAGAGAGAAAGCGAAAGCTCAATTTTACTGTGGGGGAAAAAAGAATTCTTGCCCGGGCCATTAGCGATTATGGGCATTTCCTCCACGGCCCAGACAGTGCCAACACCACCCGGCCAGGAGGAGGGAGATTTTGGACCTCATCACTGAGCAGGTCAATTCAGCGGGGGAGGGGGAGACACGGACCCGGTCTGGGATTGACAAAACAATTAATGACCTCCGGCGTCTGGTCAAACAGAAGCTGTCCAAAATGCATGCCCATGCCAGGGGCACAGGAGGGGGCCCACCATGCCGTATTAGGCTGACAGCGGAGGAGCGTGCAGTGGCTCTGACCTTTCATCGGCATGAAGTTGAGGGCCTGCCCGGCTTTGACTCAAGTCCGGAGCCCGTGGTGCCAGGTAAGTATTTTTTTTAATATCAGGTGTGTAGCATGTGTGGGGGAGGGGCTGAAAGGGAATATGTGGCAAGTGTGTGGATCCTCCAACCTGTGAATGTTTTGTGTCATCCACAGATGACCAGGAGGGTGCAGGGTCATCTGGCCTGACCGCACCATCCCCAGGACAGCAGCCTAATGAGGCCCCCCCAACAAGGCCGGAGTTCTCCCCGGCCACAAGCATCAGCTGGAGGCAGGATTTCGTCCCGGAACACCAGGGGGTGGCCGATCTCCTGCCCGCCACTCTGAGAAGGGACCAGGCCCTTCAGACCCGCCATCTGGGACAGGTCAGCCAGACATTGGTGCGGATGGAGGAGAGCCTGTCCTCCATCAAGGATACGCTGGGGAACCTGGACTCCCACTCCCGGGCTTTCACAACCTGCCTAAACGACCTGCAGACTACATCAGCAGGCGTTGGGCAGGATGTGAGGGCCCTCACCCAGGCTATCCAGGCCAACACGGCAACACTTGGTGCTGCCCTGGACAGAATAGCCGTGGCTTTGGAGGGCAGGCCGCCAGGTGGGCAGAGATCAGGGGCTGCTCCTCCTTCCCCGGTTTTACCCCTCCCCCATGAGTCTCCCCTGAGGAGCCGGGGCCGTGGCCGGGGGCGCCCCAGGCGTGGCTCACGTAAAGGGCAACAATTTTTTTTCCCCTTTTTTGATGTTTTTTTAATTTTTGTTTTTGCTGGAAAATTTTTGATTTTGCTGGTAATTTTATATTTTTTTTGGGTTGTGAATGCTGTTTGAATGTGGGGGTGACATTCCTGACGGAAAAGGGGTGTCACCCTTAATTTTGGTGGAGAAGGGTTCCCCAGGACCAGGGAGAAGTGATTCCCAGGTCCGTGTGAATGGTGTATGAATGTACAGTGACATAATTGGAGCCTTGGCGTGGCGTTACTGCTCACAAGTCCTGCATGGTGGACTGGTGCCAATCCAATTTGATGTGGATGTGGGGTGTGTGTGCTAGGGACCACAGTGGTGTGCATGCATGCATTCTCATTGTGCCATGATTAATGTGTGTGTTTAACGTGCAAAGATGCCCAATGTGAGTTGTCTCCTGGCTGCTCTTCAATCAGACGACGGGGTAGCCTCGGTTAGGGGGGGGATTGTCTGGTTCAGGGGTCAGGTCATCACGTAGGTCAATCTGCAGGCCCTTTCTTACTGCGAAGTTGTGCAGCATGCAACATGCACCGATGATCTGTCACACAAAGTTTGGGGAATACAAGAGGGTCCCCCCAGACTTATCCAGGCATCGGAAACGTGACTTCAGGAGACCAAAGGTGCGCTCCACCACTGCTCGTGTTTGGGCATGTGCTTGATTGTATCTTTCCTCTCCTGGGGTTTGGGGGTTCCGGATAGGAGTCATGAGATGGGGTCCCAGTGGATATGCAGAGTCACCTATAAGGGAAAAGACAGGAGGATGTTAGTCATGCATGTGCCCCTTGTGATGTGTGCATCATGGGAGGGGATAGTCATGCCTGCCACCCATGTCACTCACCAACCAGCCAGGTGTCCCCATACACGTTCTGATCGAATTCCATTCGGATGTGGCATTGATTGTATATGTAGCTGTCATGGCTGGACCCTGGGTGTTTGGCACGGACGTGCCATATGAGGCCTTGGGCATCGACTATCACCTTTACGTTGATGGAGTGCCATGGCTTCCGATTGCGGTACATGTGCTCTGTCTCCTGGGGGGGCTGGAGCGCCACATGTGTGCAATCAATGGCCCCGATGGTGCGTGGGAATCTGGCAATTCTGTAGAAATCTGTCATTGCCTTCAGCCGCAGGTCCTCAGTGGTGGGTTTGATGATTTGGTTGGCCATGCGTCTGAGGATTGCAGGGACAACCTGGTGCACACATCTGCTCATGGAGGATTGTGACATCCCAGCCACCACTCCACTTGTACGCTGTAAAGAGCCACTGGCAAGGACATGGAGTGTTGCCATGACCTTGACCAGTGGCTGCACTGCATGTGAGCGTTGTGTTCGGCTGGTGATGTCCTCCTGCAGGGTTGTGGTTAATTCCAGGATGACATGAGGGGTGAATCTGAAGATGCGATACACCTCAGAATCACTCATGCCAAACAAATCTATGCGGGTGCGGTATATCCTCTCCCGTGCCATCCTCCGTGCCATCCTCCGTGCCCTCATCCTTCTTTGTTCATCTAAAGTCAGTAGTATAGCTATGTGCGACGATGCCCCTGGCATGTTGGTTTATCTAACAAGTAGACTTTTTTTCTCTTTTTAGACCAGCTTTTATATGCTCTAATTTTAGACAGGACTTTTTGCTGTTGCGCACACTGCGTAGCCTGCGCTGCCCCAACGTTCTTTTGTGGATCCCCGTAAGTCCCTCATTAGCATATTTGACTAGCAAATCAATGGTCTGTCTAGTGCAGTTTTGCACGGACGGATGCGCCTGTCTAACAAAATTACGCCTGACCAAAAAAAGTAGATTTCTTGCGTATCTCGTTTTGGGGATTCCGTGCATCGAAACGCACGCGCACATTTAGACTTATGCACGCGCATCTCCTGTTGCGCAGGCGTAATCGCTCTGTGAATCTGGGCCACAGTGTCTTTTCTACCAGATAGATAGAAAAATAGATAGATGGATAGATAGAGCAGGAAGGCTAGTAGTCAGTTTAGTTAAATTTACAGTGTGTAGAATATATATATACATCCTTAGGAGTTGTACATATATTTATACACTGTATATCTTAGCTAGATCTGCTATTAGTATTTGTCAGGCAGGAGATTGTGCTTGATGCAGTGCTCTAACTTGTTGTATTGCCTGCATAGTGTTTACTGCATAACTGTTACTGCACCTGTGCTATTTATTTGCACCTAAACGCAGTCGCTGTTAATGCGCGTGGGCTATTTAATTGCACATAAATGCAGTCGCCGTAACTGCGCCTGTGCTGTTTAATAGCAACTAAATGCATTTGCTGTAACTGCACGTGTGCTATTTATTTTAACCTAATCGCAGTCGCTGTTAATTCGCATGGGCTATTTAATTGCACATAGTCGCTGTAACTGGGCGTGTGCTGTTTAATAGCAACTAAATGCATTTGCTGTAACTGCACGTGTGCTATTTATTTGCACCTGAACGCAGTCGCTGTTAATGCGCGTGGGCTATTTAATTGCACATAAACGCAGTCACTGTAACTGCGCGTGTGCTGTTTAATAGCAACTAAATGCATTAGCTGTCACATGTCACAGAGGTGGCAGGCTGGGCTAAGTGATGGCAGGATATTGGGAGGTGGAATGGCAGGGTGCTGGGAGTGAGGATTGCTGTGAGCAGGAATGGCAGGGTGCTGATAGTGAGGATTGCTGGGAGCAGGAATGGCAGTGTGCTGGAAGTGAGGATTGCTGGGAGCAGGAATGGCAGGGTGCTGGAAGTGAGGATTGCTGGGAGCAGGATGGCATGGTGCTGGAAGTGAGGATTGCTGGGAGCAGGAATGGCATGGTGCTGGAAGTGAGGATTGTTGGGAGAAGGATGGCATGGTGCTGTAAGTGAGGATTGCTGGGAGCAGGATGGCATGGTGCTGGAAGTGAGGATTGCTGGGAGCAGGATGGCATGGTGCTGGAAGTGAGGATTGCTGGGAGCAGGAATGGCAGGGTGCTGGAGGTGAGGATTGCTGGGAGCAGGAATGGCATGGTGCTGGAAGTGAGGATTGTTGGGAGAAGGATGGCATGGTGCTGTAAGTGAGGATTGCTGGGAGCAGGATGGCATGGTGCTGGACGTGAGGATTGCTGGGAGCGGGATGGCATGGTGCTGGAAGTGAGGATTGCTGGGAGCAGGAATGGCAGGGTGCTGGAAGTGAGGATTGCTGGGAGCAGGATGGCAGGGTGCTGGAAGTGAGGATTGCTGGGAGCAGGAATGGCAGGGTGCTGGAAGTGAGGATTGCTGGGAGCAGGATGGCATGGTCAGTTTTGGAAATTATAAATTACACTATAGGCCTGTTGACTTTCTCTGGATCCTCATATTAATTATCTAAGTTTGTAATAATGTTTTATGTAAAACAATTAATGTAAACTGCCTTTACATTGCAACCAAAACAAGTTTTCTTGTTCCCGTTGTATTTATTTGCAAAGGTTAAGTGTCACTTTAAAATTAACAGAATAGGCAGCAGCCTGACTGACTAAGGAAATATGCATGATATTTTTGGGAAGTTTTTGTAGTCTACACACACAAGTGATATTCGTTAATACAAATACTTTCAAATGGAACGTTACATTGTGGATGATGAGTTTTCTTTAATATTTTATATACATTCTTAGGAATTCTTTTGATTTCTATGAGTTATTTCTTTTCTGTGGCTATGTTAATTGTATTTTTTCTTTCTTTCCTTGTTCATCTCTGTTGGACTTCACTCACACTGTTCTTCAATGTCCCATTAATCTTTATACCCATTAATCTTCCACTTCTCCATAAATATCACAGTAAACAAACCTCTCCAGGACAATGAACTACAACAGTTTCAATATTGCTGTCTGCATTAATGCCAAGGAACCCAGTGGTGTTAGAATCTTATTCCATTAATACCCTTAAGCAGTAATGCTTTACATTAAACACTTCATTAGAAAGCTTAATGGGTTTGTTTCCTTGGGTCCATTCCTTACTGTTCTTTACTGTAGTAATAGACTACTTATAAGTAAAAAAAAATAATAATAAAAGCATGTATAACATGAACTATTTCCAGACAGACTTGTTTTACTTGCTTAGCTAGAAGATGTTATTTACCAAACAAGTTATCCAACATCTTGTTTGTTTGAAGTATTTCATATGCGTTATTAAAGGGTAACAAAACTTTAAAATGTTGATAACATATATCAATTCTACATAAGCCTTTATCATATGTTAACACTACTTGAGTGTACCTTTTCAGTACAATCAACATCCAGCTATCAAACTAGAAATACCTCAACAATATTTTTAATGTTGGAGGGGGGTTCTGCACATGGCTTGTCAAATGTAATTTCCTTCTCATATGTTTGGATTGCTGCTCTTCCCAGTAGTATTTCTCTTTTTACAACACTGTGGCTGATTCTGTGATTGTAGTAGGGAGCAAGAAGGAGTGGATAACTATAGGAAGTGTTTGGAATCCATGTATGAGTCCACAATGGCATTTGCAATGTAAATATACTAAGGGAGTCGTGTTTACATCAAAAATGAAGTTACACTTTAAAATTATTTAATCTATCATATATTTCCTAGGGACATACTTATGATAGGATTCACTACACATTCACTGGAAATGTATTTGCCAACCATGGCCATTACAAAATGGTCCATCTTATTGTTGGATTTTACAATATGGAAACATGTAAAATGAGTAGGGAAACACCCAGTGATGGGTGGAAACACCCAAATATAAGTCAGGTGGTCTAAGATCCAGGATATACTGTATAGTGAAGCAACCTTGCTAACCAAGAGTTTAGCAGACATAAAAAACAAAACTGTATATTAAATGTTGCTTTTGTGTAACTGACCTTTTAAAGGCTAAGTTCACCTTGTCATGCACAATTTCTCTTTAAATAATAAATAGAAGCCTTGTCTTATGTCTTTTCTGCTTAAGCCATCCCAATGGGCCAGATTCAGGTAGGAGAGCGGATCTTTATTTTGGCGTAACGCTCGTCATTTACGTTACTCCGCCGAAACTTTAGGGGCAAGTACTGTATTCAGAAAGGACTTGCTCCTAAAGTTGCGGCCGCGTAGCGAAAATGAGCCGGCAGAATTCAAATTGGGCGGGTAGGGGGCGTGTAGTATTTAAACTAGGCGCGATCCCGCGGCGAACGTACTGCGCATGCGTCGGCTGTCAATGTATCCCAGTGCGCATGCTCCAAATTCTGTCGGTGTTTTCGTCGTCAACGTCAATGACGTCAATCCCCATTCATGGACGAGTTACACAAACGACGTGAAACTTTTTCAATTCGACGCGATCACGACGGCCATACTTAACATAGGATACTCCACCTAGGGGGCATGTTTTTCTTTACGCCGCTTATCTCTTACGGAAACATCGGAAAGTCACTGCGTCGGGCCCGCGTACGATCGTGAATTGCTGTATCTCGCTGATTTACATATTCTCGGCGTAAATCAGTGGGAACGCCCTGAGCGGCCATTTTAAAATTGCAGTTCTGATACGACGGCGAAATACAATTACGCCGCTTGTATCTGAACTCAATCCCGGCGTATCTTGTTTTCTGACTACAGAAAACAGATACGACTGCGTAGGTTAGAAGTTACGCGGCTTATCTACAGATAAGCCACGTAACTTCTACCTGAATCTGGCCCAATGTCTTTAACTCTAACTTTCCTCACCCATGCACTACATAGTTGATGGTAGATCTAAAGGAGAATGCACAATCAGTAGTGTATGGCAAGATTTTTTGACCTCCAGGGATGTATTTATCTTCTTTTCAAAATTACAGCTCTGCTCCCCACAAGCCTCGTACACACTACCGGTTTTCCCGGCAGGAAAACTGTCAGGAGAGCATTTGGCTGGGAATCCTGGCTGTGTGTATGCTCCCTAGCAGTTTTCCTGTGACATACAATGTGACAATAAATGAAAGTGTTTATTCACCAATGCCAGAAGTCAAGCCAAGCAAAATAGATGCCACACACTGTTCAAGGGTGTCTTTATTGTAGAAATAAATTAAAATCCAAGGCAATACAGTTCAAATCATATGTGGAAAAACAGGAACAGGTGGCTAACGCGTTTCACATCATTTGATGCTTACGCATAGCTTTTTTCCTTCTACTAACTTGTGCAAAGCCAGCACCTGTGAGTTCATAGTAGGGTGGGAGCGTTTGTGAAGGTTGGAGTGTAGCAATCCTTTCTTCAAGCAAAATAGATGCATTGGAAGCTTTGGTGCATGTAGAGCAGTGTTTTTCAACTCCAGTCCTCAAGGCACACCAACAGGTCAAGTTTTCAGGATTTCCCTCAGATGAAATGGCTGTGGTGATTACTAAGGCAGTGAAACTGATCAAATCACCCGTGCAAAAGAATGGAAAGCCTGAAACATGACCTGTTGATGTGCCTTGAGGACTGGAGTTGAAAAACACTGATGTAGAGAACTATGATTTATGTGGTATTGCTGAATTCTTCACATGACTGGACTATTAATATTCCTGGCTATGCTCTCTTACCGAGAGACAGGTTAAAAAGGAAAGATGCTGGTATCTGTTTCTGAAGTGTTCTTAAAGTTAGCGTAAAAGAGAACCTAATTGATAGAGAGTGTGATGAGGCTGAAGCATTATGGGTGGGACTGCACGTGGTTGTGAGTATAAAAAAGCTAACCATTGGAGTTTGTTTTAAGCCACCCGGTGTTAATGATGAGGTGGAGACTTAGCTCCTTGCACAGATAGAAAGGTCTGCAAGGGCTGGGACAGTGATAATAATGGGATAGTGATAATGGGGGATTCTAACTAGTCGGAAATTAACTGGAGTATGGAACTGCAGGAACAGTTAAAGGGCAAAAATGTGTAAACCTATTACAAAACTATTTTATGGTACAGTTTATAGAGACCCTGACTAGGAATGATGCTCTGCTGAACCTGGTAATCTCACCATGCAGAGCTTATTACTAATGTCCATATAAAAGAACATTTGGGTAGGAGTGACCATAACATGATTTTATTTAATGTAAGCTATAATAAATAAGCACATACTGGAACTATAAAAACACTTAAATTTAAGATAGCAAATTTCCAAAGGATGAGGAGTGCTATCCAAGTCTTCAACTGGGAGGAAATATTGGCATCGATGAAGACAAAACAGAAATTGGAATTCTGCAAAAAGTCTGCATGTAAAATATATTTCCATGGGCAACAGGTTTAAAAGGCTAAAATCAAAACCTACAGTATGTGACTCACAAAAATAAATAAAAATTAAGGAACACTATCATCATTTAAATATTACAAAGAATATAATAGAATATGTAAAAGGGAAATTAAGGCAGCTAAAATACTAAATTATCGACAGATTACAAAAGATAGTAGGACAAACCCCAAGAAATTCTTTAAATATATTAATAGTAAAAAGGTCAAGTCTGAGCATGTAGGCCGTTTACAAAATAAAAGTGGTTGACTGCAAAGAGAAGGCATATTTAATAAATATCTTCTTCAGCTCTGTAAATACAAAGGTGCCTGGGTGAATGCAATAATTGGGATGGTGTTGACACAAATGATCCATCATGGCTCAAAATTGATATGGTCCAGAAATATTGAGACAGCATAAAGGTAAATAAAGCACCTGAACCAGATGGCATACACCCACAGATCCTAAAAGTATTGTGCGCTGTAATTTTAACCACTTGCCTACTGTGCACCTACACCCCCTTCCTGCCCAGACAAAATGTTAGCTTCCGGCACTGCGTCGCTTTAACTGACAATTGCGCGGTCGTGCGAAGTTGTTCCCAAACAAAATTGGCGTCCTTTTTTTCCCACAAATAGAGCTTTCTATTGGTGCTATTTGATCGCCCGTGCGGTTTTTATTTTTTGGGCTATAAACAAAAAAAGAGCGACAATTTTGAAAAAAGACACAATATTTTTTGCTTTTTGCTATAATAAATATCCCATTAAAAAAAAAAAAAATTGATCTCAGTTTAGGCCGATACGTATTCTTCTACCTTTTTTTTGGTAAAAAAAAATTAAAAATAAAATCGCAATAACCGTATAGTGACTGGTTTGCGCAAAAGTTATATTGCCTACAAAATAGGGGACATAATTATGATTTTTTTATTTTTATTTTTTTACTAGGAATGGCGGCGATCTGCGTTTTTTTTTTCGGGATTGCGACATTATAGCGGACACATCGGACACTTTTGACACATTTTTGGGACCATTCACATTTATACAGTGAACAATGCTATAAATATGCATTGATTACTGTATAAATGTGACTGGCAGGGAAGGGGTTAACCACTAGGGGGCAGGGAAGGGGTTAAATGTGTAGCCTAGTTTGTGTTCTAACTGTAGGGGGAGGGGGGTGACTGGGGGAGGTGACCGATTGTGTCCCTATGTACAAGGGACACAGCATCGGTCTCCTCTCCCCCTAAAGGACGTGGAGCTCTGTGTTTACACACAGAGCTCGACGTCCCCGCTCAGCTACATGACAATCGCGGGCATGCGTACGGTTTTGTTAGTAACCCGATGGGTGCGCGCGCGCCACCTAGCGGCTTGAATTGACATCACGTCATATGACGTGATGTCAGGATAATGGAGTATCCCGCCAGCCGTCATTTCACGGTGGGCGGGTATTAAGTGGTTAAAGCCAATGTTTCTAATTTTTAGGGACTCTTTAATGACTAGAATAGTACCACTGGATTTGCATAAGGCCTATGTGATGACTATATTTAAAAAGGGATCAATGTGTTTGTTTAACTTCTATAGTTGGGAAGATACTGGAGTTTAATAAAAGAGACATATGAGTTTTTGCTGGGAAAAAAATATATTTTAAGCAACAGACAGCGTGGATTCATGAAAGACAGAAATCAGCAGACAAATTTGATTTGTTTTTATGAGGAGGTAAGTAAAGCCTTAGACAAAGTTGTGACTGTGGACATAGCATACTTGGATTTTTCAAAAGCTTTTGACCCGGCTCCCCACACACAGCTAATGTGTAAGGTTGTCTATAGCAGAGGTGGCAAACACAAGGCCCGCGGGCCGGATGCGGCCCTCCAGGCTATTTCATGCGGCCCTCGCAACAGTCATCCTCCAGACCCTTAATTTCTATTTTCAAGCAATGCATCCAACTTCTTCCCAGCAGCAGCATAAGGAAAGGGGGGTGCACTGTGATGTAAGGGAGAGCGGGGGGCTCAACTTCTGATGGTGGGTTGGCTTTTGACATCTAATGTAAGGGGAGGGGAATGCGCTGGACATCTAATCTTTTAGACACAACCGGCCCTTTTGAGTGCAAACATAATGCTGATGCGGCCCACGATGAAATCGAGTTTGACACCCCTGGTCTATAGGCTTGGAAACATCAGTTTGTAAATGTCTAGAACACTGAATAAAACACCATATTCACAGAGTACTGGTTAAGGATTCATACTCTGAATGGTCTAGGGTTGTTAGTGATGTAACCACTTTTTAAGTGGGACCCCTTGGACTACTTTTTAATATACATTGCTCAAAAAATTAAAGGAACACTTTTGAATCAGAACTCCTGGGATATTGATCTGGTCAGTTAAGTAGCAGAGGTGGAGGGGTGTATACACAGGGGTTTTTTAATCAATTTCAGCTGCTTTGCTGTTAATGGAAATTAACAACAGGTGCACTAGATGGGCAACAATGAGACAACCTCCAAAACAGGAATGTTTTTTTAGGTGGAGGTGTCTGACTTTTTTTTCCTTACTCATCTTTTCTGACTGTTTTTCACTAGTTTTGCATTTAGCAAGGGTCAGTGTCACTACTGGTAGCACAAGGCGATACTCAGACCCTGTAAAGGTTGCACAGACAGTCCAACTCCTCTAGGATGGCACATCAATACGTGTCATTGCCAGAAGGTTTTCCGTGTCTCCCAGCACAGTCTCAAGAGCATGGAGGAGATTCCAGGAGACAGGCAGTTACTCTAGGACAGCTGGACAGAGCCATAGAAGGTCCTTAACCCATCAGCAGGACTGGTATCTGCTCCTTTGGAGGAACATTATGAGCACTGCCAGAGCCCTACAAAATGACCTCCAGCAAGCCACTGGTGAGAATGTCTCTGACCAAACAATCAGAAATAGACTTCATGGGGGTGGCCTGAGGGCCCAATGTCCTCTAGTGTGCTCTGTGCTCACTGCCGTCCTCATGTGGCGAGAGCATGCAGCCAGTTCCTGAAGGATGAAGAAATTGATACCATTGAATGGCCCCCCACGCTCACCTGACCTAAATCCAAAAGAAGATTTCTGGGACATTATGTTTCGGTCCATCTGGTGCCGCCAGGTTGCAACTCAGTCTGTTCAAGAGCTCAGTGATGCTCTGGTCCAAATCTGTGAGGAAATATTCCAGGACACCATCTGTTGTCTCATTAGGAGCATTCCCTGATGTTGTCAGGCATGCATACAAGCAATAGATATCCAGCATGAGATTTTTGCCCATTGAGAACTGATATGTTTTCAAAGTGTTACTTTTTTTTTGAGCAGTGTTATATAGTTACATAGTTAGTCAGGTTGAAAAAAGACACAAGTCCATCCAGTTCAACCATAAAAAAAATAAACAAACAAAATAAAACACAGTACATCCCATACACCCAACTCCATACCCACAGTTGATCCAGAGGAAGGCAAAAAACCCCAGCAGAGCATGATCCAATTTGCTACCGGAGGGGAAAAAAATCCTTCCTGATCCCCCGAGAGGCAATCGGATTTACCCCGGATAATCTTTACCTACAAAACTTAGTACTCAGTTATATTATGTGCATTTAGGAAAGAATCCAGGCCCTTCTTAAAGCAACCTACTGAGCTGGCCAGAACAACCTCTGGAGGGAGTCTGTTCCACATTTTCACAGCTCTTACTGTGAAGAAACCTTTCCTTATTTGGAGGTGAAATCTCTTTTCCTCCAGACGTAAAGAGTGCCCCTTGTCCTCAGTGTTGACCTTATAGTGAATAACTGAACACTAAATGGACCTCTTATATATTTGTACATGTTGATCATATCCCCCCTTATTCTCCTCTTCTCAAGAGTGAATACATTAAATTTTTCTAATCTTTCCTCAAGTCAGTTTTTCTAATCTTTCCTCAGTGTATTTATAAATTATATTGGGATTAAAAGTACAATTTCAGTATTTGCAAATGACACAAATCTATGCAGTGGAATAACATCCATACAGGATGTCTCCAAATTACAAGCTGGTCTCAATTGGACAACTATGTGGCAAATTAGGTTTATTGTTAATAAATGTAAAGTCATGCACTTGGGGGCTAAGAATATGCATGTATCATACATACTAGTGGCAGTACAGCTGAGGAAATCAATGGTGGAGAAGGAGCGAGGTGTTCTGGTAGATCATAAGAGTAATAATGGCAGGCAATGCCAAACTGCAGTTTCAAAAGTGAGCAAAATCCTTTCTTGAATTAAGAGAGGTATAGACTCCAGAGACAGAGAGATATAATTTTACCCCTGAACAAATCA
This sequence comes from Rana kukunoris, assembly GCA_029574335.1. NCBI lineage: Eukaryota > Metazoa > Chordata > Amphibia > Anura > Ranidae > Rana > Rana kukunoris. Next base: position 238,334,828 of record CM056049.1, on the reverse strand, counting down.
TTAGTAAGATTTCATCTGGAATATGCAGTTCAGTTTTGGGCACCAGTTCACAAAAAGGATATTGGAAAACTGGAGAAATTGCAGAGAAGAGCAACCAAACTGATAAGAGGCATGGTAGAGCTCAGCTATGAAGAAATATTAACCACTTAAGGACCCCCGCACGCACATATACGGCCACAGAATGGCTCGTACAGGCACAAGGGCGTAAATTTACGTCCCCGCCTAAGTGCGGTTCGGGGGTCCCAGCGGGACCCCCTCCACGGCGTGCGGGGGTCCCCCTGGCTCCGGGAGCGATCCGGGACGAGCGGGCGGATGTCGGCGTTTACCCGCCCCCCCGCGATCGCTCCCAGCCAATGCGCGCGCTCCAGGTTCTGTCACTTTCTCCTCCTGTGTAAACACAGGAAGGGGGAAGTGATGTAATCTCCCATTGCAGCGGTATTTCCAACCGCTGCGATGGGAGAAACACCTCACAGTAAGTCCTGCACCAACACTACACTGACATACACACACATAGGCACACTTAACCCCTTGCGATCTGCCCCCCCACCCCCCCTGTCACAGTGTCACTGAATGCAGTGATCTAATCACTGCATTTAGTGTCAGTGTGACAGGCAGTGTAAAATCAGTTAGTGTTAGGTTCAGGATAGCCCCCCCACCCCCCCTAATAAAGTTTTAAACCCCTGATCACCGCCCTAGTTAACTCTTTCACTCCCTATTGCCAGCGTCACTAAGCGATCATTTTTCTGATCGCTGTATTAGTGTCGCTGTTCCCGCTAGGTAGCTATTTTTTTTTATTGCGATTTTTTTTTTTACTAAAGACATGTGGCTAAATAAATTTTGGCCTAAATGTTTGACTAAAATTTAGTTTATTTGATTTTTTTTAACAAAAAGTAAAAAATAGTGTTTTTTTTTCAAAAATGTCGCTCTATTTTTGTATATAGCGCAAAAAATAAAAATCGCAGAGGTGATCAAATACCACCAAAAGAAAGCTCTATTTGTGGGAAGAAAAGGACGCAAATTTTGTTTGTGAGGCACATCGCACGACCGCGCAATTGTCTGTTAAAGCGACGCAGTGCCGAATCGCAAAAACACCTTGGGTCATTTACCAGCGTATTGGTCCGGGTCTTAAGTGGTTAAGGAACTGAATTTATTCTCTCTTGAGAAGAGGGGATTAAGGGAGAATATGATCACTATGTATACATACATAAGTGGCCCATATAGTGAACGTGGTGTTGAGTTATTCACTTTAATGTCATTACAGAGGAAAAAGGGGGACTCTTTATGACTAGAGCAAAAGAGATGCAATCTGCGAATATGGAAATGTTTCTTCATAGTAAAAGCTGTGAAAATGTGGAATAGACTCCCTCAAGAGCTGGTTCTGTCCATCTCAGTAGATTGCTTTAAAAAGGGCCAGGATTCTTTCCTAAATGTACATAATATAACTGGATACTAACATTTATAGGTCAAGTTAAGTTAATCCAGAAAATTTACAATTGGGGATCGGGAAGGAATTTTTCCACTGCTGGAGCAAATCGGATCATGCTTTGCTGGGTTGTTTTGCCTTCCTCTGGATCAACTGTGGGTATAGGATTGTGCATATAGGATTGTATAAATTGTTTCCCTTATATTGGTTGAACTAGATGTTTTTTTTTTTTTCCAACTAGAAAAACTATGTAACATGCAAAAGGAGGAATAGCCTTGTTGTGTATTTTGTAGGAACAGAGCTGGCATTGCCTGGCTGCATTGGAAAAGCAGTAACTGCAGGGTGGCTGCCTCCCAGCAATTGTGTGGAGAGGAAGGGCAGGTGCAGGATGTGTGTTAATGAGGTCAGTTGGTTAAGTACTTCCTTTTAATGGTTTTGCCATCTAAAATATCACGTTTCAGGATGGAGCAGGAAGTAATGGAGGAGTTTTTTTTTTTTTTTTATGGAACACACTGGAGGCTGAGGTAAGGCCTCACCTAAGAGACAGAGAAAGCCTATTCTTTTCTGAAAAATAGGTACATTAATGATATATTGGAAGCTGGAATTTAGAAAAAAAAGCCTTTAAAATGTATGTCAACATGAAAATGTAAAGATATCACTCAAAATTACAACTTACTTGCAGTTTCAGTATGCATTGTTGATCACCATCATATTATCTGTATGAATGATTCAAGCAGAGGTGTCAAAGAAACACCATGGACTTTATTTACTAAAACTATAGCGTGCAAATTCAGTCACACAACCAATCAGCTTCTAAACTCAACTTGTTCAATTAAGCTTTGGCAATACAACTCAGAAGCTGATTGGTTTCTCTGCAGAAGTGTGGCTGGTTTGCACTCTCTAGCTTTAGGAAATAAACACCCATGTCTATTTCAAAGGGCAGAGTTTGCATGAAACAAAGCAGCAGATGATGGAACACAAGTAACCACTTCCCTAAAGCAGAAGGTGGTTGAATTAATTAGAAATGCTACTTTCATGGTGGTGTAGTCACCAGCTGTGACATTCCCCTACTGTATTGTGTCTGCGTATTAATCAGGCCCAGCAGACCAGGTATTAAGCTTGTAATGGGATAATAAGAGTCACTTAAAGAGGAATTATATGTTTTAGAGAAAGCACATTTACCCTGCCTACAGTCTGAACCTAAAGAAACCTTGACCATGTCCAGCCTTGGAAAATGGTTCTATGGTACTCCATGACAACTAAGCATGTAAGCTCAGCCAGCTGTAAAAAGATTCAACACGCCGGATATAAACAGTACAACAGTTTGACAAGAGGTCATCCGATTCAAGTAAGTGTGCAGCCTGGGGCTGGGTTCGTTTAGCTTAGCTGAGAAGGCAGGTTGGGTATACTTTTCTCTAATGCCACGTATACGCGAGCATTTTTCATGATGAGAAAAACTCAATTATTTAAATTGACTGTGTGTTGGCTTCAGAGCATGTTTCTCATCGTGAAAAATGGGCATTAAAAATGTAGAACATGTTTTAATTTTTCTTGTCGTTTTTTACATCACGTCGTGAAAAACAGTCGAGTGTAGGCTTTAACGACGGAAAAAAAACGTGCATGCTCAGAAGCAAGTTATGAGACGGGAGCACTCGTTCTGGTAAAACTAGTGTTTGTAGTGGAGATAGCACATTTATCACGCTGTAACAGACTGAAAAGCAAAGGGGTACCACTTGTACATGAACAATTATTACATAAGCGTGCCACTTTTTAGTCACCTTTTCGATTGTGGAATTGACGCATGTGGCTCCGTGCGATCTAATCACCGGGGCTTCCCCCAATGGCTTGTAGAATCCCGACTTAGATGGGGGAGAGAGTCTGCTTCAAATGTAATAATTTGTTAGCAGTGAAGTGGAGGGATACATGTAATGTTTTTGTTCTGTCCTCCCTTCATGCAGATAGTTACATAGTTAGTCAGGTTGAAAAAAGACACAAGTCCATCCAGTTCAACCATAAAAAAAATAAACAAACAAAATAAAACACAGTACATCCCATACACCCAACCCCATACCCACAGTTGATCCAGAGGAAGGCAAAAAACCCCAGCAGAGCATGATCCAATTTGCTACCGGAGGGGAAAAAATTCCTTCCTGATCCCCCGAGAGGCAATCAGATTTTCCCCGGATCAACTTTACCTACAAAACTTAGTACTCAGTTATATTATGTGCATTTAGGAAAGAATCCAGGCCCTTCTTAAAGCAATCTACTGAGCTGGCCAGAACCACCTCTGGAGGGAGTCTGTTCCACATTTTCACAGCTCTTACTGTGAAGAAACCTTTCCGTATTTGGAGGTGAAATCTCTTTTCCTCCAGACGTAAAGAGTGCCCCCTTGTCCTCAGTGTTGACCTTAAAGTGAATAACTCAACACCAAGTTCACTATATGGACCTCTTATATATTTGTACATGTTGATCATATCCCCCCTTATTCTCCTCTTCCCAAGAGTGAATAAATTCAGTTTTTCTAATCTTTCCTCATAGCTGAGCTCCTCCATGCCTCTTATCAGTTTAGTTGCCCTTCTCTGCTTCTCCAGTTCTCCGATATCCTTTTTTTTTTTTGAAAATATTTTATTGGAGTTTGTACATTTTAACGAAACAAAGCACTGTAAAATCTAGATATAGACAGCCGTGTACATGAAGAAAAAAAAAAAAAAAAAAAAAAAAGGGTAACTAAAACATGAAATAAGTCATGAAAGGAAAAACAGTGTAGGACAGTGATAAAGCACCAGGGAGATGGAGCATCCCTAGACCCAGTGCTCCAGGGGACATACACAATATTTGGAGCATCAAAAACGCAATAAGAAACCCAAAACAACCAAGCAGGCAACAACTTCAGGATTGAACTAGGATCTAAAGTGGTAATGTGAGACATGGACATAGAGAAGCATAAACAGGTCACATGTGTCAAGGGGCAAACAGAGCAGGTTCCGAGGTTCAGGGTGGCAGGAACGTCGAAGGGTCCGATAGGGTAGACACTTTGAGACTGCCCAGAGAATTAGTAAGGTCCCTTTGAAGATACCAGTCGGTATAGCGGAAAGGGTGCATAAGTGTTTGCAGTTCCTGTTGATCAAAAGAATGTTCCATGAACGTGCGCCACCTTGTAAAGAATCGTGATGTGGAGCGAAGGTTTAAGACAATGGTGTCTAACCGTTCCAAATAGAAGAGTGACAAGAGGGCCTTCTTCACCGCCAGCAGGTTAGGCGCCTTGGAGCTGATCCAATGAGACATTATTGTTCTGCGGGCTACGAGGAGGCAAAGATGTGTCCATTGGGAGATGTGAAGTGAGCTCTTCATTGCGGGCGTGGGAGGAGGTGGTCCGCAGCCAAACAAACACAGCAAGTAATGCTTCAGGACTTGCGTTTTGCTAATCGTGTAGATAAAGGAAAGGACGGAGTCCCAATAGGCAGCAATAGGTTTGCATTCCCAGAGGCGGTGGAGCAATGTCGGGCGTGAGGCAGAACACCAAGGGCACCTCTCTTGGGCTGGCTCTTCCTTGTTGAAACGGAAGGGGTAGTATGCTCTGTGGATAATTTTAAACTGCGTCTCGCGCCACGTTTCCGATAAGGTGAGTTTGCGCACCTGCCCGTATCCCTCAAGGATTTTTTCCGAGAGGTTTGGATCCTCAAAAATTTGAGACCATTTCTGAAATGGTGCAAGACGATACTTGGCAGCCTGATGTTCAATAATGTGAGAGTACAGCGTAGAGATTGAGTAGTCATTGTTGTGCAAGACTGTATCAATAAAGGACTTTTGAAGTGGATCTGATTCAGGTCCACAGCAGGAGCGTAAATAGCTGACTAATTGGTGGTAGAAAAAAAACATGTGTCTCCGGCAGACAAAATTCTCTGGACAGGTTACGAAAGGATTTAAACTTGCCATGGGCATCCAGGTACATTGATGCGATGCTAGTAAGTCCCCTAGAGTTCCATTGTTCAAAAACTTTGTATATATTGGACGGGGGAAACATGGGGTTGCCAAGGATTGGTAAGTGGCAGGAGATACTGGAGGGCAGCCCCATCAATTTTCGGACCTCCCTCCAGGCAACAACTGTATCCCTGATGAGGACACTGGATTTCAGGCACTTAGGTAGTTTGTTGGGATTAGAGTGAATAATGGCCGGCAGAGTATACGGAGAGGTCGAGGCACCCTCAAGCATGGTATTAGAGTATTTAGATCTGCCAGACAGCCAGTCAAGACCCTGCCTGAGTAAACAGGCAAGATTGTAGAAGGGTATGTTAGGCAGACCCGCACCACCCTCAGACTTTGGGAGACATAGTTTTTGTATCGCAATGCGCGATTTCTTGCGAGACCAGAGAAAGGCAGATAAAGCCGTATGTATTTTATTTACGTCAGAATGCTTCAGTAATAGGGGTATGGTCTGCAGAGGATAGAGTAGGCGTGCAAACGACACCATTTTGAAAAGGTGGCATCTCCCAAAGAGCGAGAGGGGGAGGGCCGCCCAGGCCTCTAGCTCCTTCACAATTTTAGATATAAGCTGTGGGAAGTTAAGTGCGTATAAAGAGGAAGGCTCTCGGCCAATGTGTATGCCCAAATAAGTGATATGCTGTTGCGCTATGGCGAAAGGAGAGTGGTGTAGCCATTTAGCAGCCATCCTGGGACGGAGCGATAAGATTTCGCTCTTGTCAAAGTTAATTCGGAAGCCTGAGCATAATCGGAAAGCATGAAACAGTTGTCGGAGTTTGTCAAAGTCCAGGAGGGGTTGTGTGGAGAATAACAATATGTCGTCTGCGAATAGTGCGGAGCGGAGCGACTGGGCACCTATTGTGATGCCACTAACCCCGTCCGGGGAATTGAGCAGTCTGGATAGGGGTTCGACAGCGATATTAAAAAGTAAAGGGGAAAGAGGACATCCTTGCCTCGTTCCCTTAGTCAGGGGGATCGTATCAGAGATAAAGTCGGGAGTTACCAGACGCGCCGTTGGGGATTCGTACATTCGCCGCAGAAAACTTACGATGGGGCCCGAAAAAACCAAAGTTCGCCATCACCCGGAACAGCCAGGACCAGCTGATGTTGTCAAAGGCCTTTTCGGCGTCAAGTGACAATATCGCAATATCTTGGTCTGGGTGGAATTTAGCATATTCCAATGCCATGAGTACTTTGCGTATGTTCAGAGTAGCTGAGCGTCCCTGGACAAATCCTGACTGAGCCGGGTGAAGCATAGAGGGAAGTAGTTGGGCTAGGCGAGACGCAATGATTTTAGATAATAACTTTACATCTACATTAATTAATGAAATTGGGCGGTATGAGCCTGGAAGTGAGGGGTCTTTACCTTTTTTAGCAATTAGTTTTATATGAGCTTGCGTTCCCGTGGGCAGATAGGGGCCACCCCCCCACATGTTGGCATACACATGTCTCAAGGTGTCTGGAATAAAATCAATAGTCAGCTTATAAAATTCGGCCGTGTAGCCATCAGGGCCCGGTGCTTTAGCAGATGCCAAGGACTTAATCGTTCGTTGGACATCCTCAATGGTTATGGGAGCGTTAAGAGTCTCAAGGTGGTGTCCCTGTAATTGGGGCAGCCGGACCTTAGCTAGGAAGGCGTCGGCCGCAGGTTGGTCAATCTGATCGGCCGAGTAAAGAGATGTATAATAATCCACTAGTAATTTACTGATATCAGAAGGCGCGGTAACCATAGCGCCAGCTGAGTTTCTCAGGGCATAGATATGCGTGGGCCGTCTGGGTCCTGTACAGAGCCTCGCCAGTAGCTTGCCGGCCTTGTTGCCAAACCTATGAAAGTGCAGCTTGGAATAGGATTCTTTGGCCAATTCTTGTTGTTCGGCCCAAAGATCGAATTCTCTCTTGGCAGTCCTCCAAGTGCGTATGTTGTCAGGTGTACGGTTAAGTGTAAGTAATTCATGAGCTGAGCGTAGGGTTTCACTCGCCCGCATGTAAGATTGTCTGGCATTCCTCTTGAACTGCGTGGTATAGGAAATAATTTTGCCTCTCAGGAAGGCTTTTCCAGCCTCCCAGAACAAGTTTGGGTTAGCAAGGTGTGGCTCGTTGTAAGAGGTATATTCCGTCCATGCTGCAGACAGCATGTGCCGGAAGTCCTCATTGTTTGCCAGATAGGAGGGGAAGCGCCAGACGCGGGAGGTAGAGGAAGGTCGGGTGTGTAGGAGTTGTAGTGTAATAGGGCTGTGATCCGAGATCCTGGCGTCAGTAATATGTGATTCACATAGCAGTGGGAGAAGTGCTGCAGAGGCAAAAAAGTAGTCTATGCGGGAAAAGGAATTGTGGGGTGGGGAATAGAAGGTATAGTCACGGTCTGTCGGGTGAGTCAACCTCCACACGTCTACTAATTGTGTGGCTTCTATTGCTTGTGACAGGAGCGTCGGCGTCGAGGTCGTCGGGATACGTCCAGTAGTCCTTCGCGTCACGTCACCTAGGCGGTCAGCAGTGGTAAACATAACAGAGTTAAAGTCCCCGCCCACTAAATGTAGGGAACCCGAGGCAGCCAGAATCCAGGCCACCATATCCTGGAAAAAGAGGGTGTCTGGCGAGTTGGGTGCGTAAATGTTAGTGATGGCTATGTCTTTTTCAGCAAAGGTTAGGTGCAGAGTAAGTTTACGGCCCAGCAGGTCAGTCTTAACGTCTCTAACAGTGTGTCTCAGATTTTTATGTATGAGAATAGCCACACCAGCCTTTCGCCCCACGGCTGGAGAGCCATATACATTTCCTACCCACAGCTTACGTAACCGGGTCAAGTCGTCTGCGGAGAGATGGGTCTCCTGAAGTAAGGCCACATCTGTCCGGAGACGCTTCAAGTGCCTAAGAATGGACATGCGCTTACTTGGAGAGCGAAGCCCCTTGACGTTCCATGACACAATCTTTAGGTGATTCCCGTCAACTGAGTAGGCCATGTTCGAGTTAAAAGGACGTAGTGAGCTTGAGGTGGTGAACGAAGTCCCCCTCCAGGCATATCATCAGTAGTCAGAGGGTCACCCAAATATTGTATATTCCCTAAAGATACAGGCATAAAACAGGTAATCATAAACAGTGCAAACAGTAATAAACAACAAAAACAAAAGAAAAAGCAAAAACAATAGAACAAAGGTCCAGTGCCTAGGCACGTAGCATCCAATAAGGACCTCACTTTTTTCCACATGGGACTAGAGCACAGGGCAAAATCCCCGCCATCCGTGCACTCCCTTACCTAAGGATGAAGTGAGAGCGTCAAGGGCGGGAAGACAATAAAAAAAAAAAAAAAGGGGGGGGGAGGGGGGGAAGGGGAAAGGGGCCTTAGCCTACTGAACGGGAAGCATCGGCCAGTCAGGGCGGAGAGGGGCCAAGGAGCCGGATTATAAAAAAAAAAAAAAAAGGGTCACAGAGTGTATAAAGAGCAGTCCCAATCAGGGAGAAAAAGGTGAAAACAATACTACCCGTTTCCTTGGGTCCACGACAATAGGCAGTCTCTGGGACATGTTGTCAGCGGTAGTCCGACCGGTCCGCCCGAGAAGTATAACGACCTCGTTTATATGGTTGCTTGGTTGGGCTGCCAGGTTGTTTGCGAGATGGAGAAGGAGCAGTAGCCAGTAGTGATGAGGAGTCGTCTGCAGAGCTGGTGTGGTCCATCCCTGAGGTGGCTGATGTCAGGTAACCCTCTGCTTCTTCAGGCGAGGCAAATGTGAGGCGTTCCCCAGATTGAGTCTGGACGTGTAGGGTGGCCGGGTATGCGAGTGTGAATTTAACTCGGTCACGGTGCAGAGCCGAACAGATGGCAGAGAACGCTTTACGCTGTTTCATGACCTCAATCGAGTAGTCCGCAAAAATCAAGAGTTTTGACCCTTCCAGCGAGAGGGAGCGTGAGCGGCGAAATGCCTGCATAATGGCGGTTTTGTCTGCATAATTCAAATATTTGACAATAACGTGCCTGGGTTTGGTGCGATTTTCTACATATTGACCGAGGCGGTGAGCGCGTTCAACGGTGCAGGGTATGCGGAGCCCCAATTGCTCCGGGATAATTTTAGCGCATATGTTAGCAAGCTGGCTGTTAGTGACCGACTCCGGCAGTCCAATAATGCGCAAGTTGCTCCTCCTGGAGCGGTTCTCAAGGTCATCTAACTTGGCCCAGAGCTCCCTGTTTTCAGCAGTTATGCGAGCAAGTAATGCAGACTGGGCAGTAGAGTCATCTTCTATGGAGGATATCCTGTCCTCCGCCTGAGCAATCCTCTGTGACTGCGTTTGCACCTCCAGGTGAAGCTGCTCCAGACCCCTCTGAACAGCAGCATCCACAGTGGCCGCCAGGGTGGGTCCCAGCAGAGCCACTACTTGCTGGGCAATGTGCGCTGGCGATGCAGGATCGAATGCCTGCGTGTCCGTGTCAGCGTGCGGCTGAGAGGAATCCTCCGTGCATGGAGCGGCGGCCATCTTGGCTGTATCTGAAGCCGCGTCTCCCAGAGGGGGTGCCGAGGAGAGCACTCGGGCATACGATCGCTCCACAAAGCGATCCATGTGTGCCCGCACAGCAGCTGAGGTGGATGGGGGCTACCCTGAAGCTCTAGCCGGGCTCTATAGCCGAAAACGGGAGGACGGCGGCGGGAGCGATGTGCTTCTAGGTCAGCCTCATGTGGCGCCGGAACCGGAAGTCGATATCCTTTTTTGAGAACTGGTGCCCAAAACTGGACTGCATATTCCAGATGAGGTCTTACTAATGATTCGTACAGGGGCAAAATTATATCTCTATCTCTGGAGTCCATACCTCTCTTAATACAAGAAAGGACTTTGCTCGCTTTGGAAACCGCAGCTTGGCATTGCATGCCATTATTGCCATCTCCACTACAGATCCCCCAGTTGAACTCCCCCTAGCATGTATGATGCATGCATATTCTTAGCCCCCAATTGCATAACTTTACATTTATCAACATTAAACCTCATCTGCCACATAGTCGCCCATTGAGGTCGGCTTGTAAATTGGAGACATCCTGCAAGGACGTTATTCCACTGCATAGCTTGGTGTCATCTGCAAAGACAGAAATGTTACTTTGGATCTCAGACCCAATATCATTTATAAATATATTGAAAAGTAAGGGACCCAACACCGAACCTTGGGGTACACCGCTAATAACCTTGGACCATTCAGAGTAAGAATCATTAACCACAACTCTCTGAATTCTGTCTTTCAGACAGTTTTCTATCCATTTACAAACTGATATATCCAATGCTGTAGACCTTACCTTACACATGAGCCGTGTGTGTGGAACTGTATCGAACGCTTTTGCAAAATCCAAGTATACCACATCCACTGCCACGCCTCTGTCCAGGGTTTTACTTACCTCTTCATAAAAGGAAATCAGGTTTGTCTGACAACTTCTGTCTTTCATGAATCCATGCTGTCTGCTGCTTAAATAGTTTGTTTCCGGCAAGAACTCATCCATGTGGTCTTTTATTAAACGTTCCAGTATCTTCCCAACTATAGAAGTTAAACTAACAGGTCTATAGTTACTTAGTAAAGACTTTGTTCCCTTTTTAAATATGGGCACCACATTGACTCTTCGCCAATCCAGTGGTACTATTCCTGTCATTAATGAGTCCCTAAATATTAGATACAGTGGCTTTGAAATTTCAGAGCTCAATTCTTTTAGGATCCGTGGGTGGATGCCATCTGGTCCAGGTGCTTTATCCACCTTTGTTCTGTCTAAATATTTCTGGACCATATCACTTTTGAGCTATTGTGGATTTGGGGCTGTGTCACTCCCACCCCCATTATGGACATGAGCTCCACCATTCTCCATTGTATACACAGAGCTGAAGAAAGCATTTCATAAATTTGCCTTCTCTATGTCCTCAGTCACCCACTCTAGATTATTTTGATACAACTATCCAAATTTCTACGGTGACTGGTGTTGTGGAGAAACCCCTCTCTGTCCACGAATACAACCTTAACATGGGAGGGGTGGACCTCAACAACCAATTGTTGGCGCCATACCTAATTACCGGTAAGGCCAGGCGATGGTATAAAAAAGTGCCTGTATATTTATCCAATTGGCTCTACTGAATGATTATGTGCTATACAAAGCTTCAGGATGAACTGGATCTTTCCTTAAATTCCAGGAAGAGATCATCACAGCCCTTCTGTTTCCAGACGGTGCTGTGGCCCACCTTCCAAATTCAGTGAGCCAACTGCATGAGAGGCATTTTCTCGTCATGTCCTCTTTGGTACCTCTACCCAAAGAAACCCCCACGAAGATGTGTCTGCAGAAAACACGGATAAAGAGTAGGTGCGATACCTGCTTTTATTGTCCCTCCTGTCCTGACCAACCTGGTCTCTGCATTGGTTTCAAACGCTACCACACACTAGTGGAGTATTAGTGTAGGGTAAAGAATTGCACAGTCCTAGGGCACATGTACACAGGGTCTCAAAAAATGAGATGGACATCACATTTTGAGAGACCCTAATCTGGAAAATGTACAGCTATAGTTTACAGTTCATGAAAAAAACACACAAAAAATAAATAAAGCTAAAAAGAGTTGTTGTTTTATTTTTCTTATCTCTTTATTCTGCTTACGTTCGCTCTCTGTTGTCCACTCTATTGTTCACTCTCTATTGTTCTATATCTATTGTTCTCTCTCTCTATTGTTACTGCATTTTAGAACTGTAATGTTTTATTTTTACTGAAAGTTATTGTATTTGCTTTGCAGGTATGGTATGTCTTAATATTGTACTGTAATGTTACTGTGTTTATTGTTAACGATCATTTGCTTAGCAGGTACACAATTCAGCTGCAGCATGGGTTTATTTATTCTGACAGCAACAGCGTTTGCTCCCATGATATGTAAAGCCATGACTCCAGTGCTGTAGGAGGTGATTTCACCACCACGGTTAAAAAAAACAGCATATATGCCAAAGCAGTGGTGGAGGGGCGATTTTCTCCTAACATTAGGGACCAATTGCCCACATGTTTTGGCATATATGTTTTAGGCGCAGATTGCGATAAAAAATGAGTTGTTTTATTGAGTTAATGTTTTATTGTTACCATTGTTTGCTTTTTAGTTATGCCATTCATCTGCAGCACTGATTTATTTATCTTGACAGCAACGACGTCTGCTGTCATGACTCCAGTGCTACAGAAGGCGATTTCACCACCACAGTTAAAAAAATGTTTACATGTATGCCCATCATTAGAAGTGGGTGGATAAATGCTGCATGAAATAAAGAAATAAAGAACATTACAATATATGCCCAACAAGGACCAGCAACCTACTGGTATGTAGAAAGATAGCTCATGTATACTGGCATGTGGTTGCCATCATCCCTTGTATCAATTGAAAACTAAATACCTCTATGTGTGTGTGATTTTTAAGGCAACAACATTGTCTCTGACAACTGAGGTTGTTATTGTTTATTACAACATATCAAAATACAGTATATTACAAAGTATCAAAGGAGATTAAAAATATTATAGGAAAATACTGTAATAAATAAATAATAAAAAAGGCACCCCTCTGTCCCCCCTGTGCTCACACAAGTGTCGGTCTTGCGTCATATGTAAACAGCAATATCACCATGCATGTGAGGTATCACCGTTAATGTCAGATCAAGGGCAGTAATTGTAGTAGTTGGCCTCCCTCTGTAAATCTAAAGTGGTAACCTGTAAAGGCTTTTAAAGCCTTTTAGAAATGTATACTGTCTACTGCAATGCAAATGAACTGCTGAACGGATCACTGGCTCCCCCCAGTGGATCCACGGATTAGCTACAGGAGCTTTCGAACAGGGGCACGTTCCTAGGAGTAGGACGTGTGTACCTATAGCTCCAGGCAGGCAGGCAGGCTAGGTTCGCCAGCACCCAGGATTAAGGACCAGGACAACAAATCTGCCTCTCCTTCTCCCTCCTCACAGGCGCCCTGCTACAGGTAAAACCTGCCGCCCCAGACCCGATCCTCCCTCCAGCCTCCTGCCTGGGTACGGCTTGTGGCCGTCCTTCCCAGGATAAGCCGTGCCGTTCGCCCGGGTAAACGGCTGGCCATACACCCTCCTTACACCCCCATCGGGGGCATTGGACTCCCCAGGCACTTCCCCGCAACCTTCCAGGACTATTCCACAACAAGCGCGGTGTTCCCCGCTTTTCTCCCCGCTTTTCAGACCTCCGCACCAGCCTATCATAGATTTGCAGTGGCCGCATCTTACGAAAGACCGCGGCTTCATCCGCGGCCTAGCGGCGCGCCGCAGCCCTACCCAGAAAACACCCCCAGAATGGCCCAAAATACCCCCTTACCCCAGAAGGACCCCACCCCCCCAGTTAACAACCAGCCTCCCCTGTATTCACCGATCCACCCAGCTGACAGCCCCCCAGCTTGGGTCCTGTGTCTTGATCGACGGACTTCTTGGTACACCCCAGCAACAGAGATACCTCTCACCCCAAACTCCCTCCTTCACAACCCAACAGAACTTGATCCAGGGTTTCGTCCGATTGCCTTTCAGGGATCAGGAAGGAATTTTTTTTCCCTGCCGTAGCACATTGGCTCAGCACGGCACAATTTTTTTTGCCTTCCTCTGGACCAAGCAGGGAGAGAGGATTTAGTGAATCTTCCCTCCATCACCATTTGAAAAACATCCCCTCTGGTGATTAGCAACTATGGCTAACCTGCGGTATTCTGCAGAAACCATTTGGGGTCTGAGGCGATTCGCCACAGTATTACCAGCCGTCACCAAAAAGGCCCTAAGAATTGAGCAACTATTAAGAATCGATCAATGGTCAACTGTCAATGATTACAGTCATTCACCCCAGCCTAAGCACATATCATGTGCTTTGATCAACACAAGATCAGCAGTAAAACACTGACTAGAAATCTATGATTTCATACTTTTATACTGCTTTATGAATGATTTAGACTGCCTCTTTATTACAGAAAGCTGGCTCTCAGCCGACTGTAACACCATTTTAGGAGAACTGGTGCCAGAAAACTACCGTACTATAACGGAAAACAGAATAGGGCAAAGAGGAGGAGGCCTGGCGGTGATCCACAAGACTCACCTTGCGATCACTAAACCAGTCCTTCAAAACCCTCTTCCATTCATTGAAACCCTTACTCTGCATCTGCAAACAAATCACCAGGAGACCGTCCGTATTCTTCTCTGTTATAGACCACCCGGCCCAAAATCACAGCTTCTACCATCACTGACGGAGTTTATCTCCACTTACACCCTTAACAGCAAACACCTTTTGCTGCTCGGGGACTTCAATCTCTGGGCCAACTCCTCACAGGATCCCATTGCCAACGCCTGTATTGACCACCTGGAAGGTTTAGGGCTACAGCAACTAGTATGTGGGCCCACACATACAGGTCACATGCTTGACCTAATTTTCAGACAAGATCTGAAAATAAGCATTTTGGAAAATGAACCATTGCCATGGACAGATCACCATGCAATTAAATTCATAATTTCCAAAATTTACCCATTGATAAAAACACCCAAGCCGATGACAACACACTGGACTAGATCTCAGAAGAAGCTCCATTCGGAACTCTTCAAATCTACCTTGGGAAATAAAATAAAAACAATCCAACCACTTCGCACAGCCTCAGAAACACTGGATGCCATAAATGCAGCCCTATTACAGTCAACCGACTTAGTAGCACCGAAACGCAAAGCCCGCATCCAGAAAAACAAGTCTGGCTGGTTCAACAACCAGCTGTCGTTACTGAAGAAAGAGCGCAGAAGGGCGGAAGCCGTCTGGAAAAGAAGCACTTCGGAGGAGAACCTCAACATCTACAAGGCAATAACAAGAAAATACCACAAAGAAACCTTCAAGGCCAAGAAACATAATTTTTCCAAGGCTATCAACTGCGCCCTAAACTGCCCCCACAAACTCTTCAAGCTGGTCACTCAGACCATGAATCTAGGCTGTCTTGAAGCCCCTAATTCAGATACCCAAGAATTTTGCAATGAATTATCGGATTTCTTCATCAATAAAGTTGAGAGAATCCGGGAAAGCATTCATCAAAACAATACCCCCTCAACCCCCCCCCCCCCCAATCATCCACACAACACCCATAGAAATTTTCT
Source organism: Rana kukunoris (assembly GCA_029574335.1). Lineage (NCBI taxonomy): Eukaryota > Metazoa > Chordata > Amphibia > Anura > Ranidae > Rana > Rana kukunoris. Next base: position 238,319,322 of record CM056049.1, on the reverse strand, counting down.
ACAATCAACAAAGTTCACTCTGGAGCCCATCTCCATCGATGCCACTAAAAATATCATCGGTACTTTGCGAAACAGCACAGTGCCTAATGATATCATCCCCACTAAACTGCTGAAGGATTGTGCCGACATCCTGGCACCACCTATCACGCAACTAATAAACCAGTCATTTAAGAAAGGCATAGTGCCCTCCCTGCTGAAAAAGGGCACAATCCAGCCCATCTTGAAGAAACCTACCTTGGACCCCAAGGACCCAACTCACCGCCGTCCCATAACAGGCCTAAACATTCTCTCAAAGGTAATGGAGAAAGTAGTGGTACAGCAGCTGCAACAGCATCTAGATACCCATAATCTACTTGATCCATTTCAATCGGGTTTCCGTCCCGGAAACGGGACAGAAACAGCCTTGCTCAAAATATTGGACGACGTTCTTGAGGCTGCAGACGAAGGAGAATCTTGTCTCCTGGTTCTGTTGGACCTAAGCCTGGCCTTTGACATGGTAGACCACAAACTGTTACTGACTCGGCTGGCTGAGGTAGCCAGAGTCGCAGAAGGTGATTTACCATGGTTCTCCTCCTTTTTGGAAAACCGATCACAAACAGTGAAATTGGGACCTTTCACTTCTGAAAAATGCACGGTATCATGCGGAGTCCCTCAGGGATCCCCCCTGTCACCGGTGCTCTTCAACATCTATCTTCGCCCTCTCTTTGAAATCATCAGTAGCCAACAACTACTCTATCACTCATATGCAGACGACACGCAACTGTATTTTTGTATCTGCAACAAAAAGGAACATCATCTCAGTTTAGAGCCATGGTCTTAAACTCAAATTACCTGAGGGCCGTAAGACAAGTTTTCATATCCCATGGGGGGCCGCATGCAAATCAGGACAGGACATATCAGGACAAGGCACATGGCACATCAGGGTACAGGACATGGCAGATCAGGGTACAAAGCCCAGCAAATCAGTGTACATGGCACACATCAGGGCACATGGGGCATATCAGGGCACATGAGAGCACATCAGGCATAGCACATCAGTACAGGGCACATGGCACATCAGGGCACAGGGTACCCTGATGTACAGAGCCCAGCACATCTGGGACACATCAGGGCAGAGTACATGAGGCACATCAGAGTACATGGGGCACATGGCACATCAGAGCACATCAGGGTACCTGGGGCACATGGCATATCAGGGTACATGGGGTACATCAGGGCACAATCAGAGCACATCAGGCATACCTCCCAACTTTTCAACTTCAGAATGAGGGACAAATGAGCATACCTCCCAATGAAGTTGTTGAGCGGGGGGGGGGGTCCGCAGATCATAGTTAATGAGCGGGGGGGGTCCGCAGGTCTGAGTTGTTGAGCGGGGGAGATTCCACGGATCGGACTTGTTGAGCGGGGGTGTTCGCAGAGCAGATCAAAGTTGTTGAGTGGGGGGGGGTCCACGGCTCGGAGTTGTTGAGGGGGGGTCCACGGCTCGGAGTTGTTGAGTGGGGATTTAACAAAGTTCACTCTGGAGCCCATCTCCATCGATGCCACTAAAAATATCATCGGTACTTTGTGAAACAGCACAGTGCCTAATGATATCATCCCCACTAAACTGCTGAAGGATTGTGCCGACATCCTGGCACCACCTATCACGCAACTAATAAACCAGTCATTTAAGGAAGGCATAGTGCCCTCCCTGCTGAAAAAGGGCACAATCCAGCCCATCTTGAAGAAACCTACCTTGGACCCCAAGGACCCAACTCACCGCCGTCCCATAACAGGCCTAAACATTCTCTCCAAGATAATGGAGAAAGTAGTGGTACAGCAGCTGCAACAGCATCTAGATACCCATAATCTACTTGATCCATTTCAATCGGGTTTCCGTCCCGGAAACGGGACAGAAACAGCCTTGCTCAAAATATTGGACGACGTTCTTGAGGCTGCAGACGAAGGAGAATCTTGTCTCCTGGTTCTGTTGGACCTAAGCCTGGCCTTTGACACGGTAGACCACAAACTGTTACTGACTCGGCTGGCTGAGGTAGCCAGAGTCGCAGAAGGTGATTTACCATGGTTCTCCTCCTTTTTGGAAAACCGATCACAAACAGTGAAATTGGGACCTTTCACTTCTGAAAAATGCACGGTATCATGCGGAGTCCCTGAGGGATCCCCCCTGTAACTGGTGCTCTTCAACATCTATCTTCGCCCTCTCTTTGAAATCATCAGTAGCCAACAACTACTCTATCACTCATATGCAGACGACACGCAACTGTATTTTTGTATCTGCAACAAAAAGGAACATCATCTCAGTTTAGAGCCATGGTCTTAAACTCAAATTACCTGAGGGCCGTAAGACAAGTTTTCATATCCCATGGGGGGCCGCATGCAAATCAGGACAGGACATATCAGGACAAGGCACATGGCACATCAGGGTACAGGACATGGCACATCAGGGTACAAAGCCCAGCAAATCAGTGTACATGGCACACATCAGGGCACATGGGGCATATGAGGGCACATGAGAGCACATCAGGCATAGCACATCAGTACAGGGCACATGGCACATCAGGGCACAGGGTACCCTGATGTACAGAGCCCAGCACATCTGGGACACATCAGGGCAGAGTACATGAGGCACATCAGAGTACATGGGGCACATGGCACATCAGAGCACATCAGGGTACCTGGGGCACATGGCATATCAGGGTACATGGGGTACATCAGGGCACAATCAGAGCACATCAGGCATACCTCCCAACTTTTCAACTTCAGAATGAGGGACAAATGAGCATACCTCCCAATGAAGTTGTTGAGCGGGGGGGGTCCGCAGATCATAGTTAATGAGCGGGGGGGTCCGCAGGTCTGAGTTGTTGAGCGGGGGAGATTCCACGGATCGGACTTGTTGAGCGGGGGTGTTCGCAGAGCAGATCAAAGTTGTTGAGTGGAGGGGGGGTCCACGGCTCGGAGTTGTTGAGGGGGGGTCCACGGCTCGGAGTTGTTGAGTGGGGATTTAACAAAGTTCACTCTGGAGCCCATCTCCATCGATGCCACTAAAAATATCATCGGTACTTTGTGAAACAGCACAGTGCCTAATGATATCATTCCCACTAAACTGCTGAAGGATTGTGCCGACATCCTGGCACCACCTATCACGCAACTAATAAACCAGTCATTTAAGGAAGGCATAGTGCCCTCCCTGCTGAAAAAGGGCACAATCCAGCCCATCTTGAAGAAACCTACCTTGGACCCCAAGGACCCAACTCACCGCCGTCCCATAACAGGCCTAAACATTCTCTCCAAGGTAATGGAGAAAGTAGTGGTACAGCAGCTGCAACAGCATCTAGATACCCATAATCTACTTGATCCATTTCAATCGGGTTTCCGTCCCGGAAACGGGACAGAAACAGCCTTGCTCAAAATATTGTACGACGTTCTTGAGGCTGCAGACGAAGGAGAATCTTGTCTCCTGGTTCTGTTGGACCTAAGCCTGGCCTTTGACACGGTAGACCACAAACTGTTACTGACTCGGCTGGCTGAGGTAGCCAGAGTCGCAGAAGGTGATTTACCATGGTTCTCCTCCTTTTTGGAAAACCGATCACAAACAGTGAAATTGGGACCTTTCACTTCTGAAAAATGCACGGTATCATGCGGAGTCCCTGAGGGATCCCCCCTGTCACTGGTGCTCTTCAACATCTATCTTCGCCCTCTCTTTGAAATCATCAGTAGCCAACAACTACTCTATCACTCGTATGCAGACGACACGCAACTGTATTTTTGTATCTGCAACAAAAAGGAACATCATCTCAGTTTAGAGCCATGGTCTTAAACTCAAATTACCTGAGGGCCGTAAGACAAGTTTTCATATCCCATGGGGGGCCGCATGCAAATCAGGACAGGACATATCAGGACAAGGCACATGGCACATCAGGGTACAGGACATGGCACATCAGGGTACAAAGCCCAGCAAATCAGTGTACATGGCACACATCAGGGCACATGGGGCATATGAGGGCACATGAGAGCACATCAGGCATAGCACATCAGTACAGGGCACATGGCACATCAGGGCACAGGGTACCCTGATGTACAGAGCCCAGCACATCTGGGACACATCAGGGCAGAGTACATGAGGCACATCAGGGTACATGGGGCACATGGCACATCAGAGCACATCAGGGTACCTGGGGCACATGGCATATCAGGGTACATGGGGTACATCAGGGCACAATCAGAGCACATCAGGCATACCTCCCAACTTTTCAACTTCAGAATGAGGGACAAATGAGCATACCTCCCAACGAAGTTGTTGAGTGGGGGGGGGGGTCCGCAGATCATAGTTAATGAGCGGGGGGTCCGCAGGTCTGAGTTGTTGAGTGGGGGAGATTCCACGGATCGGACTTGTTGAGCGGGGGTGTTCGCAGAGCAGATCAAAGTTGTTGAGTGGGGGGGGGTCCACGGCTCGGAGTTGTTGAGGGGGGGTCCACGGCTCGGAGTTGTTGAGTGGGGATTTACCGCGAATCGTGGGGATTTACCGTGAATCACAGGGATTTATCGCAAATCGTGGGGATTTACCGCGAATCGCGGTAATCGCGGGGGGGGGGGGCGTATTCACAGGACTTTTGCCGTGATCGCAGGACCGTGGGATTTACCGCAAATCGCTTCTGCGGCACCCGCCCTACCTGCGGGCCATTTGTTAACGGTCCGCGGGCTGTAAATGGCCCGCGGGCCGGTACTTTGAGACCCCTGGTTTAGAGAAATGTCTCTCTTTGATAGAAAACTGGATTACTAAGAGTTATTTTAAACTCAACAGTTCCAAAAACAGAACTTCTTCTGTTTCATGCCAGTTGTAAAAATCAACTGGCAACAACCTGGACACCTCCGCCCATTCTGGGCCAAATCATCACCCCTAGCTCCAAAGTCAAAAGTCTCGGGGTCATCTTTGACACCTACATGACAATGGACGCACAAATAGGGTCAGTAGTCAGCGGATCTCACCATCTGCTGCGCCTACTACGCAGACTTATTCCATTTATTTCCAAAGAATACATAGCAGTCATGGTGGGAACAATAGTGAACTCCAGACAGGACTATGCAAATGCCCTTTACCTCGGACTCCCAAAGTACCAAATCTCTCGTCTGCAAGTCGTTCAGAATACGGCCGTCAGACTTGTGACTGGGAAAAAAACATGGGAAACAATCTCACCTTCATTGAGAACCCTTTACTGGTTGCCAGTACAGTAAGGACAGAATTGCTTTTAAAGCACTCTGTCTGACTTTTAAGTGCGTCCATGGGAAGGCGCCGCAATATCTATGCGAAAAGATAGAAGCCCACAATCCCAATCGCGTTCTGCGATCCACCAACCAAAATCTTTTCAAGGTACCCAAAGCCAGATACAAGTCCAAAGGAGAAAGAAGGTTTGCATTCCAAGGTCCCAGACTATGAAACGCTTCACCATCCAGCATTCGGTTGGAGGAAAACCACCTGACCTTCAGAAGACAGATTAAAACTCTGCTCTTCTGATGTCAAGAGAGACAGGAACAACGAGCGCCCAGAGGCGATTTAGTTTGCATGTGCCGCGCTATATAAGTTTTTCATTCATTCATTCATTCATGTAGTTTTTCGCAGCTGCACGTGTGTGCGCAATTTTAAATCATGTCATGTTTGGTATCCATGTACTCGGCATAAGATCATCTTTTTTATTTCATCAATCACATTTGGGAAATATAGTGTGTTTTAGTGCATTAAAACTTAAAAAAGTGTCCGTCTCCCCCCCCAAAAAAAAAGTGTTTGAATAATCGCTGCGCAAATACTGTGTAAAAATTGTAATTTTAATCTGTACGGCCATTGCATATATATATATATATATATATATATATATATATATATATATATATATATATATATATATAATGTTTGGGGGTTCAAAGTAATTTTCTAGCAAAAAAATAAAGTAGCAGAAAGGGCTTTGTCTTCTGCCGCGTACACGCAATCGGTTCGTCTGATGAAAACGGTCTGATGGACTGTTTTCATCAGACAAACCAATCGTGTATGGGCACCATCAGTTTTTTTCCCATCGGTGAAAAAACTTAGAACCTGTTTTAAAATTATCTGATGGTTAAAAAACCAATAGAAAAAAACGATTGTCTGTGGGGAAATCCATCGATTAAAAATCAACTCAAGCTCAGAATCAAGTCAACACATGCTCGGAAGCATTGAACTTCATTTTTCTCAGCACGTTGTTGTGTTTTACGTCACCGCGTTCTGACACAAAGGTTTTTTTAACTGATGGTGTGTAGGCAAGACTGATGAAAGTTAGCTTTATCGGATATCTAAAGAAAAAATCCATCAGACCGTTCTCATCGGATGAACCGATCATGTGTACAGGGCATTCGAGTGGTTAGAACAGTGGATGATGTGTGACATACACTTCTAATGTGCAATTTTGTTTTTTAAGCTGCTTGCTGTGGGGGCACCCAGCATGAGGGAGGGGCCAGGAGCACTGGCATGGCACCCAAGAAGAACCATTTTTCAGAGCAGGTAAGTATAACATGTTTGATATTTAAAAAGAAGAAAAAAATCAAGACTTTAATATCACTTTAAGAGGTTAACTAAACCTAGGAAAATAAAAGACTATTAAGTGGGAGGTGGAAGTTAATGCACCCACATAGTGCTATATTTGGAAACCCACCTTTAAAAAGCCTGCACTTTCCCTGTTTAGAGAACAGTGCATGTAAAAGAAATCCTCCCCAAATGAAGAAATTACTTCTTGGTAAGTACTAGTTTTGTATGTCTTTCTTTGTACATTAGGTATTTAAAGCTTCACTTGGCTTTAGTTGATCCCAAACACCTAGCCATGGACGGTACTGTTTTGGCCTACTGGGATTCAGGAGGACAGGGAAAAATTGCTTGAAAAGAATTATAGCCATCTCAGATATAAACACCCCATTGATATGTATGAAAGTAAACCCAAAGTTCATGTTTTCCTTTCAGTGTTTCTAAATTGCCTTAACCCTTTTATATTTTCTCTTTATTTTTCTGAAGCAGACTGACTGCTTTTCTTTGCTCTCAATATAGTGAGGAAATCTGCATGAAGTGAATCAACAAGGCCATTTCACAAGAGGCCAAGTAGGAATAAGAGGCCCTATCACCTAAAGGGACTTATCAATTATTATCTCTGACCATATTTCTTCAGAGGTTGATTGTTTCAAGCAGTCTGACATCTCATATAGCTTTAAATTACTCAGAACCAGGATGCCTTACAAGATAGCAGTAAAATCAGGAGAGGATTGGGCAATGTAATTATAGTATGGAAATGATGTTGATCAGTCATGCAGGGAGCAGACCTTGAATCAAATCCCCCTCCCCTTGCTCATTCTTCCCCCGCATTTCACTAGAGCCACTGCAGTTGACAAACTTGAATATCAGAGCTTTCAGCTACTCTGAAGCATAGGTATGACTTATGTATCACTACATATCCAGCACATATCCATGCATAAAAAGAGAGCTGTTTCATTCCTGTTTGCTTGCAGTTTCTATGATATCTGACAAGAGCTGATCATGGGTGCAGAAAGACAATTTTATGACTGTGAATTTATTTAAAACAAAAATCTGTCCTACAGTATCCAGTTTATAAAATAAGGCAGAGCAAGAAAAAAATGTGTATGCAAAGCGTAAAAACACATACTAACCAATCAATTTTTTTTCAGTGTAGGTACATTTCTGATTTGCTTTCACATTATTCTGCAGCTCGTTAAATCCAGCTTAACATGTAACTGGAGATAGATAGATAGGGCCAGATTCACGAACACTTGCGCTGGAGTATTTGGATATGCGCCGCGTAACTGTGCTGATGCGCCGACGTTTCTATGTGCCCGTACCCACCAAACTAGATGCGCCCAATAACGGCTCATTTGCGACCGGCGGAACGTTCCGACGCCAGAGTATCGTCAGCGTTTATTTTCGCTGGGCGCATCAGTCGCGCCCATTGATTTCCCCTGCAAATATGCAAATGAGGGATTTTTCACAATTCACGAACGGATTAGCACCATACGCTGGCTACATGCGCCGCGCGTATCTGGTCCGTCCGGCGCAAAGTTATTTCTACAAAAGGCTGCTTTATCTTTACTCCAGACGGTCACAGGTCAGCAGGAGAGCAGCTACAGCAGCGTTACCGACGATAGGAGCTAGCTGAGCACCCCCACTTGCAAGGACAACACCTCTGTGTGCCAACATGCCAGGGGCACTCGTGGTCCTAGAACTACTGATGGGTCCCCTGGAACCAAGAAGGCGGGCACGTGAGAGGATATACCGCACACGTATGAACCTCTTTGGCATGGGGGATGAGGAGGTGTATCGCCTATTCAGATTCAGCCCAGATGCAATACTTGAACTAACCACAACCCTGCAGGATGACATCACCAGCCCAACACACCGATCACAAGCAGTGCAGCCACTGGTGAAGGTCCTGGCAACACTCCATTTCCTTGCAAGTGGATCATTCCAGCGTACAAGTGGAGTGGTGGCTGGGATGTCACAATCCTCCGTGAGCAGATGTGTGCACCAGGTTGTCCCTGCAATCCTCAGACGCATGTCCAACCAGTTCATCAGACCCACCACTGAGGAGCTACGGCAGAAGGCAATGACAGATTTCTACAACATTGCCAGATTCCCACGCACTGTGGGGGCCATTGATTGCACACATGTGGCCCTACAGCCCCCCAGTGCCACAGAGCACATATACCGCAATCGGAAGCATTGGCACTCCATCAACGTACAGGTGATAGCCGATGCCCAACGCCTCATATGGCACGTCCGTGCCAAACACCCCGGGTCCAGCCATGACAGTTTCATATACCGTCAGAGCCCCATCCCAGCAGAATTTAACCAGAATATGTATGGGGACAGCTGGCTGGTTGGTGAGTGACAAGGGAGTCAGGCATGACTATCCCCTCCCGTGATGCACAACAGAAATCGCACATGCATGACTAACATTCTCCTGTCTTTTCCCTTACAGGTGACTCTGCATATGCATTGGGACCCCATCTAATGACTCCTTTCCGGAACCCCCAAACCAGAGGAGAGAGAAAATACAATGAAGCACACATCAAAACCCGTGCAGTGGTTGAGCAAACATTTGGGCTCCTGAAGTCCCGTTTCCGATGCTTGGATAAGTCTGGGGGGGCCCTATTGTATTCCCCTACCTTTGTGTGTCAGATCATCGGTGCATGTTGCATACTACATAACTTTGCTATGAAAAAAGGCCTGCATATTGACATACGTGATGACCTGACCCCCGACCCACACAGTCCCCACCTGCCAGAGGACACCCAGTCTGCTGATGGAAGAGCAGTCAGGAGGGTCCTCGCCGTAGGCATCTTTGGACACTAAACCAAAACATTAATAACACAGACAGTGCACGCGTGTACACCACTGATGTCCCTAGATCACACACACCACATGCACATCGCATTGGATTAGCCCAAGTCCAGCATGTAGGAGTTGGGAGCAGTAACGCCAGCGTCAAGGCCCCAATGATGTCACTGTCCATTCACACACCTTTCACACATCATTCATTCAGCCGTGGGGTTCACTTCACCACCACGGCCGAGGGTGACACCCCTTACTTTCAGGAGTGCCACCCTCTCACATTCACACACCATTCACACTGTCCCCTGCACTCCTGACCGTGTGCAGTACAAAAATAAATGATAAATATCATATCCTGATCATTAAAAGAAAAAAAATCTCATAACCTGAGAAAAATTAAAAATAAACTCATGACCTGAGTATGTCAAAAACAATAATATAAAACAAGAAAAAAAAAAGGCCTCATCGGGGATGCCGGGGGCTTCTTCTGGGGGCCCCTCTCTGGCTCCGCAGCTGCCTGGATGGAGTGGGTGGGGGTTGGGGGGCATCTGGAGGTGGCTGATCCCCAGGTGGGCCACTCCTGGCAGGTGTGGCCTGCGTGCCCTCCAAGGCCCTGGCTATCCGTCCAAGGTATGTGTTCGTCTGGGCCTGCATCCGGAGCTGACGGGTCACCTGGTAATGCTGGGCCCGCCGACTCAGCCTCCCCTGCTCCCGGATGGCAGCACTGTTCCCATGGATGGCAGCAGTGTTGGCCTGGACGGCTGCAGTGAGGTGCCTTATATCCCCCTGCACCTCCGCCAAAGTGGTGACCACTGCAGCGCAGTTGCAGCTGACATCCTGCACTGCGTTGCTGAGGTTGGCAATGGAGCCCAGGCTGTCAGCCACTTTCTCCAAGTGCACCGCTATGGCCCCCATCTGTTCCGTCTGCCTGGCGTGATCCCTCGCCAACTGGTCCTGGACACCATCAGACACCCCCCTGGTCTTCTGGGTCGCCTTCCTGGGGCCAGAAGATGGATGTCCTCGGGTGGAAGGTGTCGCCCTTGAGGGGCTTCCAAGGATGGGGGAGGGGACAACAGACGGGCCAGGAGAAGGGGAGGAGACAGACAACACTAATGAAAAGTCCTGCTCTGCCACAGCAGGATCCTCCACAACCACCTCGGCAGGTGTGGTGTGGCCACTCTCCTCCTCCACAACCTCTTCACCACCCAGTGGCTCAGGCACACGATGGCGTGGGGGTGATGGGGTGGAATGTACGCTGAACGATGATGGCCCAGCTCCGTCATCTGTGGATGACACAAAGCAGACACATGTTGGTGGTCCCACACACTTGGCACATGTCCCCCCCCCCCAAATGCAAAACAACAAATAGGGGATTATAAAACACTTACCTGTCCTTGTGCCTTCCTCCACGGAGTCATAGCCTGCGACCCCCTCCACCTGCTCCCTCTCCAGGCAGCGAGCAACCACCTCCTCCTCTGCGGTCAGGGTGACAGGACATGGGGGACCACCACCTGTGCCCCTCTCATACCTCCTGATGGAGGCCACCTTGTCCCTCACCTTGCGCCGCAGGTCGTTTATTTTCTTTTGTATGTCCCCAGCAGTCCGGGTGGAGTAGCCCAGGACATTGACCCTGGCAGCAATCGACTCCAGGATGCCCTGCTTCCTCTCCCGGCTGGTCTTCCGGCTTTTTTTGCCATGGAGAAATTCATTATCCGTCTCCATAGCCAAGATAATCACTGAGACCTCCTGGGCATTAAAGTTGAGGTTCCTCCTCTCTCTGGGGGTAGCGGGAGCAGCCATTACAGTGCAAAAGTATCTTCCCTGGGGTGGGGGGAAACGGAACTACTTTTGCGCCGGAATGGCGTTTCCGCCAGCGCTTTTAAGCGCCCAGCGGAACGCATTGCGCTGACGTTTCCCAGGAAGTGGTGCCGACGGAAGTTGTGAGCATGCGCACAAGGGGGCGAGTGGAGCCGCACTCACTGCGCATGCTCCGTGGATGATGCGCTGAACGTAAGCCTCTGCGCTGGGCTCCGCCCATCATTTACATATGATTACACCCACTTCCACTTGCGTCGGGTTACGCCAGCGCATTATCGTTACTCTGGCGCAAGTTTACGCGCAACTGCTATGTGAATTACAGGACTTGCGCTGAAAGGGTCTTCAGAGTAACGTAAATGAGAAGCGTTACTCCAGAGGAAAGATACTCTCATCTACCTGAATCTGGCCCATAGATAGATAGATAGATAGATAGATAGATAGATAGATAGATAGATAGATAGATAGATAGATAGATAGATAGATAGATAGATAGATAGATAGATAGATAGATAGATAATGTAGAACTGTAAAAGTCAAAATTTATCTTAAACTAGAAACTATTTTAAAGCTTTCCTTAATCTATGAATATTAAAAATCACAATGTTAAATAATCACTTCCCTTATGTATTCCAGCTTAGTGACAAAAAAAAAAAAAGTCCTTTCTATACAGGCATTTTGATATGTGAGGATGCATTATACTTACAGCAGCAAGGAAAGAGAATCTAGTATGAAATACACATTTTTGTATGTCTATAGCCTGCATTTGCTTTAATAGTAAACATAGGCTACCGTATAAAAAGTGCGTCTTCAGAATACAACGTGCCTAAATGTCAAAATATGTAGGATACTGTGCAGAGGCTTGTGCTGCAGCGTATGCTTTATATTTTATTTCACGGCAGCTGTAACAGTTGAAAGGTACACTATCTTAACAATTCTGAGAAAGAATATTTAAAATGGAATTGAACTAAAAAAAGAAAAAAAGAGTTGCTAGGTTTCTAAGAAACATTTTATAAAGTTAATTGTGCCTAGTTAGTACCTTGAAAATCTAAATTTGTCTGTATAACCTACTAAAAAATTGCTGTGAGCTCCCTAGTATTTGAGTGCTGCCTACAGCTTCATATCTCTGTATCTGCTGTGGGAGTGAGATTTGGTGGGTGTCACGTATGTTCCTTTACCTTTAAGGAGGGATGGGCTCCCTCCAGACACATCTATCTACTGTCATATGTGCCCCCACTTTGGAGACTCTAAAAATTATAGCGTTAGGACCACAGTATACAGAGGAGCCTTGACATAGGCACTGTGGCTTATGCATATATTTGCAAATGTGTGCAAGCAAAACCCTCTGTTTTTAACGTGAATTGTTAGCCAGGGTCAATTAGGTTGTTTTTCAGGCTGGCTGGTAACTATGCTGAGAAATCGTTTGTTTGTTTTTTGTTTGGTTTTTGTGATGTGTGTTGTCGTTCCATATGCACCTTACTGCAAAGGCTAGTTATACTGTAGGTTGGAGCGTTTGTCATATTTTTGTGAGATTTGGAAGTGTCATCAGTGTGTTGTTTACTTTGTCACTCAGTTGCTATTTTGCTCCTGACCCAAACATTAGATGTCAAGCAGTCCTGTTCTGGCAACAATGCATGTTCCATTTTCATTGGCAGAAGGGGTACTCTCATTGGGTCACATCCATTTTGCTAGGCAGTGTGTCGGCATTGTCTACATTACCTCCTCTGCTCTGATAGACTGATAGTGCTGTGGCATTCTACATTCTACATAACAAACTTAGGACAGGCAACTTACTCTATGCTGTCTGTCCTGACCATTGCCTGTCATTGGATTATACCACTGACAGGTACCCCTGGAAGACAAAAGTTATTTCGAAACAGACGTAGGGCGAGACATAGGGCGAGCGACGCACTTTTGTCACCCAAGTTCCTGTATGTTCCCCCAGTGGACGAGTGCCTGATGATTTTTGTTGTGTTCCGGCCCGCACATTAAGATTCAAGGCGTTCATCACATTGCATGATCGTAAGTGAATTGTTATCTTTTTTAATACATTTTATACGTTTAATACACTATGTGGAGCATTTGATGTTTTTGCATGGTGGGCATCCAAACTGCTGCAACGTTTTTGGCTACAAGTTCTCACCGGGAGTGACGATCTGACATCACGCGATTGAGACTCTGTACACACTGTATCTGATTATCTGTCATTGGGGATCATAGGTTTCCGGTAAGAGACCAATTCATAAGCTTGGTGGAGGATACACGTGTTTGCCTTTGGTCACGTTCATCAATTTGTTACGACTCAGAAGCACGGGTGTTTATTTTACCCTTTTCACAGACTCAATTTCTGTTAATGCTTTGGACTGTATATTAATTGAGAGCTAAAGCCTATATCAGTGATGGCGAACCTATGGCACGGGTGCCACAGCTGGCACCCCAGGCCCTCTCGGTCGGCACGCCAGGGGATTCCCCCAGCCAGGCAGTCAATTGCACCGACTCGACAGGACACCGGCTCCCTTCTTTGCATAGGTGCCAATGATGTCGGCAGGAGGGTGGGCAGCCAGTCATCATGTGCGCTGTTTAGGGGGGGTGTAAAATTCTTCCTCCACCGTCCTGTCTCTGTTCGGCAGCTTATTGCCTCCCCGAATCCCTACACCTCTGGTAAGGCATGCGGGCATTCCTTTCTGCAGGCATGATATTCCAGCTCCCCCTGCTCCAGGACGACTTTGGTTCAGTCTGTCCTTCTAGTGCAGCCTGTGAAAAAGCGGAGGGGGTGCTCTGAGCAAATCATCCATGGTCATGAGGAGAGGTGCAATGACTTGTACCTGACCTCCCAGGGGCGGGGATATCGAGGAGGTAGGTGAGCGCATGTGTCAGGTAGGTGAGCGCATGTGTCAGGTAGGTGAGCGTATGTGTCAGGTAGGTGAGCGTATGTGTCAGGTAGGTGAGCGCATGTGTCAGGTAGGTGAGCGCATGTGTCAGGTAGGTCAGTGCATGTATCAGGTAGGTCAGTGTATGTTGCACAGTGCATTCTGAGCACAATGCATTCCAGAACCCTGCATTCTGAGCGAATCTGGCAGAATCGTACATTTTTGGTCCCTTGGGGCTCATTCAGAGGGATGATCAGTCCCATCCTCTGTACAGAGTCACTGGTAGGTTTAATTCTGTGTTGGCACTTTGAAAGAAATACTTAGGTTTTGCAACGCGGTTTGGGCACGTGGGCTCAAAAAGGTTCGCCATCACTGGCCTATATCCAGTAGAGGGTCATATATTTGTATATTACCATACAGTTTTGTTTTTTTGGTATATCACTATCACCTATTAAGGTGACTGTTTATTGACTAGTGGCCATTACAGGTCACCTTCCTTACATATTTGTGTTTATTCATTTGTATTTATTTGTGTTCGTTAATATATTTGAGGTAGCGCAATTTATTTTTTCTTAGGTACCAAACCAGACCTGTTAAAACATCAGTTCATGATTAGCTCATGTCCCTTTGTATACCTTCGCTCTCCCTCTTGTATCACCTTTCCTGTGACTGAAGAATTGTGTTATAAGTACTAGGAGCAACAAATTATCACTATTCCTGCTTGCAAGGAAATGGGGGATGCTATAGATGAAGCTATACTCACTAGCTAGAATTTCTGACCACTACTATTGGGCGAGTATTACACCTGCCCCTACCAATATAGTTGCCACCACACAGTGACACAATACATACCTACCATTGTAGGTTAGTAATGGAGCAAAGCTTAACTGCAAGGAGACTTAAGGAGATACTAATGACTGATATACGAATGGCTATTTCTTTGCTCTATTCTGGCCTTTTCTTTGCACAGTTTCCAGAATTTTGGAGGGTGTTTTTCACCAAACAGATAAAAAAGTATCTTTTTTTTTATAATTCTTTATTTTCCACAATTCTCTTAACATGATTTCCAAATGATGTCCCACAGTCTTAATTTCACAAATCTGTTACATTCAATTAAATACATTTAGTTATTTCCATATTTAGTGCTTATTGTAACCTCCATTTCCCCTTTCCCTCCCCACCCCTTTCCCCCAAAAAAACACACACCCTGTCCTTTTCATTGTCTCATTCCCCCCCTCCCCCCCAGCCGCTAATTGTCACATTTTTTACTCTACGGCCCTCCTCTCTTCTCTATATGCCATAAATGGGGGCCAAGTCTTTCTGTACCTCCCATCTTGATCTTTCATTGGCAAAGTGAGATTCTCCATTTGTTGGATTACCGCAATTCTCGCAAACCATTGCTGGAGAACTTTCACATTTCCACAAAACAGGGATACACGCCCTCGCTGCCACCAAAAGGTGTCGCAATAACACATTTTTATAATTCTCAGCTGAGATAGGGATATCAAACAGTAGATACTGTATGTAGCTGGATTTTCTCCTAACTTTGTTCCTGTTATTGATTCAATAGTTTCAGCTACCATTCTCCAGGTTTCTTGAATTTTTACGCATTTCCCGGAAAATGTGTAATATGGTTCCTACTTGCTTCCTTACATCTCCAAAAAAGTATTTTTCACTGTAAGATGAAGGTAATTCTGCAGAGGCAGGAATACAAGTTAAAAAAGCAGGTAAACACTACTCAAAAAGAGAACAGACTGGCAGTGCTTGAGAGAGACTAGGGGCTAGAAAACATGGAGTAGTCAGAAAATCTGAGGTTGTAATAATGTAAATAGAGTCTGTGTGAAAAGCAAAGAATTTGATCAAGGAGCATTGCCTAAAACCTAATCACTGGATATTACCAGAGCTAAGTGTTTAAGATAATTGTACAGTAGCTGTATTAGTGATTTTGCAATAAAAAATATTTTTTGTAACACAATTACACAAGAAACAACCAAATATATACAAAAAGGACAATAGGCAGCTGGCAGGTGGTACTTAAAGAAAATTGTATTATGGTCTGATCATTGAATTTACGTAACACTAAGGCTCCTTTCACACGGTTGTCCAATCAGGTCCACCTGTCAGTCTTTCAGGACTGTGTATTGTCACCTATGGAGCAGCAGATGTCAGCAGACACATATCTGCTGACACCCGCAACCATTCAATTTGATCCTGTCCGCCAAAAACAGACGGGTGGTGGTCCTATTTACCATACGTCCGGCGTATCGGATGGCATTGAATCGAAATGGAGAAGTAATCTGTTTCCATCTGATTGTCTAATAGAGAAGAGCAGGACTGTGTCTGTGTCTGTTTCGCATAGCTGAGTGGACACGGACCTGACATCTGCCATCTGCCTGCTCAGTGGGGATCAGTGGAAAGATTCTTGGCTGAGCAAGAGGATTGTGCATAGCGGAGGCATCCGTGTGAGAGGGGCCTAAAAAATCTCATTGAAATCTGAGACAGCTAGCATTTCCGGCATGCTAGGAATGCTAACTGTTTTTTGAAAGTTTCAAATCGATGGATTTACTTCTGCTTTAAATGGTGCGAAAAAGGGGGGATAGTGGAAGCAGTGGAATGGTTGCTGAGGCCAGACCACAAGGCTAACCACATAATTGGAAAGAAGGGACTATGTCGGTACTATTACAATAATATGAACAAAGGTATAAAACAATAGTTTATTGATAAAAGAAGTCACAAGACAGGACTGTACATTTCATTGATTGGTCAACGTCAACATGTTTCGCGGAAATTCACCGCTTCATCAGGACAAACCAATCTGTAGAATACACAATGGGGCATGAAAAACATGTAGTATGGTTCAGCATTAATTTAAATAAAATACAGAAAACATAATGATTATTTATGCTATGAGTGAGTTGATACAGCACGGAGCTGGACAAACCAATTAATTTCCCCCTCTAACCAGGATGATGGTACATTTTTAATCTCATTATTATTTATTTTTAAGTGAGGCTACACTTCCATTTTTGTTCTGCTTTAAATGATGGCCCTATTTTACTCCATCAAGTGCAGATTCTTAAAATATGCTTTTCCATTGTCACATTTGTGTTTATTGCTTGTTGCATTTTTTTTTTCTTCTTTTTATCTGACTACTGAAGAGAATCCAGGTGGTCTATAACTAGAAACGTGCTTTAATGCTGAGGGAGAATAGATAGCTGGAGACAGGGTCTAATACTGGGAAAGTTTTCTAAAGTGTTACTAAACCCATAACAGTAAAGATCAGTCTGTATATGCATTAAAGCATACTTGTATACTCACTGTGGAATCTAAGGGGTTAATCCTCTATAGTGTGTAAAAAAGCAGTTTGAACTGTCTTCACTGATTCTCCTCTTCTTCCACAGTCCCCAAACCATCTCCAGATAGAAAAGAGCTTTGGGGGCACTCAGCACATGCTCAGTTTGGTGTGTATTGCTAGAGTGTTTTTTTTTCTGTGAGAGGGTGCATGTGATTGGTAGACAGAGGGTAGAATGGAAACTCCATCTAAAAGCTTTAACCAGACAATAATAGAAGTCATAATACTGCTATATACTGCTGATGATAAAAAAATATTTAGCAGTTTATATTTACTAAAATAATTGCTTTTCCTCGTTTTGTGTGAGACTAGATATAGCGAATGCAGGGTCCTGGGTTTAGTAACACTTTAACCACTTGACAACCGCTGCACGCCGATATACGTCAGCAGAATGGCAGCGGTAGGCAAATGGAAGTACCAGTACATCCCCTTTAAGAAGCCATGAGGCTCACACACGTGAGCGCGTGCCGCACTCTTCATGCCCATGCCCGTGGGCCCCGCAAACTTGACGTTTGTCGGCGGCCCATGATCGTGTCATTGAGCTGCAGAACAGGGGGATGCCTTTGTAAACAAGGCATTTCCCTGCTCTGCCTTGAGATAGGACACTGGTGTCCTGCTCTCTGTCATCAGAAGCAGTGATCAGTGTCGTGTCACAGGTTTCCCATCCCCCACACAGTTAGAATCACTCCCTAGGACACACTTAACCCTTCCTCGCCCCCTAGTGGTTAACCCTTTCCCTGTCAGTGTCAATAGAGCTTTCTTTTGGTGGTATTTGATCGCCTCTGCGATTTTTATTTTTTGCGCTATATACAAAAATATGTTATAAGAAAAAAAAAAACATTTTAGTCAAACATTTAGGCCAAAATGTATTTAACCACATGTCTATGGTCAAAAAAAATCGCAAAAAAAAATAGCTACCTAGCAGGAACAGCGACACTAATACAGCGATCAGAAAAATGATCGCTTAGTGAAGCTGGCAATAGGGAGTGAAAGGGTTAACAAGGGCGGTGATCAAGGGGTTAAAACTTTATTAGGGGGGTAGGGGGCTACCCTGAACCTAACACTGACTGCCTGTCACACTGACACTAACTGCAGTGATCATACATATAATCACTGCATTCAGTGACACTGTGACAGGGGGGAGGGGGTGGGGGGGCGATCGGGCGGGGTTAAATGTTCCTATGTGTCTGTGTGTCAGTGTGCTGTTGTGCAGACTTACTATGTGAGGGAGCGATCACATCACTTCCTCCTTCCTGTGTTTACACAGGAGGAGGAAATGACACGCAGGGGGAGCGTGCGCATTTGCTGAGAGCGATCCGGAGGGGGCGGACAAAAACCAACCGATGCCCCCTCTGCACGGATCGCTCGGCCAGGTAACCGGACTGCTGTATGTACGGGGGGGTCCGGTCGGACCCCCGAACCCCCTCAAGGCACCAACGTATATATACATTGATGTGCCTGTCGGTGCCATTCTGCCGACGTAAATGTACATGCGTCGGTCCGCAAGTGGTTAAGTAAAAAAAAAATTGAAAATCCACCCTTTCCAATCAGAAATAACAATTATTACACAGAGCTTTAGAAGCTGGAGATTGAGACCTTTGAGATATGCATCTACACTGAGTGCTTTTTTTGAGTACAAGACATTTATTTGAATAAAATGTACACTACAGTATGTTAGTTTGCTGTTATTTTTTTACTGCATCCATAATATCCAAATCTTTGTATTGTTAGGCCCCCAGCTAACACACCACCTTGGAGATGATTACAATGTAACGGCAGATAGATGTCATTCCATCTAGAGTAGGTCATTCCAGCTAAAATGCCAAAGAGGGATGCCATATCTCAGATGGGGTTCCAGATGCAGGAAGTATAAATGAGACTGCATGCAGCCTCCAACAGCAAATTCTAGAAGTAGTTCTTATTATAATAACCATATGACATAAGGGCTGAGGCTGTACTAAAGGGCCTAATCAATCAGTTGTCCCTAGGACTGCATGATGTCTAGATAAGGGCCTGGGTAAATCAATCAACAGGTATAATGTTCAATATTTGTACATATGTGAAAACAGGGACATTTGAAGTGTTTCTCCTACATTCCATTCTAAAGAAGGGTTGAGTAATGTTTGAGTAAGTAATAATGTTATTACTTATTATTTTATTATATTTTATCAACACATGGTTTCTCATATTTGTATTAATCTAGATGCAAATAATTTAGAAGAAAGTTTTAAAGGGTTTGTAAAGGTAAAAAAAAATAATAATCCTAAATAGCTTCCTTTACCTTAGTGCAGTCCTCCTTCACTTACCTCATCCTTCGATTTTGCTTTTAAATGTCCTTATTTCTTTTGAGAAATCCTCACTTCCTGTTCTTCTGTCTGTAACTCCACACAGTAATGCAAGGCTTTCTCCCTGGTGTGGAGTGTTGTGCTTGCACCCTCCCTTGCACTGCAGGAGAGTCAGGACTCTCTCTACATTGCAGATAGAGAAAGGAGCTGTGTGTTAGTGGGCGTCCTGACTTTTCTGTAGTCCAAGGGAGGATGAGAACATGACACTCCACACCAGGGAGAAAGCATTGCATTACTGTGTGGAGTTACAGCTTTTTAGGAAAAAAAACTTTACAACCCCTTTAAGAAAACAGGCACTTACTTTTCTTTAAAACCCTTGCTGCCCAGCACACATATGGGACAGAAAGCTGTTATACCTGGATCATGGTTGCAGCTGGTATCAATTGTATAGTCATTGGTCAGCTTTCCTGTAAGAGTGATCTGGGCAGCTTTACAGTTATGACCAGTTAAGTTGTGTCCTGTAGTCTGAGAGGCTATATAAAGTGCTTTATACACAAATTTAAAGTATTTGTGACCGGGTCAACTACCTTACCATCATCTATAAACTTATATTATTCATACAGAAAAATAGCCTATTAAAAAAAATGGATTCTACAGGTACAGATACAGTGAAAACAGAATTAAAGGATAAGTTCACTTATATAAAAAGTTTGTAAACAAAAAACAAAACTAAAAAAAAAAAAATGCACAATTTTGAGGATTCAAACTCAGATAGTTCAAAAAGTGGACAATTTCCATATGCTAGTTTATTTTAGTTAACCTTCCTGCTGAAGACTGTGGAGATACATGTAATTATAATAGTAATTGGTATCTATAGACAAAATGCAATTTGTGGCTATTTATTGTAATGGCCCATTAATGTTAAAGCACACAGTCCACAGGTGCCTATGCTAAAGGGCCTACAATATCAATAGCAAGCTTATCCCAGGAAGAATTTGGAAATGGAACTGGCTTTAGTGATGTAGTGTGTGAGATGGTGGATTTTTATGACCCTGACAAATAACACAAGATTGAATTGGTAACTTGGGCATACTTGGCCAATGGTATAGGTCATGTAGTCTTTGCTTTGTTTTTACAATTCATTATTTACTCTCATGTGCAAGTTGTATGGGCTGTTCTCTTAAGATACTAGTAATTGATGAGATCCATGAGCAATATGGCCATGAGTTATAAAATGACCAAAATCTGTTTATTTTTCTTTGTAGAACTTTCCATAGATGTACTTGTACCGGACATGCAAATCAATCTTTTTATAGCAATTTCTTACATTCAGAGCATAAGAAAAAACACTTGACATTTCAGGTTGGAGGGAAACACATGACACTTCATCCTGCCGCCCACATAATTGCTATCTATCTGGCCAATCACCAGGCCCCTTAGCTGCCAAAATTCAGTTTCAAATTCTCAAAAAGATGAAAATTATATAGATATTTCTAAAGTTGTGACAGCAGCATACAGGGGTGGCAGCATGCTCAGGTGAGGCAAGTATGGCATGCTTACTTTTGCTATTAAATAAATATTGTACATCACCTCCTATGGGCAAAGTATAGGTTCACTTTAAGTACAAATCAATTGAATGTATTAAGGAAAATCACTAATGTTAGCCTGCCTTATTGAAAATAAATTTCATAGACCTATATAAATGTCATATTAAAACCATAAGCTAATAAACATTTGGATGAAGGGGAAATTCATGATAAAACTATCTAGGCTTTCTCTATGGTAGTGGCTTTGGACATTTGCTGTTTAGATAATTAAAAAGAAAAAGATATATAAATATCTTGGCCAAATATCCTGATGAAGTATTCCTTCAGGTCAACCACAATTTGACCTCAGGGGAAATAAAAAACATCCCCTCTGCGCTAAGTAGCTCTTACTATATAGGAAGGTGGTTGCAGCAGGAATATACTAATGTAATTGAGAAACAAAGCACTCAATTGAATGTGCACTGTGGAAAGCAAGTATTTATTCAAACACCATTAAAAAGGTTAAACAGTGCAGATTTGCTCCAGGAGAGTGCATTAGTTCATAAATCATTGTTTATTAAAGACTCTTTATAAAGGTTTCGTAAAGCAAAAGGCTCAGATTCTGCCTCTTAGCCTTTCCACTTTATTCAGCTTTATAAGCCTTTCACTGAGCATATAACATTTGGAATGTCGCTAGTGGTGACAAATTGCTGCTTAGCGTTCATAGCCCCAGAGGCACCCTTAAATGTATGGGAACGCAAGACTCCTGTGTTGTCTGGATAAAAGCCAGTAGCCAACAAGGCAGCAGAAATAAATGGTAAGCAAATACAGAAAGGTAAGGTAATCATGCTGAAAGCTTTAATACTTGCCCATCAAAGAAATTCTGACTTTGAAATAAGTCCAAAACAAGCAATGTCTTTACTCCAACATGATGTCACTGTTGGTCATTAGTGTAGTAATTACAGTGAAAGCCATTTTGTGATTGTATTCCCTAATGGATCATTAATATAAAAGACTGCACTAGTACATGTCTCATTAGCCTTCCTTGTAGACGTATGTATCTTTCAGCAATGTAAATCTTAATTGTATTCCATTTACCCCTTAGTTTAGACCAGTATGTCATCCTGTTATTATTGCTGTGTGTGTCGTCTACCAAAATAGCAGCTACATCCAAATATATTTTGCAATCTGTACTACATTGAGGGTTAACAGTATTGGATCACATTGAAATGTGATTATTTTGGAAAAAAGGGACACAATACTGAAACTTGAAATAAGCAGGATTTACATAATGAGTGGTTTTGACCAGCTCAGATTTAGGGATGGATAAAAAATAGGGTATAGTTTAAATATGTTAACATTTTTACTGAACGATACAGTACCTTGAAAAAGTATTCATACCTCCTGACATTTTCCAAATGTTGTCATGTTATTACCTAAAACAAAAATGAATTTATTGGGATTTTATGTGCATTTGTATTCAACCCCCCTTAGTTAATAATTTGTAGAACCATCTTTCCTTGCATTTACAGCTGCAAGTCTTTTTGGGTATGTCTCTACCAGCTTTGCACATCTAGAGAGTGAAATTTTTGCCCATTCTTCTATGCAAAATAGCTCAAGCTCGGTCAGATTGGATGGAGAGCCTTTCAAGTCTTGTCATAGATTCTCAATTGGATTTAGGTCTGGACTTTGTCCTGCTGGAACGTGAACCTCCGCCTTAGTCTCATTTCTTTTGCAGACTCGAATGCCCTGTACACACGATCGGTTCGTCTGATGAAAACGAATTGATAGATTTTTTTCATCAGAAATCCGCTGAAGCTGACTTTCATCAGTCTTGCCTACACACCATCGGTTAAAAATCCGATTGTGTCCAACTTGGTGAAGTAAAACACAACGACGTGCAGAGAAAAATGAAGTTCAATGCTTCCAAGAATGCGTCGACTTGATTCTGAGTGGATTTTTGACCAATGGATTTCCCCACAGACGATCATTTTTTTCTATAGTTTTTTTAACCATATGAAAATTTTAAACAGGTTCTATTTTTTTCACCGATGGAAAAAAACGGATGGAGCCCACACATGATTGGTTTGTTTAGCTTCCCTGTCTTTGCTGAAGAAAAGTGGTGTGTTCAAGGTGATGTGCAGTGTTAGTTTTCCACCACACATAGCATTTTGCTTTTAGGGCAACAAGTTCAATTTTTCATCTGACCAGAGCACCTTTTTTCACATGTTTACTGTGTCCCCCACATGGCTTCTTGCAAACTGCAAACAGAACTTCTTATGGATTTCTTTCAACAATGGCTTTCTTCTTATGGGGGGGGTGTAGTGCTGCGCTGTAAGGAAGAAAGTGGGGATGGGATAAACATGAAGAGGAAGTGTGGCAAAAAACTAGATATGTGGAAAAAAGAAAAAAGGAATAACCTAACTATTATACATAGTAATGTCAGAAAATGACAGTGGTGTATATAAGAAATATATTAAACGTGCTAAATGCAGCCTAAGTCGGCTGCCAAACCAATGATAGTGCAAAATATCATATAAAGTGTAACTTCCTTATAACAATCTGGTGCACAAAGTGCCAGAAATAGCACACAACAGTGTTATTCAGGGTGAATGTCCATACAACAGGTAACAATGGGTTAATGCAATGTATAAATGCAATATGGAAATAAAGTTCAAAAAGATTGCTGATGTAAAAGCCAAAATGCCGTGATGACCAGTTGCAGATGCTGTCTCCAAAATAAGTAAAGATGTCCCCTTACCTTACTGCTGTAAGGTAATAGCAGAAAACAAAGCCCAGGAGCACTTTTCAGGTTATTCCTTTTTTCTTTTTTCCACATATCTAGTTTTTTGCCACACTTCCTCTTCATTTTTATCCCATCCCCACTTTCTTCCTTACAGCGCAGCACTACCCCCCCCCCCCCATTTTTATCTGCCTTGGTTGATACACCATTCAGTGCAGCAGCTGTACCCACCCACTCCCCTCTCCCCCCCTCCTCCCCCCGTTTATGGTAAGCGCGGTAATATTCACCCCAACATTGGCTTTCTTCTTGCCACTCCTCCATAAAGGTCAGATTTGTGGAGTGCACGACTAATAGCTGTCACATGCAAGGACAAATTCCTTAATGTAACTGTGAAGCAGACTTTTTGGTAGCACTATGCAGCAGGTTGTGCAAAATAAAGCAAGTGCCTTTGTAGCAGAAGGAATATTGTGAACTTTGCTTCTTCAAGACACTAGCCAGTATCCCCTGTAGCTTACATTTAGTATGCTGACTTCTAGCACAAAGAGGGGGATTTTAGCAGCACAAGTCACAGGGATCCCCTGTCGGTGTCTGTACTCACAAGGCTCCTGAAGCACTAACAGCAGCCCTCCTCAGCAGTACCACACAGGATCCGTGGACATCCTCCCTCAGTCAGCTCCAACAAGAAATATGTGTTGTGGCTTCAGTGTTTTAGGCCCTCAGGTCGACCACCTGAGGTCACATGGCAGCCTGTGCTGTGGAGAGGCTACAGCCCCCTCCCCACCTGGACCTCTCTCTCCAGAGGAAGACTTGACCCTGAGCTGCAGATAATCTCCCATCAACAGGAACGGTTGTATAATCTGGGTATGAGTTGTTTTTCAAACAACGCAGAAAAAGGAATCACACCAACGGAATTTGATTCTCTTTAAGGATAGGTTATATCTGTGCCAGTGGCTTCCACTGCGGGTCCACACCTGTTCCTGCAGTTGCCACCACCCGCACAGAAAACGCACTGGATACGTGCGGTTGCCATTCATCCTGATGACACTCTGCATGCATTGGAATTTGCACCCACACTAAGAACTGCACTGCAATTGCAGCTCCCATGTGGGCTGCAATTACTAAAGAGCTACATGGCATGGCAGACTATTCAAATGAATGTGCTGCCGTGCCCATGCAAAACATGTCTTGCAATGCACATGTGTGTAAACCTAGACTAATAACAAATTTGTGTGTGAAGAAAATCAGTCTACTTATTTTATATGCATATGATTGGATAATTGAAGTAAATCTATACACATTTTATTTTGTGAAAATTCTCAATTTAAATTAGCCTCTTTGCCTCACTTGCCTCTATCTTGGGGACATGTTTTGAATATTTAATTGTAACACACAACATCAAAATTAGTTGTAACTGGGAACAATTATGCATTTCTATCAGTTTTGAGGGTCTGAGTGTGTCTTCCAGCTACACTTGTTGTCTGTGTGTCATTAGGGCAGGCAACTCTCACGGGCAATAACTCAAACAGGGATGCAATCATTATTGAAAGTGAAAGGGTTTCTATGTCTCCCCTAACCCGTCTAAAATGTTTTAACTTTTCTACTGCTTACATCCAAGGTCTATGGTCACTTACTGTATATTTTGGGTGATGTCACCATAATTGTTAGGAAAATGTCATTCCTTACACATTGAGTTGACACTACTGTCACACAACTGTGTGTGCTCAGGCTGCAGTGCTCTGCCTCTGGCTCTAATCACGTGCTGAAAGAAAAACAAACAAAAAAAAAGAATTGGAATCCACGCATCCAGCGCCCTGCATGTAAATTAGGGGGCTGGACGCATGGATGGGGATAGCACCATTGTGGTCTGCATTATGGGCTGCCACTGCATAAGACGATAACTGCCCAATCACAACAAATTTTAGCATTAGCAAATAAAATTCTTAATGCTGATGCGTACTTGAAGTTGTCAGCAGATCCTTATCAGTCAAAAGATCTACGGAACTAAATCTATCAGGTAGGTTAGATTTTTGGAAACTTCCTGTGATTACCTTAACCACTTAAGACCCGGACCAAAATGCAGGCAAAGGACCTTGCCCCTTTTTGCGATTCGGCACTGCGTCACTTTAACTGATAATTGCGCGGTCGTGCGACGTGGCTCCCAAACAAAATTGGCGTCCTTTTTTCCCCACAAATAGAGCTTTCTTTTGGTGGTATTTGATCACCTCTGCGGTTTTTATTTTTTGCGCTATAAACAAAAATAGAGCGACAATTTTAAAAAAAATGCAATATTTTTTACTTTTTGCTATAATAAAAATCCCCCAAAAATATATAAAAAAACATTTTTTTTCCTCAGTTTAGGCCGATACGTATTCTTCTACCTATTTTTGGTAAAAAAAATCACAATAAGCGTTTATCGGTTGGTTTTCGCAAAATTTATAGCGTTTACAAAATAAGAAATAGTTTTATTGCATTTTTATTATTATTTTTTTTTTTACTACTAATAGCGGCGATCAGCGATTTTTTTCGTGACTGCGACATTATGGCGGACACTTCGGACAATTTTGACACATTTTTGGGACAATTGTCATTTTCACAGAAAAAAATGCATTTAAATTTGCATTGTTTACTGTGGAAATGACAGTTGCAGTTTGGGAGTTAACCACAGGGGGCGCTGTAGGGGATGTGTGCCTATGTGTGTTTGTTTACAACTGTAGGGGGTGTGGCTGTAGGTGTGACGTCATCGATCGCGTCCCCCTATCACAGGGATGACGCGATCGATGCTGCAGCCACAGAGAAGCACGGGGAAGCCGTGTGTACACACGGCTCTCCCCGTTCTTCCGCTCCAGGGACGGATCGCCGCACTGCAGCGGCGATCGGGTCCGCGAATCCCGCGGTCCCGGTCCTGGAGCTTCGGACCGGGTCGCGGGCGCGCGCCCGCGACCCACGGCTGGGTACTAAAATCAACGTATATATACGTTGATGTGCCCAGCCGTGCCATTCTGCCGACGTAAATGTGCAGTAGGCGGTCCTTAAGTGGTTAAGATAATGTTGATAACTATTCAGTGTATAGACATACAGGATTGTGCGAAATAAAGGGAGCATTAAGAAATTGCAAGTGTCCATAATATGATTGCACAGGTGACAGCAGACTCTTTACTAATATTATTATTATCATTTTTATTCAGGATTTATATACTCCCAGTAGTTGTTTATAGCATATTGAATTAAATTTTGGAAGCCACTGGAGTGATTGGCAGAGAGGGGTGGCAGACACTGAGTGTTTGGTAAGGTCTGGCAACAGCATTCATGATAAACTGAAGGGGGATAGCTTGTGCAGAGGTATGCCTTTGAGGAGGAAGTTGCAATAGTCAAGGTTAGAGATAACAAGGGAGTGAATGAGTTGCTTAATGGTTTCATCACTTAAAATGGGGCATATTTTAGAGATGTTCTGAAGGTGAAGTCAAAGTGAAAGATTACACCTAGCACCCTGGCATAAGAAGAAGAATTGATAATTGTATTATTGATTTTGATGGAAAAGTCAGAGGTGGGGGCACAGGTGGGGGGAAATATTATGAGCTTAGAAAGGTTGATTTTGAGGAAATGGTGTGACACCCTTACTGATATGTCAGTTAATAAGTTAGTAATGTGAGAGTAGACTGAAGGGGTGAGATGGGGAATAGAGAGATAGATTTTGGGGTCATCAGCATAGATTAAGTGACAAAGGGAGGAGGTGTAGATGGAAAAGAAAAGCCCCCCCCCCTACAGAAAGAAAAAAAAATGGAGAGGAGGAGACAGAGTTGTAAGCAATGCTGAAGGAACGCTGTGATAGGTAGGAGAGTAACCAGAACAGAGCTGATTTTTGGAGACCAAGGTAGAAGAGTTTTTTGAGGAGGAGCTTGTGGTGAACAGTATCAAATGCAGCATAAAGGTCTTGTAGTATAAGTATGGAGTAGTGGCTATTTGTATATTTTTACAATTGTAAACTAGAGGCCAGATTCTCAGCGACGATACGACGGAGTATCTCAGATACCCCGTCATATCGCCGTTTTTTTTTGCCTCGTATCTATGCGCGTGATGCTTAGCATCACTTTTGCATAGATACGCTTCAACACCCGACAAGTGTAAAACCATTACACTTGCGGATCGTAGTTGTAATGACAACTCCGGCCACTAGGTGGCCTTTACGTTGTTTTCTCATTTGCATATGCAAATGAGGCTAGTACGCCGATTCCCGATCGCTTTTACGCCGCCCCGCCGTCGCTTACGTCGTTTTCGTCCACGTAAGGTTACCCCAGCTTCTATGTGGAGTAACCTTACCATGTACCGTCGGATGCCATGTTAAGTATGGCGTCGGGTCAGCGTCAGCTTTTTCCGTCGCTTACGTCGTTTTACTAACTCGTTCGCGAATAGGGGCATTGCGTAGTGCCGATCACGTCATTTTGACGTCGGTTTCAACAACGCTTTCCGACGTGAGCTGGAGCATGCTCACTGGGCTTTTTCCCCGGCCGGCGCATACGCAGTTCATTCGACGCGGTTGCGCGCTTAATTTAAATACAAGCCGCCTCATTTGAATTACGCGGGCTTACGCTGGGCCATTTTCGCTACGCCAACGCAAACGACGGAGCAAATGGTTAGAGAATACGGCACCTGCTCTAGTACGATGCGGCGGTGTAGTGCAAATGGCTTACGATACGCAAGCGAAATTCTATGAGAATCTGGCCCTAGGTGTTCTAATAGTTTATAGGTAAATGGGAGCAAGGAGACGGGTCTCCGTATAACTAAAGGCAAAACTGTGTCAGGTTTTTATTGCTGTCTATCCTCTCGTTAAGAAGATTCACCATCTCTATTTGTCCTGTTTACTATTATTATTGAAAGTAAAAGAAAATCCCAAATTTTGGGCTGTCCCCATAAAAGTAACAAAGCAAAATCTTCCACTAGTTCTGGTGACCTGGGGGTCCCCAAGGAATTTCCTTAATGTGTGGGTATTTGAATGGGGGTGGTAGGGGGCGCTAAATATACTATTTAATGTGAGATAGACTACAACTCATAATCATATCTATGCATGTGAATACTCATTAGTGATAAACAATAAATTCATATGTAAACATAAAACCATATATGAAAATCCAACAAACAATAATTATATGGTACTCAATCCCACTGAGAAAATGTCCATACAACTAAACTTCAATTGCTGTATGTAATATAGATTTGAAGAAGTGAGACCACCACCTGGAAAGTACTTATTTGCACCCGAAGTGATCAAATGAAATGGCTCCTTACCGACATGAATGGACTCTTTTAAATAAAAAAGAAGTCATGCAGTGCCTTAACAGGATATGTTTCCCAGTGATCAGGGTTATTCCAGAGGATATTCCAATGTTCATAAAAGCCAGGACAAAAAGATCATCATAGCGTAATATGTTTATTTAAAAGATGAACAATTAAAAACACAAGCCACTTTATACAGTGCCCCGATCCCGGCACTGAGGCTTGTTAGCGTGTGAGGTAGAGGGAAAGCCGGATGTCCGTCGCTGTAATGGCGCTGGTGATCTGGCGTGCGTAAGCCAGCGGACCCGGAAGTGGCGTAGGGATGCGTGACTGGTATGCGCCTCAACGTACGTTTCGTAATTTTACGTCATCAGGAAGCTTAACCAGTCACGCTGCTTGACCGTATTTACCCAGTGGCCAATTGTGAATGACAGGGGGAGGAACCAATCACTAGAAGCCTCAGTCCCGACACCGCGCCCATCAGACACGTGTACAATCATCAAACAACTAATTTGAAAAGATTAAAAATATAATTAAAAATGCGAAACCATGCCTGCCGGATGGTACATTGTAAACCTACTTTGGCAATACAATATACTAAATATTACTAATTTGTACCGGCTAGACTACTAGTACTAGTCATAACTATGCTGCTTAGTCAAGCAATAGGAACCAGTGAATACAGATATGACAACGTTGTCTACATTTGCTATGATGCATTATCATAGGACATAGTCATATGATTAGAAAGGTTGGTTCTAGAATGTTAATATGTATGGAAATAACACTGAGTTTGATTACAATATTAGATATATATGGAGTATGATATTAACACATCCCAAACAATTTATTGTTCAAAAAACAATTTAAGGCACATAGGCGATGGATCTATTGGGTCTCGTTTTGAGATATAGCTTTCGTAAGGTCTGTACCTCGCCAATGGCTGGTGACCCTGTCGATCCCATAGAAGGTCATTAATCGTGGGTTCCTGTTATGACAAAGGTCAAAGTGCTTAGAGACACTGTGGTCGGGGTAGCCCTTAATAATATTGGCCACATGCTCATTGATGCGCACCTTAAGCTCTCTAGTGGTACGCCCCACGTACTGTAGGGAGCAAGGGCACTCTATGACATAGGTTACAAACCTAGAATGACAGGTAATTAAAGGTTTTATTTAAAATTCCTGTTGTGTCACATTAGACCTAAATTGTAGTTTTTTCTTTCCTTGTCTGTTGGACATTTTGCAAGATCTGCATCTCGTACAGTAATACTTTTGGGGGGGATCTGGCACATTTGCTGCTACCATATTTCTTAGGCCAGGGGCTTTTTTATATATAAATTATGGTTTGGCCGGTAGTACCGTTGCTAAATCCGTATCCTTCAGCAATATTGGCCAAAATTGCTTGAAGATTTTTTCCACACTTTTGTACTCTCGGTGAAAACCTGTTATAAAAGCTATGTCCCCTTGGAATGGCATCTTATGTTTAGGTACTAATAGCGTGGATCTATCCATTGCCATGACCATATTTTTTGTGGATTCGAGATGTTTACTTGTGTACCCTTTTTCTATAAATTTATCCACTAATATATTGGCCTGTGAATCAAATTCTGCAATCTGGTCACAGTTGCGTCGTAGATGCATTAGCTGGCCTTTGGGGACACCCCCCAACCATTTAGGGTGATGGCAACTCGAAAGTGAGATGTATCCGTTGCGATCGGTGGGCTTAAAGAAAGTTTTTGTACTAATCTGATTGTCTCTCTTAGTCAACGTAAGATCAAGGTAATTAATAGAAAACAAATTAAATTCTGCTGTGAATTTTAATTCATATTGGTTGTTGTTCATTTGCGTCAGAAAGGTTTCTAGAGAGGCCAGACTGCCTTCCCAAAACAAAATAATATCATCGATATACCTTTTGTAATAGATAAGGGCTTTATTTGCATCCTTGTATATAGTTTCTCTCTCCCACCTATTGAGGACCAGATTGGCCACACTAGGGGCGTATCGAGCCCCCATGGCGACCCCTTTAATTTGATTATAAAATGTATTCTGTGCCCAGAAGTAATTATTCCCCATAGCCATTTTCAGACCTTGTACTATAAATTTAATTTGGACTGCTTGGAGGTCTGTATCTACCTCCAATGATTCTGTGACTGCTATAATAGCATCAGATTGCTTGATGTTTGTATACAGCGATTCTACATCTACTGTCACCAGCCACGTGTCGACAGTAACGTTGACCGTGGACAGAGAATTTATCAACTGAGTGCTGTCCTTTAGATAAGATAGTCCTTGCTTTACTATTGGTTGGAGGAATGTATCAAGATACTCGCCTAATCTGGCATAAAGTGATCCGATCCCACTAACTATGGGTCTGCCTGGGGGTTGGGTTTTATTTTTATGTATTTTCGGTGCTATATAAAGCACCGGGGTGCGTGGTACTTCAAGCACAAGATACAATGCCTCTTTGGGGGTAAGAATGGTATTGGAAACTCCCTCCTATACCCATGCTGTCAGTTCCCCTTTAAGTCTGTAGAGGGGATCTCCTGACAGAGGCAAGTACGTGTCGGTATCATCCAACAAACGTTGAACTTCTTTGTAGTAGTTTTCTTTCATAAGCACTACTACCCCACCCCCTTTGTCTGCTGTGCGGACCACTATATTTTTGTTTTCTTCTAGTTTTTTAATTTCTTCCCTTAATAGCCTGTTAGGCCTAGGGTGATTGGTTTCTAAAGATTTAATTTCTTCCTGAACCATATTTCTAAAAACTTGGACATGATGGTGTGTACATTTCTTGGGGTTAAAGGTGGAATTATTTCTCAGAGTTGTATGTTGATATACTGTAGTATCTGGTATGTTTATACAAGGAGTTTGTTGTGCAAAGTGTTTTTTAATATTTAATTTTCTTATGAATTTCTCCACATCGACAAATACCTCAAACTTGTCGATATGTTTATCTGGCGCAAATTTCATCCCTTTCGAATATACCTCCAATTCTGCATTAGTAAAATCAATTCCTGCTAAGTTGAAAAAAAGGATTTTTAATAAACAGCTTACCTGTAAAATCCTTTTCTTGAAGTACATCACGGGACACAGAGCGCATAGCCATTACATATGGGTTATATGGGTACCTTCAGGTGTGGACACTGGTGTAATCAACTTCACAGGAAGTTCCTCCCTATATAACCCCCTCCCACTGAGAGTGCTTCAGTTTTGTAGCAAGCAATTTCTCTGAGGTTATACAATGTTCCCCAAAAGAGGGGTGGGAGCTCTGTGTCCCGTGATGTACTTCAAGAAAAGGATTTTAAAGGTAAGCTGTTTATTAAAAATCCTTTTTTCTTTATCGTACATCACGGGACACAGAGCGCATAGCCATTACATATGGGATGTCCCAAAGCAATGCTCCATGAAGGGAGGGAGACCGTAAGGCCAAAATTAGCCAAACAGAAAATATATCAGGAGGTAAAAAATAGCTCCACCAACAGAAAAAAAGGGGCGTGAACCGGGCCAGAGGATTCTATACTGCTGCCCGTAGGACCGCCTGCCCAAATGCTGTGTCCGTAGCTTTTGTGACGTCCAACTTATAAAATGTAGTAAACGTATGTACGGAAGACCAGGTTGCCGCTTTGCAAACCTGTGCCATAGAGATCTGATGGTGTGCCGCCCAAGAGGCACTCATGGCCCTCGTAGAATGGGCCTTAACTGATAAGGGAGGTGGAACGCGCTTCAGACCATAGACCTGAAAAATCAGCTGCTTAATCCACCTAGCCAAGGAAGACTTGGCAGCCGGCTGACCCTTCTTGGGGCCATCCGGGAGAACGAAAAGCACATCTGTTTTCCGAATCTTTTCTGTAGCCTTGAGATAAACCCTCATGGCTCGGACCACGTCCAAAGTATGAAGCAATCTTTCCTCTCTGGACTGGGGAGTAGGAAAGAAGGATGGTAGGACTAGGTCCTGATTCAAGTGAAAACTGGATATGACCTTAGGAAGGAAAGAAGGCTGAGGCCGCAGAACCACTCTGTCCTTATGCAGAATCAGGTACGGTTCCCTGCAAGACAAGGCTGCCAGCTCGGAGACCCTTCTGGCCGAAGCCATAGCCACCAAGAAAACCAACTTTCGGGTTAGCAGCACAAGAGGGATTTCTGTCAGAGGTTCAAACGGCTGCTTTTGTAAAGCTGACAAGACCAGATTTAAATTCCAGGGGCAGAGGGGAGCTCTAATAGGGGGATTCACATGCAAGACCCCCCGCAAGAAGGTTTTTACAAGCGAATGCGTGGCCAAAGGCCTTTGAAACCATATCGATAAGGCAGACACCTGCCCCTTTAGAGTACTAAGAGCCAACCCCTTGTCAACGCCTACCTGGAGGAATCGCAAGATCCTGTCAATAAAAAACTTGCGAGGATGCCCTCCTTGAGGCTCGCACCACTCCACATAGGTCCTCCAGACTCTGTAATAGATATTTCTAGAGACTGGCTTTCTAGCCTGAATTGACGTAGATATGACCTGGGCTGAGAGGCCTCTGCCCTTAAGAATTAGGGATTCAGCCGCCAAGCCATCAAATTTAGCTGCTGTGAAGCAGGGTGGTAGATCGGGCCCTGAGACAGCAGATCTGGGCGCAGGGGGAGTGGCCACGGTGCCCCTACTGACATCCTCACGATGAGTGCGTACCAAGCCCTTCTGGGCCAGGCTGGGGCCACCAGGATCACCGGCCTGCGCTCCACCCTGATCCTTCGCAGAAGGCGGGGAATCATCTGTAGTGGAGGGAACGCATACAGGAGAGAAAACTGGTGCCAGGGGCAAACCAACGCATCGGTCCCGTAGGCCGAGGGGTCCCTGGCTCGGGATACGAATTTGTCCAATTTCTTGTTGAATCTTGTTGCCATGATGTCCACATCGGGAACTCCGAATCTTTGGCAAATCTCTTGGAATACCTGGGGGTGAAGAGACCACTCTCCCGGGAGTAACTGTTGACGACTCAAAAAATCTGCTTGAGAATTGTCTATCCCTGGGATGAACACTGCTGAGATGCAGGGTACATGGGCTTCGGCCCATGAGAAAATCAGGTTTACTTCCCTTTGAGCCGCTAGGCTCCTTGTGCCCCCCTGGTGGTTTATGTATGCCACCGCTGTGGCATTGTCGGACTGTATCCTTACTGGCAGACCCTGCAGGGGGAGAGTCCTGGCGACCAGGGCCAACCGAGCAGCTCTGATCTCTAGGACATTGATGGGAAGCAGACTATCTGCCTCTGACCACTGTCCCTGCTGGGTCCGTTTTCCTAAGATTGCCCCCCAACCTGTTAGGCTGGCATCTGTGGTTACTATTTTCCACGTGATGGGGCAAAAGGTTTTCCCTTTTGACAATTTTTGAGGGACCAGCCACCAGTACAGGCTGCGCCTGACTCCTGGGGAAGACCTAATGGACGGTCTAATGCCTGTATGGACCTGTCTACCATCTTTTCCAGCAGTCGCATGCATAGGCGAATAGTCGGCCTCTTTTTGCCTAGGACTATTTGAATTGTTTGAGTCAATGACCTGATCTTTTCTTGAGGTAAAAATATCCTCTGGCATTCTGTATCTAACCGAAGGATTAGATATTCCAACTGTCTTGTGGGTTGCAACCTCGATTTTCCTTGGTTCACAACCCACCCGAATTCTTGTAGATGCCGAACTGTGCGGACTACTGCATGATTGAGGTTGGAAGCTGATCTGTCGATAACCAGAAAATCGTCCAGGTATGCCAGGACCAAAATGCCTTCTGTCCTTAGGACGGCTAGCACCGGGGCTAACACCTTTGTGAATACCCGCGGAGCTGTTGCCAACCCGAAAGGGAGGGCTACGAACTGGAAATGACTTTGATCTATCATAAAACGAAGAAACTTGTGATGTGCTGGGTAGATCGGCACATGCAGATATGCATCCTTTATGTCTATAGATGCTAGAAAGTCGCCCTGATGCAGGCTGGCTGTCACTGAACGTATGGAATCCATACGAAAGGTCTGAATCCTTAGAAAGCGATTTAGGCGTTTGAGGTCTAGGATAGGCCTGACGTCGCCATTGGGTTTTGGTATAATAAAAGGTTGGAGTAGAATCCCAGACCCCTTTTTTGGGTTGGTACTTCTACAATTACTCCTTGGAGCAAGAGGCGATCCCACGCCTTTACGAGAGAGGCCCTCTTTAACGGGTCGCTTGGAAGACCTGACCCCTGAAAATGAGGAGGGGGGATTTCTCGAAACTCTAGTTTGTAGCCTGTGGCTACCACGGACCGAACCCAAAAATCGGGAATTCTGGCCTTCCAGACTTCGGAGAAAAACTGAAGTCTTCCCCCCACCCAAGAGAGTGGGGGGAAGCCTGGCCTAAATCCTCTGACCCCGATGGAGACCTTTTGTTTCTTGGCACCTTTTGCAGCCTTGGCTGGTCCTGATGCCTTTGGAGCCATTGCACAACCTTGAGTCACCCCTCTAGCCAACACCTGACTGTTGTAGCTAGGAGTAATTAATATGAGAACAGGCTGAGGAAAAATGAAAAAATTTTGTATATATATATATTTTTTTTTTTTACCCGCCTGGGAGGTGGCAATACTGAGGAAAACCTGTGAGTATTGCAACACCAATGCCCGTTAGCCGGAGTCCAAGGTTGACTCAGATACTGCTGGATCTAAGGCTGAGTCCCTTTAAGCAAAAAAACTTTTTTTTTTTTTTTTCTGGTCAATAGTGGAACTAAGTCCTAGACCTGAAGATCCACAAACCGCCACTGGGTGTCACTGTGGCCAAAAGACCCAGCTGCGCGCTCTGTGTCCTTCTTCCTCTGCCTCCAGGAGGGAAAGACCAGCCAGAGAAAAAGTTTTACTTTTAAAACAGACCCTGACGCTGCTGGCCCGCCCCCCCAACGCGCACCCCCCCACGCTGAAAACAACATGGAGGAAGCAGAGCAGAGGAAAAACATGGACCAGCGCCAGGCAGCACCAACAGACACCAGGTAAGCACTAATTTTATTGTAGTGCACAGAGAGAGGAAGCTGTCCCCATGGGCTTCCTAAGAAACAGGAGTTTTCACCAGCAATTTCCTCTTTAAAACATGTGGGGTTGCAGTATCAATGCTAACAGGCAGACCTGGGGTGAGTAGCAAATATATATCTTACACAAGTATACATATATCTACATGTTATCTGGGTAAACATTAGTATCCCATCCTGCCCACACAGACATAGTGGAGATAGTGGCTGATGCACAAGCATACCATTAGCCAACCCAGAACCCCCAGGGGGATACCTACTGTCGAACCAAGTCCCGCAGGTTCCCTCTTACCTGCTCCACGCCGCAGGGTATTGCAAACTGCAAGAGGCCCAATCTTCCCCCATCTCCGTGGGTATTGTCTCGGACCTTCAGGGACCGGGGTCCTGTGTTAAGGAACCCACACCCCTGGACCTATATAGCATCCTGGCATCAGTAGCGTTTAGTCCTGGGAGAGACCAAGGCACTGGAGCCCAGAATCCAGCCCTCCAAGGAGAGGCATTATAGGCAACACCCCACGCAGGCAGGGCCCGGGTACCGTACACCTTGGCTTTGAAGCACTTCGGACGGATCCGGCTAGCTATCCTGGGTCCCGAGACCTCCGAGGGACAGCTAGACGTGACCAACACCTAAGACACTGGCGAAAAAACTGAAGCACTCTCAGTGGGAGGGGGTTATATAGGGAGGAACTTCCTGTGAAGTTGATTACACCAGTGTCCACACCTGAAGGTACCCATATAACCCATATGTAATGGCTATGCGCTCTGTGTCCCGTGATGTACGATAAAGAAATACTTTCATTTAATCGTCTCGTGGTCTTTTTCTTTCGGGTTCCCCCTCTCTTGCCTCTTTTCCTATATTTTTTGGGGGATAATGCGGTATGGGG
Source organism: Rana kukunoris (assembly GCA_029574335.1). Classification (NCBI taxonomy): domain Eukaryota; kingdom Metazoa; phylum Chordata; class Amphibia; order Anura; family Ranidae; genus Rana; species Rana kukunoris. Next base: position 238,282,210 of record CM056049.1, on the reverse strand, counting down.
CTGGCGATTTTGTAGAGCTCTTTCCAGCCTCTCCATCCCCCCCCCCTGTGCCTGGTTATTTTGGTAGTATGATGATCGCCCTCTATAGTTACCTCTATGATGTCCACGAGGTGGTCTAGGTGTATAGTGACTAGGGCCCTGATTATAATGGTAATAATTGCCATCCCCTACCCTATTATCTAATGGGGCATACCGATTATATGTAGGTGCACCATATGTGGGGTATGAGTCATAAACTGGGGGATGGTAGGGAGTGTGGTTGATAGGTTGTGGATTCCTCTCTCCTAATGGGTGAGGACCTTTGATTTTTGGAGGCCCTTTGGTATGCTTTTTGGGGGTACTAGTAGTTGTAGTAGGTTTATTTGTGGCTTGGGTATTCCCTTTGCGCATTTCTTTTTCTTTCTCTACCGGTGTCACTTTGGATCTTTTGGATCTTTTCCTCACATTTTCTGTATGGCTATGGGACAGGAAGTGAAGGGAAATCTCTGCAATGAGTTACAGATGACAAAAAAAAAGTAAAAAATCTGACAGGGATTATAAACCCCTCTATCCAAAATGAAAAAACAAAGTTTTGCCTATACTTTTGCTTTAAAGCAGAGTTTCACCCAAAAGCGGAAGTTCCGCTTTAAGGGCTCCTTACATCCTTACATGCCACACAGGGGATCCCCGACTTATGAACAAGTTAGGGACTTTAGGTTTGTTCTTAAGTTGAAAATGTTCATGAGTCGGAAACCACATTCGCAGAACGGCAATTACCATCATCAAACATCATTTTCTGATGTTTTCCGGTGTTTCGTCTAATGGCTTTGCATGCGCAGAATGGGAAATATTTAGTTTTCCGATGTTTTTGGATGTTTTCCGATTTGCTGTCAAATATGCCGCCATCGAAAATGGCCAAAAAAGGCCACACATGTGCAGAACGGCAGATACATCCTGTTTGTAAGTAGGAGTTGTTCGTAAGTCTGGCGTTCGTAAGTCGGGGACCCTCTGTATGTGGCATTTAATAGTTTTTGGGGGTAGCAGGTACCTAGTTTTTACAGGTACATGCTCCCACTTCTGCTTGGGCTTCCTTGGTGACTCGAGCAGATGTTCTCCTCTCCTTCTCCCTTCCTGCAATCTTTTGGGACATGTCACAGGTCACAGAAAGATTGCCTGGCCATTGAGGTGGTGCAGCGCAACTCCTGCATGTACAGTGCGCACCTGGCCTGTGAAGCCACAATCTGTCACAGTCAGGTGCCCACACTTGTGATGTCAGTGCCAGGAGAGGCGAGGGAGTGAATGGAGGGTTTAGGCGGCCGCATCGCTGGATCTCGGGACAGGTGAGTGTGTGTTTATTAAAATTTAGTGGGGTCCAGTGAAGGCTTTTTAACCACTTCCCGCCCAGTCAATCGACAATTGACGTCCGGGAAGTGGTTGTGAAATCCTGACTGGACGTCTATTGACGTCCTGCAGAATTCCATGCCGGCGTACGCCCGCGGGGGCACGCAGCGCGGCAATCGGTGATGTGGGGTGTCAGTCTGACACCCTGCATCTCTGATCTCGGTAAAGAGCCTCCGGCGGAGGCTCGTTACCACGTGATCAGCCGTGTCCAATCACGGCTGACCACGATGTGAACAGGAAGAACCGTTGACCGTATGACAAACGCAAGTAGAGGAGAGCCGATCGGCGGCTCTCCTGACAGGGGGGTTCGCACTGATTGTTTATCAGCACATCCCACCCTAGGATCCCCACACTGGACCACAAGGGAGTGCCCCCCAAATAGAACAAATAGATACATTTTTTTTAAATACAATTGATGCCAATCAGTGCCCACAAATGGGCACTGACTGGCAACATCGGCACTGGCTAATGATGCCCAGCAATGCCATCAGTGCCACCCCTCAGTGTCACCCAGTGTCCATCAGTGCCACCCAGTGTCCATCAGTGCCACCACTTAGTGCCCATCTATGCCCAGTGCCAACCTATCAGTGCCCATCTGTGCCACCTATAAGTGCCCATCAGTGCCACCCAAACATGCTGCCCATCAGTGCCTCCTATGAGTGCCCATCAGTGCAGCATACCAGTGCCGCCTATCAGTGCCCATCAGTGCTACCTCATCGGTGCCCATCAGTGCCACCTCACCGGTGCCAATCAGTGCCACCATATCAGTGCCCATAATAGAAAAAGTAAGCTTACTTATTTACAAAAAAATTAACAGAAAAAAAACATATTTTTTAAAAAAAATCTGTCTTTTTTAGTTGTTGCGCAAAAAATATAAATCACAGAGGTGATCAAATACCACCAAAATAAAGTTCTATTTGTGGGAACAAAATGATAAAAAATGTATTTGGGTACAGTGTAGCATTACCACGCAATAGTCATTAAAATTGCGACAGTGCAGAAAGTTGAAAATTGGCTTGGGCGGGGAGGTGCGTAAGTGCCTGGTATGGAAGTGGTTAAGTATGGGTTTAAGCAGTAGACATGTGCACACTGAAATATTTTTTGTCCGAAAAATGTATTTTTTTATTTACTCCCGAAATTTGTTTTTATTTATTTTCGTTTAGTTAAAAAATCCATTTGTTTGAAGATCCAAATTAATTAAGGTTGAATCTGTCATTGAAGGCACGAACATCGGTTAAAAAAACATGCATGCTCAGAATCAAGTCGACGCATTGAACTTAATTTTTTTCAGCACATCGTTTTACGTCACCACGTTCTGACACGATCGTTTTTTTTTAACTGATGGTGTGTAGGCGTGACAGACCATCAGTCAGCTTCATCAGTTAACCGATGAAAACGGTCCATCAGACCGTTCTCATCGGATGGACTCAGAGGTGGCTCTGCAAAGTATTGGGGGGGAATGGATAAATCTTTAAAATTGTGGTCAGGTTCTGTAAATTAAATTATGCAAATCCTCAAACAATCCATGTTAATTCCAGGTTGTAAAAACAAAAGATGGTCAGGACAGCCGCACACCAATCCAACATAACTTTAATGTAAAAAACAGGCACTACAAGTCACAGCAAAGGAACCTAGGACAGCTGACGCTTTCACACTTATATTAATGTTTTCTCATAGCTGATTTTTCTCTAATACATATATCAATCCTATCCAGACATGTGATCAAAAACAGGTGAAATGCCAAATCATGCTTTTCACTATAAAATTTGTTGATATTATCATTCACTATACAAGTTGAGTTTTTTCCTTATTTTTTTTCTTTTTGCACTTTTTAGACTATTTAGGTTTAATTACCACTACATGTGCCATTGGCTATGGCTACTTATAATAATCACGGTAGATGTATACACATGATATTCACTTAAGCAGGATACGTTTGATACTTAATAAGTAGTAGGGAAACCCCTACCTGTATTTACAAACCATATTTATTTTCAAACTTACTCTATGTATGTAGGAAAGGAAGACCGCCGCTCCAGATAAGTGCACTTCAGTGGTAGATATATGGCTCAAAACCCAATGGGTGCAGGCAATGCACGGAGCATAAATAAAAGAAGAAAAATTATGGACAGCCGCACTCCAGTGGAATTTAAAAATAGTAACTTGTGCCTTTTATTCTGGTAAATAAAAGCACTACAAAAGCAAAAAACAGCAAACAGTGTGGTAACAAAGCTGACACGTTTCACATTGATGGACAATGCTTAGTCATAGCAATGTGAAATGCGTCAGCTTTGATCGGTTTGGACCGATGAAACGGTCCTTCAGTCCGTTTTCATCGTTTTTGACCGATCGTGTGTACGCGGCCTTAGAGGTTCATTATATGAAAAATCAGCTATGACTAAACACTGAAGTTAGTGTGAAACGTGTCAGCTGTCCTAGGTTCCATTGCTGTGACATGTAGTGCCTGTTTCCAGTTTTTTACAATAAAGTTACGTTGGATTGGAGTGCGGCTGTCCTGACCATCTTTTGTTCTTATTTGCCATGTGCATTGCTAGCACCCTCAGTTTCTGAGAAGAAGATTGCATCCAACAAAACCTGCCTGGAGTGGCAATCTCTGTCTCTTTATTTTCAGGTTGTGAGGCAACAATACTTTTACAAGGCACTGTACATTTTCCTACAAGACCCCTTAAAATGTAGTTTTAAGGGGTCTTGTAGTTTGATTTTAAAGAGAGAGCTCTTGTCTCTAAAAAAATATATAATTTACTAAGAACAGCTTGATAAACAGCTGTTCTGAGTAGTTCATATACTTGAAGTGAACCTGTACCCAGACTATTCACACTGACGTGTTTATATATTCTGAACAAACAGTAAAATCACTCAAAAAAAGTTCTTATCCACCTCTGTATTTATAGGCATTGTGGATATGTATCTTTAAACACAGATGCTTAAATCACAACTTATTTTCCCTAAAGGTTTCATTGTAACAGAATATTGACAGCCTGCCAGGCTCTTAGTGCCGGTTCACACTACCGCGACTTGGGATCCGACTTGTGTCGCCCCAAGTCGTGCTGGAAGTCGTGTTGCCCCATTGTGAACCGTCACTTAATGTAAATGCACAGCAAGTGTTTCTAAGCTGTTAGACCACGTACACACAATCAAATCTATCTGCTGGAAACGGTCTGCCAGACCGTCCCAGCAGACAGATTCGATCGTGTGTACGGGCGAGCAGACGGATTTGGCCAGCCGACAGATTTTAAAGCATGCTTTAAAATCTGTCGGCTGGGAATCCGTCCGCCCGACATGTCTGCTGGTTAGTACGCTAACCAGCAGACATATCTTCTCGCACATGCGTCGAATGGATTTGACGCATGCGCGGAAGTAATTTACTTCCTGATGCGGTAACGTGGTGGCGTCAACTTCACCGCCACGTCACCGCGCTGTCTGCTGGCGGGGATTTTGGTTTGATTGTGTGTACAGCGATCAAACCAAAACGGCCAGCAGACAGATTTGTTCAAATCGGTCTGTCCGACCGATTTGAACAAATCTATTTGCTCGTGTGTACGGGGCCTAAGAAACCAATTGAAACTTCATAGTCGCCGTTGTCATTTCTGAGGACATTTAAGAATAAAATACTTCACATTATAAGTAGATAGAGAGGTCAGTGAGGGCTCACATTAACCTTTTACTGTCAGGCCCTGCACTTTACTTTTAAACTCAGGTGGCCAGGCCATTTTTGCCATGTTTACATTGTTTTTTTTTTTCTTCTTACAGCTTTCAGAGTTTGTAAAAGACCCCTAAACAGTAATTTTTCTGAAAGTGACCATGAGCTTATAACAGCTAGAGGAATGCAGGTCTGCCAAAGCAATGCTGTAGGTCCAAGGCAGAGAAAGGGTTGGAGCTTTTTTCCCTGCCTGTTAAGTAGATGTAAATATTTGAATGTCTATGGGTTTGACACAGGTGTACTTTAAAGTGAAACGTTTTTCTAGCAAAAGTAAGTTTGTATGCCTCTTCACATCCCCTCCCTACACTAGAAGTCTGTACTTACTGGAAAATTCTAGCAATGTGATACTGGGGTCATTGCAATTCTTGCACAAATGAGAAAGAGTTACGACATAAATTACCAACCAAAGGGAGAAGAGATGATTTAGGAACTTGGAAACTAAAGAAAAATTGCTAAATCAAAGGGTCTGCTTTACATGATCAGTCTGAATAATGTAAAATGAAAGATAAAAAAACACAAAGGTTTAATGTTTAATGCAAGCATCTACTGGCTTTGCTCACATTAGAACTGCTTTTCTCCCCATATAAGTCCATGGGAATGCAAAAACAGCTAAAGAAGGTCAAATGCATGCAAACTGCAGATCAACTTTACCTACAATTAATACTAACTGATCTCAGAAGCAATTCATACTGAAGTAAAAAAGCACCCTACAGAGCTGAAAGGCAATTAGTGGAAGGAGTAGGGAACCCAGGGAGCATTTCAGGCAAGAAAGCTGATTGCCTGAAATAGGCATCTCAGAACCGCGACCTGGGTGTTTGCATGCATTTGCATGTATTTGCCTTGAGATGGCAGTCAGTTTCACCTCCGTCCAGTAGAGAATGGGTAAATAACAACAATCAGTCTATGTAAAGCAAGGGGCCCTAAAAAATATAATTATATCTGGAAACCCTGATGGCAGTTAAGAGGGATTGATGTCTGAATAATAACAAAACACGTAGGTGATGAGAGGTGGCCTAACAGAACCTAGACTAAGATAAAGGAGCGTGTAGTAGACTGGATGAGCGAGTGAAAGGGAAGTTGATGAGAGGCGGTACTGAGTGTGAAGGAATGTAAACTTAAGTGGAATCCCAGTCAGGTCCATTTGCAAGACCCTTACCCCCACTCATGACTCATAGTTACATAGTTAGTCAGGTTGAAAAAAGACACAAGTCCATCAAGTTCAACCATAAGAAATAAAATAATAATAATATCGTACAATCACATATACCCAATTCTATACCCACAGTTGATCCAGAGGAAGGCAAAAAAAAAACAGCAAATCATGATCCAATTTGCTACAGCAGGGGAAAAATTCCTTTCTGATCCCACATGAGGCAATCGGATATTCCTCGGATCAACTTTACCTATAAATGTTAGTACCCAGTTATATTATGTACATTTAGGAAAGTATCCAGGCCTTTCTTAAAGCACTTTACTGAGCTTGCCAGAACCACCTCTGCAGGGAGTCTATTTCACATTTTCACAGCTCTTACTGTGAAAAAATCTTTCCGTATTTGGAGGTGAAAACTCTTTTCCTTTAGACAAAAAGAGTGCCCCCTTGTCCTTGTTGTGTTGTGTTGTGTTGTGCTTTTTTAAGGTAATTTTTACCCGCACCAATAATTTACTTTGAATTCTTTGATAACAAAGATATTTGTAAATACAAGTCAATCTATATGACATAGTCTATAATATGAAACTTATTCACGGAGACGCATGATCATACAAAATAGCTAATTTATTGGTTGACAAAAATATGAATATTTACATTAAATTAAAATACCAATTGCATTACATGAACGACTTGAAAATCAATAAAATACCCCCAAAATGGGCATGCAATACCTTTGATCTGTGAGTGATGGTAAGTTCTCAAAATAACTTTATATAAATGACAATGAAACAAAAGCATCTATTTCTTTTTTACAAAAAGGTTTTATTCGATGAAAAGTAACACATAGTACATCATATACTCACAGAAGTACAATAGTGGTGGAAAATTGTATAAAGCAAAAGATATACAACTGAGAAGCAAACAGAGAGAAAAAACAGAGCAATCGTATAAAAATTCCAAACAGAAATTTTCATGTAAGCATACATGTAACAACACTTATTTCATTTTCGAAATAGAGGGAACGAATAATGTCGATGCTTGAACAATTCTATTTGGGTAGGGAGAGATGGGGAGGGGAAAGGAAGGAGGGGGGAAAGGAGGAGAAAGAGATAAAGAGAAGAAAAAAAAGGGATTCTGAGCGAAAGTTGAATATTAGATCATGTCTTTAGTTTCATTTTATAATAGATTTGTATTGCTGAGATTCTTTACATGTTGTCCAATTGTACCAGGTAGCATAGAACTTAGTAATCCTTTCTTGGGAAATACTAATGAGTTGACTTTCCATGCAGTTTATTCTTCTAAACCATTCTGCTTTCGTCTATTTCACATACCCAACCGTTACTATACTGCAGGTAAGTAAGTGGTTAACAATGCAAAATATATTGGACGTTTGTTTTGTCAGTAAAATTGGAACTATGTAAAAATATAAAAAAGATAATAAAAACTTGTAGTCTTAACAAGATATTCAATGCCTTATATTTTAGATAATAACATTAATACTTGTACATTTTCTAGGGAACAACAATCAAAAATGGCATAATTACAGATACCAAGATGACTATTTCCTACTGGCAAGTGACCAGAGCTAAATGGTTGCAGTCTATGGATCTTCATTGTCTTCATGCATTGTGCTTGTGTGCTCCTCCCCATTGGAGTCAGTCCTTAGTCATCCCTGCATCTCACCTCTCATGGAATCCCCATTGATGGGGGATTCTCTCCTTTGATGCGGATCCCTTCTATCTACTTTTCTCCCCTTTTTATATCCATCATAACAATAAGATCATAAAAATTATACCAAGTTCTGCCCAGCTGATCTGTGCTTCACTCATAGGTTCGTGGCACATATGGGAGTTCCTGTCAAGACGTGTCTGGTTTCTATTGTCTGACAGCTTAATTATTAACTGTTCCCTAGACTCTGTTGATCCTCACGTAATATCACTTTTAACAACCAGGTGTCTCACCTTTATTGTGAGATTATCTATACGTTAATATTTATATTATTGGGGAGACGATCCATATATACATATATAGATATATATATAACTCTGGTAACTTTATATTCCATAAGATACAATTAGTATATCTTTGATTCCTACATAACATAACATAAGCTTCTATATTCCTTTATAAACGTATATTTCCCAAAACAGTCTTCTAAGCATGCATAGGTTTATATCTCTTAATCGATGAAAAATATTATCAATGTGGATACATGAATCATTTTGATATGTGTTTGGTGGATACATGTTAATTTAAATTTTTATAGTCACAATTTGCGAACTTTCATAATATTGGTTAGCCCTCTAAAACATTTATATTTAAACATTTCTAGCTATTTCTTTTTCTAGCAAAGTTTCCAGATCAACAGATGCAATGATCACCTTTTTCCTCTGTCCTAAGATGTCATTGATAATCCAACATTATTTTTCATTTATTTCATGTTAACATATATTTTTTTAATAACATGTGTATTTTAAGATAATTCTTGTATCATTTCAAATTTCTTTTGCTGTGTGTATGGAGCGGCTTCGGCAGCATTCAAGGATATTTTAAAAGTGACACAGCTTGTTTAATAGACATGTGCAGACTGGAATATTTTGTTTCCTTTTTTCGTTTTCGTCTGGAAAATAAATTTAGTTACTCCCGAAAATCATTTTGATTTATTTTGTTTTTCATTGGGGAATAGCTTTCGTCCGAAAATCCAATAATACTTGGTTTCTGTCGAATGGTCAAAAGAATATTCAACGGAACTTCGAAACTTTACGCCAAATCGTACATTTCCGGTCGAATATTCCGCCTACAAGAATTCTAATGTTGTATGACTAGTAATAATGTCGAATCTATTCTCTATAATGTCGAATCTATTTTCTCATAAATCAAAATCTATTCTCCGTAATGTCGAATCTATTATTTCTATAGTGTCGAATCTTTTCTCTATGATGTCAAATCTTTTCTCTATGATGTCGAATCTTTTCTCTATGATGTCGAAAAGTACCATATGTTTATGTGTATATCAGGTTCGATAGACAGATTGCTATTCATTCACTGTATTCAGTCAGCGTTATGTTGAATCTCTCTATATCGAATTTTTACCGCAACGAAAACGAAAATAAAGCATTTTTTATGTCGGATCTTTCGGTTTTTGTTTCTTGCGCTTTCGTTATCGTTTGTTAAAACGATAACGAAAAAAACAGATTTTCGGACGAAAATGAATTCTAACGAAAACAAATGCACATGTCTATTGTTTAAACAGTTCTTTACTTGACACAATGGTTCTTCTTAGATAAGGCTTGTTTCCAGGTGCTAAATGTTCTTAGTTAGCTATCTGTTCAAACGTTTCCGATGACAGGGTAACTAACCAACAATGCTAGTAAAACATCTTCTTGTTTCACCCAAACTGTGACAACATTTCTTTGTTCTGAGACGAGAACTGTCATTGTTCCAAACTTTCTGCTTCAACACAGGAGTTGTAAAAATTTACAGATAGCTGATGTATTGGGCACATGAGCTAAGGGTTTATTTTCTTCTTTTCTGAAAGGTTCTCAAAAAGATTTATAGTTCATCTAAGCAAATCCCACATTTTTTTCCCCCTTGTCCTCAGTGTTGACCGTAAAGGGAATAACTCAACACCAGGTTCACTATATGAACCCCTTATATATTTGTATATGTTGATTATATCTCCCCTTAATCTTCTCTTCTCAAGAGTGAATACATTTAGTTCCTCTAATCTTTCCTCATAGCTGAGCTCCTCCATGCCTCTTATCAGTTTGTTTTCCCTTCTCTGCACTTTCTCCAGTTCCCGAATATTCTTCTTGAGAACTGGACCCCAAAACTGAACTGCATATTCCAGATGAGGTCTTACTAATGATTTATACAGGGGCAAAATGATATCTCTCTCTCTCTGGAGTCCATACTCTCTTAATACAAGAAAGGACTTTGCATCGCTTTGGAAACCGCAGCTTGGCATTGCATGCCATTATTATGATCTACCAAAACCCCCAGATCCTTCTATACTACGGAAGTCTCCTAGTATGTATGACACATGCATATTCTTAGCCCCCAAGTGCATAACTTTACATTTATCAACATTAAACCTCATCTGCCACTTAGTCGCCCAATTAGACAGAGCATTGAGTTTGGCTTGTAAATTGGAGTCATCCTGTATAGACGTTATTCCACTGCATAGCTTGGTGTCATCTGCAAAGACAGAAATTTTACTTTTGATCTCAGACCCAATAAAATTTATAAAGATATTAAAAAGTAAGGATCCCAACACTGAACCTTGGGGAACACCACTGATAACCTTAGACCAGGGATATGCAATTAGCAGACCTCCAGTTGTTGCAGAACTACAAGTCCCATGAGGCATAGCAAGACTGACGGCCACAAGCATGCCACTCAAAGGCAGAGGCATGATGGGAGTTTTACAACAGCTGGAGGTCCGCTAATTGCATATCCCTGCCTTAGACCATTCAGAGTAAGAATCATTAACCACTACTCTCTGAATTCTGTCTTTTAGCCAGTTTTCTATCCATTTACACACTGATATTTCCAATTCTGTAGACTTTATCTTACACATGAGCCGTGTGTGGGGAACTGTATTGAACGCTTTTGCAAAATCCAGGTATACCACGTCCACTGCCACGCCTCTGTCCAAGGTTATACTTACCTCTTCATAATGATCCAGCAATTTTGTTTTTTGTAGGGGGGAGGGAAGAATGGCAGGTGGGGTGAATGTGGGGGTGACTGTCTTTTTGTATTTTGCAAAAATTAGAGATTTTTTTTATAAATAAATAAAGGTAAAAAAAGATGATTGGTGGGGACAGGATGCACATGGGCTTGATTTTTAGTGTCGTGGCAAAGGCTGTAGATATTTATGTACATGGATTTTTTTATTTTTTTATAGAAATTTGCAAAGATTTAAAAAAAAAAACACCCTGTATTTTCCCATTAAAGCTGGCAACACAAGCCCTTACAGTGATGTTATCACAATTTTCCATTATGATTGCTTTAGTTATACAATTACCATCACATCATTATATTTTAACTGCTTGACAAACAATTATTCTTACATAATTATTTTCAGGTTAAGCTTGCTCATCTTTAAAGTAGCTGTAAACGCCTGAAATAAAATATGAACAAAGCATGTCCCTCTAAAATGTGTGCTTGTGGGGGGCGTGGCGACCGAGCTCCGACATGGCCGCGTAACACAGGAGCTCCGTCCAGCCACGGGAGAGATAGACAGTCCCACCGCATCTACCGTCGAAAGACCGGCACTGATCGAATCCTTATGACCCGCTGCACATGCCGGGATGACCCGCCAGCGGAAAAATACTCAATCCCCGAAGAAAGTCACAGACTTCTTCGCGACACGCGGAAACACACAAAATGGCGCCGGCGCTAGGGGGACAGAGCAGGAGACACGAGCTGCAATAGCATCCGGACATCACTCGGGACAGCACAACTCCCAGCACAGCAGCTTGTCCTCAGGCAGCTCCAGCCCCTCCAACAGGAGCCCGGTGAAGCAAAAAATGAGAACTGCCTCCCCTGATAGAACGTCCGGAGACCCAGATATGGAGGTAAGCAGGCCGCAGGCTCATGAGGGGACGCAGCTGCCCGCAACACCTGACCCAATGGCTGCATTCCCCACGTCAGACAGGCCTGTATCTGAGACATTCTTGAAAGACATGCTGATGTCCCTTAAAGCGTCCCTGCATACTGACCTGATGGCTGGCATAAGTAACTGCCGCAAGGAGGTACAGGCCATAGAAGACAGGGTAGATCAAGTGGAGCAGTGTGTGGGGAACCTCACATCATCCTTTAACAACATGGTGGATGCCCATAGCCACCATAGTGACGAACTTACCTGGCTGAAAAACAAGGTGGCAGATTTAGAAGACCGTTCCAGAAGGAACAACCTTAAATTAAGGGGGGTCCCCGAATCAGTCCCCACTACACAACTTCTGTCTTACACCCAGGCATTCTTTTCCACTCTGCTGCCCTCCTTATCTCCTCAAGATCTCATTGTGGATCGCATACATCGCATACTTAAGCCCTCCTTCCTGCCAGATTCCACTCCCAGGGACGTATTGCTTAGGGTGCACTTCTACCATATTAAGGAGCAGATCATGGTGGCATCTCGCAGAACGGAAAACAGGCATTCTCCGTACACTAACCTTCAGATACTCCCGGATCTGTCCAGACATACCCTACAACAACGTCGCAACCTGGCGACAATAACCAAAGCGCTGAGGAACCACAACATTGTTCACAAGTGGAAATACCCAGCAAAGTTGGTGGTCACTCATAATGGCACATCAGTCCCCATATCCACGCTAGATGAGTGCTTAACGATGCTACGCCAGTGGGGTATATTACCGAACCAGACACCTTCAATGGCTCCGACTCCTTCTGGACCACCTGCCCCATTACAAGAGGATTGGCAGCTGGTCACACGTAAACGTTCTTCTAAAACAAAACACGGTGGCAACGTGTAATTTACTACGGTTATGCATAGATACTCTCTCTGGCCACAGGGGTTATACACACTAATCCCTGTTCTTTCTCCCCCTAAGTTTTTTTGCAGCAGTCATACCTGCACATGGATCAGTTTATGGATCTCTTTCTTATTGTTGTTCTTATTCAAGTATTTTTGTTTCTGTTTTTTTCTATACCACTTTTTTTTGTTGAAGTTGGAAAACCAGAACTACACCATCGTCTCCTCTTGGAAGCAACCGGAACAAACATCCTCCCTCAGGCTACCATCCCAGGTCACAGTGAGTACAATCACCTCATGACATGTCAGAACGCTCACAAACAGCATGATGCCTATTAACTGTTTAACTATTAATGCACAGGGTCTAAATCACCCTGCTAAAAGGATGTCAATGTGGGCCGAGGCGAAAACACGCAACGCGGATATCCTGTGCGTCCAAAAAACTCATTTTCAGGAACTCAAAGCCCCTAAATGTTGCCACAAGGACTTTCCACACTTGCACGCCTGGCCGTAAGAAGGGAGGAGTGCTAATTGCTATCAGGAATACCCTGTCTTTCCGCTTACAAGAGGTCACCCCTGACCCCAACGGCAGGTACATCATTTTGAAGGGGGACATTAACTCACAGCCATACAGGCTAGTGGCTTTGTATGCCCCAAACTCACACCAGACCCGCTTTCTTGGAAGGCTGCTACGGAAAGTTAAGGCTCAACAATACGGAAATCTTCTATTGTGTGGGGACTTTAATCTCATTATTGATCCAAGCCTAGATACGTCTTCGAAGAAACACAAAGGTTCCACACAACTGGGCAGTTTAATACACAGAGAGGAACTATATGATGCGTGGAGATGCATGCATGAGAACTCAAGAGACTGTACTTTTTTTTCGCATAGGCATTGTTCCTACTCACGTTTATAACCTGTTCTTAGTAGATAAGTGGTTACTACAAAGGGTATCTGCGGCCCGGATTCACGACATAACGTGGTCCGACCACGCAGCGGTGACAATATCCATTGCTGACCAGGCTGCCTCCCCCTCCCCCCATCTGGCGCAACAATGTCCGACTAATGCAAGAGCCGCAAATCTCTGATCAAACATCCAAACATCTCGCAGAATTTTTTTGCAACAATGCTAACTCAGTAGACGATCCCTTTACCCTCTGGAGCGCTCACAAGGCGTTCACCAGGGGCATAATGATTCAACTAGGCGCTAGGGAAAAACGAAAACGCACAAACAAACTTGACTCTATCCTTGCTGACATACATGAGCTAGAAACAAAAATTAAACAGACACCCAACCAGATTCTCTCTCCGCGAAGCTCTCCCAGTTAAGAACCTTGCTTAAAGATCTGCTAACCCAACGATATGATTATCACCTTAGAAGACTCAAACTTAACTCATACGCTAACGCGAACAGAGCGGGCAAATACCTGGCCAATAGACTAAAAGCAATTCGCACGAAGTCGAGAATTGACCACTTAATCCATCCCACCCTTAAACACAAAATTACCGACCCTCAGAAGATAGCGGATCAATTTGCTGACTACTATAGTAGCTTATACAACATTAAAAATGACCCCTCCACCTGTCAACCCACACCAACACAAATTTCAGATTTCCTACAACGGATTAGCTTACCCTCTCTCTCAGAACCACAACTTCTCTCCTTAAACTCACAATTCACCACCTCTGAGATAGAAAATGCGATAGCCACCCTACCTAATGGTAAATCCCCGGGACCGGATGGTTTTTCGAATGAATATTTTAAAAATTTTGGCCACCTTCTAGCTCCCCATATGCAATCAATTTTCAATAGAGCCACAAGCACAGCATAGTTTTCCCCTGAAATGTTACAAGCCTACATAGTAACCCTTCCTAAGCCAGGTAAAGATCCGAATATTCCCTCCAACTTCCGGCCAATTTCACTCCTAAATACGGACGTCAAAATTTACGCCAAAATTCTGGCCAAACGCCTAGCAGATCTCATACCATCCCTCATTAAACGCGACCAGATGGGTTTTGTGAGGGAACGGCAGACCTCAGATGCAACCAGGAGGGTAATCAATGTTATTCACCACGCCGAAAGTACTCGAACGCCTTCTCTGCTGCTTTCCATAGACGTGGAGAAGGCGTTCGATAGGGTCCACTGGGATTATATGCAAATGACTCTATCCAAATTTGGGTTTGATGGACATATTAAGGACGCAATACTGGCTTTGTATTCATGCCCCTCTGCAAGGGTGTACACATCTAGTATGCTGTCAGTGCCATTTCATATTTCAAATGGGACGCGCCAGGGATGTCCGTTGTCTCCAACGATATTTAATCTCATGATTGAACCCTTGGCAGAGACTATCCGGTCGCTCGCAGACATACGAGGGATTAGAATCGGCTCGACTCAGCATGTCATAAACCTGTTCGCAGATGACGTAATATTGATGCTGACAGACCCGCTCACTTCATTGCCTACAGCACATGAAGCACTGGTATCTTTTGGGGAAATATCTTACTACAAGGTGAACTTCACCAAATCATACATACTGAACCTAGGCCTATCAACACCAGACCGCCTCCACCTGCAACAAAAGCTCCCTTATGTCTGGAATGACGACACTATAACATACCTGGGCATTAAAGTGACCAACTCCACTAGATCCCTGGCAGATACCAATCTAAAAATGCTATTACAGAAAATCAATACACAGATCAGTGGACTGTCCCATAAAGAACTGTCCTGGATAGGTAAGTTAGCTGCATTTAAAATGCTCATATTGCCACAGATTTTGTATATTTTTAGATCACTACCGATTGCCATTGCACCAAAATACACCAAAGCACTTTCCAATATTCAATGGCGTTTTCTGTGGGGCACGAAACGGGCACGGTGCTCACGCATCACCCTACTACCCCACAAAAGCGTGGGGGAGCGGGCTTGGTGGACATTCCAGATTACCTCAAAGCGACTAGGCTTGATCAACTCAAGTACTGGTTCTCCCCTTCTGACTCACCACTATGGGTAGACATTGAGAAGGACCTGGCCCCCACACACGACCTCCCATCACTCCTTCTAGGGGATTCATGGATACCATGGGATTTGACTTCCACACCCCAGACTATAGCTACCTCAGTACAGACATGGAGATCCCTCCTGAACTCCCAACTCCCCAACCGGAGGCCTGTACAACATAAGTTCTCCCTAAGATGGATGGAGGCTCATATACCAATGATATCACTCAAAGTTTTCGACACCCATGATATACACACAGTACACGACTTCATGAAGGAGACCTAAGCCAGTGCAACAAATAATGCAGGAACACAACCTACCGGCAAATACGCTCTTTACGTGCACAAGAGTGATCCACTTCCTAAAGACGCACCCACCCCCTGACATTTGCCTTCCGACAGCGGTATTGCAACACTTTAACGGGAGGTCAAACTCACAATAAAGGCATAGCCATTTACTATAACTTACTACAAGCTAAGAAAACCTTTCATAAACAGAAGACACATATAAAATGGGAGCAAGACTTGGGGTTAACGTTTACTGAAGCCCAGTGGAAATTTGCTTCCCACTGCACGGGCCACTGGGAATTGATGACCAAAATTATCAATCGTTGGCAATATACCCCCTGTAGACTTGCACTTATGTTCCCCAACACTTCACACCTCTGCTGGAGGAATTGTGGATACAAAGGCCACCTATTCCACATGCTCTGGGAATGCCCTAGCCTGACTAGTTTTTGGAATCAAACTTTCACACTCATATCTAACATTACCGGGATATTGACCCCCCCTGACCCAGCATTGGCTATCCTACACATTGGGATGGAATCCTTCCCTCATGAAACGAGACAAGTAGTGTCCCACATCCTGCTAGCAGCTAGGTCTCTGATACTACAAAATTGGAAACACGCCACTACACTTAACGTCACTGACCTGACTAGAAAAGTCCACCAACACCACACATTTGAACGACTAATAGCAATCAATGCACTAAAATGCTCTTCCTTTGATAAACAATGGGAATTCTGGACCGCTAAATATACCACTGGTTGACTATGTGTCTCGCTTACTTTTTCTGTATAATTTAATCTACTGAATGCTTCCATGAGAACCTCTGCTTCCTCTATTACTGTTAATATCTGATCTACTTAGATTGTTACATGAGTGGTATGTTTTTGTTTTTGATTTTGATTTACGTTTCACCTTTATATTTTTTCTTTTCTGATCTTTGTATTTTGTAAAACTCCAATAAAACTTCTAATTTCTGTCTGCTGCCTTTTTCCTTTGCTATTTGCATGAGTCACTTCTAACAAGTCTTCTTGACACCAAGAAGTACAAGGTTGACAAGGGAGGGAGCTCAAGCACACAACCTGTTATTGACAGCCTTAGCTATTTTCCTGTGTGCTCAGCTCTCCTCACTGAGTGTAACTTCAGCTCCCCCTGTTTTCTGATACCTCAGAGAAGCTGTCTAAATTCCGGAGTTTGCATAGATATAGAGAAGAAAATACAGAAGATACTGTAAACAGGTGCAACATATGTAGAAGGATTTGTTTAATCTCTCTGTATTACCTGAGGCCAGTCACTACACTGGGTATATGTAAGGGTTTACAACCCCTTTAAGTGATTAAGTTGACATAAATAGACCTTGTTTCTAACATTAGAAATAATATTTGTGATATTGTGCCAACATTTTGTAATGCTGCAAAGAACAACCCAAGTAAGGGCATGAACACAGTGCTGTTACAGCACTTTGTTTATAGGTAGAAATTATGTATTTGTTGTTCTTATTTAACAGTGTGATTGGCTTCAGGAGTTTGGGAGGAAAGCCAATATTATTTATCTAAGCTGTATGTCATGATCCAGGGTCAGGCTCGAAGACCACTAGCAGGACTTCCACTGACCAGCGGGACAGGTATACAAGTTGGTCACCCTTGTGGATGATGTGAGCTCATCTGAGGTGTCGGGTCTAGGTACTAACCAGTGTTCACCAGAGCTCCTGATCGTGAAGATGGATTTAGCTGCATGATAGTACCAGGTTGCAGTCCTCAGGATTGCCCAGCCAGGAGGTGAGAAAGCCAAGGTCCAGAAGCGGATATAGCAGGTAAGGATCAAACAGAAGTGTAGTCAGTAAACAAGCCAAAGGTCAGTAATGAGTAGTTGCAGGTTGGGATATTTTTTTTTACATTTTTCACATTGTTAAAAACGGTCGTGTGTATGCGGCATAAAACAACAAAAGTTATGGACATAAGGGCTCTTCTGATTACCTCATGCATGTTTTGCATAGATGCAGTATAAAATAATTGGTATTAATGGAACTTTTTTTAAAACTACCTTGTATTTTACTTGAGTGGTCTTTTGCACAAAATCAGACCTAAATGGAAAATAACATTTTTCTTATGAATTACAACTCTTAAATGGCTAGAAGCTTTTAAAAAGGTTATTGGTACAATGTTCATGTCAAGTTGGCAACATAAAATAATTGTTTTAGCTCATTAACTGCCTAGTTCTGATCTCATAGTTGGCCACATCGACAAATGGAATGAACTGTGTGCTCCAAATGTGTATGGTGCAGAAATGAATAACAGCAGTGAATTGCAATAGAAAAATAATTAAGTATAATTACTTTTTATTGCTGACAATATCATCGCAAGTGGTTGACTACAATAACTTTGACACATCTGATGAAAATTCTGTAAGCGTTTCTGCTGGTACTGCTCAGCTTAGATGAGACTTAGAACTATGGAATGTCTCTGGAGCTTGTATATTTTATGTCAAGTAGTGTTATAATTCCCTATGAGCAGGGTAATGAAATTTTCCAATGTAATGTAGATTCCAATTGAAATTCAGAATAGGAAATGGAAATGATGCTGCTGAGGCTGTATTCCTCATTCATTGCAATTGATTTGTCACTCTGACTTTCATGTACAAGTATCCCAATTTACCCTTATGTGTCCCTTCACAGCTCATGCTATAACAGTAGCTGGTCCCAGAGATGAAGAAAACTCCAGATAATTTACTTTTTGCAGCTTCTTTTTAGAAGGCCATGGAAATATAGAGTAAAATCTTACTTACTACTGCTCCTCTGCTTTCTCTTATAATATGAGTACGGGTTTTATTTTTTATCTAAATCATTGTGATGAAAAACACATATCAAGTCTTATTCTTTGAAAGCTGCTGAATAATTTAAATCTGAGAAAGTTATTCAGAATATCTCAAAACAACAATTGTATTATTCCATTATACAATGCCTCTGGATGGATATGGGTGCACATATGTTCCAGATATTTTAACCATATGAATAACCACTACAACAGTCTAAGTAAAAAGAAAAAAAAACATAGCTGATAGAGAAGTGGAAACAATGCAATTCAATACAATAGTTAAACATACATATGTGAATATTTCTACCACAAAAGGCAAGAAGTGCGCCTGTAATCTCTAAAAATATATATGCTTTAAGGAGGCATAGCATTTAGATGCAGAAAAAATTAGAGGGGCACTATATTGACACACTTAAAGACAGGTATGTTAAACCCCCTTCCTGTCAGGGCATTTTTCAGTTTTTAGCACTGTTACACTTTAAATGATAAATACCCAGTCATGCATTATTATTCCCAAATTAATATTATATATTTTTTGAGACAGATAGAACTTTCTTTTGGTGGTATTTAATCATGGATAAAGGACAATCCGCAACTCCATACATGCTCATATTTAATCATGACTGGGTTTTTGAATTTATATATATACACTATATTACCAAAAGTATTGGGACGCCTGCCTTTACACGCACATGAACTTTAATGGCATCCCAGTCTCAGTCTATATTGTTCAATATTGAGTTGGCAATTTTTTTATTTTGAGAATCTTGCAAACAAGAAACACATTCCAACTTTTTTTTATACAAAAATACAAAAAATAAATATTATAGATATTTTTTTCCTTTTTTTTAACCACTTAAGACCCGGACCAATATGCTGCCAAATGACCCAAGGGGTTTTTGCGATACGGCACTGCATCGCTTTAATAGACAATTGCGCGGTCGTGCGACGTGGCTCCCAAACAAAATTTGCGTCCTTTTCCTCCCACAAATAGAGCTTTCTTTTGGTGGTATTTGATCGCCTCTGCGATTTTTATTTTTTGCGCTATATACAAAAATAGAGCGACATTTTTGAAAAAATATCAATATTTTTTACTTTTTGTTATAAGAAAAATCAATAAACTAAATTTTAGTCAAACATTTAGGCCAAAATGTATTTAGCCACATGTCTTTAGTAAAAAAAAAAATCACAATAAAAAAAAAATAGCTACCTAGCGGGAACAGCGACACTAATACAGCGATCAGAAAAATGATCGCTTAGTGATGCTGGCAATAGGGATTGAAAGGGTTAACTAGGGCGGTGATCAAGGGGTTAAAACTTTATTAGGGGGGTACGGGGGCTACCCTGGACCTAACACTAACTGACTGTCACACTGCCTGTCACACTGACACTAAATACAGTAATCATACATGTATGATTACTACATTCAGTGACACTGTGACAGGGGGGGCGATCGCGGGGGTTAAATGTGTTTATGTGTCTGTGTGTAAGTGTAGTGTTAGTGCAGACTTACTTGTGTTGTGATCTCTCCTCAGCGGTGGTTGAAAAAACCGCCGAGGGAGAGATCACATCGCTTCCTCCTTCCTGTGTTTACACAGGAGGAGGAAGTGACAGGGCGGGCGCGCGCATTGGCTGGGAGCGATCCGGAGGGGGCGGACAAAAATGAATAGCCGCCCCCTCTTGTCGGATCGCTCCTGCAGCCGCGCGGACCGCCGCATGTATGGGGGGGGATCCGATCGGACCCCCGATCCCCCCCAAGGCACCAATGTATATATACGTTGATGTGCCTGTCGGTGCCATTCTGCCAACGTAAATGTACATGCGGCGGTCCTTAAGTGGTTAAGCAATACATATTATATACATAGTAAAGGCTTACTTCAACCAATAATACATGAACACATCACTAAATAAAGCAGACATCTTCAAAAATTCTACACATCTCTACACTCAACTTGAATAACATTCAGACCAAGAAACATAGATTATCATGTGTATGTAGCCTTTCTTCAAAAATGGTATCCTTGAAAATCTAAGGGAGTGTCCAGAGAGAAACCAGGGAAAGAACCCAACACCCAGAGATCAACAAACAGCAGCTACAGGCCTGATATTCCTCCACGCCTTTATCCAGACCCTATGCTGCCATCTGTCTTTCTCGAGACCCCAAATTTTTCCTACCTCACCAAGAATCTCACACACCACCACCGGAACAGGAAGGACTTTCTGCCGAAGGGATACCTGACACAGTGCATTCCAGGTGTAATATCGGACTACTAAGCTGACTAGAAAAAGAGTGTGCAAATCAAATCCCTTGCGATTCTGCAATGCTCCATACACCCACTCAACATAAGACATGCTAGACAAGAAAGGAATATTCAGAGCCCTCCCCACCTTTTTATAGACTTCTATATTGAAAGGGCACTGAAGCAAAAAGTGGTCCATGGTTTCCACTTCACCCTGACACTCCGCTCTTGGACAACCACGATTGTCCAAAGAGCGGCACTTCACGTTCCCCCTCACATAGAGCCTACTGTGGAAAGCGAGCCAGGTCTGGTCCCCAAATTTCAAGGGAATCTGCTCAGAATTTATTAAACGTAAACCCTCCCTCATAATATGACCTGGGCAATCTCTTAAGGCCAGTGGCGCATGAAAGACAGTACCCACGATCCTCTCACCCAGGAGTCTCCTAGGGAGGGACCTGATATTCTCTGCTGTCACATGCCACCGTTTAAGAATTTTCAGGCACGGGGCAACATAAGCCGGGAGCTTACAATGCTTGATCCTTAGGCTTTTCACTGGCCCGCCACTCTCCCAACAGCCCAGAAAAGGTCTAAACCAGATCTGGAAAATACCCACCCATCCAGGCGGTCTCTCTGCCAGCATGTTACCAAAATTGTGTTTTGAAAACATCAGAGAGAAGAATACAACCGGGTTGACCATCCCCTAAGCCACCCTTCTGCCTAGATAGGTAAGTCACATTCCGCTTCACAAGATTCAGCCTGTT
The DNA here is from genome assembly GCA_029574335.1 of Rana kukunoris. NCBI lineage: Eukaryota > Metazoa > Chordata > Amphibia > Anura > Ranidae > Rana > Rana kukunoris. The sequence goes on along the minus strand of CM056049.1, from coordinate 238,260,357 downwards.
CCCCCATAGTAATTGGAAGAAACAACTATAAATCCTGGTATAGAAGGATTCCGGCAAGATGCAAACGAAGCTGACATACAGAAAGGTAGGAATGAGGTAGGTCTTGATCAAGTCCACCCTTTCCCTCAAGGAGATCCGCCACCCTTTCCAGATTTTCACCTTGACATCAGCATCATTCAGCCTGGCTTCCCAATTTAACTTACTGTAATCATCAGGGCCAAACTCGATGCCTAATACTTTGACTTTCTGCTGAGGCCTCGGGAAGATGTCCGGAAGTGCAAAGCTCTCATCTCCCCCGCTCATCCAAAAAACTTCACTTTTATCACGGTTGACTTTGGAGCCTGATGCCTCGGAATACTGCTCTATTACTGAGACCACATCTTGCGCCTCCTCTGTCCCAGAGATAAAAACAGAAACGTCATCAGCATAGGCTACAACCCTCAAGGGCGGCTCACCAGCAGTGCCCACCGGCACTCCGCACAACGGTCCACTCTCTAGCCTTCTGATGAAGGGGTCAATTGTGAAAACATATAGCAAAGGGCTCAGCGGACACCCCTGGCGCACCCCTGATCCAAACCTGAAGGGCCGTCCAACCCAACCATTAACAAGCATGAAGCTCTCTGCCTCTCTGTATAAAGTCTTAAGCTATCCAATAAACCCACCCTCCAGGCCATACTTGTCAAGGAGAAGCCAGAGGTACTCATGATTGACACGATCAAAAGCCTTCGCCTGATCCAATGCCAGCAAGTACTTTCCCCAGCCCTCAGCCCTGCAACGCTCCAGGGCCTCCCGGACAGCTAACACCGCTGAAAAAGTGCTCCTGCCCTGGATCGAACAGTGCTGCTGACGAGAAAGCAATCTGTCCGCTACTGACGACAAGCGGCAGAAAATTATCTTTGCCAGAATCTTTCTATCGACATTGAGAAGGCTAATGGGGCGCCAATTCTCAATCATCGAGGGATCCTTACCTTTTGACAACAGAATAACAGCAGATTGTCTCATGGAGGGAGGGAGCGAACCCTCTTGCAGCCAGCCATTAAATACCTCCACAAGATAAGGTACCAAGCTGGATTTGAAAGTCTTATAAAATTCAGCCGTCAATCCGTCTGGCCCAGGCGTTTTCTTAATGGCCAGACCGTCTATAGCTTTGACTACCTCTTCTGCTGTGATTACCCCCGTCAAACTTGCCAGCGGAATGTTATTTCCCAGATCTGGTGTAGAATCCAGAAAACTTGACATCTTTGCCCGATCGAGGTACTTCTCCCCCAGAAGATCCACATAAAAAGACCTCGAGACCTCCAGGATCCCTGACCTGGATTTAGTCAAATAGCCCGTACTATCCCTTAGCCCAACAACCGTCTTAACTGCTGCGCTTTGTTTGCAGTTCTGATAAGGGTTGGGTGAGTGATATTTCCCGTAGTCCCTCTCCAGAACCAAAGAAGCGTGCCGGTCATACTGATACTTCCTAAGGAGAAGTGTAACCTCAGAGATTGCCCCTGAATCTCCACCATTCGAGACAAGGCGATCAAGTTTTCTCCGCAGCTGCTGGTAGGCAATGTACTTACCAAGCTGTTTCATTTTTCCTATGGCCTTGAAAAACCCACTAATCCGGCTTTTGACAAGCTCCCACCACTCCGACTTACTGCTGCAGAAATCCAGGATGGTTACCTGAGCCTGAAAAAAATCCTCAAAAGATTGTCTTACCTCCTCGTCATCCAGCAGAGCCAAATTCATCCTCCAAATACCCTTTCCTTTAGGTGGCATATCTGAAGCATTAAGAATAACAGACAGCATAAGGTGATCAGAGAACTCCACCATACGACGCTCAGGAGCCGAAAAGGCAGAGTCCCCCTTAAAAAAAAACCTGTCTATCCTGCTCTCACAACTGCCTCTCTTAAATGTGTACCCCGTGCTGTCTGGGCAACGCTTTATATGCACATCTTCCAGACCTGCTTTCCTGGCTATCATATTAAGAAAGACGCTATCATATCTCAGGCTGTCAGTGGAGCCTTTCCTGTCTTTGGGCCTAGTGACGATGTTAAAATCACCTCCAAAGACAACTTGCCGAGATGTAAAAAGGAAAGGCTTAATCTTTGTAAAGAGGCATTTCCTCTCCCATCTGGTTTGTGGTCCATAAATATTTACCAGACGTAGATCATGCCCCTTCACAGAGACGTCCAGGACCATACACCTTCCAATCTCTACCTCGATAACCCCGCCGACACGTTACCATGCCAGTAAAAAGTACTGCAACTCCGCTGTAAGGCTCGGCCGCAAGAGACCAGAAGGAGGGCCCACATCTCCACTCCCTCTTTGCCAGGTGGACATCGGCAAGGCAATTTAGCCGGGTCTCTTGCAAAAATAAAACATCAGCATCCATCTCGCTGAGCAAAAATAAGGTCATATTGCGAGCCCCTACAGATTTTATGCTGGCAACATTAATCGTTGCCACCTTAAGTGGGAACTGCCATTAGGATGATTGAGGTAGGCGTTTCTTAGCCTGAGCACCCTCCTCCTTTACTGGAGACCATGGCCTCTTTATGGAACATTCTCCCTCATCCTCCTCAATCTGACACACGGAATTAGAAGACTCCACTTCCCCATCAGATAAGGACCCAAACTTGTTTCCCAGAGGTAGATCACCTACCTCTAAAGATGAAGCCGAGGAGGCAGAGGTCAGGACTACTTTATTCCTCCGTCTGCTCACCTTGGTCCACTTTCCCTCCTCCCCTAAAACATTACCCTTAAAGGCCTCATCTATATCATTAGCAGTGGCAACCTCCCCCTTCTTCCCCTTAGAACCTCCACTAGAGGTCTTACGTTTCCCCGGGGAAGGTCCAGACGAAGCTGCCACCTCAGATCGGCATGAATCTGCCCTTTTGGCAGCCTCAGCCAATCTGGATGACTTGGATACATTAGGAACACTGGGTATCTGAAACACTGGGGAAGAACACACAACAGAAGTAGACACTGACACAGTAGGAAGCACAGACTGGGAAGTAGACACAGGAGGGGTCACACCTTCAGATTGGGAAACTAACACCTGGGGGGACCCCTCAGGACTAGCTGAAACAGCTCCACCAACCCCTTGCTGCCCCCCACGTTCCTCCTCCTCCATTCTCAGCAGTTCTTCCACCAACCCCGGCTGATTATGGAGGGCTTCAGGGCAAAGGCTATAGGGGTGACCTAACTTGTTACAAAGATTACAACGAATATTATTGCAGTCCTTTGCAACATGGTCTGAGCCCTGACAGAGGGAACATTTCTGCATAGTACATGAGCTTGAAAAATGACCGTTTTCACCACAGCGATGACATAACTTTGGTTGTCCTGCATAAAAGGTAATGATCCTGTCACGACCTATAAAGGCAGAGGATAGGGATGTGCTTAACAACATTACCGGTGACATGCAGTTTTACTAATACTGTCCATCCTCCTGTCCATATCCCCCTGTCATCTACAACCTTCCTCAAGGGGGCTTGGACATCAGCATATCTCCCCAACCACACCCCCAGATCCGCAGCAGGAATGGACTCATTACGCACTAGAATGGTGACGTTTTTATATAATGGCTGGCGGGAGACTACTTTAGGTGACAAACCTGCCCCTCTTGGGGACTTCTTGCACTTCTGTTCATACCTCTCCCAAAAGACATCTAATCCTTCTGCCTTGACAAAGGAGAGGTCATACTCATATGACCCAACTGTGCTGATAAGGGCAAAAATCTCCTCCGCTTTAAAACCCATCCCCAGAATGCGGTCCACCACATCTCTCCTATTTGGGGGGGGGGGCCTTCTCCAATCCACCTCAATTGGACCACATTGCGACGTTTAAAGGAGCTACCAGATGGTGTCATATTGGCCCGACCTTCAGTCACATCACTCCTAGCAACCGCAGAATAATTGGCTCTACTACTCACCCCAGGGACAGGTGCAGCCACTGCTGCAGCATAGGAAATAACCGCACTCCTTGCAACATCACTCTTAGGTACAGACCCCTCTTTAGATAAAGCAGCAACAACATTATTGTCAGGAGCAGAGACTTCTGACACAGAAATGTCATTTACATTGCCCTTGGTAATTCTACCTTCATTACCAGTAACTGAAGGGTTACCAACAGTGATGTCTTTATCATTACTCTTCACAGCAGAGTCCACACACCCTTCACTGGCTGGCTGTACACAGGTGGAAGTCTCAGCCAGGAGATGAGTTTGCTCTGTGCTGCCCTCTACTGCACAATCCATAGGAACTACACCTCCATTGTGTTGTATAGGCAAGTTCTGAACAAAACCTGCTTTTACTTTCACCTCATGTTTCAAAGGTTTTGGGGGGACATCATTATCCTCCTCTTCATCCTCAGATGATCCAGACACTGCAAACTTGCGACCATGCAAAGGTGATTCCATTTCTGCAATGAAGTTCATCATACCTGCTCCCTTCACAGGCTCAGATGGATCATCTTGCTCCATAGCCTCCTGCTACGGTGGTAAGGGCACAGAACTTTCTTGGCCCGATGACATACTACCAGACAAAACACCTGACTGCTGATAACCTGCAGCCTGTGTGCCAGAGCTTTCACCACTGTCTTCAGGCATACTGGTACTTGGCTTGGAATGCAAAGATTTTCCAGCGTGCTGGTCAGAAACACAATCCGAGCCCACAGAAACTTTTTTGCTTTGCACTGACCTTGGCTTCTCGCACTCTGGTGATGCCTGTCCTCCACTGGCCTCTATAGCCCCTCTGCGCATTGCACGGAAGCGATCATCGTTGCCATATTTCTCCTTGAAAGCACCGCTGGTTTCTTTCAATGTAGCCACCAGCAGACTCTGCTTTTCCACTTTGGCCTCCAAAGCCATTAACTCAGGCCGCATCTGTTTCCTCTTGGAACTATGCAGTCGATCACTTGCGATTTTTTCTTGCTTGAAGTCAAACTTCAACTTTGCCAGTACTTCCTCCTCCTTGGCGATTCTCGCAATCCTGGCACAAACCTTCTTTCTGTAGGTTGCCAGGCTTTCCCCTTTAGCTGGGCCATTTCCCAGGTCCTCAAACACTGGTATGGGAGGACCTGTACTCTGGCCATCCGGGGGATCTTCCCCTGGGTCCACCCCAGGCTCCTGCATCCACTCTGGGTATAGGGAGTAATCAAGTTTCCTGGATCAGTAGGCCTCACTGGAGCTCAGGAGAACAGCAGAAGTGCAACCACACCCTTTGCAGCTATAACCGCTTCAACTCTTCTGGGAAGGCTGTCCACAAGATTTAGGAGTGTGTCTATGGGAATGTTTGACCATTCTTCCAGAACTGCATTTGTGAGGTCAGGCAATGATGTGGACAAGAAGGCCTGGCTCGCAGTCTCCACTCCAATTCATCTCAAAGATGTTCTATCGGGTTGAGGTCAAGACTCTGTGCAGGCCAGTCAAGTTCCTTCAGCCCAAACTCTTTCATCCATGTCTTTATGGACCTGATTTGAACCTGTGCAATTAGTGTGCTGGTTGGTCACAAAACCTAGACCCAGGGTTGTAGATTTCATCCCACCCAGATCTCTAAGAAATCTACAGGCTCCAGGTTCCAAACAGATTGTTCTAAAACAATGAGGAAACTGAAAAGACAGTTTCCTCTGAATTGAGCAAACACCCTGGAGCCCCCGTCTGGTTGACAAACCTGAGTCATAACCTCTTAGCGAGGCAACACACTGCCAATATATATATATATTAGGGCTGTTACTGATCAAAATTTTTGTGTTTGATTAATCGTTTTGTTTTTTAATCGATTAATCGACTAATTTCGATTAATTATAACGCACATACAGATCCAACTACTTTTAGCTGATTCCCAGTGTAGCTACCAACAACTAGAAAAATGGATAGCAGGATACAAAAAACATACAAAGGCAGCGCTCGATGGGAATAGCATTAAAACTTGTATAGTCTTCAAGTAGGTAACCAAATAAATATTGCACTGGAGATAAAATTGATGTAGCTACATAAACTGTAAAAATGGTGCGAGTAATACCAAATGGTACCAAAAGCAGTCATAAAAACATGTAACTAAGTATGATACTGGTATAAAAATGTGTACAACGATACCACTGCTGAATCCAAATGAGGAGAGGTTAACATCAGTCCGTCGGCATGTAGATGTCCCATGAAGGGAACTATAACAACTCCCAGTGGATGGCTGTAGAATACCAGGTCTATAGAGGGAAGTGATAAAGGGAAGTGTAACAGCCCTTGCATGTGGCAGATAGTAAGGTCCAGCCGGCATGCAGATATGAAGGCACAGCAAAGGAGCCCTTCAGATGGACACGGCAAGCCCCGACGGTGTCCGTGATGTTACCAGATCTCCGACGGAACTCCCTGAAGGCCCAGAAGCCGGCGGAGAGGTGAGTACCAATCAAAAGAATTTTAATTGATCGAAAAGATTTTGATCGATCAAAAAAAATAAAGATTAATCGATTCATTAAAAGTTAATTTGCACAGCCCTAATATATATATATATATATATATATATATATATTGTAAACGTTGGGGGTGTTTAGCTCTTCTGGCAGATGCGTTTTGGTGTAGTGAGTCCACAGCAAACAGCACAGCAATTGGCGTCAAGGGCCTGGTAGCCCACGTTTATTAAATAGAGAAAACAAAACAAAAGTCCATTCAGGAATCCCACGCAGGGGTTTAAACGACATCCAAAGATAAATGAAAATACCAGCCCACCTGGCTACTCTTCAACAGCACTGCTGTTATAGGTAACGGTTCCTCAAACCATCCGCTCCTCCAGACCCACGGTCCTGGATGCACAAGGCCTCAAAGTCCTTCAACGCACACAGCGTCCATCCCAACACAGGGACACAGCGTCCGTCCCAACACAGGGACACAGCGACAGTCACAGACACTGTTCACCTTCCTCCCCTCATCTGCTCTCCCCAGCCTTTCATTTAATGAGCTGTCTGCACCTGGGCAGGCAGCTTGCAGGCTGTCTTCAAAACCTGGACACAGGTTGGAGATCCAGTCCCACCCAGATCTCTGAAGGATCTCCAAGCCATAGAGCCCCATGTAGCAATAGAAAAAATATGAGAAAACTGCCAGCGCAGTTTTCTCTGTTTTTAAATTTACGCTCTGTAGCTCTGCAATTTGGCTATATGCAGACCGTGTGTCCATTTTTGCTGCGTCTCCATGGTGACAGGGACCCTCACTATTACAATATATATATATATATATATATATATATATATATATATATATATATATACATATACATCACCTTGGGGACCATGTGCAACAGCTGGTTATCTTAAACATAAAAGTCTTTATTTTTCTGGAAACAAACACAAAAGAGCTTTCCGCAGCAAAATAAACTTCAGAAAAGGCAACACAAAAAGTCAGCTTATCTGCAGCACAAATCAGACTATTAAATAAGCAAAAGTCCAGGAAGGTGTTTACCCCAATGTTAGCAGCATCCAACTTTAGATGTTTTGTAGCACACATGAAACACAGAGCCAGGTCTCCTCTCCACTTCTACACACACACCACAGTTAATACTAGGAGCTTCCTGTTTTATGTACTGCTTCCTGGAGGCTTCTTAACCCCACAGGGACTGGAGTCCCTGTAGTCAAGAGTGGAGAATGTCACTTCAAACCTCCAAAATTTAGGGACCCAAATATGTCTCTGCTAAAATCGAGAGGACAGCAAGTCAGTCCTCTCCTTTACACGACTACTCCGGAATTCCTCACCCATCAAGGGTAAGGCCACTGAGTATACACACATTTCCCTTGAAGGGACCATAAATTAAATAATTTAGGGTAAGGTGAGAAAGGGGTTTAAACTCAGAAACAGTGAGCCATGAAAAGAATTGAGATTTCTGAAAATGAACCATTGGACAGGTTAAATTGCCCCCACAATTACATTTAATAATTATTCTGTAAAAAAAACAAATCATTTGGTGATATTAGGATTGGTGTGGTTTGTAATCTGGAACACAGCTCTTGACTTGGACTGGTCTGAAGACACTATGATTGATGTAGCTAGCATTTAGGAACACTGTTGCTGGTTTACACTGGTGTTGTTAGTGATCAGGGACACTGTTGCTGGTGACGCTGAAAGTTTAAAATATGCTGCTGGTAATCACAGTTAGTAACACAGCCAACAAGTGTATAAGAGGAAACATTGCAATAGCTGCAAAATGCAGCCTTCGTTCACATTTGTTATTGGCTAAAACAATCACAAGTTATCACAAGTTACTTTTATTTGCTCTTTAACCTCACTGGCCATAGAGCACGTGTGTGTGTGTGCTAAAGCAGTGTTTCCCAACTCCAGTCCTCAAGGCACACCAACAGGTCATGTTTTCAGGATTTCCCTCAATTGAAACAGCTGTGGTGATTACTAAGGCAGTGAAACTGATCGAATCACCTGTGCAAAATAATAGAAATCCTGAAAACATGACCTGTTGGTGTGCCTTGAGGACTGGAGTTGGGAAACACTGTGCTAAAGTACACAGCCCTCAGATGGGAGCCATCTGGCCAGTGGCAGCTGGTGCTCCATTTTGGGGGGGAAAACAAACTAATGGCCACCCCCCTGGTTAATCGGTCTTACCACTTCACCTCCCCATCACTCGCTCATCCGTTCTCTCACCAGCCCTGCATTTACCCATCTAGGTTGCAGACAGATTCGGATCTTTCCAGCGTCTCCTACTCCTCTGTGCCTTCCTCAGCATCTCCTTCTGCCTCTGGCTCTAATCACTTGCTTCGAAAAAAAAACAACTAGAAATCCAATTGTCTGGCATCCTGCATGTATATTAAGGGCTGGACGCATGGATTAGGGGGGCGATATGTATGGACGGGCTGCATCTGGCTGTTTTAATATAAGGGGCTTATTGCAAGTGGTTAAAGTGTTACTAAACACAGTACCCTGCATTTACTATATCTGGTCTCCCACAGTACACAGGACATGGAAATACAAGTATTTTAGTAAATAGAAACTGATAAATATATTTTCTCATCAGCAGTTCGAGCAGTCGTGTGGCTTCTATCAGTGTTCTGCAAAGCACTAGTTAAAGCTTCTAGGAGGAGTTGTATGACTATCCGATGAGACTGCATGACTTCTGACCCTCTGTATGAACAGTGCTGATTGGCCCTCTGCTGATCACATACACTCGTCTAAGAAAACAAAAAACCTCTCTAGTAACACCACACTGAGCATGGGCAGCCTGACTCTGTAGACTCTGTGTTACCAGGAAATTATCAGGGGACAGTGGAAGGAGGGGAGTATCAGAGAAGCCAGGATCAAACAGCCTTTTTACACAATGCAGAGGGTTAATCCCCTTAAGTTCCGAAATGAGTATAAGAATCATGTATTACTGCATATACAGATTCATTTTACTGTTGTGGGTTTAGTAACACTTTCAGTTTTAATTATTTGTGCCTTGTCCATCTCTGCTTTGCATGTGCTCTGCTATATCAACTGTACACAAGGGTGTGAAACAAAAGCAATATTATTTCCGTACAAGCTATTTATTTTAGTGACTGAATTGTTAACAGATATATACTTGCCCTCTTGGTACTACTAGTGCATTTCTGACTTTCAGTTGATTTATGGTCTAACTAATGAAGAGATTCATTAATTTACTAGGGGAGTTTGCATGATTAGATTTACTATTAGTTGCTTTAATTATATTAAGGTGGCCAATAGGGTGTTTTTTTTTGGCAGTCTTTGTTTTTGGTATTCTGAAATGTTGTATATATTTTTTTCTATTGGAGAAAAATGCATCTCAGTAAAAGTGTAACCGTTTTAAGTAAAATACAGTATAACTAATACATTTAACACAAACTGTTAGAAATGTGTTCATTTCAATTCTTGGACATGTTAGAATAGGTAAACATTATTTTTTCTTATGGCCAGGGAGCTAAAGTCCAGCAGATACAGACAGTCACACGCTTCTCTAGCTAAGGCATCCCTGCCCGCCATATTTATCTGTCAATCAGGAATTCCATAAAGATAGATGAATGTAAACAAATAGGTGGGGATAATATAAAAAAACAAGGTCCCCAAAAATCTATACCTGGCAGGCCAGGAAGAAGGGGGGGGGGGCACATCACATGCCCTCAATATGGGGAGAGTAATTTGCCAGGTAAAGCATCTTGTTAGCCCAATGATTGTGGGTGTCTGCTGGTGGGGCTCATCAGAATCCAGAAGTCCCCTTTAGAAAAAAAGGGGCCTCCAGATAATACCCCCAATGTGAATGAGTAATGCATACATACTACCCCTACTCATTCACGAAAAAGTAATGTAAACAGTAAATAAGGACACACACTCTGTACTGAGTCCTATATTCCAAAAAAGTGAAAAATGATTATATGAACAGCCACAAGTACCCTATTTTGTAAGTACTGAATCCTACTTGCCAGTCTATCTGCAGTTTCTACCCAGCTCTCCCTGATCATTATCCAGCACCAATGATTCCATGTTCAAGAAGCTTCCATGATTCCACGTTCATGATGCTACTTACAGACAGGTGTCTTTATGTAGACATCCAAGCTGAGCAACTGTAATCCAATCTGGAACAAAACACAAAAGAGGAAATAACAGTCTAGAAGTGTGTTCCAAATACTTCCCTCAGCTCCCACCACTGAACAGACTCTTCAATGATTGACTGGAGAGGATAAATATTATAACTTAGCTATTGGTTTTTCACATTCACAGTTCTGTATCCACCTCAACAGTAGTAGGCCAAAGCAATCAAAAGCTTAACACAGTACACAAATGTTCAGTTACAACCTAGCTTTATAAACCTAACACAATAAACTAGGGACACTACAGCTTTACGGCAGGGTCCTTATATGTAACTAAAAGATAAGGCAGTGGCAGGTGTTTTTTTTTTGGGGGGGGGGGGGGGATGGGGCTGCCGCTGAGTTCAGGTTTGGGGAAGTTGCACAACTTACAGTATATGAAAATTGTAACTTTAAGGATCATGTCAATGTATATCAAATCTGTCTGATTTGGGTTAAATCCTTGTTTAACAATTTAAATTCAAGAGTGTTAAAGTGATTGTAAAGTCTTGTTTTTTCCCCAAAAAATAAAAAAAACATGTTATACTTACCTGCTCTGTTGCAGTGGATTTGAACAAAGCAGATCCTCCTCCTCTTAGGTCCCTCTTCTGCCCCCCAGCAAGTATCTTGCTATGGGGGCATCCAAGCTGAGTTATAGCTCCCTGTGTCCATTCAGACATGGAGCCTTGACCCAGCCCCACCCCCTCTCTCCCCTGATTGGCTACCTGACTTTGATTGACTGTGCCTCAGTGAATCGGGAGGGAGGGTCTCGGATGACTGAGACAATCGTGGACATCACTGGACAGAGAGGAACCTCAGGCAAGTGTTAGGGGGGCTCTTGCACACAGAAGGCGTTTTATCTTAATGCATAGAATGCATTAAAATATAAAACCTCCTGCCTTTTTCAACCCCTTTAATATAGAGAAAACTTTTTCAATTTTGAATAACATCAAGAAGGGTTAAACCCTTAGCTGTCTATACTCTGTTGGCCTTTACTTTCTGTCCTAGAGGAAAAAGTGTGAGGTGTTCCCATAGGCAGCAGTTGTCAGCAGAACAGGTACCCCTGTGTTCCAAAGGTAAGAATTGCCCTTGACTCTTGTAATATTCTGGTGGCAACTCTAATGCCGCGTACACACGATCATTTTTCGGGTTGTAAAAAATTATGTTTTCAGTCTCTAGAAAAAACAATGTTTTTTTCAACCTGATCATTAAAACGGCCTTGCCTACACACGATTGTGAAAAAAAATGCTCTAGCAAAGCGCGGTGACGTACAATGGCACTATAAAGGGGAAGTTCCATGTGGATGACGCCACCCTTTGGGCTGCTTTAGCTTTAGATTTTGTGTTAGTAAAAGACGATTTGCTCTTTTCTGTCTGCTACAGCGTGATAATTGTGCTTACTCCATTACAAACGGTAGTTTTACCAGAATGAGCGCTCCCGTCTCATTACTTGCTTCTGAGCATGCGCGGATTTTTCACGTCGTTAAAGCTCACACACGACCATGTTTTACAACTCGAAAAAACAGAGCATGTTCGATTTTTTTTTGCCTGTTTTTCAGACCCCGAAAAATGCTCTGAAGCCCACACACGATTGTTTTAAATGACATAAAAAAAACTTAATTTTTGACAACTCAAAAATGTATCGTGTGTGCGTGGCATAACATGCTGGTGATATTTTAACTTCCTGCATTAGTGACAGTGGTCAGGTCACAGAACCATAGAAAGGATGAATTTATCTAGAATAGACAACAATAGACCAGGGTTCTAACCTTTCCATACTCACTAGGTTTTGTCTATACATACACAATAATTCATCTTAGATGGTGAAGATGGCAATAACAATCATAATGTGATTTTAATATATCTACCTTTGCCTTCCTATATTCTATGCAACAATAGACTAGATAAAGGTGTATATTAGAGCTTTTCTGTAACAAAGCACAGCTATACTTTAACACTGCTGATAAGCTGGCCAAAGACCAGAAGCATCTGCATCAACAGGCTCCTGGCTATACCATTCACAGCATCCAGTGTATGATGCAGAGAAAGCCAGACTCTGAAAAAGACTGATCGAGACTATTTCTGGCCCTGACATTTTCCTCAAGATATCTGAATTTCCATATATTTGAAAACCTAATATAAACAAGAGAGAAGGAATTTGCATTTCGGGCAGCAAGGAATGAAAAATGGAGGCTGTGTAATCTATTGCAGTTTTGAGAAGAGGAATGACAGTGGTAAAGTTGAGCGCACACAATGTCTTGTGGCAAACTCATTTCCTGGCAGAATATAGGGTTTCATCTGCTGGAACATTTAATAGGTATCAACGAAAGATCACTCTCAGCCTCGTCTATAGATGGAGATCCCTCCTGTTTAGTTGCTTTCATTCTCCCACTAACATTTTATTAAAACCTATATATGCATTCTTAATACAATATGTATGACTTTACCATAAACAAATATATCTCAGTGCAATTTTGCATTCTAAAGATTCTTTAATGTTTTATTTATAATTCCATATAAATATGAAGGCACAGCAAAGGCTAACTAAAAGTGCAGTTTATTTGTCCTTCTAGAAATGCAGTATTACATTGATCTCATTTTCATGTGTAGGATTTCATGTAAATAGAAGAAATGCATTTGACAGAAATTATATCGGAGTGCTGGATCTTGAAAGCCTTTAAATAATCTTGGTACATAAATGCAAATATGCTCCCAAAGTGCAATAAGTTTTGTGTTTATGGTTGTGAAATGGTAATGAATAGGGGAAAATGAAAGGTAGGTTTATAAAGTCCTATGACTATATTGTTTATTGTTAATTTGATGTATGGGGCAGATTTGTGTAGGTTAATAAACAGCTTTCTGGACAGAATTTTTTTTAAACGTTTTTCATTTTACCAAGGAAGGCATTAAGGGTCACTTACTATAACATTTAGAAATTTACAATACTTTTAGCAGTGTACAGAAGTACCCAGGTTTCTGTAGCATGCCCTCTCTTTTAAACATGCACACTGTGTAAATAAATCCTCACATTGAGGTGTCCTCAGACTACAGATCTTGGGGCAATTGTTGTTGGGAATATGTATGGTATCATACAGATACATTCACAGGAGGATAATATTATTACAGGGAGCATATTGAAAAGCTATAAAATAACCATAAAATAACTTGTAGATATCCAGTTTAGGTGAGATCGTCACCATACAAGTGGAACATATACTGACTAGTTCATATTTACTACCATCTTCTTATGCTGTTTTTTTGTGGTACATGTAATTCTCTTTCTATGGATATGTCAAAGCAGGGGTAGATTATGTAGTTTAATATCAGGATGATGTAACAAATGGATGGATTGATAAATTATTATATGGACTACAGTTGTGCCGGATCAATCCATAAATTTGTTTTGTTCTGATGTATACAAACACACTAAGACTATAGGCACCTCTGTGTGGATCTTGCAAACAGATTGGGTGTTCCTTATTGTGTACGGTGCTTCTCTCAGATTTCACTTAATATCATGATGTGGTTTGAAAAACATTGTGCCCCTTCTGTGAAACACAAACCCACTTTAATAAAAAATTTGAGGTAAAGCTCTCAGATATGGAAGTGTTAAACAAAAATAGCCAGTGGCCCTAAAGACACAGCTGTCTGTTTTTCCTAATATCTCACTGCATCATTTTAAAAAATAAAAAAGTGTACAAAAACCACTTCACACATCTAGAAATTCCCAATTTTTCTATAGTAAAGCGACATCCCTCAGGTAACTTCCCTTAAAGTTGGCTACCAGCTGATTTGTTTGCTTCAGTACTTACAGTGAGCATAAATGTGGACACACAGGGCCAGATTCTCAGCGGCGTTACGACGGAGTATCTCAGATACCCCGTCATATCGCCGTTTTTTTTGTCTCGTATCTATGCGTGTGATGCTTAGCATCACTTTTGCATAGATACGCTTCTACATCCGACAAGTGTAAAACCATTACACTTGCGGATCGTAGTTGTAATGACAACTCCGGCCACTAGGTGGCCTTTACGTTGTTTTTGCATTTGCATATGCAAATGAGGTAGTACGCCATTTTACTAACTCGTTCGCGAATAGGGAGTTGCGTAAATGACGCTCACGTCGTTTTGACATCAGTTTCAACTACGCTTTCCGACGTGAGCTGGAGCATGCGCACTGGGCTTTTTCCCCGGCCGGCGCATGCGCAGTTCATTCGACGCGGGGGCGCGCTTTAATTTAAATACAAGCCGCCCCATTTGAATTGCACGGGTTTACGCTGCGCGATTTACGCGACGCAGGCGAAACCTACGGAGCAACTGCTTTGAGATTAAAGCACTTGCTCTAGTACGATGCGGCGGCGTAGTGTAACTGGCTTACGCTACGCCGCCGGAATTCTTAGAGAATCTGGCCCACAATGTACAGGCAGGCTTTTTTCTTTTCAAATCAGAGCTTTAGCCCTTAGATTCAGTTGTGTCAATTCTTCCGGGGGTGAAGTGGTTAAATGTATGTATCCATAACTTTAAGAAAACACATATAGCCAGATTCAGTAAGACTTACGACGGCGTATCAGTAGATACGCCGTCGTAAGTCTGAATCCATGCCGTTGTATCTTTAAGCATATTCTCAAATTTAGATACGCTTAACTGTTGCTAAGATACGACCGGCCGCTAGGGGATTTATGCATAGAATATGTAAATTAGCTAGGTACGCCTATTCACGAACGTACGCACGGCCGTCGCAGTAAGCTACGCCGTTTACGTAAGGCGTTTTTCAGGTGTAAAGATAAACCACCAAAAAGATGGCGCAGCCAATGTTAAGTATGGACGTCGGAACAGCCGTCAAATTTCATGTCGTTTACGTAAAACGATTCAGACTGGGTCTGGGCGTAGGTTACGTTCACGCTGAAAGAATTGACTATTTGCGACGTGATTTTGAGCATGCGCACTGGGATACATCCACGGCCGGCGCATGTGCCGTTCGTTCGGAGCGTCATTTACGTGGGGTCACGATTCATTTACATGAATCACGCCGACCTTCCACCTCTTTTGAATTACGCAGGCTTACGCCGGCCCATCTATGCTACGCCACTGTAACTTAGGGAGCAAGTGCTTTGTGAATACAGCACTTGCCTCTCTAACTTGTGGTGGCGTAGCATATATTCGATACGCTACGCCCGCTTACAAATACGCCGCCCTACCTGAATCTAGCAGATAATTTTTAATATGTCTTTTTCCATAAACATGCAAAATCATTTTTGCTAGGCTAGACTGACTGAGATGGGGTTGACCAGTTGGTGTCTGCAGAAGTTGCAGTCTACTATGAATTATCGGGGCAATCCGTGAAAGCATTCAGCAAAACAATTCCCCCCTCAGCCCCCCCCCCCGCAATTTTTCACACAATACCCACAGTAATTCACCTCTATCAGGTAAGTTCACCCTAGAACCCATCTCCATCAATGCCACAAAAAATATAATTGGTACTCTGCGTAATTGCACTGCGCCAAATGATATCAGCCCCACAAAACTGCTGAAGGAATGCGCCGACATCCTGGCACCCCCAATCACGCAGCTTATCAACCAGTCTTTCAAGTAGGGCATAGTGCCCTCACAGTTGAAAGAGGGCATAATCCAACCCATCCTGAAGAAACCCACCCTTGACCCCAAGGACCCACTTCCACAAGCTACTTGACCAATTTCAATCGGGTTTCCATTGCTCAAAATATGGGACGACACTTTCGAGGCCGCAGACGAAGGAGAATCTTGTCTTCTGGTTCTGTTGGACCTAAGTGCAGCTTTCGACACTGTAGACCACAAACTTTTATTGACACGGCTAGCTGAAGTAGCCAGAGTCGCAGAAGGCGATTTATCTTGGTTCTCCTCTTTTTTGGAAAACCGATCGCAAACAGTGAAGTTAGGACCTTTCACATCTGAGAAACGCACAGTATCATGCGGAGTCCCTCAAGGATCGCCTCTGTCACCGGTGCTGTTTAACATCTATCTTCGCCCTCTTTTTGAGATTATTAGCAGCCGAAAAACTGCTTTACCACTCATATGCAGACGACACGCATCTGTATTTCCGCATTGGCAACAAAAAGGATCACCACCTCAATCTAGAGACATGCCTCTCTTTGATAGAGAACTGGATGACAAAGAGTTATCTTAAACTCAACGGAGCGAAAACAGAACTTCTCCTGTTTCACGCCAAGCATAGGAATCAACCAGCAACAGCATGGACACCCTCGCCCATTCTGGGCAAAATCATCTCCCCTAGCGCCAAAGTCAAAAGTCTAGGGGTCATTTTTGACTCCTATATGACAATGGACGCACAAATAGGGGCAGTAGTCAGCGGATCACACCATCTGCTGCGCCTACTACGCAGACTTACTCCTTTCATCCCCAAAGAAGATTTAGCGGTCGTGGTGGGAGCAATTGTTAACTCCAGACTGGACTATGCAAATGCCCTTTACCTCGGACTCCCCAAGTACCAAATCGCTCATCTGCAAGTCATTCAGAACATGGCCGCCAGACTTGTGACTGGGAAAAAACCTCACCTTCACTGAGATTGCTTTTAAAGCACTTTGTCTTACGCATAGATGTGTCCATGGGAATGCACCCCATTATTTATGCAAAAAAATAAAAGCCCACAATCCCAATCGCGTTCTGCGATCCACCAATCAAAACCTGCTCCAGATTCCGAAAGCCAACTACAAGTCCAAAGGAGAAAGAAGATTCGCGATCCAAGGTCCCAGACTATGGAACCCTTTACCAACCAGCATTCGGTTGGAGGAGAATCATTTAGCGTTCAAGGGGAAAGATCAAGACTCATCTCTTTTGATATCAAAAGAGACAGGAACAACAAGTGCCCAGAGGCGATTTAGTTTGCATGTGCCGCGCTATATACGTTTTCATTCATTCATTCATTCTATTCATACACTTACAAACTTGTTTAATATATTTATAACATTTTACATATTGTGATAACAGAAAGGCACTTGGGTTACAGGAAAGATTATAGTCAACTTGGTTTGCAGATAACAACATTTGTACACACACAATACATCAAAATTGTGTGCAACAAGGAAACTAAATGAGTAATCATTAACAGGAGTTCAAATCAATGACAATGAACTAGAGCATTCATTTATTATGCATAGGTATGTAAAGACCAATAGTAAGGATACCTAGTAAATGGTCTTACAGTTCCAAGTGCTAACAAAACAGGGAAGTGGCGAGCTAGGGATTCTCAGTTGCATTTAAGCAAATAGGAAAAGGAAGGGGTGGGTTAGGAGGGTAAAGGTAATGGTGTCCCGGGGGATTGCTTGACAACTGTATTGAAGGAGCAACATCACAATATGGGAGTGAAAGTCATCAGTATGGCAGCAAAAGTGTGGCATCGAAGTGTGGGGGACAGTAGTGGTCTACCCATGGCAGCCAAATTTAGTGTATTTCTTAATGCTGTCCTTCACATACAAACATTTCTAATCCAATGATTTTCTGCCAGATTGGGAAATTAGAAAAGGTGTAATCCCAAGGGTTTATGTACATCAGGGGTCTTCGAACTATGGCCCTTCAGTTATTCAGGAACTGCAATTCTCATCATGCCTAGTCATGTCCGTAAATGTCAGGCCCCATACACACGAGCGGACAGATTTGTTCAAATCTGTCCGTCCGACAGATTTGAACAAATCTGTCTGCTGGGATTTTGATTTGCTCGCGTGTACACACGAGCAAACCAAAATCCCCGCCAGCAGACGGCGCGCTGACGTGTCGGTGACGTGGCGGTGACGTTGACGCCGCCACGTCACCGCACCAGGAAGTAAAACACTTCCGCGCATGCGCCGAATCCATTTGGCGGCGGCGCAGGCGGCGGTGCGGGACGACATGTCTGCTGGTAAGTGTACTAACCAGCAGACATGTCGGGCGGACACATTCCCACCCGATAGATTTCAAAGCATGCTTTGAAATCTGTCGGGTGGACAAATCTGTCCGCTAGCCCATACACACAATCGTAGATGTCTGCTGAAACGGTCCATCGGACCGATTTTCAGCGGACATATCCGCTCGTGTGTACGAGGCCTCAGAGTTTTACAATGCCTCATGGGATGTGTAGTTCTGCAACAGTTGGAGGGCCGTAGTTTGAAGATCCCTGGTGTACATTGTTCTTCTTGTGTTCAGAAATGTATCTTAGGGCTCCATCAACACCCTCTGCACCAATTGGAATCTGTAACAATGTGAATCTCACTAAAAAATAACTGACCTCATCTGGAATATGCAGTTCAGTTTGGGCTCCAGTTCTTAAGTAGGATATTAGGGAACTGGAGAAAGTGCAGAGAAGGGCAACCAAACTGATAAGAGGCATTGAGGAGCTCAGCTATGAGAAAAAATTAGAGGAACTGAATTTATTCACTCTTGAGAAAAGGAGATTAAGGGGGGATATGATCAACATGTACAAATATATAAGCGGTCCATATAGTGAACTTGGTGTTGAGTTATTCACTTTACGGTCAACACTGAGGACAAGGGGGCACTCTTTTTGTCTAGAGGAAAAGAGATTTCCCCTCCAAATACGGAAAGGTTTCTTCACTGTAAGAGCTGTGAAAATGTGGAATAGACTCCCTGCAGAGGTGGTTCTGGCCAGCTCAGTAAAGTGCTTTAAGAAAGGCATAGATACTTTCTTAAATGTACATAATATAACTGGGTGCTGACATTTATAGGTAAAGTTGATCCGGGGAATATCCGATTGCCTTTCGGGGGATCAGGAAGGATTGTTTTCCCCTGCTGTAGCAAATTGGATCATGCTTAGCTGTTTTTTTTTTTTTTTTTTGTCTGCCTCTGGATGAACTGTGGGTATAAAATTGGGTATATGTGATTGTACGATACTATTATTATTTTATTTCTTATGGTTGAACTTGATGGACTTGTGTCTTTTCTCAACCTAACTATGTAACTATGTAACCATGTAACCATGTAAAGACGCCAATGATAAAATCAAGTACATACATTTTTGACAATAAACTATTCCAAAATTCAAACATCATTACAGGAACCATCTTCTCATAACACACAGTTAATAATGAAAAAACTCTAAAACCCCAAGAAATGCCCCCCCCCCCCCATTAAACCAATGCTATTGACATAAGCCATATGTAATAGATACAACATAAAAATAGTGCAACGCAAACAATAAATACAATAAAGTGTGTTAATGGTGCTTCCCCTGCCCTGCTGAAGAAGTAATCTTTACGCAACGCGTCCGGGGACAGGAATCACCTTTACAGTCGCTCGTTCATGGTCTGAACCTCATCCTGATGTGCTCGTTGTCTGGTCCTATGGTTTTACTTGATGCCCATGATTTTCTCACCAAATGTGAGTAAGCTGTGTGCTATATGCTGCAATAAATCCTTTATTTTATGGAAGCTCTTAGATGTTTGTTTTTTTCTCATCTTTCGTTTTGATATATATCATGACTGATGCGTGAGGACCCAATACAACATCTCTCCCTTGGTCTACCTGGTGGATTCTATGCGCAGTTTGACCATCTGGTGAAACAGTGGTCTAATCTGGAGGCAATAGTAGAATACCCGTGTGGTGGTGGGATCACTCTATACCTTTAACACTTTGCACCTGGTGGATTCTGATCAATCAGACCAATTGGAATATTGGACCAATCGCACAATTATTATATGGACATTTGTCAAGTTATTTATGCACCTATGCACATATGATTTATCATTGGTGTGTTTTATCACCTTTTACCTTGTTCCTGTGTACACAGGCCTTTTGATTAATGGTGCATGAGAAGCACCATTAACACACTTTATTGTATTTATTGTTTGCGCTGCACTATTTTTATGTTGTATGTATTTTGGGAATTTTGTGAAAGTTTCTTTTGTGTTCAGCTGGCATTCATGTAAAATTTTAACTTTGGAGTTAATTTTCATCACAATTTTTTATTATTCAAGTTTTCCTCATCTTTTTGCGCTGATTGCACCCCCTCCCTATTTTTTGTATCATATGTAATAGATGTCATGAGGTGTAACAATGTTGTTTCAAAATGGCAAAAAAAAAACAACAGGGCAGGGCTTCACAAAAATACAGGCTCCTAATAATATATATATATACTGTATTTATTGGCGTATAACACTCAAGTTTTAACCCGGAAAATAGAGGGTAAATTGTGCCTGCGTGCTATACGCAGGGGGCTGTGAAAAGTTTTATCCTGAAACGTCCCTCTTAAAGTTAGGGTGCGTGTTATACACCTGTGCGTGTTATACGCCGATAAATACGGTATATATATACATATATATATATATATATATATATATATATATATATTTGTGTAGTGTGGTACCCCACAAGTGTATGAATACAGGATTCTTAACCAGGCAGGTTAAGGGGCTTCAGTGTATTTGCTTGTTTGGAAGGAAACTGGCTGTTCAGTTTCCTCATTATTTACTAAAGTCCACTTTGGTACCTAGAGCACAGGGATTTCTTAGAATTCCGGGTGGGATGAAATCCCCAGTCCTGGATCAGAGTCGTGAGGCTCAATGACACACCGATTGTTTAAGTGTGTGGGGGCCTGATAATAGAGTCAGGACCAGGGGTCTGGGCTCCACCCTCCTGAGGAGTCCAGACTTGCAAGGGAGAACACAGAGAGTGCAGGTGTGCACTGGAGTAGCTAGAGAGTGCAGGTGTGCACAGTGGAAGTCAGAGACCCAAGTCTGAGGGTCAGAGCAGTGAGGGGCTGCTATCTATACAGACGGTGTTGGCAATGGAATAGTCTGTAGGAGACAGACGAGAGCCTGACGTGGAAGGCCTTAGCAGCACTGCTGTATGCATAAGCCAGGAGGCTGAATTTATCATTATTTTGTATGGAAACCCCCTGCGAGGGAAAACCTGTGATTTTGTTTTCTTGAACTTTTCTTAGTAAAAGTGGGCCAACAAGCCCTGAAATTGAATTTCTGGCGTGGATCTCGCTAGCAGGTGTTATACTTGAGCTAGACATCCCCCAATGTCACTATATACTATATATATATATATATATATATATATATATATATATATATATATATATATATATATATACAGTATATAAAATTGTAAAATGTATTATTTTTAAACACATCATATAGAAGTACCATATTGCCCAGTATTACATGTACCAAATACTGATTGAGGTCAATGTTAACAATTGTTTTGCTCAGATTAATTGAGTATCAGTTAATGTATTAAAAAAATCCACCATAGGTTCAATTGTCATATACCTGTATGTCAAAATGTGAAATACATTTAATTATACTTAGGATATAATGAACCCTTAATGGATCAAGAATTACTGTATGTGAGTTCATGCAAAATACATGTTTCATCGGTGTTAAATGTTCCATTTAATTGTAAACAACAGCCCCTTGATGGCTGATCATATATATTATTCACAGGGAAAAAAAATACATTTAAACTGGTCTTATCACTTCTTATCACTAGTTTAATCATTTCTCTTGGGTCTACGATATTTATTTTTTATACCTTCTAATGCCTCGTACATACAAACGTTTTTCTCGGCATAAAAAAAAAAAAAAGTTTTCCTCTTGAGCCTGCCTTGCATACACACGTTCTGGCCAAATACCGCACGTCCAAAGCACAGTGACGTACAACACGTACGACGGGATTTTAAAGGGGAAGTTTGGTTAAAACTGTGCTACCCTTTGGGCTGCTTTTGTTGTTTAGTAACTTTAAAACTTTAGTGCTTATTCATAGCTTACCAAAATATGAATAAGCACTAAAGTTTGGTGTGAAACGTGTCAGCTTTTTACCCCGTCTGCTGTGGCATGCTTTTTGTGTGTTATTTGATTTTACAATAAAAGCTATTTATTTTTTAGGACTGCGGCTGCCCAGAACGTTTTTCCTTCATTTTGATTTTTCATGTTCGCGTCCCATAGACTTTAATAGGGTTTTGCATGTTTGCTAGAACTTGCCTGTTGGAGGTGTTCTGGTGCGAACTGAACCGGAGGTGGGTGTGTTTGATCCATTCCTAGTAAGCTTAAGCTGGTGTCGCACCCTGGAGTTTAGGCAGGGTTGCTCCTCACAAATTTACTTATCCTGGTTGATTGCTAGAGATATATTGATGTCTCCCTAAGTTTGGCCTTGTTGCACTTTTCTCTTCTAGGTGGCGGGGTTCTTGGTGGTACTAGATACGAGGTCAATGCAAGGTCCGGTTATGGGTTTATGGGGTATCACAGCCAATGGGCAGGGGTTTTCTTGAGTTCCTTGGTCTGCTGGGAGAACCTATATATTCAGGTGAGGTCAGGTGATCTGTGTTCTCTGCAACCTGGATGGCTGTCTGGGTGGACGTGTGTTGTATTGCCCGGGCTGCAGTGAGTAACTGGAGCAAGTACCCAAGCAGTATTCTAACCAACTGGTGAAGAATCTGAAAATTCAGTGGGAATCAAGCCAGAGACCCAGCCATCGGAGGTGATGCTTGCAGAGCAGCCTTGTGTGTCAAGCCAGGGACCAATCAGGCCAGCGGGGGTGAAGCTTATGAGGAATCTAGAGTGCCAAGCTAGGGACCCAGATACTTGAGGAAGATACCACTGTACTAGATAAACTCAAAGGATTCAGTTACAGTTTTTTTAGTGGGTCTAGTGAGGAACAGCTACAAGTCATTAGGTGCATTAGGTAATGTGTAGGTTTACAGCATGAAGATACTGTACAAAAATGTAAACTTTTGATTGATATGTAGTGACAAAATGTAATAAAATCTAGTAAGGACCAGCTTATGACACATTTAAGTATTTAACCTCACCCAGGGTAAATAATCACCTAACAGCTACACTTCTTTTATTTACTCTTTATTATTAGGATCTATTGCTAAAACCAAATTACACAACACTTACATGACATTATGTTATTAAATAAAATACCTTTTATTTTTATGTACTGAAACATTAGAAATATATTTGACAGTTTTCCTTAAACTTGTTATACTCACATATCCGATATATATATATATTAATAATAAATACAAAATACATAGCAATGAAAGGGTATGCATTTCCTAACAGGTTTACTGAACCATGCTGTATAGTTATAAGATATGCTAGGTTGCAACAGTGGATGTGAATTGTTATTGTCTGTAATGTAACCATGTGTGAAGCACCTAATGATCCTGGAACCTCATTTTACAGGGATTGCTTCAGGCTCTGGTTAACATCTATATTTATTTCTAATCTTTGATGTCATTGATTTATTTACCATTTAATAGATAAACTTTGTATTATAAAACTGTAACACTTTACCCTTGAATTTTCTACTTTAATTTTTCATACAGTAAATCATAAAACTATTGTTCTAGGTGAAATCTTCATCAGCTCTTTAAAAACAGTGTCACTTACAGAGAGTAAATTTAAAGTGATACATACATTAACCCTCATTTTTAAGCATGTTCGACAGCTGATTGAATTATTCACTGAATATGTTGCTTCTTTATTTCTAATCCTTGCCTATATTTCAGTTTAAGATGGTAACATGACTGTTGCCTCAGGTTTCCTGCTTCAGTGTGTCACCTTTCTCTTGCAGCATCCTATGGAGCCACCCTTATATATAGGGACTAATGTTGTGTCTACCTACACTGTGTGTCTCATTAGCCTAGGATGGAAAGGCACTCCCCTGCTCCCCTCTACTTCTCCCACCTTCCCTTATACAAGCTAACAGACTGACTGGAGACTGCACAGTCTATCGTTAACTCTTTCCTAGGAAGATTGAAAGATGTAGGAAGCATTGAAGTTTGTAAAGTGAAAGTGCTTAGCTAGGAATTTTAACAAATGGTTTACTGGAAAATGTTTAATTTATTGTACTCAATGTGTAAAACTAAAAAAAAAAAATGGCTATGATGCTCCAGCTTTAACTTAGCAACCTAGCAGTATGGGCGCCATCAACAAAAACAATAATTTAGGGTATAGGGATAGCAAAAAAAAAAAATGGATTGTAGTATAACTATTAGTAATGAATGTTTCCCTAAAAGTTCAGCAATTTGCTAAAAAAAAAAAAAAAATGAAAATTGCCTTAGATTAAATACAATAAATAGATTGAAAAATAAAAAAAGTAAAAAAGGACGGTGGGGCAAAGGGCATTTTCATACAACTTTGTGGATGCAATAGAAAAAGTTACTTTTTTTTGTAATTTCTACAAATATCCTTGCTTGCAGATAGCAGATGCACCCCAATCTACTATTTGTTTTTGATTGCACAGATGCATAATTTAAAAGATGAAAAAAATATTAAAAAAGGACATAGAAACAACATCACATCAATACTTTAAATTCACTTTGCCCAGACAATCTCACCCCCAATTTTCCCAAAAATATTCAAGTTACAGCCCTCAGGTATACTTGGTAGATCTTGGAAAGTGTCAGGGCAATTTGGCAGCAGCAACAAACAAATAATAATGTGGAGACACAAGACAGTGACAGCAGAGTTATTCAGCATGTATTACAGGCCCAAATGTAGAGACACCGGCAGCATTTTTTATAGGTGTGTAAAGATTTTCCAGTTTTGCATCTGCTGCACTTGCCTGGAGTGTGGCTTCCTCTGGAGTGTTCACAGGTACTAATTCATGCACTTCTTTGCCAGTTCCCCCATAAAAAAAAGAGTTGGTATACTCTTCCCTGTGTTTCTTTTGTAAGTCAGAAAAGTTTTTATTTATTTTTTGGTTAAAGTAGTTGTAAACCTCAGACATGAAATATGAACAAAGCATATCTCTCCAAACTATAAAATATGGATCCTGCTCCTAAAAGCATGTTATCCGACACAGTGCTCGTCCTGTATCATTTGGCCCCCTGTAACACCTAAACAAACCTGGCTGATCCTACCAGCTTCTCCCCACCCCTCTTAAACTGACCATGGTGTACCATGGTCAGTTTACGTGCCTCTGTCATCAGCAGCCTGCTATCTTCTCTTCTCTCTGCTCCTGTGTCCTCCTCCCCTCCACAGTTTGATGGGCACAGTGGCAGTGTTTGATGGGCTCAGTGGCAGCATTTAATGGGCACAGTTTGATGGGCACAGTGGCAGTGGTTAATGGGCTCAGTGGCAGCATTTGATGGGCACAGTTTGATGGGCACAGTGTCAGTGTTTGATGGGCACAGTGGTAGCATTTGATGGACACAGTTTGATGGACACAGTGACAGTGTTTGATGGCACAGTGGCAGTGTTTGATTGGCACAGTGGCTGAGTTTGATAGGCACAATGGCTGTGTTTGATGAGCACAGTGAGGCTGCAATTGCAATGTTTTTTTCCAGAATTTTTCATTTTTGCACCCCCCAAAATATTTCAGCACCAGCCACCACTGTGACTGGGAAGAGACCTCCAGCAGATTGACAGCCTCAACTCAGTTCATGTGTGCTGTTTGAAGGGGAGTGTGTCTCTTCCCTCCAATCAACTCTCAGATCTCTTCTCACTGAGCTCTGCAGAATGTAACTTCAGCTCTCAGCACCCTTTTTTCTGAACTCTGGATTTTAAAGAGATGTAGAGATAGAGAAGACTGCAGATAAACAATTACAACTTTTTTAGGAGGATCATCTGAGGCCAGTCACTTCACTGGGAGAGAACACCCAGACATGCAATAGAATATACACTTACTACACTGACTGCAAATTCCCTCAAAATGCTTTGGTCAGAGACAGATGTAAATCCTGCAAATTTTTATGCAGACCAATCCTTATCTCATACATACTATCAATAACTTAAAATGGGAATATGATAACTCTGAATGTTTGGGTATAGTATAGAGCACAGAATTGCAATAATATGTTTTTTTTCTTAAAATTAATAAAACGTTTTAAATTTTTTTTTATTTATGATGTTGTTCAGGTAATAAGTATCCAGTATCACTACCATGTTAGTTCTTTGATATAATTAGGTAGTCCAAATGAGTTATAATAAGACGCAATGAGTTATTCCCCATGTGAATATGTTGATGTATACCCTGTTAACGGTGTAACTTTCTTTTTGAATTCTTGTATAAATCTATAGATGAAATAAAAACACTTTATATACTGTCATTTGATAAACCTACAACTAATGCAGATAGAATATTGACTCTTTGAAGTGAAATAGATCAATTAGAAGGTGTGCATGTGACTATATCTATACAAATCAATAGGCCAGGTATGCTAGTGTCAGGTGTCAGGTGTCAGGGCAGGCGAAAAACGGCCACAAAACAGGAAGCAAGTCAGAACAGCAGGAGAAACAAATAATTAAAAAAAAAGATTTATAGCAGGGCAGACGAAAGATACAGAAAGCAAGGGGATTGTGGGACTTTAAATTAGGTGCATGATAACCTGCACCTCCATCTCTAAATCAGAAAAAATAATGCAATGGCATACAAAAAAGAAGAAATCATAAATGTACATGCACGCATATGAAATCGCATAGTATCCCATGGAAGTAACTAGTATAAAAAGCCAATGCTTACTGGGTAATGGATACAAATGGGTTATAGGATGCAAATAAATCACAGTTGAGGTCAAGATTTGTGTTGGGAACATGATGACATTGATAGGCTTGATGTGTTTTGTGGCCAGTTGAGCACCCCCGTCCTGAACCATACCAGGCCTGAACATGGGGAGGGTGCTATGGGGTCCCCCCAAAGCACCTTGTCCCCATGTTGATGGGGACAAGGACCTCTCCCTGACAACTCTGGGATGTGGTTGTTGGGGTCTGCAGAGGCTGGGGGCTTATCGGAATCTGGAAGTCCCCAGATCCCACCCCCAATGTGAATAAGTATCGGGTACATTGTACCCCTACCCATTCACCAAAAAAAGTGTCAAAATGTAAAAACTACAATAGACAGTTTTTGAAAATTCCTTTACTAAAAAAAATAAAAGTGCCCATCTATCTTCAATCAGCCTGACTGACCAGAAAAATAGGAAAAAAAAACTCTGCCTCCATGGGTGGCCTCCTGGTGACTTGTTTATTTTCCTTTTGTAAGCTCTTACAGAATATAGGCAAGGACGGGACCACCCGCTGACGTGACTGGATAACCCTCCCTTCTGACGTCACATGAGATTGCTTAGTGGCAGTATGAACAGAAATGTTGTATGCACAAAGAAGTAGAGAAACCCAATTCTCTTGAGAACATTTTGAAAAACACTGGTGGTATTGTTCCAAGGTATGGTTGGTCCTTTATGTCAGGCCATTACTTTGAGGATGGTAGACAGAGGATAGACAGACCCCAATTTTCAGAAACCAGCAAAGAGTCCTCCAAATCCTGGAAGTGAACGGCACTCCTCTGTTAGAGACAATGCTGTTGGATAGACCATGAAGACAGACTAGTTCTCTGATAGATTTGGCGACATGTCTGTGGTTAAGGGCGTACCCACCATTGGCAGAAAATTGGTTATGTTGGTCAACCAATTTTCAACTTCCAGAATGGTGGTAAACCTCTCTGAGGGAGGTACGTCCACTATAAAGCCCATGGATAACATTTTTCAAAGATGGTCTGGAACTGGTAGTGGTCTTTAAAATCTTTACTTATGCTGGGCTACCAACATGCCCGTTGAATCAGTTCCTTTGTTTTAGCACTCCAAAATGCCCAACTAGCTGGAGATCATGGAAAAACCTAAGACTTATCTCCTGAGGTACAAAAATCATGTTATATGCCAATGAAGTCCCTGTTGTCTGTTTAGTGTGTAAACTTCAGATTCAGGGCACTAGAGAGAAGCTTGTTCATAGACGTCTTCAGATCAGCTTGTAGTAGCAATACATTTTGAGAGGATAAAATGATACAAACCCGGGGGTCTCCAGAAACATATGTTAAAGTGCATTAGCCTTTCCATTCTTGGACCCCGGAAAGTAGGTTATATGGAAGTTGAATCTAGAAAAAAAACAAGGCACTCCGGGCCTGTCATGTTCTTAAGCGTTGGGCAGTCCTGAGGTATTCCAGGTTCTTGTGGCCTGAAAAATCATAATAGGATAAGCTGCCCCCTCCAACAAATATCTTCACTCTTCCAATGCAGTTTTGATGACCAACAGTTCCCGATCACCCACATGATTATTTTCAGCTTGACTCAGCTTTTGAGGAAAAAACAATGCTTTGGACCCTTGGAATTGAGACAGAACTGCTCCTTTTGTGACCTCTAAAGTGCCAACCTTCAGGTTATAGGACAAGGCAGGATCTGGGTGTTGCAACACTGGAGCAGAAGTAAATAGGGCCTTTAATTTTTCAAATGCCAATTAGACCTCCTGAGACCACTGAATTTAGGTGTATTGACTAGTGATTGGGGCAATATTAGTTGAGTAACCTTTTAAAGTGGATGTAAACCCACTCTCATCCTTTCTAAACCACTGCCATAGTGGTTATCTATAAGGATATGCATGCCTCCTACATGTATCCTTATGTGTCAAATGTCTCCCCTCTGTCTGTTATGAGACCCAAAAAACTGCAGATACTGTGGGTGGGTCTGTTGTCCATAGCTCAGTGGGTGGAGTCATGATGTCAGTAGACTTCCTGCCCACATCTACACTCCTCTTGTCAACATGCATTTTCTCCTGTGTATTTCTTACACTGAACATCTGCTATGATCACTAACATCCAGTCAAAACCCAGAAAAGTCACCACATGCCTTCAGCATGCCCAATCATGCTAAAGGTGTGGAGCAGCCAATCCTTGGAGAGCTGGAGAAAAAAAAGAGGGGGGATCTGAAGTACACAGAATGTCTCTCTTTAACTCGTGCATGAGATATGTAACTTACCTGTCACTCACAGCAATGGGGAAGAACTGACTCCTATTTCTCTGTGTGTCAGTTTTTATCTTACTGAAAAAATATAAGAGCACTGGTCAGAGCTGGATTAACTTTTGTGGCAAAACTGGGCACAGATGACATGAAAACCTATACTGTACAAAGTGCAAGCCTTAATTTAAAAAAACATGGGTTTACATCCAAAGTTGGCAAAGGCCACAAATGCCTTTTATGTCAGTTAGGGCAGGCCAATCAAGAATGGTGGATACCTTTTCTGGATATTATAAGGGTCCAAGAACTCGATGGATGACCCCAGAGAATCACAGGTTGTCAATTGTACTGTTGCCAGATGGATCTGCAGTGATGAAGCACCTCCTGGAGACAGGTTAGACTGGAAGGACAGCTGGGTCAGGTGGCGCACTTAATGTCCAGGTGGGTACGGAAAAGCAGGGCTAAACAAAAGACATAATCAGGAGCAGGAGCCAAGGTCAGTAATGGTAATCAGACAGGAGCATAACAGGAGCATAGGCAGGAACAAGCCACGGTCATGCAC
Source organism: Rana kukunoris (assembly GCA_029574335.1). Classification (NCBI taxonomy): domain Eukaryota; kingdom Metazoa; phylum Chordata; class Amphibia; order Anura; family Ranidae; genus Rana; species Rana kukunoris. The sequence continues at coordinate 238,230,537 of CM056049.1, read as the reverse complement.
ATGGAACAAATAACAGCAAGTCTGTGAAGGCAAACCAGGGTAACAGCTTGTTGCCTAATACAATTGGTTGAGCGTACCCGAACTGTAAAGTTCGGTACGGACTTTGGGTTTTTCCCGAACCCGGACCCGAATAATTGCTGAAAGTTCAGGCTCGGGTTCGGAGTTCGGGAAAAAAATGCGTGGAGGTCCCCCCAAATTCAATAACCAGACCCTTTAGGTCTGGTATGGATATTAAGGGGAACCCTGCCGTCAATTAAAAAAAAAAATGATAGGGGGCGTGTCCTGGCTATGGAGGAGTGAGGACACGTGTGTCTGCCGCTCCGCTCCACCGCTGCACTACCTCTCAGCTACGGGTGAGTGATCCTCACCAAACGCTCCCTACCATGCCCCACAAGAACTGGGCATCCTCACAGCCCCCTCGGGCAGACCGATCAAAGCATGGTCACCTGGATTCCTTCCTCACGGAGCCGAGCAGAAGCGGCCGCAAGGCCTCCAAGATGGCGCCGGCCGGGAAGACGCAGAACGCTGCCCAGGCCCCACACGCTGCCACAACCCGGTCCCAGCTGCAAGCCTGCTCCCCGGTGCCTTCTCCATTGCTGGTGAGTGACCCGACAGCCCCGATCTCCCCGAGCTCGCCCTCCTCCCTGCTGGGCCTCTCGGAGGCACTAGACCCCCTGGAGGACATGGATATCAGGTGCCATATTTGGGCCCTCCCTACTAAGGCCGACCTGGAGCGTTTTGCAGACCGGGTTGAGAAGGCCCTGAAGGAAGACGTCGCACAAATTAAGGCTGACACTGCCCACTTGGGTCATAGGGTTGAGACATTGGAACAAAAGCTGGAGGAGGTGCTCCCAGTCATGTCACAGTTGCGGGAGAGATGCTCAGCTCAAGATCATCAGATTGAGACCCTGTTATGTCATTTAGATGACATGGAGAATCGCAGCCGCAGGGCGAACATTAGGATAAGGGGTCTGCCTGAAGTGACGGGGGCCAGAGACATCGTTCCTACCCTGGAGGATATCTTTAAAAACATTCTGGGCCTGCCCGCCACGGCTGTGGTGGATATTGACCAAGCGCACAAACCCCCGTCCCAGGACGTGAACAACCCGCGTGATGTCATCTGCAAACTCCATTAATATACGCTCAAGGACCGTATCATGCAGAAAATGCGGGGCAAACCCCATTATGATTTTGATGGTGCACACCTGTCCTTCTACCAAGACATTTCTAGGCGCACCCTTATGCAGCGACGGGCGCTGCGACCTCTCCTGGCAGCCATACAAGAAGCAGGCCTGTCCTACCGTTGGGGTTTCCCCTTTTACCTTCAAGTCACCAAAGAGGGCAGGACCGTGACCCTCCGCACCAAAGATGATTTACCGAACTTCCTTTCCTTCCTTGACCTGGACCCGGTGGACTTCCCGGATTGGAGAACTTCCTCGGACCTTCCCGCTCTCACTCTCCCATTCCCCGGGCCTTGGCAGACAGCCAAGCGCAGGAACCGTAGAAGAGACCAGGATCGGCGCCTCTCTGACTCCTCTCGGGGCTCTGTCCCTGCTGGGAACTGATGGTTTCTCTCGTACCTACGCTTGCCTTAATGCCCCCTTTTTACATCTCCGGCCGGAGGTGTCTGACAGCCCCTGATGCCAGCCAATTGACCCTTGCCGGTTTCGGGCCTGACATTACTTGTGCCTTTGAATGACTGCCCTATCAGTGACTGATAGCTCCTCGTCCCTCTCCCCCCGCCAACTCACATCTGATGCGGTGGCGGCGGTGGGCACCCCCCTCTAACTCTTTTTGGATGGACCACGTTCCCCCAGTAGGCCACCCTCTCATTTTGGGTACTGATCCCCATTGGGATCTTGGACTGGGGTCCGGGCCCCCCCTCCGTAGGATTGGGGTCCCGGACACGGTCCATAGTGATCTTCTTAGACTGTTTGGCCTCGGCCATTATGTCATGTCTGTTATGTTTTTTCATTTGTCTGATGCTGGTTATTTTTCTCCCCTGCTCCCCCCTCCTTCTCTTACCCTTTTGTCTTCTTTTCTCTTTTCCTTCTTCTGTTCCTCTCCCTTCCCCCTTCTTCCTAGGTGCGTTTCACGGCTCTGCCTTCCACACCGGGTGCATCACGATGCTAAGCGACTCCATTCTGTCCGGCTCTTCCTATGACCACTCTACAGGTAAGCTCTTATAATGTTAGGGGCCTGTGCTCCCCACACAAACGTAGCAAGCTCTGGTGGGAGTTAAAGAAGCTGAAGACACAGGTGGTCTTCCTTCAGGAGACCCACTTTACGCCACGGTCGTTGCCCAGACTCCCTAAACATCTCTTTAACCAATGGTTCCTCAGCACATCCCCGACCCCTAAATCCAGGGGTACGGCTATTGCTATACACAAGTCATGCCCCTTCCAGCCCATAGACACTCGAATCGACCCCTTGGGTCGCTATGGGTTTCTAAAAGGTTCCCTGTCAGGACATACATACACGCTAGCGACTATTTATGCCCCTAACACGGATCAACTGGGTTTCCTTGACTCTACACTGGAGCGATTGGGTGAATTTAGAGAGGGTTTCCTGATCCTCGGGGGGGATTTTAATATCAGCCCTGACCCCTTGTTAGACACCTCCCACGCTCGGTCCCCTCATTCCTATGCGTTCCTTAAACATTTTCGCAAGCTCCTTCACTCCCTCCTCCTGACTGATAGCTGGAGACTGTTACACCCCGCTGACCGTGACTTCAGCTACTACTCCAAAGTGCATGACGTCTATATTCGCATAGACCATCTATATGTAGATCGTGATATTCTGGAACGTTTGCGGTCTGCCTCTATAGGCTCTATCACCATCTCAGACCATGCACCGGTGTCGGTTGTCTTTGATCTACCCTCCGGTTCACGACAGTCTTGGACGTGGCGGCTAAACGACAACTTGCTGGACGATGTGGGGGTGGTGGGGGAAGTTTCGAACACCTTAGCTCACTATTTTTCAGAGAATTCTACTGGCGACGTGAGCGAGGGTGTGTTGTGGGAGGCCCATAAGGCGGTGGTTAGAGGAACATTGATCTCCCATGGCTCCCGTCTGAAGCGGGAACGTGGGGCATATTTTCAGAGGGTATATGATGCCCTCCAGAAAGCCGAACTCCACCATAAGGCGACGGGGGGTCCGGAGGCGTTGGAAGCCCTGACTGAGCTTCTAGATAGACAGACGCATAACCATTTCCGCTTTATGTCCCATAAGTTCTACGAACATGGGAATAAGTGCAGGCGCATGCTGGCACGAGCGCTACGGGCCCAGACTGCGCAGACGAATGTTTGATAGGTTACACTCCGCTTCTGGGGAACCGACAGTGCTGTCCTCCAAGATTGCTGGCTTTCGGGACTACTATGCCACTTTATATGACTTGACTCCTGGACTCCCTCCCTCGGTGCGAGACGCTAAACGTCAGGCGATTCGTGACTATTTGACCTCGTCGGGCCTCCCCTCGCTTACGGAAGATCAGATCTTGACCTTAGAGCAACCGATCACTCTGACTGAGCTTAGATCGACAATTGAGGCCTTACCCAACGGGAAGAGCCCAGGCCCGGATGGGTTCACTAAGGCCTATTATAAGACTTTCATTTCTCACTTGGAGGCCCCCCTGTTGAGATATTTTAATTCTATAGCGGGGGGGGCGAGGCGATGCCCTCGGAGGCACTACTAGCTCATATTACTGTGATCCCGAAGGAGGGCAAGGACCCCGCTGTCCCACAGAGTTACCGCCCTATTTCCCTCCTTAATTTAGATGTGAAGGTCCTTGCTAAAATCTTGGCTAATAGGCTAAAACACCTGTTGCCTGGGCTTGTGCACCTCGATCAGACGGGCTTTATTCCGGGCAGGGAGGCCAGGGATAATTCCCTGAGAGCTATTCAGCTTATACATTGGGCTCGCTCCTGTTCAGACCCCCGGCCCTACCTCATCCTGTCAACCGATGCCGAAAAGGCGTTTGACCGGGTTGACTGGTCTTATCTACAAGAGGTGCTTGGCCACTTGGGACTTGGTCCTCGTATGTTGGCCTCCATCCTGGCCCTTTACTCTGACCCTTGTGCACAAGTGAGGGTGAACGGCACTCTTTCCCCTCGCTTCCCCATCAGGAACCGCACGAGACAGGGGTGCCCTCTTTCGCCCCTCCTCTTTGTCCTGGTTCTGGAGCCTTTGCTCCGCACTATCAGGGCTAACAGTGACATCAGAGGTCTGCAGGTCGGGAATACGGAACATAAGTTATCGGCATATGCTGATGATGTTCTTTTTCATCTGGCAAATCCCCTGGTCTCGTTGCCGAACCTGTTGAGGGAACTTAACCACTTTGGAACCCTGTCTAATTTTAAAATAAACTATGAGAAGTCTGAAATCCTCCCCATAACCCTGCCCCCGGACCTTGCTGAGAGACTTAGGGACGCCTTCCCCTTTTCATGGGCCAAGACATCCCTGCGCTACCTAGGAGTACAGCTTACAGCTAGACTTGACACCTTGTACACAGCTAATATCCCCCCTCTGCTGACCATGATCAAGGCGGATCTTTTCCAATGGACCCGCACTGCCTTTACCTGGTTTGGCCGGATGAATGTGATAAAAATGAATGTTTTGCCCCGCATCCTTTTTTATTTTCAGATGCTTCCGATCCGTTTACCCGGACCCTTCTTTGACCGCCTTACTAGTATGCTGACTGAGTTTGTCTGGAACGCACGCAAGCCCCGCATAGCCCTTAAAGTGCTGAAACGTTCTAAGACGGAGGGGGGTCTGGGGTTCCCTGACGTTAGGCGATATTATAGGGCAATAGCTCTTCAAAGAATTCTTGACTGGCGTTTCCATTCTCACTCGAAGCTTTGGGTTTCTCTGGAGAAGTGCCTCGCGGGTAGGAACCTCTCGTACGCGCCCTGGTTGCCCCGGGAGCATAGGGGACTTTCTGAGACAACCTCCCCGTTGACGACTCATGTGCTCGCGGTCTGGGACAGGATAAATGCTATGCTTAAATTGTCTCCCCCCATGTCACCGTTGGCCCCTTTGGGTGGCTTTCTCTGGTTCCCTCCCGGAGAGCAAATGGCCTTCTTTGGATCTTGGGTGGATGATGGTAACGCCAGTTGCGGCAAACTTATGAAAGACGGTAAGCTTCTTGACTATGAGGCCCTCCCTGCGGGTCGACAGGGCACACGGATGAATTTCTGGCGCTATAGACAACTACACCATTTCTTCGAAAAGCAAGGCCATAGGATTAGGGACCCCTCCTCTCTTACCCCATTTGAGAGTCTTTTTGCTAATGAAGGCCCTACCCCCCACCTGATATCGGAACTGTACCGCCTGCTGGGTTCCGCTGCCTCTCTGCCCACACCTGCCTACGTAAGGAGATGGGAGAGGGACCTGGATCAGGCCCTTACGGGCGCACAATTGACCCACCTCTACCATCTTACCCATACTTCTTCCATTGATTCTAAGACTCAGGAGACAAATTTTAAACTTCTGTACCGGGTTTCCGGCGGACTTGGCAAGTATTTATCCCACCCAATCTCGGTTGTGCTGGCGGGGTGTGGGCACAGAGGCACGCTCATTCACATATGGTGGGACTGCCCCTTGGTTGAGCCCTTCTGGGCGGATGTTAAGGAGCAGATACTGACGATCACAGGGATTGACATTCCCCTCTCTCCGGTGCACTTTCTCCTCCATGTCCCAACTATTCCTCTGAGTCATTACAAAAAAAGTGTTATACCACATTTACTTAATGCAGCCAAGAAGCTGCTTCTGGTTTATTGGAAGCAATCCCGGGTGCCTAGTCGGGAGGACTGGATACGGGGGTGAGTGCCATCGGAGAGGCTGAGGGTTGGGTGGCGACCTGTCGTGGCCGCAGCGACCAACACAGGGCTATTTGGGCGCCGTGGACGGATTATGTCTCGGACCCTAACTTCGTCCCCTCTAGTCTAGACGTTGCGCTCCTAGAATTGGCAGAGCCCTCCCTTAAGGCTCGCAGGTTGCTGATGGACAAAGAGCTGGCCCCCCCTAGTGGTTAATGGTACGGTGGTCTGTTGGTGCTGATGTTATGGACTGGAGTGCTGCGCCCGGTGTGGAGATGGATAAGTTCTTTACTGACTTCTGAGGTACGTACTGCTCTTTTCTCTTCCCTCTTTTTCTCTTTTCCTCTCTTTCCGTTCCTTTTTCTTCTCTTTCTTGTCCCCCCTTCTCTCCCCTCTTTCTGTATCTCTCATTTCCAGGTTCTTATTTTTTAATTGTTGCCAGTGGGAAGTATATGTTAGCATATGTTGGTTTGCACTATTAGGTTCGCTGGCGCACGAAGGGGTACGGCGGTTAGCTCTATGGCCCCGTCCATGTCCCTTGGCAGACCCCCTGGTCCTGGCCCTCTGGCCCGCATGGGAGCGGTGGGTGGTTAGATGGAGGTCTAGATGCCCCCCCCCCCCCTCCGCCCCGGCTGTAGGTTGCAGGTCTGGGCCTGGGCCATGCTGTTCCTCGCCCCCTCCCCCCTTAGTATCCTAGGTTTGTCCCCCTTCAGTGCCTTGTTCAGTTGATGTTCAATTTCATGCTCTTATAGGTTGCTGCCCACTTGGCTGCCTTGTTGTCCCGGGGGTCGGCGCGGCTGCTGGCGCCCTTTTGGGTGTCGGCCGTCGCGGGGACCCCTGTGTCTTTAATTGCACTCCCTGTTAACGATTCTGTACATATGCACAGTGAGATATATATGATGTATGCTTATGACTGTTGGTGGCCCTGCGAGGCCGACATCTGTCACACGAAACTTTACTGGACATGTCTGTCCTGTGTTTTACATGTTTTCCCCTCTCTCCCCCCCCCCTCTTATTCCCTTTTTTTCTGTTGTTATTCTTTCAATAAAAACTGATTATACAAAAAAATGTGGCGTTCCCCCCAAATATCCATAACCAGACCCTTCAGGTCTGGTGTGGATTTTAAGGGGAACTCCACCGCAAATTTAAAAAAAAATGGCATGGAGTTCCCCCTAAAATCCACACCAGACCCCTTATCCGAGCACGTTGACCTGGCCGGCACCCGGAAAAGAGGGGGGGACAGAGTGTTCCCCCCTCTCCTGAACCACACCAGGCCACATGCCCTCAACATTGGGAGGGTGCTTTGGGGTGCCCCCCAAAGCACCTTGTCCCCATGTTGATGGGGACAAGGGTCTCATCCCCACAACCGTTGCCCGGTGGTTGTGGGGTATGCGGGCATGGGGCTTATCAGAATCTGGAAGACCCCTTAACAACGAGGACCCCCAGATCCTGCCCCCCCCTGTGTGAAATGGTAATACCCCTACCATTTCACAAAGGAAGTGTAAATAGTAGTTTTCAGAAAAAACAACACACACCGTAGAACAAGTTACTTTATTAATTAAACCAAATAAAAATCCAGCGGTGAAAATAGACGATCGATGCTGCTCCCTGCTCCAACGTTGTCTTCTATCCAGCGCTGGGTGATCTCTCCAGCGACGGCCGTTTGGTCCATCGATAAAAACATCTATCCATTCAGAGCACAGCTCAGCGAATGACGCGCCGGAGCTTTGACATTTCATTTATAGGGGAGGCGGGCCAAGCGTCATGTGACCCCGTCCCCCTCTGACGCAAGGGGCATGTCTGGGCTGTCCCAGTGATGTAGCAGAGTGTGCGTCAGAGGGGGACGGGATCACGTGACGCGTGGCCCGCCTCCCCTATAAAAGAAATGTCAAAACTCTGGCGCGTCATTCGCTGAGCTGTGCTCTGAATGGATGGATGTTCTCATCGCTGGACCAACCGGCCGTTGCTGGAGAGATCACCCGGCGCTGGATAGAAGACAACGTTGGAGCAGGGAGCAGCATCGATCGTCTATTTTCACCGCTGGATTTTTATTTGGTTTAATTAATAAAGTAATTTGTTCTACGGTGTGTGTGTTTTTTTTTCTGAAAACTACTATTTACACTTCCTTTCGTGAAATGTAGGGGTACAGTGTACCCCATTACCATTTCACACAGGGGGGGACCAGGATCTGGGGGTACCCTTTTGTTAAAGGGGTCTTCCAGATTCTGATAAGCCCCCTGCCCGCATACCCCCACAACCACCGGGCAAGGGTTGTGGGGATGAGACCCTTGTCCCCATCAACATGGGGACAAGGTGCTTTGGGGGGCACCCCAAAGCACCCTCCCAATGTTGAGGGCATGTGGCCTGGTGCGGTTCAGGAGAGGGGGGCGCACTCTATCCCCCCTCTTTTCTGAGGCCGGCCAGGTCAACGTGCTCGGATAAGGGGTCTGGTGTGGATTTTAGGGGGAACTCCACGCCATTTTTTTTAAATTTGGGGTGGAGTTCCCCTTAAAATTCACACCAGACCTGAAGGGTCTGGTTATGGATATTTGGGGGGAACCCAATTTTTTTTTAAATTGCCAGGGTTCCCCTTAATATCCCCAGACCTAAAGCTGGTTATTGAATTTGGGGGGACCCCAACACATTTTTTTTTTTTTTTACTAAAAGTCTCCTCAATGGGGTTCGGAGTCCGGGTCGTTTTTTTTTTTTTTACCTTGTTTTTTAAAGTTTGGGTTCGGGTCCACCCTAACATCCAGGTGTCTCAACTCTACTGAAGACCAATGCACTGTGTGTGTCTACTCCCTCTAAAGAACAGGCTGCGGCTGGCACCCGGCGCTGTTACGTATGCGTGCCATATGGTCATGTTAGACATTGGCAAATGTACCAGGTCTTTGTACATTCTTCTTCCGACACCCTGACCGAGTTCTCTCACTGCAGGACTGCAGGCAGCAGATCGTCATCATCATCATCAAATCCTTTTTTATTAATCCATATCACAAGCTCACAAACTTTATTAAAGGTTTTTCAAACCTTTAAAATGCAATAATTATTAAGGATTTGGATAGATGAATCCTTCACTTTTTAGTATAACCTGCAGGGGTGTTGAAATTAATCAATTGCATCGTGACTACCCACGCACACTGACTTGCAGTAATCAATTGGTCACCTGGCGCCGCTATATGCACTGGCGCCGAGCAATGGGCGTGCTACGGGCGTGCTACGCCTCTTTTCCCGCCCCGCTACACTGGCTGTGGGCTTCAGCGCGCCTCTTTTCCTTCCCCACCTGCTGATGCAGCTGGCCGCGCCTGCCCCCAGCACACCCAGCCGCCCGTGCCATGTGGAAGCAGCAATTCCTCGGCGGCACACTTCCTCCTCACCTCACCTCACGCTGTGCACGAACAGCTGCGGCTGTGGGAACCCGAGACGACCGAGTTGCAGGACTAGGCAGCAGATGTCATCATCATCATCAGGCTTGGGGGATACACAGAGCAACTGGCACACTGGCAATTTATGGCACAATTGGTGGAACTGAGCAATGGCAATGGCAGCAATTGGTGGCATGGCACACGGCACACTGAGCAATGGCAATGACGGCAATTATGGCAGAGTGGCAATTTATGGCACACTGATGGCAATTTATGTCACACTGATGGCAATTTATGGCACTGACAATTTATGCAATGACAACAATGGTGGCACACTGATGGGCAATAATTTGGGCACACTGGCAGCAATTGGTGGCACACTTGCGGCAATTGATGGCATACTGGCAGCAATTGATGGCATACTGGCACACTGATGCCACACTGGTTTATGTATGTCTTATTGTTTTAGTGATTGATTCACATCACAACTTTATCGATACCTTTTTTTTTGTATGATTTTTGCTTTTGCTCATCACTGCCACACACATGCAGCCATGCATTGCACGTGTGTGGCAGTAATGAGCAAAAGCAAAAATCATACAAAAAAAAAAAAAAGGTATCGATGAAGTTGTGATCTGAATCAATCACTAAAACAATAAGACATACATAAACCATACATTGTTGTTTGGCAGGACTTTATGGGGACAATGTCCGCAGTCTCTGATCCTCTCTAGTATCATGTCCGCAGTCTCTAATCCTCTCTAGTATCATGTCCGCAGTCTCTGATCCTCTCTAGTATCATGTCCGCAGTCTCTGATTCTCTCTTGTATCATGTCCGCAGTCTCTGATCCTCTCTAGTATCATTGTCCGCAGTCTCTGATCCTCTCTAGCATCATGTCCGCAGTCTCTGATCCTCTCTAGCATCATGTCCGCAGTCTCTGATCCTCTCTAGTATCATTGTCCGCAGTCTCTGATCCTCTCTAGCATCATGTCCGCAGTCTCTGATCCTCTCTAGCATCATGTCCGCAGTCTCTGATCCTCTCTAGTATCATTGTCCGCAGTCTCTGATCCTCTCTAGTATCATTGTCCGCAGTCTCTGATCCTCTCTAGTATCATTGTCCGCAGTCTCTGATCCTCTCTAGTATCATTGTCCGCAGTCTCTGATCCTCTCTAGTATCATTGTCCTCTCTAGCAGTCCGCAGTCTGATCCTCTCTAGTATCATTGTCCTCTCTAGCAGTCTCTGATCCTCTCTAGTATCATTGTCCGCAGTCTCTGATCCTCTCTAGTATCATTGTCCGCAGTCTCTGATCCTCTCTAGTATGTCCGCAGTCTCTGATTCTCTAGTCCGCAGTCTCTGATCCTCTCTAGTATCATTTCCGCAGTCCGCCTCTCTAGTCTCTCTCTGTCCTCTCTATATCTTGTCCGCAGTTCTGTCCTCTCTATATCATTGTCCGCAGTCTCTGTCCTCTCTATATCTTGTCCGCAGTTCTGTCCTCTCTATCATTGTCCGCAGTCTCTGTCCTCTCTATCTTTTGTATCCTCTCGTATTTTGGTCTCCGATCCTCTCTAGTATAATTGTCAGTTTGATCCTCTCTAGAGCTCCTCTTTTGTAAGTCCGCATCTCTGTCTCTCTTGCTGTATTTACTTTTGTAGTATGCTACTCCTCTTTATGTCTGCTGTATTTACAGTTTTGCAGAGTTTTTTTTAAGAACAGATGAAAACCGTGCGCAGTAATCTTGATGCATCGTGATGCATCGCGGAATCGAATCGAATCGTGGACTTGATAATCGTAATCGCATCGAATCGTGAGACCGGTGAAGATGCGCAGCCCTACTGTCAACCTTTAGGTTGCAGATCACTTTAAATGGTCATTTATTTCTTGAATTTTAGCCTAGGGCATTCACAGTTGAGTTTACTACCCCTGTCATTTTTTTTTTTCTTTGTGATAAGGAAAACCCAACTGTTGATAGAATGTAAAAAATCTTCAAATTATTTATTTAAAATTGCTTCAGATTTTCCTGCATGCTTTATGTTACTGGATTGCAACATAGTCAGGTACTTACAGATAACCTCATAATATAGTCCCTTGATATTTATATCTGTACAGTATGTAATTATTTGTATCACTTTTATTTAGCTTGAGTGTAAAATATATACTGGTATTATACAATTTCCAGAAAAAAATAAAAAGAAGAGAATATTATTATTAACAACAATATTTGAATCCTCTGTCATAGTTGTACATTATTGTCACATGTGTTCAGGTGCAGCTGATGTTAAAATATTTCATATGACCTTCCCATTTTATAGCATTGTAAAGGTAGTTTGTGCTTCATTGAAGGTGTGAAATGATGAAAGAAGAGGTCTTGCACTTATTCTAGCAATGGCAGAGGATCGGAAGCGAAAATTGCACTTTTCTTTTTTTTTCGCTCTCCAGGTCCATCACATGCAGGGTGGAAAGGATTGTATTTATCACCTGTCAGGGTTTGGCAGAACTGAGTTACGTGGAGCAGGACAGCATAAAATTATCATACACAAGCATGAAATTACAAAATCGTTCGAAACTGAACAACAAAATTATTTCATTTCAGAGAGAGGCTATTCTATTTTTTAGCCTTGACATGTACGCTTCCAAACTTTGAATTGAAATAGAATATGATGTGTATGGAATATAGACAGCGGAAACAGGGGAAGATGTAAACAGTTCATGCAAATGCTGTACAGTAATGCTCCTGCTTGTCCTTAATAATATGACTTCATGTTATGTAGTATGGCAAGTGTTTTTGTAACAAAATGTTGTGCAAACAAATTCACTCAGATTATAAACACATTCAGAAATTTATAAATGTATAAATACATTTTTAAAATACACATATTATATATTTCATGAGATTTCTTCAGTTCCTAGGAAACCTAATATGTTAAAGCCAATCTTTGTTCAATTTTGTTGTCCCTCAATACATAATACCTCTTCCTACCCCTGCTCCTATCATTCAGTAATGTAAAATAAAAAATAAAAATCTAAAGTAAAATTTTAACTTAGATAAGCTCGCCATTGCATGTCCTTCATGGGTGCCTCTTCCAGAAGCTTAAACTGATGATCCAGAATTGCATTTTGTGCCCCCATCTCTGTATCCTTGTTATGATGTCATAACACGGCTGTCCATGTCACGCAGGCTGTAATGTGGGTATCTGGAGGACTATCGCCCTCTGCAGTGAGAGAAGGTTCAGAACTAGGAACTTTTTTCCACAGCTATTAGTTAGGGGGTTGAAGATTTATATTTTGGGTTCAGAACCCCCTACTAGAGAACAGCATTAAGCCAAGTGTTATGAATCATTTAAATAAAAAAAATCAATGGTGGCTCAGACTTGTTTAAGAGAAATCATAAAATCTCAACAAGAATTGACTTTAACCATCTCCTGCCCATCTAACGTGTGTGTGTGTGTGTATATATATATATATATTATATTAGGGTTGTCCCGATGCCACTTTTTTAGGACCGAGTACAAGTACCGATACTTTTTTTCAAGTAGTCGCCGATACCGAATACCGATACTTTTTTTTAAATGTGTCCCCAAATGCAGCCATGTCCCTCACATATGCAGCCATGTCCCTCCAGCCATGTCCCTCTAGCCATGTCCCTCTAGCCATGTCCCTCACATATGCAGCCATGTCCCTTCAGCCATGTCCCTCACATCAGCCATGTCCCTCACATGTCCCTCATGCAGCCATGTCCCTTCATGTCCCTCACATATACAGCCATGTCCCTCACATGTCCCTCCCATGCAGCCATGTCCCTCAGCCATGTCCCTCACATATGCCATGTCCCTCTACATGTCCCTCATACAGCCATGTCCCTTCAGCCATGTCCCTCCCATATGCAGCCATGTCCCTTCAGCCATGTCCCTCTAGCCATGTCCCTCACATATGCAGCCATGTCCCTTCAGCCATGTCCCTCTAGCCATGTCCCTCACATATGCAGCCATGTCCCTTCACCCATGTCCCTCTAGCCATGTCCCTCACATATGCAGCCATGTCCCTTCAGCCATGTCCCTCTAGCCATGTCCCTCACATATGCAGCCATGTCCCTTCAGCCATGTCCCTCTAGCCATGTCCCTCACATATGCAGCCATGTCCCTTCACCCATGTCCCTCTAGCCATGTCCCTCACATATGCAGCCATGTCCCTTCAGCCATGTCCCTCCAGCCATTTCCGCCATACCTTTGCCGCCAAAAGCAGGCACGCTGCCGAATGGAGAAAATCACAGCATTCATTTGAATAGCTGTTTTACCCGCGCGTATAGACACTCCCCCTTGCTCAGGATTGGACAGATCACGATCACCCATCCAATCCCGAGCAAGGGGGAGTGTCTATAGGCAGCGGGAAAACTACAGCTATTCAAATGAAAGCTGTGATGTTCCCGCACGCTGTTTAACCCATGCGGCGGCGCGATGCAGCGGCTTTCGATGCGGCAGCGCGATGCGGCGGCAGCGGCGGGGGGGAAGTATTCTATTTAGGTATCGGGGGTATTTGCAGGGAGTACAAGTACTCCCGCAAATACTCGGTATCTGTCCCGATACCGATACTGGTATTGGTATCGGGACAACCCTAATATATATATATATACATCTCGATTGGGTTCAGGTCCAGTGAGTGTGGAGGCCAGGTCATCTGGCGCAGCACCCCATCACTCTCCTTCTTGGTCAAATAGCCCTTACACAGCCTGGAGGTGTGTTTGGGGTCACTCTCCTGTTGAAAAATAAATGATTGTCCAATTAAATGCAAACCGGATGGAATAGCATGCAGCTGCAAGGTGCTGTGGTAGCAATGCTGGTTCAGTATGCCGTCAATTTTGAATAAATCCCCAACAGTGTCACCAGCAAAGCACCCCCACACCATCACACATCCTCCTCCATGCTTCACGGTGAGAACCAGGCATGTAGAGTCCATCCGTTTACCTTTTCTGCATCGCACAAAGACACATTGGTTGGAACCAAAGATCTCAAGTTTGGACTCATCAGACAAAAGCACAGATTTCCACTGGTCTAATGTCCATTCCTTGTGTTCTTTAGCCCAAACAAGTCTCTTCTGCTTGTTGCCTTTCTTTAGCAGTGGTTTCCTAGCAGATATTCTACCATGAAGGCCTGATTCACACAGTCCCCCCTTAACAGTTGTTCTAGAGATGTGTCTGCTGCAAAAGGTGGCTACTTTGAAGAACCTAGAATATGACATATATTTTCAGTTGTTTCACACTTTTTTGTTATGTATATAATTCCACATGTGTTAATTCATAGTTTTGATGCCTTCAGTGTGACTCTACAATTTTCATAGTCATGAAAATAAAGAAAACTCTTTGAATGAGAAGGTGTGTCCAAACTTTTGGTCTGTACTGTGTATATATATATATATATATATATATATATATATATATATATATTGTACAGGACGCCAGGGTTAGGTCCTGAATGGACGCTACATAGCGCCAATTTTTGGAGTCTGGTCCCTTTGAAACACTGGTTCAGGAGGTCACCCAGAGGGGGTGAGAGATTCCGGAAAGTTAAAAGTCGATCCAGAAAGGACGGGCTAACAGTCCACTCTGTATTTCTTAATGTTATTTCGGGGTCCGGAATTTCGGAGGCTCTAAAGCGACATTCGGGAGGGAAAAGAGCCTCCCCTTCTGACGCCTGGCTTTCAGGCACACAGGGGGTTAACAACTTCCAGGAAGTCAAATAAAAGGAGAGGAAGTGCTGACAGTGGGTGGAGGAGTGTGGAAGTGATGGTGTGTCTGCAGAAGCTGTTCACTGCTGAGAAGGACTGGAATCCCAAACCGTATGTGCCTTTGTTTTGTTTTGTTTGCTGTGCTAATAACAGACTTTTTAATTTATGCTGAAGACAAGCAGGACTTTTGTTTTGGTGAATTTCCTTGTGCTGAAGAAAGCATTGTTTTTGTTTGGTTTGATCGCAAATAAAAAAAAACTTTTTGTTTACTACTACGGTTTAAGCACTTATCTCGCGGAGCTAAAGAACCCCCAAAGTTCACAATATATATTGTAACGTTTGGGGGCCATAGCTCAACAGGGATTCAGTGCTTAAACCGTTGTTTAAAGGAAAAAGGCTTTTATTCACAGAAAACAAAATAAGGCTTTCTCAGCATGCCAAAAAAACTGTAACATAAAAGTCCGCTTGGCTCCAGCGTCAACGAAAAGTCTGCTTATATCCAGCACAAAACAGTGAAAGCAAAATGACATACGGTTTGTTGCAAGATCAATCTTCACCCCCTGCACTTCAAAAGTCCTCACTGTGCAGCTAGCAGACTTCCATCTTCCTCACAGGTGCACTCTCCAAACTCACTCACTATCTCCAGCACCACTTCCTGCTTTAACAGGTGGATCTCTGGGAGAGTTAACACCATGTGTGCTGGCTCCCAAGGTTTAGGAGTGGAGGCTCCGTCCCACCCAAATAACACTTTGGAGCCTCCAAAATTCCAGGCCCCAAACTACTTTATTAAAGATAGAGAAGACTGCAAGCCAGTCCTCTCTGAATTAGCGCCTGCCTGGAACCTTTCACCCACTTTTGGGTGACCCCCTGAACCTTCTCCCTCTATTTAAATGGACCATAGTCCAAATAGTGGTGCCGTATAGCACCCGTCCAGGACCCAACCCCGGCGTCCTGTACATATCCCCCCCCTCTGCCTCAACGCGGAGGTGTTGGAGGCACCAGTAGACACCATGCAATGGACTCGGGAGAGGGCATCGGCATTCTGATGCTGTCTCCCGGGTCTGTGCTCTACCACGAAATTGAACTCCTGGAGAGAAAGGAACCACCTTGTTACCCTGGCATTGGTCTGCTTATTTTGTCTCATCCAGGTAAGAGGAGCGTGGTCTGATACCAAGCGAAACTTCCTGCCCAGGAGGAAATATCGTAGGGAGTCCAAAGCCCACTTGATGGCCAGACACTCCCGCTCCACCACCGCGTAGTTTCTCTCAGCTGCCGTCAGCTTTCTACTAAGAAAAACCACAGGGTGCTCTTCTCCATTGATTTCCTGAGACAGGACCGCTCCCAACCCTTCACTTGAAGCATCTGTCTGCACTACAAAATCTTTTGTAAAATCTGGAGCTACAAGCACCGGATCTTGACACAACGCTGTCTTAAGCTTTTGAAAAGCTGTCTCGGCCTCGGCGTTCCACTTTATCATCACTGACTTTCTGCCTTTGGTCAGGTCGGTCAGCGGTGCAGCAATAGTGGCAAAGTTGGGGACAAACCTCCTATAATAGCCAACTATGCCCAAAAATGCCCTGACCTGCTTCTTGGTTAGGGGACGGGGCCAGTCCTGTATGGCTTCCACCTTACTCATTTGGGGCTTCACCAGTCCTCTACCCACAATATACCCTAGGTATTTTGCTTCCTCCATCCCAATGGCACACTTCTCGGGGTTGATGGTGAACCCTGCTATTCTAAGGGAGTCTACGACTGCCTGAACCCGGGGAAGGTGGGACTCCCAATCAGTGCTGAAGATGACTATGTCATCTAGGTAGACAGAAGCGTACCGTTGGTGTGGACGCAGAGTTTTGTCCATGGCCCTTTGGAACGTGGCAGGGGCTGAGTGTAGACCAAATGGCATCCTCTTATATTGGAAGTGGCCTTCCGGAGTAGAGAAGGCTGTCTTCTCCCTGGCTTCCTTAGTCAGGGGAATCTGCCAGTACCCTTTTGTGAGGTCCAGCGTGGTAATGTACCTGGCAGGACCCAACCTCTCAATTAGCTCATCTACTCGTGGCATTGGATATGCGTCAAACTTGGAGACTTCATTAAGCTTTCTGAAGTCGTTGCAGAAGCGGAGGGTGCCGTTGGGCTTGGGTACCAACACAATTGGGCTTGACCATTCACTCTGCGACTCTTCAATGACTCCAAGCTCGAACATTCTTTTAACCTCTTCCGACACTGACACCCTATGCGCTTCTGGGATACGGTAAGGCTTTAACCTGACTTTTACATTGGCTCGGTCACAATGTCATGCTCGATGACGTTGGTGCGACCGGGCAACTCTGAAAACATGTCTCTATTTCTTTGTAGAAACTCTTTTGTTTGCTGGGTTTGGGGCCTAGTCAGGGTAGCAGCAACCTGCACCAAGTTGATCCCTGCATGGTCCCCTGACTGTACCCTACTACCGCAGACACTTGTTCTCTGTCTCTCCAGGATTTCAACAAATTAATGTGATAGATCTGGTATGGTTTTCTTTTCCCCGGCTTCCTCCTGTACCTTGTAGTCCACCTCACCGACTTTCTCTACTACCTCAAATGGGCCCTGCCACTTGGCCAAGAATTTACTCTCCACCGTGGGTATTAGAACAGCCACCCGGTCTCCTACTTGGAACTGTCTAATTTTAGCCGACCTGTTATACACTCTCCTTTGGGCATCCTGGGCCTTCTGCATGTGCTCCCTCACCAGCGGCATCACCTTAGCCACCCTCTCTCGCATTTGAGAGATATGCTCTACCACCGTTTTGTGTGGTGAGGACTCACTTTCCCACGTTTCTTTTACCAGGTCGAGTAACCCCCGGGGCCTTCGTCCATACACTAACTCAAATGGCGAGAAACCTGTGGATGCTTGTGGGACCTCCCGGATAGCAAACAACAGGGCAGGGAGTAACATATCCCAATCCTTCCCATCTTTCTGGACTACTCTTTTCAACATGGACTTTAGGGTTTTATTAAATCTTTCGACTAGGCCATCGGTCTGCGGGTGGTAGACGGACGTCCGCAACTGTTTAATTTGAAACAATTTGCACAAGTCCGCCATCACCTTTGACATAAAAGGGGTACCCTGGTCTGTCAGGATCTCTTTGGGGAACCCAGTTCGCGAGAACATTTGAAACAATTCCCTGGCAATGGCCTTAGAGGAGGTCTTCCTCAGAGGGACGGCTTCTGGATACCTAGTTGCGTAATCTAGGATGACCAATATGTATTGGTGCCCCCGTGCCGACTTTACCAGGGGTCCCACCAGATCCATAGCAATCCGCTCAAACGGGACTTCGATAATTGGCAAGGGCACCAGAGGGTTTCTATAGTGTGGCACTGGGGCGGTTAACTGGCAAATGGGACAAGACGCACAGTATCTTTTAACCTCGGCCTTCAACCCTGGCCAGTAAAACCGGTCGGTTATCCTGGCCTCTGTTTTCTCTGCCCCCAGGTGTCCTCCCAGTGCATCGTTGTGGGCTAGATCGAGGAGCATCCGCCTATACGGTTGGGGAACCAGCAACTGCTCTATAGTTTCCCCTCGGCTCTCCGCCACTCGATACAGTAAGTCCCCCTTCAACGCAAAGTGAGGGAACCTCTGGTCTGCGTCTGGCATTTGTGGGACCCCATCAATAACAGAAACCTGCTCTCGAGCATTGACCAAGGCAGGGTCCTGTAATTGGGCGGTACCAAATGCACCCCTGGACACATCTAGATCTGGATGTACTGGCCTTGAGGATGTTTCCCCTTCATCCTCCTCAACCAGGGAGAGCTCCACATCATCCTCCCCCAGCATAACTTGTAATGGGAAGACTTCCCCCCCCCTCAGAGATCAACTCGGTTTAAGACCTGGATCAGGGGCATTATCGTTCACATTAGCATTCCCTGCGACTTCATTATCAATGAGAGGTATTTCTATATCAGAGGTGTGCATTTCAGGTCCAGACCCCTCAGACTCTGTACCTTCCAGGCCCAGTGTCCCCAGCTCCCCTGGTAGTCCCATCTGTACCTCATTCCATAGTTCCAGAAATAGTGGACAGTCCCGCCCCACTATGATGTCATGAATTAAACTGTTTACCACCCCGACCTCCTGTGTAACTGAGGCATGGCCATAAGAAACAGTCACCGGGACTAAGGGGTACTCCTTGGTGTCCCCATGGATACACATTACCCGAAGAGTTTTAGTCACTGGTCCAAGCCTCCCAAGTACCCTGGCATGTACTAATGTTACCATGCTACCGGAGTCCAGTAGGGCCCTGGCAGGAAGGTGGTTCACCCACACTTCACACTCAAACCGTCCTGCAGCCAGATCAAGATGAGTGGTACACACACTTTGCACATAGAAGGAGCTTCTCCGACCAGTTCCGCACTCCATAGGCTCCTCCTGCAGTGGGCATTGTGCCCGGGTATGCCCCCAGGACCGACATCGCCAACATTGTATGTCTCCCATCTTTGGTACAGGAACCGACCTCCGTGGTTCTATGGCGGACGGTGTAGACCTGCGGATGCCAACATCTGGCAAGACTTCTCTCCTCAGGTGGTGGCTGGTCTGGGTGTCCTTGGCGTGGGTTCTCGACGCTTGGCAGGCCCAAGCAGGTCCTCCACCACGGTGTACCGTTCAACCAGCTCGACCAGCTGGTCAGCGTTGGTAGGGTTTCCATGGCTTACCCAGCGCTGTAGGTCATCTGGCAGGGACCGTAGGTACCAGTCCATCACCACTCGTTCCACCATTTGTGGACCTGACAATTTTTCCGGCTGCAGCCATTTTTTAACTAACTGGATTAGTTCATGCATCTGGGACCTGGGTGGTTGGTCCGATTTGTACCGCCAGCGATGCACCCTCTGAGCCCGGACAGCTGTGGTCACTCCCAGGCGGGCCAGGATCTCAGCTTTCAGTCGCTCATAGTCACTGATGTGCTCAGATGGGAGATCAAAATAGGCCTTTTGTGGGTCACCGGTGAGGAAAGGGGAGATAATGCCAGCCCATTGGTCATGGGGCCACCCTCTCTCTCTGCGACCCTTTCAAAGGTAGTAAGAAAGGCCTCTACATCATCGCTGGGTGTCAACTTTTGTAAAAAATGGCTGGCTCTCACAGACACTTGGTTACCAGGGGCAACGACCGCTTGCTCTCGTCCCTGCGCTAGCTGCTGTACTGCTTCCTGCAAGGCAGCTATCTGTGCTTGAGAGGACTCCTGCTGAGCTGTAAACTGGGCAACTAACAGTCGTGCGTTTTCTTGCTGCTGAGCCATCGCTTCCTCATGGCGACGGTTTGCCTCTGCCAACGCTTGCTGCTGGGTCACAGTGGCTTGTGCCAGAGCCTTGATGACCTCCTCCATGCTTTTGCTTGGTGCTTGCAATGATTGGGCTGACTTCACCCAAGACATGCCATAAGCACACTGTCCCTTTAAATGTCAGTTTTTAGGTTTAAACGGTTTTGCGCCTGCAAATGCACTGTGCCCGCATTCTCCACCAATTGTAACGTTTGGGGGCCATAGCTCAACAGGGATTCAGTGCTTAAACCGTTGTTTAAAGGAAAAAGGCTTTTATTCACAGAAAACAAAATAAGGCTTTCTCAGCATGCCAAAAAAACTGTAACATAAAAGTCCGCTTGGCTCCAGCGTCAACGAAAAGTCTGCTTATATCCAGCACAAAACAGTGAAAGCAAAATGACATACGGTTTGTTGCAAGATCAATCTTCACCCCCTGCACTTCAAAAGTCCTCACTGTGCAGCTAGCAGACTTCCATCTTCCTCACAGGTGCACTCTCCAAACTCACTCACTATCTCCAGCACCACTTCCTGCTTTAACAGGTGGATCTCTGGGAGAGTTAACACCATGTGTGCTGGCTCCCAAGGTTTAGGAGTGGAGGCTCCGTCCCACCCAAATAACACTTTGGAGCCTCCAAAATTCCAGGCCCCAAACTACTTTATTAAAGATAGAGAAGACTGCAAGCCAGTCCTCTCTGAATTAGCGCCTGCCTGGAACCTTTCACCCCACTTTTGGGTGACCCCCTGAACCTTCTCCCTCTATTTAAATGGACCATAGTCCAAATAGTGGTGCCGTATAGCACCCGTCCAGGACCCAACCCCGGCGTCCTGTACAATATATATATATATATATATATATATATATATATATATATATATATATATATATATATATAATATATATATATATATTTATTAAGACACAAATTGTCCAAACCTGCCTAGATTTATGTGAGTTTTATGAGTAATTTCCCCCTAAATCTAATAACTGGTTGTGGCACCCTTAGTGGCAACAGCTGCAATAAACCATTTGCAATAACTGCCTTAAGTCTTTCACATTGCTGTGGAGCAATTTTGGGCCATTCTTTTATGCAGACTTGTTTTAATTCAGCCACATTGGAGTGTTTTCCAGCATGAACAGCCTGTGTAAGGTCATGATCCAGCATCTCAATTAGATTTAAGTCCGGGCTTTGACTAGGCCACTCCAAAACATACATTTTGCTTTGTTTGAAAATTTGGAGGTGAACTTGCTGTTGGGTTTTGGATCATTGTCCTGCTGCATAACCCAAGTGCACTTGAGCTGGAGGTCATGAACTGATGGCCGGACATTATCCTTTAGGATTTTTTTGTAGAGCTTTAGGATTTTCCGATGGACCGTTTCAGCAGACATCTCCGCTCGTGTGTATGGGCTAGCGGACAGATTTCTCCACCCGACAGATTTCAAAGCATGCTTTGAAATCTATCCGGTGGGAATCTGTCCGCCCGACATGTCTGCTGGTTAGTACACTTACCAGCAGACATGTCGTCCCCCACCGCCGCCGAATGGATTTGGCGCATGCGCGGAAGTGTTTAACTTCCTGGTGCGGTGACGTGGCGGTGACGTGGCGGCGTCAACGTCACCGCCGCGTCACCGCCACGTCACCGCGCCGTCCGGCGGCGGGGAATTTGATCCGATGGTGTGTACACGCCATCGGATCAAACTCCCGATCGGACATATCCGATGGAAATGGTCCGCGGACCGTTTTCATCGGATATGTCCGATCGTGTGTACGAGGCCTAAGACCTTTTTTGAAAGACTTTTTACTGATAGAAGGCTGCCTTCCAGTTCTGGAACACAAATCACTTTCTTTACTAGGATACTCTGCTTGCCTTGGGGTGTAATGCAGTTCAGGAAGCCCTGGCCTTTACCCTCTGAGGTAAAGGTTTTCCTGTTCGCTTGGAAAACTTTGTCTTTTGCACTGTTATCGATGTTTGATAAGAAGGTCTCATCTCTAGTCATGTGGCTTGTTGCTCTTGAGTCTATACACCAGCTGCATGTCTTTCTACTCTGTGTCACTTTAAAGGTGCCAATTGATGCTGTGTCTGCAGTTTCCTTTGTGGCTGCTGTGACTTTTTCTTTTGTGGATAGCTCTAGCTTTCGCTGCTCAGCTTTCCAAATAAAATAGTCCTTTTTTAAGTGAATGGTACTTTTGCAGTGAAAACTGGCTCTGTTTTCTTTGTTGTGCTCTGTGCTTTTGTACATCTTAAGATCTTTGTCATAATGGTACAGATTTTATTGCCTTTTGTCAAATTCATCAATTAATTTGTCCAGACATAATTAAGTGTTAGTTACTAGGGATGAGCTTTATGTTCGAGTTGAACATGAGTTTGAGTTTGAGTTTGCCGAACAGCAAACAATTTGGAGTGTTCGCGGCAAATTCGAAAAGCTGCGGAACACCCTTTAAAAGTCTATGGGAGAAATCAAAAGTGCTAATTTTAAAGGTTAATATGCAAGTTATTGTCATAAAAAGTGTCTGGGCACTTGAGTCCTGCCCCAGGGGACATGTATCAATGCATTTTTTTTTAAAACGTCGGTTTTTCAGGAGCAGTGATTTTAATAATGAAACAATAAAAGTGTCAGGACCTGGGCTTGAACCTGGGACCTTGTCTGTGTCTGCCAATGTCTCTTCCCACTGAGCTATCTGGGATACTGGACAGCTCCCTGTCTGATCTGCTTTAAAAACCTATCTGATCCATTGGACTACTTTGCTTGGTGTCTTGATTGCCTTGAACCTTGAACCCCTTGCTCCTCCCATGAACTTCCTATATAAGCCTTATCTCAGCACTTCCTCTTTGCCAGGTTATTGTGCCTTCCCTGCCAGTGCCTCACTGCTGTTGTTCCTGCTTCCAATTGTACCTGCAACCACCTGTGTTTGACCCTCGGCCTGTTTCTGGACTACTCAACTGCCTGATCCCAATCTGCAACCACCCGTGTTTGACCCTCGTCCTGTTCTTTGACTACTCTTCTGCCTGATCCCAACCTGCAGCCACTCGTGATTGATCCCTTGGCTTGTTTACTGACTACGCTGCTGTATCATCCTTGTCTGCTCATCCGCTACTTTACCCCGGCTTGCTCACACCCTGTTGGGGCAAACTTGAGGACCACGACCTGGTACTACTTTGTTAAATCCATCTCCACCATCAGGAGCTCTGGGGAAAACCAGCTATTACTTAGACTCCACACCTCAGGGGAGCCTGTATTATCTGCCAGAAGTGACTGCCTGTATACCTGTCCTGCCACTGCTATAGCTATTGGCCTCTGAGCCTGACGCCTGATTGTGACAGAATAACCTGGCCTAAAACATCGAGGCCGCTATAGCAAAACTGTGGCTCCTCTCAGACAGCAAATTTTTGAGCTGCAGCAAGAAGTTATGTTACTGAAAGGTACAGTATGCCCAACCCTGGAACCAGCATGTCCTGAGCCATTTGTGGTGATGCCAAAGAGGTTTGATGGTAGCCGTGCATCATTCTTGTGCTTCAAGATGAATTGCGCGCTGTTGTTTGCTCTTAAGCCTAGGACCTATGCAACTGATTATATAAAGGTTTGCGCTACTATCAACCTGCTCACTGGACCAATCAAAACATGGGCTCATCAGGTATTACACAAAAGGAGTCCAGTCTTGGACAGCTGGGAAGCATTTAAGGGACCCCCCACCGTATGGTGAGCTGCGGGTCTACAGCAGTCGGTAAGCGTAGCAATTCCAACTTTACCTTACGCCTACTATACAGGAATGTGGAGTTTTACAGGAATGTGGAGTTTTACAGGAATGTGGAGTTTTAGAAGAATTGTATGACACTGACCAGTACTAAGAGTCCCATTCTGGTTCCAATTGGAACAGGTTACATACAATCCCTAGATGCTGGAAAGTTATCTAACAGAGGACATTATCATTTGTATATATCCATTATTGTATTTGGACTGCTTAGAAAATTGTTTATGGTTATTCACAATTTAATACCGGAGTAGTTTATTTCACTATTAGGATTGCACACTGTTTGTAATATTGGCAGCATTGTTATTTTGACACATATCACTAATTGTGAATAGTTTTCTCCGGTGGGGACTGACACTCTCACATAACCGGATTTTTATACCTTATTTGGAGTTATCACTTATTTTTGTTGGGCATTCCTATTGTGGGACACCTCGGTTTAATTGGCGCTACACTTTTTTTCACATATCCACTTACAATATTTTCCATTGTTGTGTTGGCTGCCTTCACCCCCCCTTTTATTAGTTTTCACGTATTTTACATAATACTATTGTATGTCACATATTTTTATATATTTTTTTCACTTTGGATTAGCGCAATATATTTTCATTTAGCATTTATGTTAGCCCTGGACTCTCACTGTACAGTTGCCAAGAAAACCAGGGTTCCCAAGTCTGCTCCTAGCTCATGTAGTTTACAGGGACCCAGGGACAGGAATACCCTGTACAGATACGACTCCGAGCCATCCCAGTATGTGCCAAGCTGTGAAGCCCTAACACCACAAAGCCTTGATGTTCTTTTAGATATACACACACCTATCCGGTAAGATGTCAAACCAATGGAGATCGGGGTCATCCAGACCAAGCTGTCTAAAGGTGAAAGAGAGCGGAGGAGAGGCTATGGCCTTTGTTTCTAGTGTGGAGAAAGAGGGCACCTTATCTCCCTCTGCCCAACTCGCCCACCTCGGCCAAAGGTTCTTCAAGTGTGTACTATTGGGACTCATCCTGCTATCCCAGCTGTTCGGCCTGTGAACTGCCAAGGTTGCTGTAAGGCCTGTCTATGTTCAATGACACAAGTGGGTTCCCAGACTACGGTGGCCAACGATACCAGTGCCCCTATTGAACCCGCAACCAATACCCCTGTGAAACCCCTACCATCTGGCCTAGAGGCAACTATGCATCTTCCTGACAACAGATCAGTTCCCGTAATCATCCCACACTCCACAGTAGTAAATGCAGTAACATCACCCTGTCCTGCCAAAGAACCACCTCCTGCTCCAGAAACACCTTTGCTACATCCTAAGAAAAAACCTGTTCCTGATACCGTCACCACTTCCGTAAAGTCTGGCTCCATCACTAATTCCTGTCCTGCCAAAGAAGTTCTACCACCTGACTGTATGTATGCCTTGAATGGCACCCTTATCCTTAAGCAGGAGCTGGAGATGTTTGAAAAAGCCTTGCAAGCGAGGATAATCTCCCCGGCAGGAACTTTTGAACCAATAATAAGGTTCACTCTCCTAGTTTAGCAAGAGTATTCCACCAGAGGTTTCCTCACAAGCAAATACCTAGGACGTCTGAAGGATGTCCTGAGAGGAGGGGAGTACTGTCAGGACCTGGGCTTGAACCTGGGACCTCATCTGTGTCTGGCATTATCTCCTCCCACTGAGCTATCTGGGATGCTGGACAGTGCCCTGTCTGATCTGCTGGATAAACCTATGTGATTAATTAGACTACTCTACTTGGTGTCTTGGTTGCCTTGAACCTTGAACCCCTTGCTCCTCCATCAAACTTCCTATATAAGATTATCTCAGCACTCTTTGCCAGGTTATTGTGCCTTTCCTGCCAGTGCTTTGCTGTTGTCGTTCCTGCTTCCATTTGTACCTGCAACCACCCGTGTTTGACCCTCGGCCTGTTCCTGGACGACTCAACTGCCTGATCCCAATCTGCAACCACCCGTGTTTGACACTTGGCCTGTTTTTTGACTACTCTTCTGCCTGATCCCAACCTACAGCCACTCGTGATTGATCCCTTGGCTTGTTTACTGACCACGCTGCTGTTTCATCCTTGTCTGCTCATCCGCTACTTTACCCTGGCTTGCTCACACCCTGGTGGGGCAAACTTGAGGACCTGGTACTAGCTTGCAGCTAAATCAATCTCCACCATCAGGAGCTCTGGGGAAAACCAGCTAGTACTTAGACTCTGCACCTCAGGGGAGCCTGTATTATCTGTCTGAATTGACTCCCTGTATACCTGTTCTGCCACTGCTATAGCTATTGGCCTCTGAGCCTGACGCCTGATCGTGACAAAAAGGAAAATATTCCTTTAAGTTTCATTCCCCTTTGTTAACCGCTTGCAGACCACCACATGTACATTTACGTCGGCAGAATGGCCGTACAGGCACATTGGCTTCCCTGTATGTCCCTGCCTTGACGCGGGTCGGGGGTCCGATCCCCCCCGCGTCACTTCCTCCTCCTGTGTAAACACAGGAAGGAGGAAGTGATGTGATCTCTCCCTCGGCTGTATTTTCAACCACCGCTGAGGAGAGATCACATCTCACAGTAAGTGTACACAACACTACACTGACACCAGGACATGTAGGCACATTTAACCCCTTGCGATCACCCCCCCACCCCTTCCCCCCTGTCACAGTGTCACTGAATGCAGTGATTATATGTATGATCACTGCAGTTAGTGTCAGTGTGACAGGCAGTCAGTGTTAGGTTCAGGGTAGCCCCTGTACCCCCCCTAATAAAGTTTTAACCCCTTGATCACAGCCCTAGTTAACCCTTTCACTCCCTATTGCCAGCGTCACTAAGCGATCATTTTTCTGATCGCTGTATTAGTGTCGCTGTTCCTGCTAGGTAGCTAATTTTTTTTTTTTTTATTGCGATTTTTTTTTTTTTACTAAAGACATGTGGCTAAATACATTTTGGCCTAAATGTTTGACTAAAATTTAGTTTATTTGATTTTTCTCATAACAAAAAGTACAAAATATTGATTTTTTTTCAAAAATTACGCTCTTTTTTGTATATAGCGCAAAAAATAAAAAACACAGAGGCGATCAAATACCACCAAAAGAAAGCTCTATTTGTGGGAAGAAAAGGACGCAAATTTTGTTTGGAAGCCACGTCGCACGACCGCGCAATTGTCAGTTAAAGCGAGGCAGTGCCGAATCGCAAAAAGGGGCCTGGTCATTTACCTGCATTTTGGTCCGGGTCTTAAGTGGTTAAAGGGGTTTCCAGATTCCGATAAGACCCCAGCCTGCAGACCCTTATTACCACCGGGCAAGGGTTGCGGGGATGAGGCCCGTGTCCTCATCAACAAGTGGACATCCTTCCCATGTTGAGGCCATGTTGAGGACATCCTTCCCATGTTGAGGGCATGTGGCCTGGTATGGTTCAGGAGGGGGGCACTCTCTCATCCCCCTCTTTTCCTGTGGCCTGCCAGGTTGCATGCTTGGATAAGGGTCTGATATGGATTTGGAACCCCACGTCATTTTTTTTTTAATTTGGTGTGGGGTTCCCCTTAATATCCATACCAGACCTGAAGGGCCTGATATGGAATTTGGGGGGGACCCCATGCATTTTTATTTTTGGTTCGGGGTTCCCTTTAATATCCATACCAGACCCAAAGGACCTGGTAATGGAATAAGGGGGAACCCATGCTGTTTTTTTTAGTGACTTTTATCTGTATTGCTGGGACCCGACAATTTATTATAGCCACGAGTAGTTTTAAAATACTTTTTTTCCTTTAAAAATGTAATTTTGTGCAGGGACTTTTCTAAGCACGGAAAACATGCACTACTTTACAGGAATACTATAGACAGCCCCCCCCCCCCCCCCCCGGTACGAAATTTAAAGGAATATTTCACTTTTATTGTTTCACTTTAAGCATTATTAAAACCACTGCTCGCAAAAAAACTGCAGTTTTTAAAACTTTTTTTGCATTGATACATGTCCCCTGGGCAGGACCCAGGTCCCCAAACTCTTTTTATGACAATAACTTGCATATTAACCTTTAAAATTAGCACTTTTGATTTTTCATGTTCGTGTCCCATAGACTTTAACGCGTGTTCAAACATTTTTGTTTGCCTGTTCGCATGTTCTGCTGCGAACCGAACTGGGCGGTGTTCGGCACATCCCTATTAGTTACTGCAGCATATGTCTCTGGAAGGCTGCAGAGGAGCAGGGCAACAGTGTGGACATCTTTGATGCCCTATCCTATGGCGCGTAACTGATGTCTAGCATAGAATTCACCTGGTCACACATTTTCTGGCCTTCTTCTAGTCTCATCTTATAAAGCTTTCTTAGTAAAAATAGATTGCTGTTTATACTTGAACGCTTATGCAGTTTTTGTAATGAAGCCCACATATCTTTTTTGGCTGTTTTCTCTGTTCTTAAACTGTTATTATGTGGATAAGCTGGTCATCTTCCACTAGTAAGCTTACAATCACTTTCCCTTTCTATTCAAGTCCTCTGTCTCTCCATCTGTGGGTCTGTCTGTATTCAACACTTGCCACATCCATGCTAAAAAACATTTCTAGTTTTAACTTCCACAGCTGGTAATTGGCATTTTTCAGCTTTTCAATTGTAAACTTCACACCTGAAACCCTTGCCATCTTTTAGCTGCTTGCATACAGTACTCACAGACTTGCATAATTATTTTTCCAGTGCCTAGGTACTTTTGGGTTTGCTGGCTGTGCCTGGGTCCATAACCTATTGGCAGGTTATTGAATCATGCACTGGAAGCTTGTTGTATGTAGAGTATACCTTTACTTTCATGGAGGATATCAAAGCACGTCTTTATCATGGAACATGAGACAGGGGGATACAACTGCACACACTTAAAGTGATTGTAAAGCTTCTTTTTTTATTACAAACATGGTATACAGTACTTACCTGCTCTGTGCAATGATTTTACAAATACAGTCCAGATCCTTCTCTTCTCTATAATCAAGCTTCTGCTGCTCCTGGCTTCACCCTAACGTTGAGCTGCTTGCTTTGGGGGTACATGTGCATGCTTACTCCCAAACCCCACTCTGTGTGCTCATACGACAGAAGGAGTTGTGTTTTATCATACTGCAGTAAGGTAAAAAACCTTCTGACTTTACAATCATTTTAACACTAAGCAACACAAGACTTTTAATAAATTATTCTACTTGTGTCCATTGCTGGCATTCAGTAAACTTGTTTAGATTTCTTTTATCACATGAGGCACTTAAATATAGATTTTTACTGTGAAAACAGTAACTTTAGCAATCAAAATATGTATACATAAAAACAAATATTTTCCTCCAGAATTTCCTCCTAGTGATCAATATTACTGAAGCAACACAATAATACCAACACTATTACGGTGTTTATAACTATTTACATTGCTTTACTTGGTATTGACAGTAGTATATTCATACTAGAGTTAAGCTCACAGAAAAGAGGGCACAACTATTAAGGTTACTGCAGGGCAATGACATTATAAGGAGAAAAAGGTGGAAATTATTATTTTGTGAATGTTGTTATGATTTATTTTTATTTAAAGTTTACTTGTGCAGGCATATTATTGTGTGTTAAATGAACCTCTTGGTATAAAAACAAATCAAGGATCAGGTTTCTCTTGAACCAAAAGGGATTTGAGTAGAATACCTCACTGTGGCACAGAGATACTGAGGTTGACTTACTGTACTAATGAAGATGAGAATCTTGATATGATAAATTGTGTGATTATTCACTTCAGCTAGCCAGTCATGTAAAAAGAATGTTTATGATGAACTCTTTTATCTGAACATCGCATTTTTAAAGATAACAGAAATTTACTTTTTACTGATTGACTAATGAATTGTGTGTCAAGTTACATATACTTTAGTAAATCAGCTCAATAGATCTATTTTAACTTGAAAATTCATTTTAATTTGATTCATTGACATCAGTATCTCTCTACCTAGCAAAAAAAGTGAACCTGAGACTTGATGAGCAGACATGACCCCAGTCATGTTGGTGCCCTAGCTGACTGAGGCAAATTATTTCAGTTATTTTAAATGTGTTAAATACATGTTAGATTGAACTAATTAGGGAACATCTCTTACACCTGACATAGTTATAACCTGCACTACATTTACCAAAGGCAATTGTTAAATATTCAAACATAACCTTAAAGTAGAACTTTAGGAAAAAAATGTTTTTCACCTTCTGTGTCCCATTGTGGCGATTTCCCTTCACTTCCTGCCCAAATGGGAAGTGAGAGGAAATCCCTGCAAATGAAGGTCATTTCCTGGGGACCCCCAGGTAACCAGAACTAGTCCCCCATTGGCAGATTTCCACACTAATACTTTTCTGGGGACAACCAAAAATTTGGAATTTCTTTTACTTTCACTTTCTATGATGAAGGTCAAATTGAGAGGGTGAATTTCCCTAATGGGGTGCAGACAGAAATATATACTGACAGGTGTTCTAATCCCTCTGTGCTCTATCTATGAAAATACAAGTGTTGCCTTTGGTTATACTTTAACATTATATGCTCAGAGTTTTTAAACTGATACATATTTTTTAATTTCCAATGATTTTGATTGCTACGAATTTGGCAATAGAACAAAGACATTTTATCAAAAAAGCACATACACTTCCATGGAAATCACATGAATAACAAAGTTCTACATGTTGAGGGAAATTCAATAAAGCTGCTGCATCACTTTTCTGGATTTTTTTTCTTTTGTTAATGTATTGCACCAAATTCATTAATCATTTGCAGCACTTTTGGTTCTGACAGTGATGCATCAAATTCAGATAGTTCTAAAGTGAGACACTTTTACATTGTGTTGCATTGAATAAGCCGCATGAGTCAAACTCAAGTACAAGTTCTAGATAGGTGTAGAAATTTGGTCACCTTGTTCATTAGGAATGAACCAAACACCCATCCGTTCGCTTCGCACAAGAACCTTCGAACGGACCGATCGTCTGCGCAAACTTTAGAACCCCATTGAAGTCTTTGGGACTCGAACGTTCAAAATCAAAAGTGCTAATTTTAAAGGCAAATACGCAAGTTATTGTCGTAAAATGGGTTTGAGGACCCGGGTCTTGCCCCAGGGAACATGTATCAATGGAAAAAAAAGTTTTAAAAACTAAAGTTTTTTTTTCAGGAGCAGTGATTTTAATGATGCATAAAAAGGTTGTAAAGACAAAAATATTTTCCTCTTAAACTAAAGTCTGAGGCCACGTACACACGACCAAATAAATCTGCTCAAATCGGTCGGACAGACCGATTTGATCAGATTTGTCTGCTGGCTGTTTTGGTTTGATCGCTGTACACACGATCAAACCAAAATTCCCGCCGGCAGACAGCGCGGTGACGTGGCGGTGACGTTGACGCCGCCACGTCACCGCACCAGGAAGTAAAACACTTCCGCGCATGCGTCGAATCCATTCGACGCATGTGCGGGCAGATATGTCTGCTGGTTAGCGTACTAACCAGCAGACATATCGGTCCGACGGGTTTCCAGCAGACAGATTTTAAAGCAGGCTTTAAAATCTGTCTGCTGGAAAAATCCGTTTGCTCGCCCGTACACACGATCAAATCTGTCTGCTAAGATGGTCTGTCAGACCGTTTCCAGCAGATAGATTTGATCGTGTGTACGCGACCTGACAGTAGCTGATAAAGTAAAAAGTAATGTTTTGCATTATAACTAGTTTGATACCTGTTAAAATAGAGCTGTTTTATTCACCTCCAGCACTCCTGAATCGTTATTCTCACTGGCTTCCTGGTTTGCAGTGCGCATTCATTCTTGCTACATCACGGCCTATTGGGAACTACAGTTCCCATTAGGCTTAGCCTCCATGCCTGTGAGGGATAAGAGAGCATCTTCACGCAGAGCTGTAGTCATAGGGAGGGGGTGAGCACATTCTGCTTTCCACCATGCAAAACGGCTCAGATGCTGGTGGAAAGCAAGAAGAGGAGAGACAGGAAATGGCATTTTCAAACCTGGATTACTGTATTTTGGAGGTCAAAAGGAAAAACGAGGTAAGTGATATTTAAATGCTCTTGCTTACAGCAATCAATTGATCTAATGAAAAAACAAACCTTTAGTGTTCCTTTAAAGTGAAAAGTTTAAATATAGTACCTGATGGGTGTTTATAGTATGCCTGTGAAGTGGCACATGTTTAGAACTGTCCCTGCACAAAATGACATTACTATAGGAAAAAAGTCATTTAAAACTGCTTGCGGCTTTAATGTAATGTCTGGTCCCTGCAATATGGATAAAAATCATTGAGAAAAATTGCATGGGTCCCCCCCCTCCCCCAAGGTCATTACCAGCCCCTTTGACCCTATATACTTTGAACAGCAGTATACAGGTGGTGCAAACAAGACAGGGACTATAGGTTTGTTGTTAAGTAGAATCTGTTTGTAATTTTGAACTGGTACTTTTTTAAAGTGTAGCTTCAGCCAAAAAATCTATGTTTAAGCTTTTTGAAAAACATAGAGAATGGTTATCACCCCTGTAACATTTGTTTTGCTGTCTGTGCACATCTGTTCAGAAGATTGCACCTCAATTTCTGTCCCAATTACAAATGTTTTTTGGAAAATTTGGGTTTTTTAGTGAAACAAGAATTGGTGATAAACTATCAGTGACAGGAGACACCTCTTACAGAAGAGAATTTCCCTTCCTAGGGGTATATTTCCTCTCAATTCCTGTTGTGTCCTTCCGTTTGCAAGTAGGAGTCATTTGTAAGTTGGATGTTTGAAAGTAGGGGCCTGCCGTATATACTCTGCAGAAATGTGGGCCCTAGGTGTTGGTGTTGCCACAACACTGTAAGCCCTCACAGTTGGTCTTGGTGGGCGCTGGAACGCCCTACTGTGAACCATTATATCAAGAATTGTAATTACATGCCATTGTTGAACAGTGGTAGAAAAATTGGGCATTTGGTGCTGGCACTGGTGCCACAACACTGTAAGCCCTCACAGTTACTCTTAACTCCTCACAGTTACTCTTGGTGGGTGCAGGAATGGGCCCTGCTGTTAAATATTAGATCAAGAATTGTAATTACATGCTCCTGTTGAACAGGGGCAAAAAAATTAGGCCTGTGTTGTCGTGGTGCTGGTGCCACAACACTGTAAGCCCTCACAATTACTCTTGGTGGGTGCAGGAATGGGCCCTGCTGTGAAATATTAGATCAATAATTGTAATTACATGCCCCTGTTGAACAGGGGCAGAAAAATTGGGCATTAGGCACTGGTTCCACAATACAGCAACTCCGCACAAATACTCTAGTTGGAGCATACTAATGAGCCCTGCTGCAAAGTATTGCATCAAAAATTGTAATTACACGCCCCTGTTAAACAGAGGCAGAAAAATTGGGTCTTAGGCACTGGTGTTGGTGCCACAACACTGCAACCCCTCACAGATACTCTAGTTGGAGCAAATACTCTGTGGTATTAATATGAGAACACCAGCAAATGTATTCACGTAGCTTTAGATGCACACTGTGCAGAGGACAGAGTTTTTTGCGCGCTGTGATTGGCCAAAGCATGTGGGTCATAGTGCATGCTTGGCAAATCATCAGCCAGCAATGCACTGCGATGCCGCAGTGAATTATGGGCCGTGACACACCACTCAATATTGGCGCGAATGGCCCTCAACGTTCGTAATTTGACGAAGGCAAAAAACCCCAACAGAGCGATGATCCAATTTGCTGCTGGAGGGGAAAAAAATCCTTCCTGATCCCCCGAGAGGCAATCGGATTTACCCCGGATCAACTTTACCTACAAAACTTAGTACTCCGTTATATTATGTGCATTTAGGAAAGAATCCAGGCCTCTCTTAAAGCAATCTACTGAGCTGGCCAGAACCACCTCCGGAGGGAGTCTGTTCCACATTTTCACAGCTCTTACTGTGAAGAAACCTTTCCGTATTTGGAGGTGAAATCTCTTTTCCTCCAGATGTAAAGAGTGCCCCCTTGTCCTCAGTGTTGACCTTAAAGTGAATAACTCAACACCAAGTTCACTATATGGACCTCTTATATATATGTACATGTTGATCATATCCCCCCTTATTCTCCTCTTCCCAAGAGTGAATAAATTCAGTTCCTCTAATCTTTCCTCATAGCTGAGCTCCTCCATGCCTCTTATCAGTTTAGTTGCCCTTCTCTGCACTTTCTCCAGTTCTCCAATATCCTTTTTGAGAACTGGTGCCCAAAACTGGCCTGCATATTCCAAATGAGGTCTTACTAATGATTTGTACAGGGGCAAAATGATATCTCTATCTCTGGAGTCCAAATTTTAGAAGTGACATAATAAAGTTTACTTGATCCAAAGGGAGCCCTGAATCACGTGTCATATAGACTAGTACTGCCTCAAAACCTAGTTGGTGAGGGATAATGGTATATAGTGACGTGACATCTATAGTAGCCATCCACATACCACTCCTAGGGGAGACACCAGACAAAAGATTTATAATGTGTCTAGAGTCCTTAACATAAGATGGGATCTTCTTAACCAATGGTTGAAGGAAATGTCTTGGATTCATCATCTTAAATGTTATATGCCATATGGGTTAAATATTGATACCGATGTAAATGCCTTCATTAACAATGCTTAACTGTATATACCCTGTGCTAGTTTTATATGTGTGTAAAAGCTTCAGTTTGGTACACCAGGATGGAAGTATATCTTTATGTATATTCATTATATTTATTTTTAGTAATATTTTTTATTTTTCTAATATTGTGTATGTGCGTTGTGTAACACAAATCTATACATAATATTGCCTTGTTTGGCTATCTCACTTAGGGCCCTTCCGGTCCCCATATAGTCACTTTTTGACAGCTGGGTATTGGTTTGATATTCAGCACCCATGTAGATGATTTTTTAGCCAATGAAGTGTTTTATCCATTTTTCATATTTCTTATTTTTTTTAATTTTGTTTCACTATTGGTCTTTCATGGTGTAATTCCATGTCCCTTCACTAGGGACTCTCACTTTTTAGTTCACATTTTTAGTTCATATTTATTCTTCGTAATATGGTTATTTCCTAGATCAATGACTTGTATAATATTAATTTAATCATGTTTCAATTATAATTTTATTATTATCACTAGATTTTCTTAATAGGGTGTAGTTCACTCACTTCCCCATTAGGGCACTTACGTAGTAGCCCGGCTACGTTTGCGACTATTTACATCCATTTCAATTTTTTTTGGCCTATTTATCATTACCATTCTAAATATTAAAACCTATTCCTTGGTGTGATCCAGGGTTGATTTTTTATACAGCAACTTGCACTAACTTTTACAGGTAGTGCTTGATCGTTTTTATGACTCCTATTCAATTGCTAACACTGGAGTATTCGGTTCCCATATCCAAAATGGAGGTTTTAGCTTTTCTGGTTCCTGGTGACCAAAGCGAGGCTTGTGTATTTATAGCGGTGAATCACTGCAGAACCCATCCCTATTGAGAACGTCAACATATGACGAAACGCGCCTGGGTCGATGGCGTGCAGTGACGTCACTGCATTTGCGTTAGGAGGAAGGGCTCCTGTTCTTATACTATAAGGTTAATTTTACCAACACACTTATTTTGAGAATATGGAGAATCTCCCCACTTCCAGTCTCAGCTGCAATCCTCATTCCTTCTACACCTGGATTAAATCTAGTAAACCGTACTTGGGATTATAGTTAACAGCAGATCCCTCGAAACTGGCAGATGCCAACTACTTACCCCTGATAGATAAAATAACTAAAGAATCAAAGTGATTATCTAGAGTCCAGTTATCCTGGTGTAGTCATTTGGCCTCATTTGAAATGCTTCTGCTCCCCCAAATACTGTATATTTTTTGCACACTCCCTATTCCACTTAAAAGAGCCCACCTCAGATCACGAAACTTTCTCATTTAAACAATTAATTTGGTGCTCCAAATGACTCAGATGTTCCAGAGCTCTTTTGATTTAGCACAAACTTTCCAGTGATAGGGCTTACTGATGAACATGACTACTATCGTGCCTCCTTATTAACCCAACTTAAAACATGGCTTACACCATCCCCCTATGCTGGAAATGTAACACTCCCATTGGTTGTGCTCTCAACCAAACTGTCAAACCATCCAATGGCTGGTGTCATAACTGATCACATGTGCAGCATTATGGCAATTGTAGATTTTTTTTTTTTCAATTAGTTTTTTATTAGAAACTTTTGTATACAGAGGTATATAAAAGAAAAACAAAACATGAGGAAACAGGCGTTACCATGAGATACATTGGGCGTGTAAACACTAGAACTTACATATAACCAAAGAAAGTTACAATACCACAACAGGAAATTAATCCATGGAACATCATTAACCATCACATAACAGGTATTTCCGCACCGTTTGCTCATAGGAAACTTGTAGGGGGGAGAAGCAGGGAGTGTGGAAAGAGAATGCGGTGGGGGGGGGGGGGGGGGGGGGAAAAAAAAAAAAAAAAGAGGGAAAAGAAGGAAAGAGGAAAGGGGAAAGTGTGCATGCCAAGTAACCATTTCAACAAATCAATCATCAGTAAATTAAGTTAATTTATTTTACGCTGTATACCAATCGGTCCAAATTTTCCAAGCCGAGTCGAACCTGTCTCTGTCACCACGGCGGTGGGCCAGTAAAGATTCATGAACATAATTCACCTGAGTCAGCCTTAGAACCTCAGAAACGTTAGGAGCCCTATCCGCTTTCCAGTGTTGTGCAATGAGTGTTCTGGCTGCCAATAGGATATGTGTGACAACTACCCTGAAGTCAGAGGGGAACAAGTCAATGCCAATATGTAGGACTGCTAGTTCAGGGTTAGGTCTTGTCAGAATACCAGTCATCCCTGATATGTAAGAGAACACTGAGTTCCAAAAACTTGTCAAATTTTGGCACGACCAGAACATATGCAATAGATTTCCCACCGCCCCACATTGTCTCCAGCATAGAGGGGAGCCGTCGGACCCAAACTTTGAGATTCTATAGGGCGTGAGATACCACCTGAGAGCTATCTTCTGAGACAGCTCCCAGTGGTTGACACATCTAGAGGCCCCATATATCACCCGAAACGCCCGCACCCATTGCTCCTCTTCGTAAGTTGTCTCCAAGTCTCTTTCCCATTTGACAAAGGGTGACGATTTCACGAATGCCAGCTTATCTTGAAAAAAATTATAGAAAATGGCGAAGCCCTTTTGGGGAGAGGGAGAGATAGAGTAGAAGCGCCAAATTCTTTTCGGTAGAAAAATGCGATGTGTGATGAGGGAGATGAGGAAATGAGAGATCCTCAGGTAGTTAAAGTGTTCGGACGAAGGTATTGCAATTTTTTCCTGTAGGGATTTGAAGGGATAGATTGCACCGTCTTGAAAGATATCATTAACCAGGCGTATTCCTTTACCTTGCCAACTAGTAGTGGAGAGGTCGGGGATGGCCTGGGATAGGATGTTAAAAGGGACTGGTACCTCCACGAGATCAGGGCAGGGGGACATTGCCCCGCGCAAATCTCTCCATGCAAGGACAGAGGCCCGAAGAGTAGGAGGGAGGCCCCGAACAGGTAAGGGCCTCCAGACGTCTAGAAGGAGAAAGTCCCGAAGGTTATGTACAGGACACAAGTCTTGCTCGATTCCCTTCCATATAGGATTGGACCCTGGGTCAAGCCAGCACTTCAGTTGTGTCAGAATAGAGGCACGCAGGTAGTCCTGAATGTCCACTAAGCCCATACCTCCCGCCTTTCTGTGTTTAAGTAGAAATTTTCGAGAACACCTAGGCCTACCAGTTTTCCAAATAAATTTGGTAAGTAGCGACTTCAGGGTTTTAATGTGAACGGGAGGGACGGGGACTGGAAGGGTTCTAAAGATATAAAGGATCTGTGGGAGAAGTAACATTTTGAAGGTAGCCAGGCGGCCGGACCATGAGAGCTCTCCTATAGAGTACTTAGCAACATCCTTGCGAAGTCTGTCAATCAGTGGGAGGTAGTTAACGTCAGCTAAGTGATTAGGGTCAGTCGTGAGTTTCAGTCCCAGATATGTGATCGTGGAATTACTCCACGAGTATGGAAAGGTCGCCTGCAGCTGGGATTTCAATGAGGGTGGGATCCCCAGGTCTAGGATAACAGATTTTGAAAAATTGGCCTTATAGTAGGACACCTGGCTAAACTCCGTCAGGGTGAGATGGGCAAAACCTAAGGAGGTTGCTGGAGACGTCAAAAAAAGAATTATGTCGTCCGCAAACAGATTGACAGAGTGGGCCTTACCATGAATGTTAAATCCCTGGATATCCGGATGGGATCTGATCCTCTCCGCCAGAGGCTCTATCAATAGGTTGAAAATAGAGGGGGACAGGGGACAGTCCTGTCTGGTGCCGTTTGAGATTGTGAAGGTGCTAGACAACAAATTAGAAGTAAAGACTTGGGCACAAGGGGAGGAGTAGAGAGCTAGCACAGCCGAGAGGATAGGTCCGGTAAACCCGAATTTTTGAAGAGTGTTCTTCATGTATCCCCAATGTACCCTGTCGAACGCCTTCTCCGCATCCAAGGAAAGGAGCAGAGAAGGCGTCCGAGAAGCCTTAGCCCGCTGTATCACCCCAATTACCCGTCTCGTAGCATCTGAGGCCTGTCTCCCCGGGGTAAAGCCAGATTGATCAACACCCACAAGATCGGGCAGAATAGGTAGAAGCCTATGGGCCAATATTTTTGCGTACAACTTAACATCAGAATTTAACAACGATATTGGCCGGAAATTCGCTGGACTGTCAGGGGACTTACCCGGCTTGGGAATGGTGACCACATAGGCCTTGAGCATCTCGGAGGGAAACGAAGAGGAGGACACTGCGGCTTTGAACACATCTTCTAGAGCTGGCATTAATTTGTCTTGAAAAGACTTGTAGTAGTCATTAGGTAGACCGTCAGGTCCAGGGGACTTACCCAAGGGAAGTAGTTTAATTGTTTTCCTGATTTCTGACTCCGATATGGGGGCGTTTAGTAGGTCTAATTGGGGTTTGGATAGAGTTGGGAGTTTAATTTGGGATAGAAAAGCCTGAATGTTTTCTTCAGAGGGCTGAGGCGTATTGGCATCTGTGTTCAGGTTGTACAGGTCAGAGTAATACTGGGCAAAGGAGTCTGCAATTTCTTTAGGATTTATAATTTTGTGCTTATCCATGGGATGAAGGAGATAGGGGATTTTAGATTTAATCCTGGCCGATTTGAGTCTTTGGGCCAAAAATGTACCTGCCCTGTTCCCTGCCGAATAATGGGAGAGTTTCAGAGTTTGGATATACTTATCATGTTGCTCAATCAACAGGAGCCTGAGATCAAATCGACATTTAGAAAGTTTCTGTGCTAGGAGCATCGTAGGGTTAGTTTTATTTTGAGTTTCTAAAACTTTAATGTCGTCAAGTAGCCGATCAATTTTTAGTGTCCTTCGCTTCTTCTCCCTCGCACATATTTGTAGGATAATACCTCTAATAAACGCCTTATGGGCGCACTATAACATGGCAGGGTCTGAGACCGAGCCCACATTTTGAGCAAAGAAGTTCGATAGGGAATCATTAATAGTGGCAGCATGTTTAGGCATATTGAACACACGAGAATTTGCCCTCCATCCACAATTGATACAGGAGCATGGTCAGACCAAGATATATTATGGATGGTGGAGGATGACACCGCCTGAAGCAAACCTTTGTCAACAAAAATGAAATCAATTCTGGAGTAGGAGTTGTGTCTGGCAGAATGAAACGTATAGTCCCTTTCCACGGCGTGTTGGCACCTCCATACATCATAGACATCTTCGGAGTGAAGCAAGTGTTGAAGTTGAGGAACAGGATGCTTCACCACAGATGAGGAGTCCAAAGAATGATCTACAGTTAGGTTATGGTCCCCGCATATCACTAAGGACCCATGCCTAAGGGAGGCAATTTTGCAGTACAGTTTCTTCAAAAAGCGAAGTTGGTGGGAGTTTGGTGCATATAAGTTGGCAATGGTGAAGGGTTTATTGTTAAATTCTCCCACCAGAATGACATACCTCCCTCCCGGGTCTGCATGTACCTGCGTTAGTTTAAATGCAACCGAGTCTCTTACTGCAATTAAGACCCCCTTACGTTTAATTGGGGCAGAGGCCGCGAAGATGTGGGGGAAGGATTTGTTCTGGAACCTAGGCGGGTCATCCACTAAGAAATGTGTCTCCTGGATACAGAGGATGTCCGCCTGAAGGGTCTTAGCCTCCCTCCAGACCGAGGCCTGTTTAGCAGGGTGGTTTAAACCATTAACATTGAAAGACATTATTTTCAGAGCCATAGTACATTCAGAGGGTGAGAAAGATAACAGTACCTTGCGAAGACATTCTGGCGGACAGTCCATCCATCACTCTGGCAGCGAGCCTGCGAGACATGGTGATTCATTGGCATTATGAGAGGGGTATAAGACCCCGAAAGGTTGGTTAGAGGAGCATGCACAGGAAACCAAAGAAGTAGGTAATGAAAACAAAATCAGTAGGGGTTCAAAAAGGGAAAAAAATAACAGGTTGAGAAACCAAAAACATACTAAAAAAACTTGTTCAAACAAGGACCAGAGGGCAGAATCTATGCCCATTCTCAGGGGGGAGATTTCAAACTTCAGAGCAATTGCTCCAAACACAGGGAACTGTAAACAGACTATAGCTTGCAGAGTTGTGAGATCCATCACGACGATCGCTTCTTGGAGCTTTTCTTGTTTTTCACCGTCTGCCACTCGTACTGCTGATCAATTCTCACGGGAGGAGAAGAATTTTCTGCGGGTTGTTCTGGGAGGATGTCTAGGGAACGGAGGAGCTTAAGCCCGGCGTCCAAGTCGGTAATGATTGTATTTTTGCCATCGTGAGTGACTGTGATCTTCACCGGAAAACCCCAGCGGTACGGAATGTTATGGTTACGGAGGGCCTTCGTCACTGGAACCAACGATTTGCGCTTC
Source organism: Rana kukunoris (assembly GCA_029574335.1). NCBI lineage: Eukaryota > Metazoa > Chordata > Amphibia > Anura > Ranidae > Rana > Rana kukunoris. The sequence continues at coordinate 238,189,694 of CM056049.1, read as the reverse complement.
TGCATGGTAAATTGAGAAAGGTCCGCAAAGAGCTGGATATGTGTGAATTTCTCCGGAAGTTGTTGGGTTCTTCTAAAGGTAAGCATAAGTTGCTCTTTTACTTGGTAGAAGTGTACCCTCATCAGTACGTCCCGAGGGACATTGTCCGGAAGATGGGATGGCTTGGGAAGTCTATGAATACGATCAATCTGTAACTCTGATTCCGAGACAGATGGGAGGATTAGTTGCATAAGGTCTTGGGCATACTGCTGGAGTTGTGCGGGCAACACCATCTCAGGAACTCCCCTAATCTTCACATTGTTCCTCCTCGACCTGTCTTTTAAATCCGCGACTTTTGCTTTCAGCCAAGTTATTTCGTCAGAGTGGTCTGCATGCGCATCTATCAATGTATTGTGGGACGAAGCAAATTCCCCCATTTTCTCTTCAATGTGGGCCACCTGACCTCCCAATTCTCCTATATCCGACTTAAAGTTTTGCATGCATTGCATTAGATCTGTGTGCATGGAACTGCGGAGAGATACAAGCATGTCTTTAAGAGTGGTATCGGAAACAGCCTTACCCGTGGTAGGGAATGCAGTGAAGGGGTCCACCAGCTCCCTGGTGTCTTCCAGAGATTCGCTGCCTGCATTTGACCGTTCAGCGTCTGCGTCCAGGTGGGGTTTGGATTTGGCTGGGCTGCGGGTTGTCGGCGTGGACAGTCCAGGTGATCCCTGGGCAGAGCCAGTCGAGGCTGTGGGACTCGATGTGTTGGACCGGGAGCCATCCGAGGAGGTGGGTGAAGGCATGTTGGAGCCGGAACTTGTTTGGAGTAGTCCCCTGTTCTTCGGCGGGTAAAAGTCGTCTAATTTTTTAGGATTCGGGGTCTCCTTACGCTTGCGGGTCATCCTCTAATAGCCCACAGATACACCTGAGAGAAGAGAAGAGGGGTACTTCTAAAGCAGCGAGGACAGTGCAGTTGTCAGTAGTTCCCGTGTCTGGAGCGGGGAGGTGAGGTCATCAAGCCATTCAGTTGTGTGGTAGTTATGCTCCCCTTAAGCACCCATGGATAGGAGATTACATAGCGGTTGGGAGAAGTGTCAGTAACTCTGCAACTAAGTTAGCAGCAGTAAGTAGATGCTTCAGCAGTGTCTATATAAATCCAGCAGGAAGCTGATCAGGGGTGGTGAGAAATTGGGAATATGGAGGAAGGATGGGAGTGCTTGGAACATTAAGATGGCCACTTACTTCCAGGGGTAGGCCGCAGCCGCGGACTTTCCTGATAGAGGGGGCCGGGATGTGCAGAGTTTTTTCAGGCCTGGAGTCTCCCTCTCAGGCAGTAATCGGACCCCTCCTTTGGCGGCTTTATGAGGAGAGTCCTGGGGGTCACCCCTATTTTGTCAGGGCCGGGGCTCAGGTACTCACTGTGTGTGGATGGAAGAGACACCCGGACTGTAGGCCGCAAGATGGCGCCGCGCCACGGAGCTCCTCAATCTACGGCCGGATTGAGCAGCGTTTCCCAGGGTCCTTCAGCAGGGCTAGCAGGCGGTGACCTCCGAGGAAGCTCCGGTGGCGGTGTATGTGGATCTCCTTGCCCGACGCCTTAAGATACAGGCACGGAGAGCTCCGGAGGTGTAGGCCGCAAGATGGCGACGGCGGCGTGGAGCGGAGACCTCCCCGGTCCCGCAGGGAATCCTGGCTAGCGCAGGTCTCCGGAACCAAGGAATCTACCGTAGGAGGCTTCCCAAGGTAGGTGATGAAAGCTCAGTTGAGCTGAGTTGAGCTGGGCGTAGGTTTGAGCTGGGATGGCAGTAGATTGTCAGCTGCCTGTGTGGAGCTCAGCATCCACACGTCTTACCTGCTGTGCGTCCAGACACGCCCCCGCAATTGTAGATTAAACAGGCTGAAAATGATAGGAGGGTTTACTCATCCCTAAGCTTCTATTACAGTATGTTAAACCCCTGTTACACATAAGGTGCTATGCATGCTGTCTTGCTTCTGCAGCTCCCCTCACAAAGCATGACAGAATATGGGTGGGATAGGGTAGTCATATACACCACATGTTGGTTATCAGGGAATTAGTCATCCCAAAGAGGGAAGAGTTACTATTTTAATTTGAGATATTTGTCTGTTAGGATAATTGATATATGTACATTTTAACACAAAGAGCCATAATGTCAAAAGAACAATAATCTGGAAAACAGGAAGTCCAGCGACATAGCTTATATAGGATATTTAGGGGAATAGCAAGAAGTAGATAGTTCAATAAGAAACTGGATATGGAAGATTGTCCAAAAGATCAGATGAGGGAATATCCAGAACTACAGGTTTCTCAGTAGGAAAAGCCACTGGCTCGTAGTCTTTGCTCACTCAATTCATCCCAAAGGTGTTCTATCGGGTTGAGGTGCAGTCAAGTTCCTCCACCCCAAACTTGCTCATCCGTGTCTTTATGGACCTTGCTTTGTGCTGCCCCAAATTATTTGGTGGAGGGGGGATTATGGTGTGGGGTTGTTTTTCAGGACAATTTCATGCTCATGCACTTTGTTAATTATGCTTAATTATGGTAATTTGTTAGTAAACTCGTACACTCTTGCAGCCAGACAAAACAGATCTTACCCTGGATTTTTTTTCTCAGGCCACGTACACACGGCAGAGAACCTCGACGGGCGGAACACATCGTTCCGCCCGTCGAGGTTCTCGGCCGGCCGTCAGATTCGGCGACCAGCCCGTCGGGAAAGGCGACCAGCCATTCATCCCGCTGGGCCATCGAGCAAATAGAGAACCTGCTCTCTATTTGCTCGACGGGTTTCCCGACGGGCTGGGCTCAGCGAATCTGTACACACGGCCGAGGTTCTTGGCAGAATGAGGATCCCAGCGAGGTTCTCGCTGGTTTCTGCCGAGAACCTCGGCCGTGTGTACGGGGCTTCACACGTGTGTTAAAATAAAGCTTTCATAGATCTACTGTCTAGCTTGAAACAAACCTTTGATTATACAAGGTCACAAATTGCTTGTTTAACCACTTCCCAACTGAGTCATTATAAAATGACGTTGGAGGGAACCTCTCCTTTTTCAGACTGGACGTCATATGATGTCCTTAACCACTTAACCCCCGGACCATATTGCTGCCCAATGACCAGAGCACTTTTTTTTTATTCGGCACTGTGTTGCTTTAACTGACAACGTGCGACGTGGCTCCCAAACAAAATTGGCGTCCTTTTTTTCCCACAAATAGAGCTTTCTTTTAGTGGTATTTGATCATCTCTGCAGTTTTTATTTTTTGCGCTATAAACAAAAATAGAGCAACTATTTTTAAAAAAATTCAATATTTTTTACATTTTGCAATAATAAATATCCCCAAAAAATATATAAAAAAAAAACATTTTTTTTCCTCAGTTTAGGCCGATACTTATTCTTCTACATATTTTCTGTAAAAAAAAATGGCAATAAGCATTTATTGATTGGTTTGCGCAAAAGTTATAGCGTTTACAAAATAGGGGGTCGTTTTATGGCATTTTTATTATTATTTTTTTTACTAGTAATGGTGGCGATCAGCGTTTTTTTTCAGTACTGCGACATTATGGCGGACACTTTTGACACATTTTTGGGACCATTGGCATTTTTATAGTGATCAGTGCTATAAAAATGCATTGGATTACTATAAAAAATGCCATTGGCAGTGAAGGTGTTAACACGAGGGGGCGGGGAAGGGGTTAAGTATGTTCTTAGGTGTGTTCTAACTGTATGGGGGGGTGGACTCACTAGGGGAAATCACTGATCTTCTGTTTATACATTGTATGAACAGAAGATCAGCATTTACTGTATCTCCCTGACAGGACTGGGAGCTGTGTGTTTACACACATAGCTCCCGGTCCTCGCTCTGTACGGAGAATTTGTGGGTGCCCAGTGGCGATCGTGTCCATCGGGCACGCGCACGGCACTAGGGGGCAAACTAGTGACCGCTTAAAGAGCTGACGTAGAGCTACGGGCTCTCGCCTAGGAGAGCCGACCTGCTACCGTAAAACGACGGCGCGCGGTCGACAAGCAGTTAATTTGGGCACCCGCGATTGCCTGCAATCACGGCAGGACCATGTATCTGTGTGTGTAAGCAAAAAAAAAAAAAAACACTATAATTATATTCCCTATTTTGTAGACGCTAGAACTTTTGCGCAAACCGATCAAATACGCTTATTGCGATTTTTTTTACCAAAAATATGTAGAAGAATACGTATCAGTCTAAACTGAGGAAAAAAAAGTTTTTTTAAAAAAAAAAATGATGATACTTATTAAATCAAAAAGTAAAAGATAGGTGAACAAATACCACCAAAAGAAAGCTCTATTTGTGGGAGAAAAAGGGCATCAATTTTGTTTGCCAAGACCCCTGATGGATGAGTTGACCTGGCCCCCCATGCCACCTGTTTTACTGTATATTGCTGCTCATGGACTTTAGTCTGCTGAGATCCTTACTGTCTGAGACATTTGGTTTTGGAGGGACGCTGGGCTGGGGGGGTGGTTGGACTGTGGGGGGGTGGCGTCCTCCCCTCTTTCTGGGCCCTCTCCGGCCTGGGGGCCCCTGGTTTCCCCTTGGATCATATCAGCAAACTGTGCCTTGACCCATCCCAACTTAGGCGGGCCACCTCCCGCCTCTCCCTTCCCTATGCTGTTTTCTAGAAGTCTCACCCTTGTCACCAAGGCGTGTTCAGATGTTTACCACATTACCCTGTAGGATGCAGATCTGCCAATGTACTTGGGAGGGGGATATCCCCCATGCCTAGAGTGCATGTTATCTTTTAGCAAGAAGTCCTGCAGGGGTTCTAGTTAGTTATGAATACCGTTATTGAATTTTTGTAAATGTTTGATGTTTAAAGTGTGCGGGTGCCTCTCTGTGCGGCACCCACGTTACCCCACCTAGGACCTTCAGCCCCCCTTGCGGTGTCAGCTGAAATGTTGCTAGCAACAATGTTAGTGCGGCCATTCCGGCCCAATGTTTTCTGTGTTTCCCTCTTTATCCTTTTCTCTTTACTTTACCCTGGGTCCTCCACCCACTGTCGCCCCTCCCCCCCCTTCCCCGTGCTCTGGAGACGGTGTGCTCGTTCCCGGTAAGTTGCTTTTACCCCCTTCTACTGTTTCACTTATGGCCTCCTCTAATTTCCTGACAGTATCCTCCCTGAACTGCAGGGGTCTTAATGTCCCGGAGCAGCGAAGGCAGATAGTATTCCATTTCCATAAATTACGTACCCAGATCCTCCTTCTCCAAGAAACCCACCTCAGATCTGATTCTGTCCCCACCCTTGTTCATAAGCAATACCCCACTTGGTTCCACAGTACTAACCCGTCTGCAAAGTCCAAAGGGGTCTCCATTGCATTTCATGCCTCCTTCACACCAGATGTTCTAGATACCCTCATAGACGCTAAGGGGCGATTTATTTTTCTTAAATTGTCATACAAGAATGTAATATACACTGTAATTAACGTGTACTCTCCCAACCAGGACCAACAGCAGTTCTTCGCCTCCATGACATCCCGCTTGAGGAAGTTTAGCACGACCAACATGATCCTGGGCGGTGACATCAACGTGGCTCTGGTACCCCGCATAGACATGTCGGCTGGTAAGTCCTCGCTTTCATTGGCTTCCCTGACCAGGCTGCGCACTCTCCTTACTGATCTCTCCCTGGTGGATGTCTGGAGAGTCCTTCACCCCTCCGCCAGGGACTACACATACTATTCCCCTCCCCACTCCACATACAGCAGACTAGATTATATACTCATTTCACAATCATTGCTGGACCTCTCGCCTTCTGCTTCCATTGGTCTTACACTTTGGTCGGACCATGCCCCGGTACATGTGGAGCTAGGGAGGGCTTCCCCCCTAGGCCCAGAACCTCATGGAGGCTCAATGACAATCTCCTCACAGACCCGACCTGCACGGACAACATAGTTCAAACCATTGCGAACTTCAACGCAGATCATGCCCATGATGACACCAACACACTTACGAAATGGGAAACCCTTAAATGTGTTCTTCGGGGTAAATTCATCCAACATGGCTCCAGACTCAAGAAAGCCCGTTTGGCGGACGTATCCCGCCTTCTGGCTACTATCTCGACCCTGGAGGACTCACACAAACGATCGCCTGATGCAGCCACTTTGGTGGAACTGACAGGTGCAAGACGGGACCTGTTACAAATTTTCTCTGACCGCTCCTTGGTAGCGAGAGACAAGGGCCGCTTCACCCATTACTCTCAAGCCAACAAATGCGGTAAGCTTTTAGCGAACACTCTTCAACCACGGCAGGCTAGAAAACATATACCCTTCATTGCATCTCCCGGTGGGGGTAAGGTGTTGGCTAATTCCGCCATAGCAGAGGAATTTCGCCACTACTATTCCGATCTTTATAATCTCTTCTCCCAACCCGCTAGGCCCTGCTCCATACCCGGAGACTCCCCGGCAGATCTAGCCTCCTATATTACAGACACCGCGCTCCCGTCCATACCAGCCTCCGCTGGTGAGGAGCTGGAGTCTCCTCTGACCGAGGCCGACTTCCGTCTGGTTATCAAAAAACTTAAGAATGGCAAAAGCCCCAGGTCCAGATGGTTTTACAGGACGCTTTTATAAGTTGTTCGCTCCCCACCTGGCTCCCCTACTAGCAAAGGCCTTTAACGCCATCGAGGAGGGGGTGCGTCCCTCCCCATCCCTGCTTTTGGCCCAGATTGTAGTCCTCCCCAAATCGGGTAAAGACCCGTCTCAATGTTCCAATTACAGGCCTATCTCTCTCCTTAACATTGACCTGAAACTCTTCACGAAAATTCTATCCGATCGGCTTTCCACCCTATTGCCTACTATCATACATGGTGACCAGGTGGGCTTCGTCTTGGGCCGTGAGGCCCGTGACAACACTACCAAGACCCTGCATCTCATCACCTATGCCCAGAGACACGGACTACCATCTTGCCTTCTCTCATGTGATGCGGAGAAGGCTTTTGATAGGGTCAGCTGGTCCTTTCTAGAAGCTACGCTCCGCCAGATAGGATTAGGCCCAAAAATGCTCTCGCGTATCCTTTCCCTGTATTCCACTCCCTCTGCCTCTATCTTGGTCAAGAGCACGCAGTCAAGCATGCTATCGATCAAGAATGGTACACGGCAGGGGTGCCCCCTGTCCCCTCTCCTGTTTGCTCTGGTGATAGAACACTTAGCACAGGCGATTAGGGCTAACCCAAATATTCATGGGATCCAAACGCCCTCCCTTAATTGCAAGCTCTCCCTTTATGCAGATGACCTGCTTCTTTATGTCACTCGACCCCACTTGAGCATCCCATCCATTCTGGCAGAGATTGACAGATTTGGCAGACTCAGCAACTACAAACTAAACTTGTCCAAAACGGAAGCGTTAAACTTATCCCTACCACAGCGTACCCTCGCCCTTCTCAAATCTAATTTTTCCTTCCATTGGAAGGAGAAATCAATTTCCTACTTGGGAACTGCCATACCAGCGCACTTGTCCGAGATATACGCTTTAAATTATACTCCACTCTTAACCAAGCTCCGGCTCCTCACAGAGAAGCGCATGGACCTGCCGGTGTCATGGTTTGGGCGTATGAACACTCTAAAAATGGACGTTCTGCCGAAGCTGCTGTACCTGTTCCAAGCGCTCCCCATAGCTCTCCCCTCAGCTTTTTTTCGTACATTGCGCTCTATGGCTATTCGGTTCGTGTGGCAGGGGAAATGCCCTAGGCTGAAACACTCACTGCTCTGCTCCCCCGTCTCTAATGGGGGTACGGGTCTCCCAGACTTTGAACTCTACCACGCGTCTGCGGTGCTTTCTCGACTCTTGGAGTGGTTCCCCCGCCCCCTGACTAAGATCGCTACCCAGGTTGAACAGGACTTAACTTCAACTGATCTCCGTGCGCTTCTCTGGGGACACGATGGGGGGTACCGGTCTATACCAGATTTGTCTCCCCTAACCAAAAATGCCTTGGGGCTTTGGTACCGCAGGAGGGAGGCCTGGGCACTTTCAACCGACCCCAGCCCACTGACTCCCCTGTTTGACAACCCAGCCTTCCCCGAGAGTAGACTGACCAGGGCTCTGGGCGACTATGACAGGGCTTCCTGGCCGATGGCACGGCGCTTCGTGCATGCCTCCACAGGCTCCTTTGTCTCATCTGGGGCTACCCCTTCAGCTAGATTGACCTGGCTCACCCAAATGCACCTGACGACCTATTGTAGGACACTACACATTTCTAAGCAGGTCCACAGACCCCTGACGGGCTTTGAACATTTATGCTCACTGCCAGAAACCCAAAGGCACACCCTCTCGTTGGTATACAAACTAATTACAGAACACACCCATGGTTCCCTTCCTAAATTCACTGCAGCATGGTCAGGGGACCTTGAGAGGCACATCAGTGAAGCGGAATGGCGTACAGCCTTTCTCTTCACCCATAAGTCCTCAGTGTCCAGTTATGCGCAAGAAAAAAATTATAAATTACTAGGTGGTACAGAGTCCCTTCCGCCCTCAGGGTTATGTTCCCATCGGCTTCTGACTCCTGCTGCAGATGCAACCTGGCTATAGGTACGTACTGTCATATCTGGTGGGACTGTGCCTTACTCCGTCCGTTCTGGAACGATATTTTTGAAATATATTCTGAACTATACGGAGATCCCCTCTCCCCATCTCCCTTTATTGCCCTTCTATCTATTCTCCCGGGCTCCATTAACTTTCAAAAGAATTCCCTCCTGAAATTTTGTCTTAGCGCAGGTAGACAACTGATCTCCAGGCACTGGAAGTCACACTCCCCTCCGACTCTGATTGAATGGGTAAGCGAAATGAATGGTATCATGCTTATGGAAGAATTACAAGCTAAATCCCTAGACAGATATGATAAATTCTCCTTTACTTGGAGCTTATGGAGACACTACTCCACATCGGACAAACTAAAGGCCAGACTTTCGCCCAATGTACCCCTGCAGATACTGGACTCCAGCCCGCAACTGTGCACTTAGAAGTGGAATTGGAGTGCAGTCTCCTTTGACCCCTTCTCTAGGCTTGGTTTCTTTTACTTTCAAAGATTGTTTTCCCTAGGCGGGAATGGAACACACCGTCTCCCCAACCCCCCCCCTCCTCCATCTTCCCCACCTTCTTCTACCCTCTTTCTTATTATTCCTCCCTCTTTCTCTCTACTGGTCTTCTTGGCCTCCCCTTGGGTCGCTCTTGACGGCCGACTAGTTACCTACGGACACTCTGATGGTACACTGGGCCGAACACATTTTATGGAAGTGGTACCATTATATGGCTGTTCGGTAGCTATCAGCACTCCAGCTCAGTTTTTTCTCGCCCTTTGAGCTACATTATCTTTCACTTCCTTGGCTCTCGGGCGCAGCAGGATCCCGAAGGGCGCCCGGATCGAGCTCGACAAGTAGTTCCCTTTTTTATTTTTTTATTTTCTTTGGATGCTGGTTTGATTTTTTGATTTATCGATATGTGTCCACCTACAATATCCATAATGTGAATATTTGTGCATGTTTGTGCGTGTACCTTGGAGTGTCTATGTTTTATGTTTTGTTTTTGTTTTGTTTTTTCTTCTTCTTATGGATCTGGCTCCCCTGTATCGGAGGTCAGGTCCAATATGTTCATCTTGTTTATTTTCACTGTCTGAAAACCTTTAATAAATACTTATTGAACCTAAATAGATTATATTCCTCAATAGCCATAGAAGATATAAATCTATTTTATATGTGCAAAATGACTTTGCAAATCAAAGTAATACTTTGTAAAAGTAGCGGCAACATCATCACGTTGCTGTAAATAGCCTGTGCAATGAGTAACTGTGGGAGGGACCCATCAGACCCACCGACTACAAGCTAATGAAAAAAAAACTACAGTAAGGTCTCGTTCACACATTTGCTTGTTTTAAAGAATAAAGAAATGCTCATTATTCTGCCTATATCATCTATGATACGTTTTTGTTGCGTTTTTGAAGTATTGAAAAAGCTTCAAGAATGCTTGATAAATGTCTATGAAAGTGTTGTTTTTCTATTTGGAAGGGCTTAAAGGGGAAGTGATGTACAGCGATTTAAGTGTGATAGCAGACACTTTTGTGAATTCTCTGCAGGATTTGTATACTTTGATATGTTTGACACTTGGCTTGGTCCAGCTCAACTTTGCTGAAACAAAAAGCTGTGCCACTGGCTATAATGCTCAATGCCTCTGCTCCTGCCTGGCACTGTCAGTATTGCTGAATAACTTGGTGATTTTGCCTGCATACAGAAGAAAAAGTAACACATTTACCATATGGAGCTGCTCTCTCCTAGTTCAGTTCCACTGCCTCTCCCTCAGTGCCCACCTCAAAGCTTATAAATTCTTCATGAACACACCATAGATGGTATGGGTGCTGTTAAGGTGCAGTTTTAGAGTGTTACCATTTAAATAAATGGAGGCAGCCGACAAGCTCTGATGCCTTATGAAAGTGACATGTTGCCTAAAATGAGGAATAAATGCTACTTAAACACGTAATATTAATGCACATGGGAATGAACACTTACAAGAGCAGTCACTCTGCACATGGAAAATGCAGCAATGTCTGGTCTTTGCTAAAGGAAGCTCCTGCACAGAGGAAAAGTTTGTATTTGATTACGGCACAAATCTATAAGATACACACAAAGCACATCAAGTATGAATACACATGTCTCTTGTATTTGTCGCAGTCTCTGCAACCTCTAAGGGCCTGAAGGTGGCCCACAGAGCCAGGGAGAACTGACATTCTTCCCCAGGGAGCAGGTTACTAGGCATGGTGGGTGTAGTGCAAGGTAGAAAGATGGGTGTCAGTCACTTTTAAAAATGAACAGAGAGAGTTTTATTTCTCTTAAGATGAACAGGGGAGAGGGGGTTAGGGCACAGGACCCTCTTAGGCAAATGCAATAGCAACTTGGCAGACTCCACAGACCAAAAATAGAACTAGGTAGACAGCAATAGAGAAAAAGGGCATTTAAGCTGAATGCAGCAATCTGTATCTTGTAGCAACTGCTGTCTCCTATAGCAAAAAACGTCATTAACAGTGTCCCAGTGTAGATCCTCAAGCTCAACCCACAGTATCCCACTGTGAATCCTCAAACTTAACTTCCAGCTACCTGCTGGACTTCTCAAGCTTCACTAAGAGCTACCTGCTGTATTCTTCAGGCTTCACCAATGGTACCAACTGGGTTTCCCAGACTCACAGCTACCTGCTGAATCTTTCTTTGTTTGAATTATGTGATTATGTACTATGTGGGTATTTCTTTTTTTTTTTTTATTTCATTGTCAAATTATATAATGTTTTTCCTTTGCTCTTGGCCAGAGGAATGGCCCTCCATCTGTATGTCACCTTGCATGTTCGAAAATAATAAAGGAAAATTTAAAGAATCTTTCAAGCTTTATACTCACAGCTACCCACTGTACTTCTCTTCAAGCTTTACTTCAGCTACCCGCTGTGCTCCTTCAAGCTTTACTCACAGCTACTCGCTGTATTATTCTTGGATGAGTTCCCTTCTGATGCTTTCCCACCTACTTCACAGTCCCTGATGAAGCTGATGAAGTGTCTGCTCTGTACTCCTTCAGAACTCTATCCCTTTACACTTGCCTTCAGAAACAAGAGTGGTTGACTCTCTTGCAATTGTCTCTCCCTTGCCTGCTGGCAATGATCAGACTTCCCTCAGGACAAGCCTCTTTAGACGTGGTTTCAGGGCTACACCTCTGCTGCTGCTCCACACTCATCCATCCAGGCTGAAAGAACCCTGATCACCGACTCTCTCCAAATAAATATACTATCCCAGCAGACTCAATGGCTGAAGAAACTCCTGCTGATTGGCTGAGAAAAGCATATTCACTCATACCCTGAATTCACTGTAATCTATTATTATAAGGCAGCAGTGTCACCTATTGACAGAATAGAGAAATCACAGTAAGGCCCCTTTCACATTGCGGCGGGAGCCGCGCTGGCGATATAGCGCCGCTAAAAATAGCGGCACTATACCGTCGGATTTGCCGCGAGTTGCGGCCACTAGCAGTGAGGTATTAACCCCCGCTAGTGGCCGTGAAAGGGTTAATACTGCCCGCAATGCGCATTGTGGGTGGTATTGCCATGGTTTCCCATTGATTTCAATGGGAAGGAGCGGTGAAGGAGCAGTATACACGCCGCTCCTCTCATCGCTCCAAAGATGCTGCTGACAGGAGATTTTTTTCTCTCCTGCCAGCGCATAGTCTCAGTGTGAAAGCCCTCGGGCTTTCACATTAAGAATGCAGTGAAGGAGTTTTTCAAGCGGTATAACAGTGCTATTTTTAGCGCTGTACCACCTGAAAAACTCCTTAATGTGAAAGGGGTCTTAAACTCAAGCTTAGAAGAAAACTGTTTGATCAAGATTACAAATTAGCCAGGCTAGTTACCACATAGCACAACTAAATTTACTAGCAGACCTGTTTAGGACCAGAGTGCTAAATAGGTATACAATATTTTCTTATCTCAGATTCAGCTTCAATTTCTTCACCAGAACTGGAATTGTGTTAGGCCGCGTACACACGATCAAATCTATCTGCTGGAAACGGTCTGACAGACCGTTTCAGCAGAGAGATTCGATCGTGTGTACGGGCGGACAGACAGATTTTGTCAGCCGACAGATTTTAAAGCATGCTTTAAAATCTGTCTGCTGGGAATCCGTCCGTCCGACATGTCTGCTGGTTAGTACGCTAACCAGCAGACATATCTGCCCGCACATGCGTCAAATGGATTCAATGCATGCGCGGAAGTGTTTTACTTCCTGGTGCGGTGACGTGGCGGCATCAACGTCATCGCCACGTCAACGCGCTGTCTGCCGGCGGGGATTTTGGTTTGATCGTGTGTACAGCGATCAAACCAAAACAGCCCAGCAGACAAATCTGCTCAAATCGGTCTGCCAGACCGATTTGAACAGATGTATTTGGTCGTGTGTACGCGGCCTTAGTGTCAGGATCATTAGGTATTAAAAAATAGCCTGAAACTAAGGGAAGCCAGGGACAACACCCAAAAAGCCATTAACATACACCATTGGCTGAATAACACCTCTAAACCAGTTTTTTTCCTCTCCTTCGACGCGGAGAAGGCGTTTGGCAGAGTAGACTGGCTGTACATGCATGAAACTTTGAAAGCAATGGGATTTGGTGAACGTATGTTACAATTCATCCTTATGTTATACTCATCACCCACGGCAAGAATTAAAATAAACGGCTGCCTGTCGGACCCCTTCTCCGTGTCGAATGGGACGCGTCAGGGTTGTCCCCTGTCCCCCATTATTTTCATACTGACTCTAGAACCATTTCTCTGTAAAATCCGAAATAATTCTGATATTAAAGGAATTAAGATCGAACACAAACATTATAAACTGGCTGCCTACGCTGATGATGTCATTCTTTTTTTGTCTGAACCTATTACCACGATACCAGTCCTTTTAAAAGATTTTTCACTATTTGAAATAATCTCAAACTTGAAAATTAACTTCGATAAATCCAGAGCTCTAAACGTATCGTTACGACCCAATGTTGTTTCTCTTTGTCAGAAAAATTTCCCCTTTAAATGGGAAACCCATACACTTACTTATCTGGGTATACATATACCATTAAAATTAAAATATTTATATTCCTGCAATTTTGTACCCATCCTCAAATCTATCCAAGAAGATCTGTTGAAGTGGGATGCTGGCTTCTATTCCTGGTTTGGTAGAGCTGCTATCATAAAAATGAATATCCTTCCCAGAATTCTCTACCTCCTTCAGACCATCCCGATAAAGTTGCCTGCCTCTTTTTTTAATACGTATAGAATTTTTTTTTTAAATTTATATGGTTCGCTAAACGCACTCGAATAAGATGGGATAAACTTGTTTGTCCCAAAACGCTAGGAAGAATTGGATTACCAGATATCCAAAAATATTATTGGTCTTGCCACTTAACCAGAATTGTGGATTGGCAAATACACAAGAGTTCAAAGGAGTGGATTAATCTTGAAGAATTGACATGTAAAGCTTCGCTCCAACAACTTCCTTTGATAGACCCCAATAAAGTGCCACGATCCACTAAATCCCATCCTCTCTCTAACACCGCTCTACAAATCTTTAAATCTTTGTGTACTAAATTAAATATCTCCTAATTTCCTGGACCTATGACTCAAATTAATCTCCATTCAAGATTATCTTCTAAACCTTTTGACGCCCCTTTTCCGGTTCACCTACCATTTTGAGAGCTGAATCCTTCTTTGTGAAGGGAAATTTTATCAATTTTTATGACTTTCATATGAAATTTACTAAATCTGAAATTTCACTCCAGGAATTTGAAAATATTAAACATTCCTTACTTGCAGCTACTCACCCTTCTCTATGGTGCAGGATTAAGACGCCTTTTGAGAAACTGTGTGCTGGAATAGCTCCCCAAAGACATTTGATCTCAAAAACATACTCTTTGTTATTCTCTAATATTGACCCTAAGGATGATATAGCCTCCAGTTACTGGGAAAGATTACCTGGAATAGATAGATATCCCCCGAGGAGTGGGAACAGATTTTCACCTATATACACAAAGGCTCACTGAACGTACTGACACAAGAGAATGGATATAAAATATATTCTAGGTGGTATAGAACACCCTACTTAATTAATAAATTTGACCCCACCTCCTCACCCTTGTGCTGGCGATGCAATACTAGTATAGGTACTCTTCTACATATATGGTGGGATTGCCCACTCATACAAACATTTTGGAAAGAGGTACATCGAATCATTCCTATTATTACTACTTATGTTCCAGATTTTACAGCAGCCCAATACTTATTGCATCACACCTCCCTATCACACAACATCTATAAAAAGTCTATTATTATTCATCTAATTAATGCATCCAAGTTATGTATACCGGTACGGTGGAAAAACCCATCCCCTCCTTCCATTTCAGATTGGTTTCAAAGAATTAATAAAATTGCTGAGATGGAGGAATTGATCCAGCAAGCTAGAGACTCTCCAAAAAAATTCTATGAAAAGTGGGCTTGCTGGGTACATTTTGCCAAATCTGCTGAATATTCAACCATACTTTCTTCCTGAATGTTATCGAACACCCTGAGAACCCTTTACTGACGACCAATAGTATTTGTTTTAAAAAGTGATAATTGCATAATTACTCCCTTTTAACTATTTTCTCCCTTCCCTCTTTTTGATTATAAACTTAATATCTAATATCGGATGTCATTATCTGTTTTTACTTCCCCTTTCGTTGGAATGTTATTTGATGTGTTTTTCTTAATTATACTATGGATTTGCACCTTCTTATTTTAATTGTAATTTTGTATACTAAATATTCCATATACACTTATGTAACGATTCGTTGTTTAAATGTGATTTTTCACCTGATTACATATTTGTTGTTATACTTTATTCTGAAATACCAATAAAATTTTGAACCAGAAAAAATAGCTTGAAACTAATGCAGTTGCCACATCTAAAGACTGGTGAGTTGCAATAAATTACAGTGCATAGTCAATGACCTAGTAAATAGGTTATACCTGTCTTCATTTGAATACACAGTTATTGTATTTATTTTTTTATTTTTTGTATTAATACATTCAGTAAACATTCACTTTGCCAAGTGAACATTCTTTACTCTTTAGTAAATCATCCCTCATGAGTAGGTTAGTTAATTAAAATACAATACACTCCATGTGGCAAAAATGTAATCACAATAGTTGTTAAGCAGTTACTACAATATTTGCAAATGCCTTGCAAATATTGGTATACCCACTGCTATTATACAAGCTAAATCCCATGTGTTCAAGACCTAATTAAAGTATTTTATGTGACTTTCACATTTTTAAATTCTAGCTTTTTTGTATTTGTTATTGTATTATATGTAGTGATGTGTAAATTAACCACTAGAGGGAGGTTGGATTAGCCTCTACAATTACTCTGTGTAACTGCTTAATAACTGTTGTGGTTATATTTCTCCTAGACTGAGTGCATTGCTTTTAATTAACCAGCCTAATCATGTGAGCTGATTTACCAAAAGATTGGGATTAGGACTGTTAACTTGGCAAATCACATTTTCACTGAGCTTAATAAATAAAAAAATATATAATAATGGCAGATATATAAGTTAAATGTTTGACATTTAGTGACATGTTAGGTAAATATGTTGTGGATTAAACTGATGATTATATGAACAATTTGAAAAATGTATTTAAGTTATATGCTTTGTTAAAGTCTGTAGAGCACTCTTCAGCTCCAGCTGGGCATAGAAAATGCAGATCTTAATAGTCTTTATTGATCTTCATTAAGCTGCTGCACTACTTGAAACATGATGCAAGCCTGCTGAAGCCTGATAGAATTTTGTTTAAATTAACAACACTTTCCCTAAGATCTGTGTTTAACATCCCTAAGTTGAAACTGAAGGTTGCTTTTAAGGGCTTGTCACAACTTCTTAAAGCTTGCTGAAACCTTTGTAAGTATTTTGTTAAAGCTGGGTGTACAGACTGGTCTTATGTCTACTCTTAGGTAGGTACACTGCACAAGGCCTTCTCTAAACAGCATACCCTCCAATATTTTAAGGAGAAAAAAAATTACACTTGTCAGTTACAGGCATAGTTTAAACTATTTGCTGCTGTGGACATAGCACTTATGCTCTCAGCAGCAGGGGGTTTCACATTTCACATGCTGACTGTTGGCTTTGAGATGAAAGTAATCACAGCCTAGTTAGCAAGAATCTGAAACAAGTAGTATTATGTTATTTCCAATTTCAGTGGTCACTTTGGGAGCCATATAGTTTGTCAACACCCTATGCGATAGCAATAAATTTGATTGAAAAAGTGTAAAATATTGTAAAAGTTACACTCAAGCACAAAAAAAACTTTAAATTCTCACCACATATTATACACATACTGTAAGAACACATGCCATTACATATGAAAAAACTAATTGAAGCAAAGTGAGTTAGGGATCTTAGATTGAAAGCTCATTGAGGGCAGGGATTGATGTGAATGAACAATACAGTATATATAGATATACATATAAATATACAGTATATATTAAATTGAGAGCACTATATAAGTACCTGTAATAAACAAAATAAATAAATAAAATGAAGACATTTAAATGCTTTTAAAACATCGCCTATAGAAAAATGTGTGTACCAAAGTTTCTCACCATTTCACGAGTGCACACATTTTTAACCACTTCCCACCCAAGGACGTCATATGACATTCTGGACTTTCAGTGGGGACAGCTGAATCATTTAGATATCCTTCTTTTCAGCCAGCGATTCTGTGCACCCTAATAATGATCATAGCGGCAGTTCTGTCTCTTGATCGCTTTTATAGGCGGCGGGAGGGGACCCCCCACCATCCGGTGCTTCTCCGGGCTCCGAGTTAAGGATTTGACTCAATTTACTGAGTGTAACCTCCTCTTTTATGTTTACAAAAGTACAGTGCCTTAAAAAAGTATTAATACCCCCTGAAATTTTCCAAATTTTGTCATGTTACAACCATAAACGTAAATTTATTTTATTAGGATTTTATGTGATAGACCAACACAAAGTGGCAAATAATTGTGAAGTGGAAGGAAAATGATAAATGGTTTTCAAATTGTTTTACATATAAATATCTGAAAAGTCTGGTGTGCATTTGTGTTCAACCCCATTTACTCTGATATTACTAACTAAAATCTAGTAGAAACAATTGCCTTCAGAAGTCACCTAATTAGTAAATGGAGTCCACCTGTGTTCAATATATATATATATATATGTGTATATATATATATATATATATATATATATATATATATATATATATACGGCTGTTCAATAAAACCCTCAGAAGTTTGCTAGAGAGCGTTAGGCCGCGTACACACGATCGGTCAAAACCGATGAAAACGGACTGAAGGACCGTTTCATCGGTCCAAACCGATCGTGTGTGGGCCCCATCGGTCAGTTATCCTTCGGTCAAAAAAAGAGAACTTGCTTTAAAATTTGACCGATGGACACCTGACCGATGGGTCAAAACCGATCGTTAGTATGCAAAAGCATCAGTTAAAACTTCAGAATCAAGTCGACGCATGCTTGGAAGCATTGAACGTTTGAACGTTTTTTTCAGCACGTTGTTGTGTTAAAACACGTAAATGTCAGCGCATTCTAATACGACCGTCGGACCGTTCTCATCGGATGGACTGATCGTGTGTATGCGGCTTTAGTGAACAAACAGCATCATATAGCCCAAGGGACACACCAAGAGGTCAGGGATAAAGTTGTGGAGAAGTTTAAAGCAGGGTTAGGTTATAAAAAAAATATCCCAAGCTTTGAACATCTCACAGAGCCATGTTCAATCCATCGTCTGAAAATGGAAAGAGTATGGCACAACTACAAACCTATGGAAGAAAAATAAATCACGCTGACCCCGTAACCATTCAGTGTTGAATTGGAAAAAAAAAACAAAACAAATGAAATCACCAATAATAAAATTGATAAATAACCCATACATAAATAAATATTATAATGAATCCATAAAAAAAAAAAAAAAATTAAAAATATAAAGGAAAAAATGAAAATCCTTCAGAGTATTGATAAATAAAGACAAAAAATTGTCCATAAAATTACTAGTGCATGTGACCTCTAATTAATAAGCTGAACACCAGTGTTCTGTGAAAGAAGTCCATATAATTGTGAGATGTCATATCCAAAAGCAATCATGTTGAATGCACCACCAATCAGCAGAAATTACTTCTTACCAGCTTGCCACAATCCCTGTGACAGAGGATCAATGTATGCCTGTAATCAGTCAGCTCTCTCCAAGAACCAGCAAACACAAGTACGAATCTTAAGCAGTGACTCTTGACCATGCAGATGCACATGATGTATAAAAAATATAAACGCTCCATATAGTGCATTAAACGTGTAAAAAATGTATTAAAGACAATTGATAATGCAACTTACTTCGTCCAGGGGCACTGGGCGAAGTAAGTTGTTACGAAAGTGCCCCTGGATGAAGTAAGTTGTTATGAAATGGATGAAGGGTGGAGCGACGCGCTGACATCACCTTGTGCTTCATATGGTTTCCCAGTAGGACAGGTATGTTTTGTTTATGCGCCGGCCGGCATACCAGACTCAAAGACCTATTTAATCTGCAACATTGTAAGGGCAATGTTGCAGATTTCAAGGGAAACAGACACAATATGATCTATAGAAGCAGACCCCACACACACTAGACACTTGGCATGTCTCAGCTTATTAGGACAGCCAGCGACAAAGTGGCCATGGTCATCACAATATAAGCAGAGTCCCTAAGATCTCCTTCTAGCCTTTTTCTCAGGAGATAAATGGGTAGCATCAATTTGCATGGGCTTATCCCCTTGAGGTTGAGAGGGCTCAGGAAATGAAGAAGAGGTGGGCAGCATACTGGGGGGCAAAGAAACAAACCTCTCTGTACGCCTTTACCATAAATGCCTGTCTATACGGATGGCTACTTGCATGGCTTCATTCAATGACATTGGTTAAGGGTAATGTACTAAGGAGTCTTTGATGGAGTCTGATAAGCCCAACCTGAACTGACTTCTTAGAGCTGGGTCATTTCACCGAGAGCCAGGTACCCAGCGGCAGAAATCAGAATAGTATTGTTTAGCGGTGCATTTATCCTGATGTAATGACCTAAGGTTAGCTTCAGCTGAATGGGCACAATCAAGATCATCATATAGTAAACCTAAGGCTTTTTAAAAGGCTTCAACTGACCCTCTGATGCGAACAGAGAAAACAATTGACTATTTTCAGTTAGCAGACAGATAACGTGTTTCTTTGAAAGTCCAGGTAAAAGGCAGGCTGACTTCAGGGAATAGTCCAATATCTAATCCAATGCCAGTCCAGTTAAAAGGCAGAAAGTGTTCAGGGAATAGTCCAATATACGATCCAAGTCATACACAGGGAAATCAAGACTAGCAAAGCAGTGCAGAAGGACGGGAGGCTTAAACAGGAACAATGCAGGTATACTGTCTCTATCACAAGCAAGGGATAGAGTGTTTGGTTGGTTTGCTTATAACAGGTGACTGACCATATCAATCACTGTGCAGGTGGACACAAACAGGAAGGATGCAACAGCCAACACCCAGATGATGGAATGAGGAGCAGGAGCACAAAAGTGATCCTGACAATTTTAGAATGGCTTAGTCAATGACAAGACCTAAATCCAATGGGGAGTCTGTTGCAAGACCTGAAAATTTCTGTTTACAGATGCTCTCCATCCAATCAGACTGAGCTATTTTGCAAAAAATAATGGGCAAAAATGTCACTCTCTAGATGTGAAAAGCTGATAGAGACATACTTAAAAAAGACTTGCAGCTCTAACTGCAGTGAAAAGGTTGTATTGACTCAGAACACTGCCCCCTTGAGGACTGGATCTCGTACTGGATCAGTCAGTCAGTCAGTTAGTCAGGCAGCGGATTAGCAGCAGGAGCCCCCATCGGCACTCGCTCCTAGGAGTAGGAGTGTGCTGCTTTAGCTCCAGGCAGGCGTAGGCAGCAGGCAGGCAGGGTCTCCCCCAGTCCATCCAGCCTCAGCTCCTACCGTATCTCCTACCTGCATCTGGATCCGGATCTCCTTCAGCCTCCCCAGGTAGGCCCTACCTTCCATCACCTCCCCTGGAACCGATTGGCGGCCGTCCTTATCAGGATAAGCCGCCGAATCGGCTGAACGCTGGGGTCTCCTTCCCTCTCCTTACCCCACATTACCACCCACCTGTCAATGTAACCTTCCCCTCAGAGCCTCCCCGCGATTCCCCGTCTTCTCCCCTGAACCGCGCCAGCCATCACTGATTCGCGGCCGCCGCATCTTAGGAAATGCCGCGGCTTCATCCGCGGCCTAGCGGCGCGCCGCATTTTCGGCCAAATCTCCGGTAGTAGCCCCCAGGAGCTCACCCCCAGCCCCTGTAGGTACTCATCCACCCCTGGCCTCAACAACCAGCCCCCCCCCTGGCTCACCAATCCACCCAGCTGGCTACACACCAGCCTGGGTCCCATGCCCTGCTCCTGGTCGGCGGCCATCTTGGTACACACAGCAGCAGTGTCAGCAGTGTCAGCTCCCCCCACCCCCCCTGTCACAACTTAATAGCACTTGATCCAGGGGTTCGCCCGATCGCCTTTCAGGGATCAGGAAGGAATTTTTTCCCCTACCAAATGCAAATTGGCATAGCATGGTTAGGGTTTTTTTGCCTTCCTCTGGACCAAGCCGGGAGGATTCACTGAATCCTCTCTTCATCGCCACCAAAAGGAACGACTTTTTCCCCGGTGAATGGCGACCATGGCTAATCTGCGGTATTCCGCAGAAACCATTTGGAATTTGAGGCGTTTCGCCGCAATACTGCCAGCCATCACCAAAAAGACCCTAAGAATTGAGCACCTTTTGAGGATCGATCGACGATCGACCGTCAAAATTTTTAGCCGTTTACCCCAACCTAAGCGCATTTCATGTGCTTTGATCAACACAAGATCGGCAGTAAAACACCGACTTGAAATCCATGATTTCATTCTACAACACGACCTAGACTGCCTCTTTATTACAGAGAGCTGGCTCACAGCCGACTGTAACACCATTCTAGGAGAATTGGTGCCAGAAAACTACCGTATTATAACGGAAAACAGAATAGGGCAAAGAGGAGGAGGACTGGCGGTGATCCATATGTCGCGTCTTGCGATCACAAAACCAAGCCTCCAAAACCCTCTTCCATTCATGGAAACCCTTACTCTTCAACTGCAAGTAAACGGCCAGGAGACCGTCCGGATTCTACTCTGCTATAGGCCACCTGGCCCCAAGTCGCAGCTGCTCCCATCTTTGACGGACTTTGTCTCCACTTATACCCTGAATAGCAAACACCTTTTGCTGCTCGGGGACTTCAACCTTTGGGCCAACTCCCCGCAAGACCCCATTGCCGACGCCTGCATCGACCACCTGGAAGGATTAGGGCTTCAGCAACTAGTATGTGGGCCCACACATGCTTCAGGTCATACGCTCGATCTTGTTTTCAGACAAGATCTGGAAATAAAAATCTTGGAAAATGAACCATTGCCATGGACAGATCACCATGCAATTAAATTCATTATTTCCGAATTCCCCCCCTTAACAAAAACATCAAATCCAGTGACAACACACTGGACCAGATGTCAGAAGAAGCTCCACTCGGAACTCTTCAAAGCCACGTTAGGGGGAAAAATAAACACAATTCAGCCGCACCAAACAGCGGAAGAAACACTAGAGGCCATAAACACAGCACTATTGCAGTCAGCTGACTTGATAGCGCCGAAACGAAAGACCCAGATCAGGAAAAATAACTCCGGCTGGTTCAACAACCAGTTGGCGTTACTGAAGCAAGAGCGTAGAAGGGCAGAAGCAGCCTGGAAAAGAAGCTCTTCAGATGAGAACCTCTCGATCTACAAGGCAATAACCAGAAAATACTACAAGCAAATCTTTGAAGCCAAGAAAAACTATTTTTCTGAGGCTATCAACGGTGCCCTAAATCGCCCCCGCGAACTCTTCAAGCTGGTCACTCAGACCATGAATTCAGGATGTCTTGAAGCCCCCAACTTGGATACACAAGAATTTTGCGATGAGTTATCGGATTGCTTCATTAACAAAATTGAGGCAATCCGGCAAAGCATTCAGCAGAACAATTGCTTTCCCAGCCCCCCCCCCCGTAGTCATTTACACAGCACCGGCAACAATTCACCACAGTTTGGTGAGTTCACGCTGGAACCCATCTCCATTCAGACCACTAAAAATATCATCGGCACTCTGCGCAACAGCACTGCGCCAAATTATATTATCCCCACCAAACTGCTGAAGGAATGCGCCGACATCCTGGCACCTCCTGTCACGCAGCTTATTAACCGATCCTTCAGGGAGGGCAAAATGCCCTCCCAGCTGAAGGAGGGCTTCATTCAACCCATCTTGAAGAAAGCCACCCTGGATCCTAAGGATCCACTCAACTGGCGCCCCATAACAGGCCTAAATGTTCTCTCCAAGGTAATGGAGAAAGCAGTGGTACAGCAGCTGCAACAGCATCTAGATACCCACAACTTACTCGACCCATTGCAATCAGGATTACGTCCCGGACACGGAACGGAAACAGCATTGCTTAAGATATGGGATGACGTTCTTGAGGCCGCAGATGAAGGAGAATCTTCTCTTCTGGTTCTGCTGGACCTAAGCGCAGCCTTTGATACAGTTGATCACAAGCTGTTATTGACTCGGCTGGCTAAAATAGCCAAAGTCGCAGAAAGCGATCTATCTTGGTTCTCCTCTTTTTTGGAAAACCGATCGCAAATAGTCAAGCTAGGACCATTCACTTCGGAACAACGCACATTATCGTGCGGGGTCCCTCAGGGATCTCCCCTGTCGCCGATGTTATTCAACATCTACCTGCGTCCTCTTTTTGAAATCATCAGCAGCCAAAAACTGCTATATCACTCGTACGCAGACGACACGCAACTGTACTTCCGCATTTGCAATAAAAAGGATCACCACCTCAATCTAGAGACATGCCTCTCTTTAATAGAGGACTGGATGACAAAGAGTTATCTCAAACTCAACGGAGCGAAAACAGAACTTCTTCTGTTTCACGCCAAGCGTAGGAATCAATCGATAACAACCTGGATCCCCCCGCCCATTCTGGGCAAAGTCATCACCCCTAGCGCCAAAGTCAAAAGTCTTGGGGTCATCTTTGACTCCGACATGACAATGAACGCACAAATAGGGGCAGTAGTCAGCGGATCTCACTATCTGCTGCGCCTACTACGCAGACTCACGCCTTTTATTCCCAAGAAAGACATAGCGGTCGTGGTGGGAGCGATTGTAAACTCCAGATTGGACTATGCAAATGCCCTTTACCTCGGACTCCCCAAGTACCAAATCGCTCGTCTTCAAGTCGTTCAAAATACGGCCGCCAGACTTGTGACTGGGAAAAAACCCTGGGAATCAATCTCACCTTTGTTGAGATCCCTTCACTGGCTACCAGTCAAAGACAGAATCACCTTTAAAGCACTCTGTCTAACGCATAGATGTATCCATGGGAATGCTCCCCATTATCTATGCGAAAAATTAAAAATTTACAATCCCAATCGTTTTCTACGATCCAACAATCAAAATCGGCTTCAGATACCGAAAGCCAGATACAAGTCCAAAGGAGACAGGAGATTCGCTGTCCAAGGTCCCAGACTATGGAACGCCTTACCAGCCAGCATTAGACTGGAGGAGAACTACTTAGTCTTCAGGAGAAAGATTAAGACTCATCTCTTTTGATCTCAAAGGAGACAGGAACAACAAGCGCCCAGAGGCGATTTACTTCGCATGTGCTGCGCTATACAAGTTCTTCATTCATTCATTCAGTCATTCAGAGGGGCTGAATACCACACTTTTCAGATATTTATTTGTAAATATATATATATATATATATATATATATATATATATATATATATATATATATATATATATACAGTATATATAAAAAATCCTTCAACTTCACAATTATGTGCGTTAGAATAAAAAATAAAAATAAAAACTTCTGCCTTTAGAACCACCTAAACTTTTAAATTGGATCAATTAGGGCTCTTTCACACGTCCGTTCAGTTTTTTAGATCAGTTTTTTCCCCCTTCAGTTGATCTGTTTTTTCATCCGTTTTTCGTCCGTTTTCCGTCCGTTTACATCCGTTTCCGTTCCGTTTTCCGTCCGTTTTTCATCCGTTTTTTTCATCCGTTTTTTCAGATGTTTTATTTTTTTTTTTAGAACTTTTTTTTTTTTTACATATTTTGATGAAAAACTGACGTTAGCGGATCGGATGGTAAACGGATCATCCGCTAACGTCCGTTTTTTGTCCGTTCCGTTTTTTTGACGGAAGAAAAATAGGGTTTTCTTCCGTCCAAAAAAACGGAGCTTACCGCAGACGGATGTTAACGGACGTTAGCGGATGCTCATCCGCTAACGGACGCTAACCCATAGGGAAGCATTGAGGTCCGTTAACGGACGTCCAAAAAACGGACGAACTGAACGGACGTGTGAAAGAGCCCTTAGGCTTTAAATCTTCTTTTTTTTTTGCAAAAAAAAATGTTCGATTGAGTTGAGTTTTAATATGTTTGTTGTCTGCATAGATTATATTTAAAACTCTAAAGTGAATTCAAAATAGTCATGAGAACAAATTTTTGGTGGTAGTTCCTTTTAAAAACTACCTGCATCTAATTCTAATGGCACCAATGTAGTTATCAATTAAAAGACAGGTAGTCCTTACTGCTGACACTTTAAGAATCTGTTGCTATGGCAGTGATCAATTCTTAAAGAATTGGTACCAATTCTCAATTTTAACACTGGCAGTAATTAAGCTTTGAGCTAGCATACAGAGGTATGTCAGTACTTAGGGTAGGCCGTGCCTATCCTGGAAAGCTGTCATGGACGTGACAACTTCCTGCATATAGCTGTACTGTATCCCTGGCCCCATTGAGCTGTAGGCTGGAAGATTGCCGGGTGAAAACTAAATGTAACTAGTGATACAAATAACATCTTTACTTAAATATACTGTAGCAATGCCCATATTTAGCAAATGACTTGTCACTGGCTAGCTGAATCCTGATGGGAACTGAGAGACTAGTTCCCCATTAGGTCCATTTTGTTTTCGATTACCATTGTACAGCAGTGGTCAGATTCAAAATCTGCTATTGGACTGAAAAGCAGCTAGATTTTGCTGGACACCAAAATAATTTTAAAGAGTGTCTATGATAATCTTTATGAATTCCCACATATATGTCTACAAGGTTAAAAATGCTACAATGACTTTTATAGTAGAGTGAACAACATTGTTATCCTAATGAAAACAAATCTACAGATCTCCTGGCTGAATCAACAGGTAAAACTATGTTGCAGGGAAACTCACAAATCCTATGTTATCCCTATTGACAGGCACTGGCGTAGCGGGGGGGCAGGGGGGGCTCCTGCACCGGGCAAAAGATTGCTGGGGGCGAAATCTTGGCGTCCGCGGAATGCGCCGCCGCCGCCGCCTTAGGAAAGGCCGCGGCTTTGGCCTAGCTCTGGAGCTGTCGGCCATCTTGGTACACCCGGCGGCGGCGCGCCTGGTTGGCTGGTGGAACTGTCTGTCTCCCTTGATGTGGGAGTGGCGGGAAACACCAGCCAACCAGGCAGAAGGGCACGCTGATTGGCCTGGAACATGTGTTTACAGCGCGGCGTTGTCAAGTTTCTCCATCTCCAGCAAGGTAAGGGGGGGTGTTGTAAATCTAAAGGGGTGCTCTGCCTGATCCCCACCTATCCACCTCAGAGCCTGTCATTTTAGTAAGACTGCTGGGACTTGTAGTTCTTCATCTTCTCCTGGGGTTCATGGAGATTGGAGAACTACAAGTCCCAGCAGGTTATACATACAATAAGGCTCTGAGGTGGATGGGTGTGGATTGCATGCACCTGAGCCCCAGGAGAAGATGGAAAACTACAAGTCCCAGCAGGTTATAATATAAAAATCCGAGGTGGATGGATGTCCAGACACCCATCCACCTAGGAGCCTTATATTATAATCTGCTGGGTCTTGTAGTTCTCCATCGTCTCCTGGGGCTCAGGTGCATGCGATACACCATCTATGGGCCTAGTAGTCCCTTCAGTAAGAAAAAGTGCACTAAGATGGTGGATTGCATGCACCTGAGCCCCAGGAGACGATGGAGAACTACAAGTCCCAGCAGGTTATAATATAAAGCTCCGAGGTGGATAGATGTCTGGACAGTGACAATTGGTGGCACAGTGGTGACGATTGGTGGCACAGTGGTGACGATTGGGCACAGTGGTGACACACAGTGGTGACGATTGGTGGCACAGTGGTGGTGGCACAGTGGTGACGATTGATGGCATGGTGACGATTGATGGCACAGTGGTGACGATTGATTGTGGTGACAATTGGTGGCACAGTGGTGACGATTGATGGCACAGTGGTGACAATTGGTGGGTGGCACAGTGGTGACGATTGATGGCACAGTGGTGACAATTGATGGCATGGCACAGTGGTGACAATTGATGGCACAGTGGCTGCATTTGATGGCATGGCGCCCTGTGATTGGGCGTATGTGGTCATGCGCTAGCGCCGGGGGGGCGAAAAAAAAAAGTTCTGCCCCGGGCGCCCATAACTCTGGTTACGCCACTGTTGACAGGCATGCATGATTTCTGTCATTTTTTATTTGAAATTCTACTTTGGATTCATGCTGTTCCATGTGTATGTAGTATGCATGGTAACAAACCTCTATAGTTTTAAATGGGTCCATGTAATTTCCATCTCCCTTTCACACTCAACTGCATAGTTGTGAACATGAGTTTTGCTGCATGAAAGTGGACAAGTGTGAATAGTGTATAAACAAAATGTTTTTATTTTTTATTAATGGTAGAGTTTAAAAAAATCTGTAGCCACAGAGAGTATAATACTAATATGATACAGGAAATATTAATGAAGGGCTATTATGTGCATGAGCTGATCTTAAGTATTCAGTGCTTGCCATAAACGTAGATATAAACAGCTTTGATTTCCTCCTAAATGTCATGACAATGCTTATCAGCCCAAACCATTAATGTGCTCTTAATCTTCATTAGTGTTGATGTGGTGCACTCCACACCCGTGTTTTGCATTAAGGAATGAAACCACCTAACAAAGATTTAATATTACATTAAATTGCTAATACAGGGGATGGCCATAAAAGGCATTATTACTTTCAAAAGATAAATTCCAGCTCATTCACTGTTATTTTGAACATTACATATGTACCCAGACATTTCATATATTTTATTTACATTTTAGTTATGTGAAGTCATAAATAGAAATAAGATCACAACTGCCCACTATTTGTGATGCACTCTCTTCTGGCTTGTGATTAGATGGCTTTTTGCAGGGACATAATTACAGATCATGGGGCTCATAGATTTTTTTTTTATGGGATTTCCTCCAAACGCCTCTATTGTCATTGAAGGACTGGTATCAGGAGAGCTGACAGCATAGTCAATAATTTGTTAGGGTCCAGTGCTGTTGACAGAAATTGTCAGGAAACAGGGGACATGGAGAAGTGAATGAACTTTTAACATTAATTTTACGGCTAACCACTCTGTCCTCACTACCACAACCAGGGCCGTATTTCCCATTAGGCACTGTAGGCATGTGCCTACAGGCACCCTTCTTAGAGGGGCGTCCATCTGTACATGCATGACAAGCACCAGCATTAGTCAGCTGGCTTACGTAAAATGGTGCCCTGTGTACACAAATCTCCTTGCACCAGCCATGAAGACAGGAAGAGGAGATCAAGAAGAGTAGAGAGTCCATCTAGGGGGAGAAAAGTCAAGTGAATCAGAGACAAGAGGTGATCAGAGACAGCTAACTGTTGAGAACAGGGAGAGCTCACACTGTTATGGAATGATCAGTGGAGTGTGGGAACTCCTGCACACACGTGTCTCTTTCTGCTGATCTCTCTGATCCTGACACTTTCACCAACAACTGCTGCCTGCTTTGTCCACCCAGATGTCACTTGACCACTCCTCTCCCCCCAGGTGATTGGTAATCACTTCCCCCCCATGGCCACACTCAGCAGCCCTGGCTTTCACTACTTTCAGTCCCCTGGGAGGGATGATTTGTATTAAGAAAGGGGATTGGGGGATTTTTTCTGGAAGGGGGAATTTGGGGAAGAATTTGTACTGGAGGGATTTTGGGGGAGATAATTTGAGCTTGGAGGGGGGAGAACTTACACTAGAAGTGGGTATTTGGGGAGGAGGATTTACGCTACAGCAATTTCAAAGTGACGTATATATACGTCACATTGTCCAGCCATGCCATTCTGCTGATGTAAATGCCAGGAATCGGTTAAAGGCGTTATTTCCCCAGGGGACATTTATCAATGCAAAAAAAGTTTTAAAAACTGCAGTTTTTCAGGAGCAGTGATTTTAATAATGCCTAAAGTGAAACAAACAAAAAATGAAATATTCCTTTAAATATCGTGCCTGGGGGTCTTCTTAGTCTTCCTGTAAAGTAGCGCATTTTTATCATGTTTTTTAACAGTACCACAGAAACATTACATTTCTGAAGGAAAACATGTAATTTAAAACTGCTCGGGGCTGTAATGTATTGTAGAATCCCAGCAATATAGATACAAATCACTGAAAAAAACATGCCAAAAATACCAAAAAAAAATTGTGTTGATGTCCTCACAAAATCCATACCCCCCACCAAAAATTAAAAAAGAAATGGCGTAGGGGTCCTCCAGGCCCCCAGGCACTATATACTATGAACAGCAGTATACAATGCCTTGAAAAGGTATTCATACCTTTTGAAA
This sequence comes from Rana kukunoris, assembly GCA_029574335.1. Lineage (NCBI taxonomy): Eukaryota > Metazoa > Chordata > Amphibia > Anura > Ranidae > Rana > Rana kukunoris. Next base: position 238,160,360 of record CM056049.1, on the reverse strand, counting down.
TTTTTTACATTTTGTCATGTTACAACCAAAAATGTAAATGTATTTTATTAGGATTTTATGTGATCGACCAACACAAAGTGGCACATAATTGTGAAGTGAAAGGAACTTCAGTCCCCCTGAGTCAATACTTTGCAGATCCCCTTTCACTGCAATTACAGCTGCAAGACTTTGGGGGATATGTCTCTAGCAGCTTTGTACATCTAGAGCAGGGGTGGCAAACACAAGGCCCGCGGGCCGAATCCGGCCCGCCAGGCCTTGTGATGTGGCCCGCGCAGCGGCCCCCGTCAGCAGGGGGATCTTTCTCCGATTTTTTTATTTACATTCCTGGCATCCATCGCTAGAGATCCGCGGCTGGTCAGAGACAATGTCTCCGCCGGCCGCCATTTTCTTGAAGACCGCCGTCGCCGCCGCTAGAGGTCCGCGGCCGGGCAGAGACAATGTCTCCGCTGGCCGCCATTTTCTTGAAGACCGCCGTCGCCGCCATTTTCTTGAAGACCGGAGAGAGTCTCTGCTGGTGGGGGAAGCCTGATGTAAGGGGGAACTCGGCTGATGTAAAGGGGGGGGGACTCGGCTGGTGGGGGACTCGGGTGGGGGGGGACTCGGCTGATGTAAAGGGTGGGGGACTCGGCTGGGGGGGGACTCGGCTGATGTAAAGGGGGGGGACTCGGCTGATGTAAAGGGGGGGGGGACTCGGCTGGGGGGGGACTCGGCTGATATAAAGGGGGGGGACTCGGCTGATGTAAAGGGGGGGACTCGGCTGATGTAAAGGGGGGGGACTCGGCTGATGTAAAGGGGGGGGACTCGGCTGATGTAAATAAAGGGGGGGGACTCGGCTGATGTAAAGGGGGGGGACTCGGCTGATGTAAAGGGGGGGACTCGGCTGATGTAAAGGGGGGGGGACTCGGCTGATGAAAAGGGGGGGGGACTCGGCTGATGTAAAGGGGGGGGACTCGGCTGATGTAAAGGGGGGGGACTCGGCTGATGTAAAGGGGGGGACTCGGCTGATGTAAAGGGGGGGGGGACTCGGCTGATGTAAAGGGGGGGGGGACTCGGCTGATGTAAAGGGGGGGGACTCGGCTGATGTAAAGGGGGGGGACTCAGCTGATGTAAAGGGGGGACTCGGCTTATGTAAAGGGGGGGACTCGGCTGATGTAAAGGGGGGGACTCGGCTGATGTAAAGGGGGGACTCGGCTGATGTAAAGGGGGCACTCGGCTGATGTAAACGGGGGGCTCGGCTGATGTAAAGGGGGGACTCGGCTGGTGGGGACGCCTGATGCAAGGAGAGACTCCGGGCTTCCACTGATTCTGCATTATGGTGAGTTGAATGATTTCATTTTATATCACAATGTAATATTAGAAATAATGTGCTTCGCACTCCTGAACCCTGCACTGCGTCCATATGTGGAGTGCAGATACAACCGGCCCTTTGAAGGCAACCAAACTGCTGATGCGGCCCTCGATGAATTTGAGTTTGCCACCCCTGATCTAGAGAGTGACATTTTTGCCCAGTCTTCTTTGTAAAATAGCTCATGCTCTGTCAGATTGAATGTAAAGAGTCTGTGACCAGCAATTTTCAGGTCTTTCCACAGATTCTCAATTGGATTTAGGTCTGGACTTTGACTGGGCCATTCTAATACATGGATATGCTTTGATGTAAATCATTCCATTGTAGCTATGGCTGTATGTTGAGTGTTGTTGAGACTGTGTTGGAGATTTGCCTTCCAACAGGACAAGTCTTTTCCAGGCTATAACAGGTTTTCTTCTAAGATTGTCCTGTATTTGGCTTATCCATCTTCCCATAAATTCTGACCAGATTTCCTGTCCCTGCTGAAGAAAAGCATCCCCACAACATGATGCTGCCACCACCAGGGTGATGTGCAGTGTTAGTTTGCCGCCACACATAGCATTTTGCATTTAGGCCAAAAAGTTCAAGTTTGGGCTTATCTGACCAGAGCTCCTTTTTCCACATGTTTTCTATGTCTCCCACAGGGCTTCTCGCAAACTGTAAACAGGACTTCTTATGGCTTTCTTTCAACAATGGCCTTCTTCTTGCTACCCTTCCATAAAGCCTAGATTTGTGGAGTGCACAACTAATAGTTGTCCTGTGGACAGATTCTCCTACCTGAGCTGAGGATCTTTGCAGATTTACCATGGGCCACTTGGCTGCTTCTCTGATTAACCACTTTCCCACCGCACCATAGGCATTTTACTGCTACAGTGTGGTGGAGTTATCTTGGGACGACGTCCCTGGGACGTCGTCGTGCACTTCGGCAAAAGCGTGTCCCCTGGGATGCGCTCGCAGAAGTGTCCGTGCTCGCCGGGTCTAGAAGACCCGGCGCATCACGGATCACGGTAAATTGCCGCTGATAGTGGCCGTTAACCACGTGATTGCGCCGTCAAATGATGGCGCGATCACTTGTAAACAAACCGGCGTCATTTGATGACGCCGGTTCCTCCCTCTCCTCACTGTACCGTTCGGTACAGTGTGAGAGGAGAGGGGGGGAGCGGGTGGCAGCAGCAGCGCTGTGGCTGGATCTGTGACAAATGCAGTCACAGATCCAGCCATCCATCCCAGCTCAGCCATCCCTGCCCCAGTACTCTGCAATACCCCAGTACTCTGCAATACCCCAGTACCCTGCACAATACTCTACAATACCCCAGTACTCTGCAATACCCCAGTACCCTGCAATACCCCAGTACCCTGCACAATACTCTGCAATACCCCAGTACTCTGCAATACCCCAGTACCCTGCACAATACTCTGCAATACCCCAGTACTCTGCAATACCCCAGTACTCTGCAATACCCCAGTAACCTGCGCAAAACTCTGCAATACGCCAATACCCTGCGCAATACTCTGCAATACCCCAATACTCTGCAATACCCTGCGCAATACCCCAATACCCTGTGCAATACTCTGCAATACCCCAATACCCTGCGCAATACTCTGCAATACCCCAATACTCTGCAATACCCTGCGCAATACTCTACAATACCCCAATACCCTGCGCAATACTCTGCAATACCCCAATACCCGGTGTAATACTCTGCAATACCCCAATACCCTGCGCAATACTCTGCAATACCCCAATACCCTGCGCAATACTCTGCAATACCCCAATACTCTGCAATACCCCAATATCCTGCACAATACTCTGCAATACCCCAATACTCTGCAATACCCCAATACTCTGCAATACTCTGCGCAATACTCTGCAATACCCCAATACTCTGCAATACCCCAATACCCTGCGCGATACTCTGCAATACCCCAATACCCTGAGCGATACTCTGCAATACCCAATACTCTGCAATACCCCAATACTCTGCAATACCTATTTTTTAAAGCACCCCTGTCCCTGTGTGCTCGCATGCAGAAGAGAACGCATACGTAAGTCCCGCCCACATATGAAAATGGTGTACAAGCTACACATGTGAGGTATCTCTGCGAACGTTAAAGCGAGAGCAATCATTTTGGCCCAGGACCTCCTCCGTAACTAAAAACATGTAACAAATAAAAGTAATTAAAGCGTCGCCTATGGGGATTTTTAAGTAGCGAAGTTTGGCGCCATTCCATGAGTGTGCGCAATTTTGAAGTGTGACATGTTGGGTATCTATTTACTCAGCGTAACTTCATCTTTCACATTATGAAAAAAAATTGGGCTAACTTTACTGTTTTCTTTTTTTTTAAGCACAAAACTTTTTTTTTTTTAAAACACGCGTTCAAAAAATGTCTGCGAAAATACCATGCAAGATAAAAAGTTGTAACGGCCGCCATTGTATTCTCTAGGGTCTTTACTAAAAAAGCATATATAATGTTTTGGGGTTCTATGTAATTTTCTAGCAAATAAATGATGATTTTTCCATGTAGGAGAGAAATGTCAGAATTGGTCTGGGTGCTCCAGAACGCCTGATGGCATCCCCTGCATGTTGGGCCTCTGTATGTGGCCACGCTGTGTAAAAGTCTCACACATGTGGTATCGCCATACTCTGGAGGAATAGCAAAATGTGTTTTGGGGTGTAATTTGTGGTATGCATATGCTGTGTGTGAGAAATAACCCGCTAATATGACAGAAACAAGATATTTTTTTTTTTTTTACAGAATTTTCTGTAGTTTTTCTTTAACGCAAAAAACCCAGAGGTGATCAAATACCACCAAAAGAAAGCTCTATTTGTGCGAAAAAAAGGACAAAAATTTCAAATGGGTACAATGTTGTATGAGTAATTGTCATTCAAATTGTGAGAGCACCGAAAGCTGAAAATTGGTCTGGTCAGGAAGGGGGTTTAAGTGCCCAGTGGTCAAGTGGTTAATGCTCCCCTTGCACGGCCTGTCAGTTTAGGTGGACAGCCATGTCTTGGTAAGTTTGTAGTTGTGTCATACTCTTTACATTTTCGAATGATGAATTTAACAGTGCGCTGTGAGATGGTCAAAGCTTGGGATATTTTTTTACACCCTATCCCTGCTTTAAACTTCTCCAAAACGTTATCCCTGACCTTTCTCGTGTGTTCCTTGTCTTTGTGATGTGTTTTGTTCACTAAGGTTCTCTAACAAACCTCTGAGGGTTTTACAGAACAGCTGTATTTATACTGAGATTAGATTACAAACAGGTGTATTCTATTTACTAAAAAGGTGACTTCTGAAGGCAATTGGTTCCACTATATTTTAGTTAAGGGTATCAGAGTAAAGAGGGCTGAATACAAATGCACGCCACACGTGTTTATTTGTAAAAAAAAATAATAAAACCATTTATAATATTCCTTCTACTACACAATTATGTGCCACTTTGTGTTGGTCTATCACATAAAATACATTTACGTTTTTGGTTGTAACATACTTTTTTTCAAGTACTCGCCGATACCGAATACCGATACTTTTTTTAAATGTCATGTACCTTTTTTTTACACAGTTTTTTTTTTTTTACTATTTTTCTTTCTTTACAGTGATTTTTTTTCTTTACAGTGATTGTAATAAATAATTAAAAAAATGTAAATAATAATAAAAAACAAAAACAAAAAAAAACGTAAATAATAATAATAATAAAAAAATATGTTTTTCTTTTTTTATTATTATTTACATTTATTTTATTTTTTTATTATTATTTACATTTTATTTTTTTAATCATTTATTACAATTTTTTTAATCAGCCCTGTTGGGGGGGCTTTGGTGAGATATCAGGGGTGTTAACAGACCTCTGACATCTCACCCTTAAGACAGATAAAGGGACTAGTGGCACAGATTCCCCAATCCCTTTCTCACAGCCTCAGCTAAAATGAATGGAGAGAAGCTCCTCTCCATTCATAAACTGAAGCATCGTAAACATAAATCTATTCCCAATTTTGTAGACACTATAACATTTGCACAAACCCTTTTAATATACGCTTATTGCAATTAGTTTTTTTACCAAAAATATGTAGAAGAATACATATTGGCCTAAACAGGAAAAAAAATGTTTTATTTATTTTTGGGGGATATTTATTATAGCAAAAAGATAAAAATATATATATTTTTTTTCAAAATTGTCAGGTGTGAATGGGGAGCAGGTGTGTTAAATTTGGTGTTATCACTCTCACTCTCTCATACTGGTCCCAGGAAGTTCAACATGGCACCTCATGGCAAAGAACTCTCTGAGAATTCCTCTACATAAAGATGGCCTAGGCTATAAGAAGATTGCCAAGATCCTGAAACTGAGGTGCAGCACAGTGGCCAAGATCATATAGCAGTTTAACAGGATAGGTGCCATTTAGAACAGGCCTCATCATGGTCGACCAAAGAAGTTGAGTGCACATGCTCATCATCATATCCAGAGGTTGTCTTTGCAAAATAGACGTATGAGTCAGCCTGTCAGTGCTCAGACCATATGCAGCACACTGCATCAAATTGGTCTACGTGACTTTCGTCCCAGAAAGATGCCTTTTCTAAAGGTGGTGCACAAAAAAGCCCGCAAACAGTTTGCTGAAGACAAGCAGACACAGGACATGGATTACTAGAACCATGTTCTGTGGTATTGTGAGACCAAAATAAACTTATTTGGTTCAGATGGTGTAAAGTGTGTGTAGCAGCAACCAGGTGAGGAGTACAACGACAAGTCTGTCTTGCCTGCAGTCAAGAATGGTGGTGGGAGTGTCATGGTGTGCATGAGTGCTTTCAGCACTGGGGAGCTACAGTTCATTGAGGGAACCATGACTGTCAACATTTACTGTGACTTACTGAAGCAAATCATAATCCCGTCCTTTCAGAGACTGGGCCTCAGGGCAGTATTCCAACATAACAACCCCAAACACACCTCCAAGACAACCACTGCCTTGCTAAAGAAGCTGATGGTAAAGGTGATGGACTGGCCAAGCATGTCTCCAGACCTAAACCCTATTGAGCATCTGCGGGGCATCCTCAAACAGAAGGTGGAAGAGCACAAGGTCTCTAACATCCACTAGCTCTGTGATGTCATTATGGAGGAGTGGAAGAGGACTCCAGTGGCAACCTGTGAAGCTTTGGTGAACTCCATGCCCAAGAGGGTTAAGGCAGTGCTGGAAAATAATGGTGACCACACAACATATTGTTGACACATTGGGCCCAATTTGGACATTTTCACTTAGGGATGTACTCAATTTTGTTGCCAGCGGTTTAGACATTAATGGTGTGTGTTATTTTGAGGGGACAGCAAATTTACACTGTTATTTCTTCAGTGTTGTCACATGAAAAGATATAATGAAATATTTAAAACAATGTGAGGGGTGTACTCACTTTTGTGAGATACTTTGTGTATATAAATATATATATACTGTATATATATATATATATATATATATATATATATATATATATATATATAAACAAGGCCAGTATGCTGGCCTGAATTTATGGGAGGAGCCCGGGGGGGTATTTAACCAGCCCACTCCCCTGTGGTCTTTGTCGGTTTCCTGTGAGCGATACCCACCCTACCATCCCCTTTTTTTTTAGGGCATTTCTCAAATTCATTTCTCTCCACAAAATATTCTTCTTTTATCTCGGGTATGCCCCCTTATTTTAGCATACCGTCCATCAGACCAGGGCACATTTTAGGTCCATTTCATGTTGTAAGTCTTTTGTTAAGTCTATCTATCTTGTTCATATCCGTATCGGACATAGGGCTTCAACCATAAAAAGTATTCGTACCCCTTTAATTGTTTGTCATGTTACAAACAAAAATGTGAATGTATTTTATTGGGATTTTATGTGATAGACCAACACAAAGTGGCACATACTGTAATTGTGAAGTAAAGTAAAATATCTGAAAAGTGTTGCATGCAATGCATTTGTATTCAGCACCCCATCTCAAACAAGCACTGTTCAATCCTCATCCGAAAATGGAAAGAGTATGGAACTTCAAAGCTACCAAGACATGTCCTTTCACCTAAACTGACAGGTCAGGCAAGGAGAGCCTTTTTTTAGAGAAGCAGCCAAGAGGCCCATGGTAACTGTGGAGGAGCTGCAGAGATTCACAGCTCAGGTGCAAGAATCTTCCCACAGGACAACTTATAGTTGTGCATTCCACAAATCCGGCCTTTATGAAAGAGTGGCAAGCCATTGTTCAAAATAAGCCATAAGAAGTCCCATTTGCAGTTTGCAAGAAGCCATGTGGGGTATACATCAAACATGTAGAAGAAGGTGCTCTGGTCAGATGAGACCAACATTTTACTTTTTGGCCTAAAAGCAAAATGAATAAGTGAATTAAACATGTTATTCAATATAAACATCCCACTGGTGAAGTAAAGTGCTCATGCATAAATAAATGATAGGTGCTCCAATATTCAGTGTCTAGACAGAGGTGCCACATGGATGTGCACTCACCTCTAAACATTGACCACCTATCACTAGAGAGGTCCCTTGCACTTTGTAGGGACTAAAGATCAATAGAAGACTTTATCCAAAGTCAGCTTTGCTTAGGATAATCCTCCAGGGATGAGAAGAGAAAATGACAGACCGGGGGCTCCCATAGTGTAAAACCGTATTTTATTATAAAAATCAAAAGTAGAATATAAGTGGGGAGGAGCGAACACCCCCCTCTCCTGAGCTGTACCAGGCAGCATGCCCTCAACATGGGGGGGTGGGTGCTTTGGGGCAGGTGGGCACCCTGCGGCCCCCCCACCCCAAAGCACCCTGTCCCTATGTTTATAACGACAGGGCCTCTTCCCAACAACCATGGCTGTTGGTTGTCGGGGTCTGCGGGCGGGGGGCTTATTGGAATCTGGGAGCCCCCTTTAAAAAGGGGGCCCCCAGATACCGGCCCCCCACCCTAGGTGAATGAGTATGAGGTGGGGGGCCGGTATCAAAGATGATAGCGGTGGCCACCCCCGAAGAAGGCACCTAAGAGCGAGTGGGAGAAGAGGGGGCTCCCAGATTCCAATAAGCCCCCACCCGCAGACCCTGACAACCAACGGCGAGGTTTGTCGGGAAGAGGCCTATCCTTATTAACATGGGGACAGGGCATGCTGCCTGGTACGGTTCAGGAGGGGGGGGGGCGCTCGCTTGTCCCCACTCCTTTCCTGACCGGCCGGGCGGCGTGCTCAGATACGGGTCTGGTATGGATTGTGGGGGAACCTAAGGGCCTGGCATGCTCCTGGGGGGAACCCATGCCGTTTATTTATTTAAAATCTGGCGTGGAGTTCCCCCTCATGATTCATATCCAAACGCTGCATCTAGAATTGGTGGAAATCCAAGTCAGATCCCCATCACTTCTATGTCACGCTCGCTGGAATGTGCTTTTACTATTCCAGCGAGTGCGAGATGTCGGCAACCTCTCGCCGAGAATCAGTGCAATGCCGTTGTGCTGGAAACACATTCTCGCAGACAGGTACTGTAACACGGCACATCATCCTGAACACACCATCCCTACCGTGAAACATGGTGGTAGCAACATCATGTAGTGAGGATGCTTTTTTCAGCAGGCACAGGGAAGATTGTCAGAGTTGATGAGAAGATGAATGGAGTCAAATACAGGGCAGTCATAGAATTAAACCTGTAACACACGGGCAGACTTTTGGCCGTGCAAAAATCTGCCATGAGCCTGGTCGGAAGTCTGACGGACAAAAAGAGAACAGAATTTCTATATAAGGTCCGTTGGACTTCTGACCAAAAAAGTCAGATGGAGGTTACACATGGTCTGACTTTCCGAGAAAAAAAGCCTGTCTTTTTTTCTCGGAAAGTCCGGCTGTGTGTACAAGGCATTCGAGTCTGCAAAAGACTTGAAACTTCACCTTTCAGCAGGACAATAACAATAAACATACAGCTAGAGCTACAATGGATGGGTTTAGATCAAAGTATATTCAAGTGTTTTATTATTTTATAATATATATATATATATATATATATACTGTATATATATATATATTAGAGAAATCACGTATACAATTAAAGTCACTAAAAATGCAGCATAGGATATATTTAATCAAAAACATAGGTATCCCTCCAAGTCTCTACCTGCATCATGTGTCCTTATTTCTAGTTTAGTACCTAATCATATGTATAATAATATCATGTAACTATCAACAGTCAAACATAGGAAATAGAGAGACTGTAAACTATATGTATTTTTTTAATCAAAGTCAATCTTTTTAGAAAGAAGTAATTAACTTTAAGAAATATATAGAAATGTTTAATTAAAAACAAGAAAATATACACAAAATATTCTACAGTTGACAGTAAAACACTGTGGCCCAGATTCAGGTACATCTGCGCATTATTGGACCGGCGTAGCGCACCACCTTTACGTTAGACTTGCGCAATTTTGCCGCGTAATCCCCCTATTCTCGTAGTTTTTGCGCAGGAAATTGCGCATGCGTAACGTTTTTTCCGAGGCGTAAGGAGGAGTAATACAAATTGGGAAGGACGTGGGCGTGTTACATTGAAATGAGCCGTGACCCCATGCAAATGAAGGGCCGGCCGGCTCGCGCATGCGCGCTTGAAGGAGACCATGGTCAGCTCCGCTGTGTGCATTCTCACAACTCGGGAGCGGCGCAATCAGTGAAATAGGAAATGGACTAGGGCAACGTTGTGAACTACGCAAACAGCATAAATAGACACACACAAACGCACTTGCATTGCAAAAGTACATCCCTCTGTCCCTTCCCATTTCACCTAGTGCTTTTGTCCTGTTGTTCGTTGCGGTGTGTTTTGTAGTTGTCAGATTAGTGTTCTGTGTGATCAAGTGTTTGTTAGTAGATCTTTGAAAGTGTTTTTTGATAAGTGTTTGAGAGACTGTTTGTTGATTGATATATTTCTGTTCGTTTGTTTTCCTGCTGTTTTTTTGTTTTGTTTTTTTGTGACTGTTTCTTGCTAAGTAGTTTTCTCTTTGTGTGTGTTCTTGCTTGATTGGTTGTGCTTGTTTGTGTGAGTGAATTTTGTTGACTGGGTGTGAGTTTTTTGGGAAGTATGACAGAGAGAAAGAGAAAGCTCAATTTTACAGTTGGGGAAAAACAAATTCTTGCCCAGACAGTGCCAACACCACCCCGGCCAGGAGGAGGGAGATTTTGGATATGATCACTGAGCAGGTCAATTCAGCGGGGCAGGGGGAGACAAGGACCCGGTCTGGGATTGACAAAAAAATCAATGACCTCCGGCGTCTGGTCAAACAGAAGCTGGCCAGAATGCATGCCCATGCCAGGGGCACAGGAGGGGGCCCACCATGCCGTATTAGGCTGACAGCGGAGGAGCGTGCGGTGGCCCTGACCTTTCATCGGCATGAAGTTGAGGGCCTGCCCAGCTTTGACTCAAGTCCGGAGCCCGTGGTGCCAGGTAAGTTATTTTTTTAATATCAGGTGTGTAGCATGTGTGGGGGAGGGGGTGAAAGGGAATATGTGGCAAGTGTGTGGATCCTCCAACCTGTGAATGTTTTGTGTCATCCACAGATGTGCAGGAGGGTGCAGGGCCATCTGGCCTGACCGCACCAACCCCAGGACAGCAGCCTAATGAGGCCCCCCAACAAGGCTGGAGTCCGCGGAGGAGGTTCAAGAGGAGGAGGAGAATCATGAGGAGGAGGAGTCCATGTCAGGCACTGGACGTTTGGTTTTTGAGGACTCTTCCCCTCTGGCTGGCAGCAGGCAGCCCTCCCTAAGGGGGAGCCCCCCCCTCCTCCCCCAACATGGCTCCCCTCACAAGGGCCTCTCCCCTTCTCCCCGGCCACAAGCATCACCTGGAGGCAGGATTTCATCCCAGAACACCAGGGGGGTGGCCGATCTCCTGCCCGCCACTCTGAGAAGGGACCAGTTCCTCCAGACCCGCCCATCTGGGACAGGTCAGCCAGACATTGGTGCGGATGGAGGAGAGCCTGTCCTCCATCAAGGATACGCTGGGAACCTGGACTCCCACTCCCGGGCTTTCACAAACCTGCCTAAACGAACTGCAGATGACATCAGCAGGCGTTGGGCAGGATGTGAGGGCCCTTACCCTGGCTATCCAGGCCAACACATCAACACTTGGTGCTGGGGCAGCCTGGCCAGAAGTAGGCCGTAGCGGGCAGCTCCTCCTTCCCTCTTTTTTAAACCCCTCCCCCATGAGTCTGAGTTGAGAGGGCAGCCGCCGGTGGGCCGAGGATGGTCAGTGAAGGGGCATTAATTAGTTTTTCCTTTTTTCCCGCCGTGTGGGATTTTTTTTTGCTTTTTTTTTATTTTTTTTTTTTTTTTTTTTTTTTGAGTGAGCATGCTGTTTGGGTGACAATCCCGGGAGGGGCACCCTCAATTTTGGTGGGGTAGAGTAGGGCCAGGACCAGGAGAAGTGAGCTCCAGGAACCGTGTGAATGGTGTGAATGAATGGCACAGTGATAATTAGTGCTCAGTTGCTCTCTCAAGTCCCTGCATGGTGGACTGGTGCCAATCCAATTTGATGTGGATGTGGGGGTGTGTGAGTAGGGACACACAGTGGTGTGCATACATGCATTCTCATTGTGCCATGATTAATGTGTGGTTTTAACGTGCAAAGATGCCCAATGTGAGTTGTCTCCTGGCTGCTCTTCCCTCAGAAGACGGGGTGGTAGCCTCGGTTAGGGGGGGATTGTCTGGTTCAGGGGTCAGGTCATCACCTAGGTCAATCTGCAGGCCCTTTCTTACTGCGAAGTTGTGCAGCATGCAACATGCACCGATGATCTGGCACACGAAGTTTGGGAATACAAGAGGGTACCCCCAGACTTATCCAGGCATCGGAAACGTGACTTTAGTAGGCCAAAGGTGCGCTCCACCACTGCTCGTGTTTGGGCATGTGCTTGATTGTATCTTTCCTCTCCTGGAGTTTGGGGGTTTCCGGATAGGAGTCATGAGATGGGGTCCCAGTGGATATGCAGAGTCACCTGTAAGGGAAAAGACAGGAGGATGTTAGTCATGCATGTGGCCTTGTGATGTGTGCATCATGGGAGGGGATAGTCATTGCCTGACTCCCATGTCACTCACCAACCAGCCAGGTGTCCCCATAATGCGTTTTCTGTTCAAATTCCCATTCGGATGTGCATTGATTGTACATGTAGCTGTCATGGGCTGGACCCTGGGTGTTTGGCACGGACGTGCCATATGAGGCCTTGGGCATCGACTATCACCTGTACATTGATGGAATGCCAATGCTTCCGATTGCGGTACATGTGCTCTGTCTCCTGGGGGGCTGGAGTGCCACATGTGTGCAATCAATGGCCCCACAGTGCGTGGGAATCTGTCAATTCTGTAGAAATCTGTCATTGCCTTCAGTCGCAGGTCCTCAGTGGTGGGTTTGATGATTTGTTGGCCATGCGTCTGAGGATTGCTGGGACAACCTGGTGCACACATCTGCTCATGGAGGATTGTGACATCCCAGCCACCACTCCACTTGTTCTTTGAAAAGAGCCACTGGCAAGGACATGAAGTGTTGCCATGACCTTGACCAGTGGCTGCACTGCATGTGAGCGGTGTGTTGGGCTGGTGATGTCCTCCTGCAGGGTTGTGGTTAATTCCAGGATGACATGAGGGGTGAATCTGAAGATGCGAAACACCTCAGAATCACTCATGCCAAACAGGTCTATGCGGGTGCGGTATATCCTCTCCCGTGCCATCCTCCGTGCCATCCTCCGTGCCCTCATCCTTCTTTGTTCATCTAAAGTCAGTAGTATATCTATGTGCGATGATGCCCCTGGCATGTTGGCATACAGATTGCTGTGCAACACGTGTGACTGCTGAGCTCCTCACTAACAGTGTTGCTTTATCTAACAAGTAGACTTTTTTTCTCTTTTTAGACCAGCTTTTATATGGTCTAATTTTAGACAGGACATTTTGCTGTTGCGCACACTGCGTCGCCTGCGCTGCCCCAACGTTCTTTTGTGGATCCCCGTAAGTCCCTCATTAGCATATTTGACTAGCAAATCAATGGCCTGTCTAGCGCACTTTTGCGCGGACGGATGCGCCAGTCTAACGAAATTACGCGGGACAAAAAAAAGTAGATTTTTTGCGTATCTCGTTCTGGGGATGCCGTGCATCGAAACGCACGCGCACATTTCGACTTACGCATGCGCATCTCCTGTTGCGCAGGCGTAATCGCTCTGTGAATCTAGGCCAGTGTCCTTAATATAGAGGGCCAAAAGTGATACTTATTCATGCAATACTAGCGTCCAAAGACAATCTTATACTGTGCAGTCTGTCTTTAGGCTAAAAACGTATATACTTCACTACAAGAGTCCAATGACGAAATTGGGGAGGGTCGCAGATGAATAAAAAGGAAACAAGAACTACCAAAGACAGAAATGGGGTTAGTATAATAGAGATGGATTCGTATTTATGTTATTAATTGTTAATTAGATATAAAAGTATACCTCCAAGGTTCCACAAGTTTACAATGAATGTTATTAAAATAAGGAGAAAAGCTGGACCCACATATGTAGTTTGCATGGTAGTTGAATCAGTTATACAAAATCCTCAAATACCTCAAATAATAAATAATGATAATAATAACATTCATTTTCATGTCGTATTAAATATCCTATTGAAAATCCATGATCACTCTAATCACACATGATTTATTCACCTCCCCTTATAAGTTTGTTGATTTCCCTTTGCTAAAATCAATGAGGTTGTATAATCCACCAAGTATTTAGTGTGTGTAAAACCCAGTAGGGAACATTCAACCATGGATTCAAACAGGAGGTGCCCATTTGCTACAATGCAAGGTAGTTTGTATATACCAGAAACAGCTTACATACTGTCCCAGTTCTCTCTCGATAATTAATCTCTTCAAGAGAGTAAAGTTTAAGTATTGGCCTATTTGATATTTGAAAATCAAGAAAGTCCTACATTTTCTTTTCTTTCTTTATATATATATAGTGTAAACAGTGCATTTGGAGAGGCTTTGGAGAAAGTGTAATGCCACGTATACACGATCAGTTCATCTGATGAAAACGGACCGATGGATTTTTTTATCAGATATCCGATGAAGCTGATTTTCAGCAGTCTTGCCTACACACCATCAGTTAAAAATCTGTTTGTGTCAGAACGCGGTGACATAAAACACTACGACATGTTGAGAAAAATGAAGTTCAATGCTTCCCAGCATGCGTCGACTTGATTCTGAGCATAGAGAGAAAGGAGTCACCGCTCCAGGTGGGATCACTAAATGGTTACAGGTGGTGCAGGATACCGAGGGTGCTGGCGGTGCACTAAGCAAAATGAAGACAAAGAAAAATGGATAGCCGCACTCCAAAACCTGATGGGTGGTCTTTTATTCAATAGACAGCATGTACAAAAATAGGGTCACAGCAGTAGAAACAAGGAATAGCCGACGCGTTTCGCACTGGATCAGTGCTTATTCATGGTTCTGAGCATGCATGGATTTTTAACCGATGGACTTGCCCACAGACAATCGTTTTTTTTCTATTGGTTTTTTAATCATCAGATCATTTTAAAACAGGTTCTAAGTTTTTTCACCGATGGGAAAAAAACAGTTGGGGCCCACACACGATCGGTTTGCCCGATGAAAACGGTCTGTTTTCATCAGACGAGCCAATCGTGTGTACACGGCATAAGACACACGTGAGAACTCATCAGCAATAAGATGTAAAAATTCTCCCCCCACCCTCAAATTTCTTAAGAAAAAGAGCATTTTTCTACCTAAAGCACATTCAGCAAGGAGTTTATAAATACTTTAACATGCCAGTGATTGCCTAGAAGTCCAAAATGAATCTGTCCCGTGCACTTTATTAGAAGTGCTCACTATGTTTTCTCTACTCCAGCTAAGCACCTTTTTAATATGGCTATTGGGAACCATGTTTTTTTTATTTTTTTATATATATATAATGAGGAGCTGGCACATAATAAAACCCTTGTTATTGACCAATTTAAGCCCCCTAACCTAAATTCAAAGGCCAGGGGTTTCAATACTGGTAGTTGATCGCTATGGTGGCAAACAGCTTGATTAGTTAGCCATGTCTGCAAATTAAGAATGGGTTGTGTTCACTGCAAACTCATGCTTGGTTCAAGCCTGGAGCTCATCCCTAATTATGAGGTTATCCTAAATATTTTGAAAGTACTAACTTATTTATTAGTGGGGCATGACCAGGTACGTGTAAATCATATTTGGCACATTCCACCTTTGGATTCTTGAAGAGAGACATAAGAAAAGCAACACTAATATTCTTTCTAACTTACTTAGGATGAATGTTGTGCATTATGATAATTACTTAAATCTGCATGCTTGCTTCTGTTCTGGCCACAGCACAACCCACCATATTTCCCTCTCTCAACAACAACCCACTTAAATAATGTTTTTACCTTGCTCCTGGACTGTAGCAAATTTGATTGAAATCCCATATATAAATACACATGTGATAACATGCAATGTGGTGATGAAGAGTGTACTGTATGTAGAAAATATAAATAAAAATTAAAATGTGCGAACCAATATGAACAACTGGTAGTGAGTATGCTACGAAATCCACTTGGTGGGTGGTGTAGAGAAGTTGACAACGATGAGAATGAATGTAAATGATAGCCTAATGAACTTGGACCCAGGTGGGCCAATGATGTGATGGAGTGGCCCACACAGACCTTCCCCCACACCAAAAAGTTCACACAGGTATACCGTAGGCCAAAAGGTCAATATCTCATAGCATACCATATAAATATAAGCAGTGTATGCAAATTATAAGACTAGATAGTAACACATATGTATATATATATATATATATATATATATATATATATATATATATATATATATATATATATATATATATATGACAATGTATGTGAACAGCAGACTTCAACTAGCATTGTTGAGATGACTAGCCCATATACAGTTCAATCATAGCAATTCCAGCTTGTATCCAGTAGTCATTGACCAAAGATAAATGAGTCAAGAGATATATCAAATTTGCTTGTCTTGCAAAACGCTCTCAAACCAAGTTACTCTCAACCCAATATTTTACTGTAAACTAGAATACTTGGAAAGGAAAATAGGTTTATAATAGCTTAAATCTGTCTTTAATTAATCGTTGATATGTGTTTATCTTTTTTGTAAGATGTTTTGATTCTTTCCAAGGGTGTTTTTTTGGCACCAAAAACTGAGATTTAATGCTAAATTGAACTAATAGCCCCAAACTTAAAATCATAGGTAACTATACGATTAGTTACCATGCAATCAATTTCCATAGCCAATTGAATAACAGACTCTTCATCTAAGACAAATTGACACAGTTCAGTTATTTTCACATATGGTTGCTGTTTAGTTATATGGTTACACATATGGCTACTAGTTAAAAACACATTTGAAATCCTGCTGTTGGTATTTTTGTGATCATGACAGACCATAAAACAAGATAACACATTTCATATACAAGACAGACAGATAAATATTCTTAAAACATGTGCTTAAAATCACTAATAGTCATTACAGCATTAGCAGCCCTCATCTAGTGCCATATACACTGTGTGCTTATGACAGTTCAACATGAATTGCTCCTTATCAAAAGTTCATGACCCCAGGGCGATTCATCAAGCATACATTCACGTAATGATGATTGGAAGAAATAGAATCCTTAAATTACATCATCACACCTTATGAGATGCTCTCCTCTAAGGTATTGAACTCACTGCAACTCCAAATTTTTAGGTTTATTTCTCTTCATTAAACAACCCAAAATCCAATGTGATCGTTGCAGCTTCCCTGCATGAATGTGTGCTCTTGATTGATGTTTAACTGACCGCGGTGATGACCGATACCACACATGTGGTATTGCCATACTCAGGAGAAGTAGCAAAATGTGTTGTGCAGTGTAATTCTAAGTATGCCTGTGTGTTATAAATATTTTTTTAATTGACAATTTTGTGTAAAAAATACATTTGCGTTTTCTTTCCACAATTTCCAAAAATCTGTGGCAAAAAAATGGCATTTTCAAAAGACTTATTATGCTTTTCATAAAATAACATGCAGACTCTCAGTCTGACCGCGGTCGTCCATTTTTCAAAAGCCGTGCCTCTTCCTGATAGGCGGAACACTCAGCTTCCCAGCAGAGCCTCTGTTCAGTGTTCCGCCTATCATGGATGCCCTCTCCTCCTCGGTCTTGGACGAGAGGGCATCCGTGATAGGCGGAACACTGAAAACAGTGTCTGCTGGGAAGCTGAAAGTTCTGCCTATCACAGAACAGCATGAGGAGGCACGGCTTTTGAAAAATGGACGCCCGTGGTCTGACTGAGATTCTGCATGTCAGGGATAAGGTAAAGGATCGTCGAGGCATGTAATGGTGGCACAGTGAGACATGTAATGGTGGCACAGTCTGGCATGTAATTGTGGCACAGTGAGGCATGTAATGGTGGCACAGAGAGGCATGTAACGGTGGCACAGTCTGGCATGTAATGGTGGCACAGTCTGGCATGTAATGGTGGCACAGTCTGGCATGTAATGGTGGCACAGTGAGGCATGTAATGGGACAGTGAGGCATGTAATGACACAGTGAGGTTAGGTGAGGCATGACTAGTAGGAAGGGGGTCGTCTTATACGGCAAGTATATCCCAACATTTTAGCTGGAAAATTGGGGGGTCCTCTTATATGCCCAGTCATCGTATATGCCGGCAAATACAGTATGTCAGGCATGAACATTTGTTTTACCCTCAATCACTAAGGAGTTATCCTGTATCTATCTATATATCTATATATATATATCTATCTATATATATATATATATATATATATATATATATATATATATATATATATATCTATATATATATATATATATATATATATATAATATATAAATATATATATATATATATATATATATATATATATATATATATATATTCAGAGAGAGAGAGAGAGAGAGAGAGAGAGATAGAGAGAGAGAGAGAGAGAGAGAGAGAGAGAGAGAGAGAGAGAGAGAGAGATTTTTTTTTTTTTTTTGGAACAATATTTTTTATTAATTATATCAAAAGCACATACATTTGAAAACACAGTTGGTAATTGCATTTACAACATTAAACACGTACTGGTCCTCAATTGGGATCTATGGACATATGGACATAGTTCCAGCATGTAAGTTAGTTAACATTAAGATAGGAGCTTCTCCGAAATACTAGCAGTATATAACCAAAGTTGGCTTTTTCACCCCGAGTGCCCCATAGGGAGCATACTGCACCCGGGGAGGGGGCAACCTAATCTTTATAAACATCAACATTATATTTGTCTATAATCAATTCCACAGATTCTATAGCATAGCATTGAACATAGAGAGAGAGAAAATATAAATAAATAAATAAAATAAGAAAAAGAGAAAAAAGAAAAAAAAAAAAAGAAAAAGAAAAAGAAAGGAAACTTGGATGCATCTATTCATTTAGTATACCAGGATTTACAATTTAGCCAATTGTTCCTATACCAGTCTCTCCAGGGTCCCCAGGGAGAGCTCCTCGCAATGTGCCCGCCTTGGGACGCCTCAAACATGCTCTCATATGTAATATGGAGATCAGTGGTCCTCACCACATCTGAAAGCGTGGGAATTTCCACTTTCCTCCACCTTCTCATCAGTTCTAGCCTAGCACTCAGTAAAACATGGTACACAACTGATCTATAGGCCATAGGAAACTCATCTATACCTAACGACACAAGCGCCAGCCCCGCATTGAAATTTGTCCTTGGAATCTGGCGTGTGGTCATCTGTCTTAACATGGCAAAAACCTTCCCCCAGTAGGTTTGCAGTTTAGGGCAATTCCATAGAATATGAAATAGAGACCCCCTTTTCCCACATAACCTCCAACACAACGGAGAAGCAGATTTGTCGAACCCTGCCAGTCTTGTAGGGGTCATATACCATCGCAGTAGTATCTTTTGATACAACTCCCATAGATTTGCACATCTGGTGGCTGCATAAGTAGAAGTCACAGCGCATCTCCACTGATCAGTTGTGAATTGGCTATTTATGTCTAGTTCCCAAGTTTTCATAGAGGGCGTTTTGGCAAAAACATTTTTCTGTCCAAAGATATTGTAAAAAAGAGAAATACCCTTAATAGAAGTGGTAGGGTTGGTCAAGTAAAGAAACACTCTCCATGGTACATCTACTTTCGTCTCAAAAGGGGAAGCTAAGAGATGCGACACCCTCGTGTAAGTAAAGTGATTCTTAGGATCCAGTCCAAACTCAATCTGGAGAGAGCGAAAGGATTTAATAGTAGGGCCTACACATAAGTCTGCTATAGTGGAGACACCCTGCGACTCCCACTCAGTCATGTTCAGGTCTGATAGGAGTAAGTGTAGACATTTAATGGGAAGATAAATAGGTTTGGACTTAACCGCATCAATAGGCTCCTCTCGGAACTTTTTCCAAGCTTGGAGTGCTGCAATTATAGTGGGCGAAAGATCACGTGGAAGTTTCTCCAATTTGTCACTAGCCAATAGTAAGCCATAGGTACCAAATTTGGGGCACTGAAATGATTCTAGCTCTTGCCACCTGGAGATTAACTCTCCTGGAAACCAGTGTTTCAATTGTGCTAAAATAGCTGCTAAGTAATAATCCTTGAGAAGGACATGGCCGACCCCTCCCGACCCTCGTGACTTCAATAATTTTTGGAAGGCACAGCGGGCCCTCTGACCTTGCCAGAGGTACCTGTTCAACAGGGACTGGGCCTTGAGGAAGAACCTATGAGGGACCGGTATAGGAAGACATCTAAACAAATATAGAAATTGCGGCAATACCATCATCTTCAGGGCCGCTAATCGACCAGACCAAGTTGATTCTCTCCAAGACAAGTCCCACAGAACACCAGCAAGGCCGACCAGGAAGGAATCATAATTGGCCTTTACTAGATCTTTCACATGTGCAGTCAAAGTAATACCCAAGTATTTGATCCCTTCGGTATTCCATATATAGGGATATTGGGCCTTGAGTTTCACGCTCGTATGATCATCAATGCCCAGTCCTAAGATAAATGATTTGCTGTCATTGACCTTATAGTAAGAGACCGCTTTGAACCTTTGTAGTACTTCATACGTTGCCGCCAGGGAAGGGCCCACCTCAGTCAATATTTTTATAATGTCGTCTGCGAAAAGACTAATTTTATGTGTATGTTTCCCTACCGAGAAACCCTGAATACCAGGATGATCTCTAATACTAATGGCCAACGGCTCCATCATCAAATTGAATATTAAAGGGGAGAGGGGACACCCCTGTCTCGTACCATTAGTAATAGAAAAGGGGGTGGACAGAACTCCAGACATGTAAACCCGCGCCGAAGGCTGGGTATACAATGCCAGAATAGCAGATGTAATGTCGCCAGAGAACCCAAAAGACGTCAGCACTTTAGCCAAATAGATCCAGTGTATCCGATCAAAGGCCTTCTCCGCATCCAACGAAAGGAGCAGAGAAGGCCTTTGCTGCGCTCGCGCCAAATGAACAATATTAACCATTCGGCGGGTAGCGTCTGACGTCTGTCTGTTCTTGGTGAAACCCGTCTGGTCTGGATGTATTATGGTAGGCAAAACATCCATTAGACGCCCTGCTAATATTTTGGCGTAAATCTTTAGATTAATGTTCAATAAAGAAATTGGACGAAAATTTGGCGGCGAGGTAGGATCCTTCCCTGGTTTAGGCAAGGCTACAATCAGCGCTTCCAACATTTCCGGCGGGAAAGAGGCAGAGGCAGCCGCAGACTTAAATATTTTTAGCAGGAAAGGGGATAGTATAGTTTTAAAGGACTTATAATATTCGGCACTAAAGCCGTCAGGGCCTGGAGATTTGTTCGCAGGGAGCGAGTCAATCACCGTCAAAATTTCTTCATTAGTAAATGGTAAGTTCAAAGATTGCAGTTGGGCTGGGGATAGGCGGGGGATGGACAGTTTGCCCAGAAATTGGTCTATTATCTCAGGGGTAGAGAGAAAGGAGTCACCGCTCCAGGTGGGATCACTAAATGGTTACAGGTGGTGCAGGATACCGAGGGTGCTGGCGGTGCACTAAGCAAAATGAAGACAAAGAAAAATGGATAGCCGCACTCCAAAACCTGATGGGTGGTCTTTTATTCAATAGACAGCATGTACAAAAATAGGGTCACAGCAGTAGAAACAAGGAACAGCCGACGCGTTTCGCACTGGATCAGTGGACAACTGAAGAGTCGTCTTTTAGGTTGTACAAGGAACCATAATACTCGCTAAATGCGTCAGCAATTTTTTGGGGGTGAAACTCTTTTTGATTAGATTTGTGATGGACTATATAGGGGATTTTGAGCTTATACCTGAGACCCTTAATATTTTGGGCCAGCATTTTGCCTGCCTTGTTCCCAGTGGAATAATATGTCATCTTAAGCTTTTTTGAATATTTTTCAAATTTCTCAAGAAGAAGTGACCTAAGGCTATGTCTAAGTTTAGTTAGTTGATTGGAAAGGTCTGGGGACGATGACTACTTGTTTAAAAGCTCCAATGTTGAGATTTGTTCCATCAGCTCAGTGACCTGCTTCTGCCTCTGCCTCTTTAGTCTGGCCCCAGCCTGTATACACAGCCCCCTCATGTACGCCTTGTGGGCGTTCCACAAACACAAACGGGCTTTGCACTGAGCCCTCATTATCGCCAAAAAAGTTGGTCAAATGGGCGCTCAGCGCAGACCGCACTTCTCGTTGTTGTAACAAAAAAGTGTTGACCTTCCAGACCCCGCTACGTTGGGCAGGGGTAGACGTCTCTATAGATAAAACAATAGATGCATGATCAGACCAGGTAATGTTATTTATAGCAGTTGAACTAGTCCTAAGCAAAACCTGTTGATCAACCAAAAATAAATAAATCCTTGTGTAGGTGCGGTGCGCAGAAGAAAAATAAGTGAAGTCCTTTTCGTTGGCATGAAAACATCGCCAGGCGTCGAAAACCTCCTGTTTGTGAAGATGGGGAAGTAATGGCTGTTGTATCGGTTTTGAATGCGAGGTGGAGTCACATAAGGGATCGGGGGGGGTAGCATTGAAATCTCCACCTAGCACAAGCAGGCCTAATCGGTGCTTATTCACTTTGCTCATCAGTTTGTTGAAGAAGCGAATCTGATGTTTGTGTGGTGCATAAACAGATACTATCGTATATGTGACAGAGTCTAGGTCGCAAACTAAAATCAGATACCGTCCCAGAGGATCCACGACTTGGGTGTGTAAAGTAAAAGCCACTGTGTCACGAAATAGCAATAAGGACACCTTTGGTCTTGGAGTCTGCATTGGCCATAAACACATGAGGAAAGTTCCTATGGGAACATTTAACTGGTGCTCTAGTACTGAAATGCGTTTCTTGAGCGCATAAAAATGTCGCTATTGTGCATTAGTGCTTCTCCCCACATCGACTTCCGCTTAACAGGATGGTTAAGTCCCTTGGTGTTAATAGATATTATTTTAAGTGGCATAATGGAGGAGTAGGAGAATAGCTTGCGAAGGGGGGCAGGGAGACCATGCACTCCTCCGGATTTGCACCCTCTTGGACAGTGTACCGGTAGTCCGCACAATGAAGCATAGAGTATACGGGATGTCAGAATACTCACTGTTGGTAGGCTTGACCCCATCCTCTAAGGCTAGAGTTCTCAGTAGTATCACAGGATCAGGCAGGACACTCAGGAAATTTCCAGCATAGAAATTATTCATTCGCAATCGGCTGCATCCAAGATAAAAATAATAGGAGTAAAACAAAAAAACGCAAACGTAATCAAACAAGAGTTGGGAACAACACGGCAAAAACAAACAGCAAAAAAGTACCGTGTTATAACAAGAGCAACACACATGGAGATCCACTTGTCTCCGGTGGCAGCTAATCGCTGCAACTTGAGATTGGGGGTCAAGTTCCATGGCCGGAATACTGGCTCCCAGCTTCGGAGATTAAAGTAGAGAGGGGGAAAAAGACACCATCCTTCCTTGTTATGAATGGGACTTAGCATTTTTGGCTGTGACTTGCTTCCATTCCGGATCAACCCGATGCGGCGTGTTGATTGTACCTTGTGTGTCATCCGCAGCTGGAAGGATGCCCCATTCCCTAAGGAGATCCAAGCCTTGCTCCAAGGAGGTCACCGTGTAGGAGCGGTTGTCTTTTGTAATAGATAGTTTAGACGGGTAACCCCAGCGGTAAATGATCTCATGGTTACTGTCACGGTGGAAGATCCAGCCGATCCCGGCGCACGCGCGCTGGCACCTGTTTGCGCGCGCGTGCGCGCGTCAGTGTGCGCGATGCGCGCGGTCGAGTGCGTGATGCGCGCGGTCGAGTACGTGATGCGCGCGGTCAAGTGCGTGATGGCGCGCGGCGGGAGCGCGCGCGGCACGCTGACACGTTTTGGCGCCAAGGAACGCTACTTAAGCTGTCTGGTCCTGGTGCACCTTGCTGACCAGTCTACAGCGTTTCCGGATAGACTCTGCATCTGTTGAACCTGATTGATCTCTGTTTACCTGACCCGGCTTCCCCTGACCTACCTCTGCCTCCAGCCTGCCCTTGACCCCGCTTGACCTGACCACCGATCCTGCCTGATTCCCTGGTTCTGCTACCTGCCATCAGCCTGTATCAACCTGTCTGGACTGAGCTAACCCTTTCGGATCCGTTCCAGTTTTCTGATCCACCATCGGATCCGGTGTACATCAACTCTTGGGCTGCAACACAGCAAGTACCTACCTCACCATTCCAGTGTACTGTGGTTCCCTGCCAGGACCCCCGCCAGGAACCCGTGCCAGTCCTTCTCCGGTCCGCCACCAGTTACCATTAGGCACTTGTGCCCCCTCTTGACCCGGCTTCCCTGTCTGCTCTACCAGGGACCCCCGTGTCGGAGGCTTACGAGAGGCCGCTCCCTGCACGTTAGGCTCTACAACCAGGTACGTGACAGTACTGGTCAGCCATGTCCGAGCCCACGCAGGGAGCGTCTCCCATGGAGGACTTATGCCGCCATTTGGATGGCCTCACCGCAGCAGTAAGGAACTTGCAAGAGGGTTATACCCGGTTGGAGGGGCGTGTTCAGACTCTGGCTGCAGCAGTACCTACATCCTCTGGAACCGCTACTGCCCCCTCCGTGGTAATGTTGCCACCAGAACCCAGAGTTCCTACACCAGAAAGATTTTCCGGCGACCGCAGCAAGTACAGGGCCTTTCGTAATGCTTGTGAACTTTTTTTCGCCTTGCAACCTAGAACTTTTTCCCTGGAAACCACAAAAGAGGTGGGGTTTCGTCATTTCATTACTGTCTGGCGAACCACAAACATGGGCACACCGCCTTCTCTGGAACGCAAGGAAGAGAGTCTTAATCTCCTTAGCACCTTCTTTGAAGCCATGGACCTCATTTATGAAGACACTCAATTAGCAGCCACTGCTGAGGCGGCATTATGTGCTCTACAGCAGGGGCGCAGGGCAGTAGAGGACTATGTGGCAGAATTCAGACAATGGAGTTCCGATACCAATTGGAACGATGCTGCCCTGCGTCACCAGTTCCGCATGGGCCTTTCGGAATCCTTGAAGGACGAGCTGGCCCGAGTGGGCGTTCCTGCAACCCTTGAAGCCCTTATCCTCCTTTCTGTGCAGATTGACAGACGATTGAGGGAGCGGCGTGCTGAACGAACATCCGCCCTACACGCCCATGTGGATGATGCCCCCGTGTGCCAGGCCCTCCACACATGCTTCCTCCAAACTCCGTACCAGCCTCCTCTGACCTTCCCGAGCCCATGCAACTAGGTCTCCTTCGGCCATCTCTGACTCCAGAAGAGCGCCAGCGGGCGCCGACTCAACAATCTTTGCCTTTACTGCGGAGGTTCCGGGCACTATGTGAACACCTGTCCCGCTAAATTCCGTAAGTGCTCCATCTGTCCACCCGTCCTTTTCTCTGCTTTACGTAATCATGATACTCACCTGGCTGTTCTCCATCTCCCTGCAGCTCCCCGGAAGGAACGTCCAGGTGCCCGCCATTATTGATTCTGGCGCCTGCAGCGGCTTCATGGATGTCTCCTTTGCCACCCGTCATGGAATTCCGCTACGTCCTAGACGCCAGGAGCTCACCGTTCACCTAGCCGATGGATCAGCATCCGATCCGGTCCTGTCACGCATGAAACAATTCCATTGTATGCACTCATCTCCAACAATCACTGGGAGTTGCTTTGCCTGGACATAATCGTGTCCCCAATATTTCCTGTAATCCTGGGCATGCCCTGGTTGAAAGCTCACAACCCCCAGATTGATTGGGAGTCCGGAGAGATCCGTTTCCCGTCCTCTTACTACTGCCGCCAACATTGCCTCCAGGAACCTGCGGGCACTTTGTCCCCCCTGCTGTGTTCAGACTCTGAAATGGAAAACCGCCAGCTTATCCAGAAGCCTACCACAGTTTTTTTAGACGTATTTAGTAAAAAAGGAGCAGAGACTTTACCACCACACCGGTCCTATGACTGCCCAATCAAACTTTTACCAGGGGCTGAAATCCCGTTCGGAAGAATATTCCCCTTGACCGAACTGGAACTGGGCACCCTAAAAACCCTACATCGACGAGAACCTCAAAAGGGGTTCATACGCCCTTCCACATCTCCTGCAGGGCCGGTATATTCTTTGTAGAGAAAAAGGACCATTCCCTACGCCCCTGCGTAGACTACCGGGAGTTAAACAAGATAACAATCAAAAACAGGTACCCCCCTTTCCTTTAGTTCCTGAACTATTTCAGAGACTTGGAGCAGCCACTATTTTCACCAAACTTGACCTCCGTGGAGCTTATAATCTTGTCCGCATTAAGGATGGCGATGAGTGGAAGACCGCATTCCGCACCAGATTCGGGCATTTTGAATACCTGGTTATGCCCTTCGGGCTCTGTAACGCCCCCGCGACATTTCAACATTTTTGTAAACGACATTTTCAGAGACTACCTTGATCTGTTCGTCATCATCTATCTGGATGACATCCTGATTTTTTCGTCCTCCCTGCCAGAACATCGGAAACATGTCCAAAAGTTCTAATCCGGCTCCGCCAACACAGCCTGTACGTTAAAGCAGAAAAGTGTGAGTTCGAACGTGTGAGCATTCAGTTCTTGGGATTGATAATTTCAATAGAAGGTGTCAAGATGGACCCCCAGAAGGTCACCGCCATCACAGAATGGCCTGCTCTCCACCGATAAGAAAGCGTTCCCAGCGCTTCGTGGGGTTTGCTAACTTCTACCGAAAGTTCATCAAGGGCTTCTCCGCCATAATTGCCCCTATCACAAGTCTGACCAAGCAAGGCACCCGATTCCTGTGGTCTCCCGAAGCCCAAGCTGCCTTCTCCACCCTGAAGGACCTCTTCACTTCAGCCTCCATCCTGAAGCATCCTAACCCAGCCTTACCTTATATCTTGGAGTAGACGCTTCTGAGGTGGCGGTCGGAGCAGTGCTCTCCCAGAGGCAGGGGTCCAAATCCCTTTTACACACCCAGTTGCGTTTTTCTCTCGCAAACTGTCAGAAGCAGAGAGGAACTATATGACGTCGGGGACAGGGAGCTGCTAGCAATCAAAGCAGCCCTTGAAGAATGGCGTTACCTTCTCGAGGGTGCTGCACACCCTATCCTGATCTATACTGATCACAAAAACTTAGAATATCTAAAGGTCGCCAAAAGACTCAAGCCACGCCAGGCCAGGTGGGCGCTGTTTTTTACTCGTTTTTTTTTCACATAACTTACAGACCTGGTTCGAGAAATACCAAGCCGGACGCACTCTCCCGATGTTCAATGGGCCTGAGGCACCTTCATCACCGGACACCATCCTCGCTCCCGGTAATTTCCTCATGTTGCAAGGAGATCTTCTTTCTCAGATTAAGCAGGCTTCTTCAGAGATCTCCTCACCCCCTGACCCTGCTCTCCAGTCAAGAGATGATCTGCTTTGGAAAAAGGACAAGATCTTCGTACCACAACAGCTACGAATAGCGGTCCTCAAGTCTTGTCATGATCATGAGCTGGCAGGCCACTTTGGAATCCACAAGACATCCGAGCTCCTCCAGCGTACCTTCTGGTGGCCGCAATTACTTAAAGACTGTAAAAAGTACGTGGAATCCTGTACCACCTGTATCCAGCATAAAGGTAGCAGAACCAGAGCTTGGGGGTTGCTTAAACCACTGCCCGTCCCAGAGAAACCGTGGAGGATGATCTCGATGGACTTTATTGTTGAGCTACCTCCATCTGAAGATTTTACTACCATCTTTGTGGTGGTTGATAGGCTTTCAAAAATGGCACACTTCCTGCCGATGGTGGGGACACCTTCCGCTGCCGAGACAGCAAAGATATTTATTAGAGAAGTGGTGAGACTTCATGGCGTACCCGCTAACATCATATCGGACCGTGGGGTGCAGTTTACTTCTAGATTTTGGAAAGCGCTATGTGCAGCGCTAAAGATCGAACTTTCCTTCTCATCCGCATACCACCCTCAGACCAATGGCCAGACTGAGCGCACCAACCAGACGCTCGAGCAATATCTGCGGTGTTTTTCCAGTTTCTCACAAGATGATTGGGCCTCTCTACTGCCCCTTGCGGAATTCGCTTATAATAATTCAGTCCATTCAGCTACTAAACAGTCCCCGTTTTTTGCCAACTACGGTTTTCACCCACTATTCCTATCTAACAATATTCCGGAATGCTCAGTACCGGGCACAAGAAACCCTGGATTTCTTTACCACCAACAACAAAATTCTCCAGGAAACCATGGCAAGGACCCAGGAGTATAATAAAGAGGTGTTTGACAGGAGGAGGAGAGGAGAGCTTGACCTGGCAACGGGAGACCAGTCTGGCTGGCTGTCCACTTTGAATCTAAAGCTAGCCTGCCCGTCTAAAAAACTCGGCCCTAAGTTTGTGGGTCCCTTCCAGATACTCAGGAAAATCAATGAAGTGGCCTACGAATTAAAGTTACCTGCCTCTTTTCGGATCCACCCAGTCTTCCATGTGGCACTGCTCAAACCCATAGTTCAGGACCCCTTCACCAACCGGAATGTCGGTCCCCCCTAAACCGGTGCTTGTTAACGGTGAAGAGGAGTTCGAGGTGGAATCTATCTTGGACTGCCGGAAGAGGCGTAACCAGATACAATACCTTGTAAAGTGGAAGGGCTACGGTCCAGAAGAGAACTCCTGGGAACCAGAAGCTAACATCCACGCCCAGAGATTGGTCCAGGCCTTTAGAAGGGCGCACCCAAGAAGGTTGGCACAATTGGGCATCCGGAGGCTGCCCGTAGGGGGGGGCAATGTCACGGTGGAAGATCCAGCCGATCCCGGCGCACGCGCGCTGGCACCTGTTTGCGCCGCGCGCGTGCGCGGTCAGTGTGCGCGATGCGCGCGGTTCGAGTGCATGATGCGCGCGGTCGAGTACGTGATGCGCGCGGTCAAGTGCGTGATGCGCGCGGCGCGGAGCGCGCGCGAAGCACGCTGACACCGTTTTGGCGCCAAGGAACGCTACTTAAGCTGTCTGGTCCTGGTGCACCTTGCTGACCAGTCTACAGCGTTTCCGGATAGACTCTGCATCTGTTGAACCTGATTGATCTCTGTTTACCTGACCCGGCTTCCCCTGACCTACCTCTGCCTCCAGCCTGCCCTTGACCCCGGCTTGACCTGACCACCGATCCTGCCTGATTCCCTGGTTCTGCTACCTGCCATCAGCCTGTATCAACCTGTCTGGACTGAGCTAACCCTTTCGGATCCGTTCAAGTTTTCTGATCCACCATCGGATCCGGTGTACATCAACTCTTGGGCTGCAACACAGCAAGTACCTACCTCACCATTCCAGTGTACTGTGGTTCCCTGCCAGGACCCCGCCAGGACCCGTGCCAGTCCTTCTCCGGTCCGCCACCAGTTACCATTAGGCACTTGTGCCCCTCTTGACCCGGGCTTCCCTGTCTGCTCTACCAGGGACCCCCGTGTCGGAGGCTTACGAGAGGCCGCTCCCTGCACGTTAGGCTCTACAACCAGGTACGTGACAGTTACGGAGGATTTTAGTCACCGAATTTAACGCTCTCCTCCTTTGTAAAGTAAATTGAGATAGGTCTGCGTAGAATTGCAGACCTTGGTACTTTGAGGGAATCAAGTCTGGCTTACGCATGGATGCCATCAGTTGCTCCTTTACGTGAAAAAAATGTAACCTGAGTATTACGTCGCGGGGTACTTGTTCAGATAGGTATGATGGTTTCGGCAAACGGTGGACCCTGTCGACAGTGACATCTAGGTCAGAGAGGGCCGGAATCAAAGCTTTAAACAGGCTAGTGACATAAAGGCCCAGATCTGGTTGCTGAACAGATTCAGGGATCCCCCTTATTTTCATATTATTTTTCCTAGATCTGTCCTCCATGTCTGCAAGCTTTGCCTTTATCCACTCTGTATCAGACTCCCTCTCCTCATTTGCATCCACTAGAGCATTAATTGTCGTGGCATACTCTCCCATCTTTGTTTCAATGTGAGTCACTCTGCTTCCCACCTCCTGAATGTCCCCAGCCAAACGGTGCATGCAGGTCGCCATGTCCGACTGTAGTGTGCTTCTCAGTGAGACCAGCATGTCCTTCAGGACCGTATCAAGCACAGGTTGATTCAGTGTGGGGAACAGTTCAATAGAGTCGGGCAGGTCCCTAGTATCCTCCCCGGACTCTGAGGCCTGGCTTGCCGTCGGGCTCCCCGCCATGCTCAGTCCTCGGCCCTCAAGCCTGGGCCTGGATTTAGCTGGACTACAGGAGGAGGGGGTCGGAGGGAGTGAATCGCCGGCAATATGGGGTGAACTGCTCTGGGGTGATCTGCCCTGGGGTTTGTTACCTTTCCCAGCCATCTTCCGTGCGGCGGCTGCGTGCGGAGAGGAGTAGGCCCCGTCGCCATCTTGGCATATGCTCCCACAGGACGGCGAAAAAAAATCAGTCAGGCGCTGCGGCTTACGATCTTTCTGCCGCTTGCCAGGCATGACTGATGGTCGGCTATGCCTAGGGTCTCTCTCGGAAGGCAAAAGCGTTGTCTGGATGGCTGCTTTGTGCCGCTGTAATCTCTCGCTGTACGGAGCTCCGGGCTTAGACGTCCATCTGCTTCCGCGCCAAGCCACGCCCCCGAGAGAGATTTTTTAATTGACAACTTCCTCTAGTTAATTGACATCATATGCAGTTTGCAAGTGTAAAAGGACATAAGCAAATTGAGCAGGATGTACTACAGGTGTCCAATGTACTTTGATTACATTTTTGGATATTTGTCCACAGCTGGCTAATCAATTTCTCAACATTTCTGTAGTCCTTACAAAATACTGATAGATGCAAGTGACCTCTATTATATATACAACATAGCAGTCAATATAGCCAGTGAGTCAATATCACATAACACTACAGACAGACCCAACTGACTTTTTTCAATATAAATTTAAACTCTTGATTGACTCAGCTTTTTAACAGCCTTTTTTTTACAAACAATGAAAGAAAAAGACTATACATTACATACTACATTTTGAATGTTTCATGTTACTGTTAATTATACAAAATACATAAGTATTTGATCCCCCTGCTTGGTCAGTCATGTGTGACATTATATAAACATACAGTATAGTATATGTATGGATTTGAAGACTTAATAACACAATATTATTTGCGATGATAATTACCATTGCCTTACACTGTTCATTAATCCTTTCCCTGAAGGTTCACACAGCTTTTACCTAAGTTTCACAGATTTTGTTATTAAATTCAATAAGAACAATGTGTGACTCCTGAGTGAATGCTGTGTGAATCTTGTTTGAAAACATTATAAATAGACCTTTTAAATGTTATGACTAACACTCCAACATTGATTATAACAAGGGCATTAGAGCTAGCCACTAGTCACTCCACTAACTATGAAAATGTGCAATCACAAGAAGCTAAAGTCTTGTTGATCCAAAATAGAAATCTTTTTTTTTTTCTACATTTCCAGTCAAGACCATGGTTATTGAGTATAACTTAATCACCTCACCTGTGGAAGGTTTAACCCCTTCATGACCAGACTTTTTTGCTATTCATCACTGCACTACTTTAACTGGCAATTGCGTGGTCATGCAATACTGTACGTAAATTAAATGGTTATCCTCCTTTTCACACAAAGAGAGCTTTCTTTTGGTGGTATTTGATCAACATTGTTTTTTATTTTATTTTTTCTGTGATATAAATAAAATAAAAAAATGTTTCTACTTTCTGTTATAAAACATATCCAATATCCAAGTCAAATTTTGTCATAAATTTAGGCCAAAATTTATTCTGCTACATGTCTTAAAAAAACAGTAATGCCGCGTGCACACAACCGTTTTTCGGGTTGTAAAAATGATGTTTTTAATGGTCTAGAAAAAACAACGTTTTGTTCAACCCGATCATTAAAACGGCCTTGCCTACACACAATTGTGAAAAAAATGCTCTAGCAAAGCGTGGTGACGTACAACACGTACAACGGCACTATAAAGGGGAAGTTCCATGTGGATGGCGCCACCCTTGGGGCTGCTTTTGCTCATTTCGTGTTAGTAAAATTTTGGTGAGAGACAATTTGCGCTTTTCAGTCTGTTACAGAATGATGAATGTGCTATATCAATTACGAATGCTAGTTTTACCAGAACGAGTGCTCCCGTCTCATAACTTGCTTCTGAGCATGTGCGTTTTTTTTACATCGTTAAAGCCCACACACGACCATTTTTAACAACGTTAAAAATGACAACGTTAAAAACGTTGTGAACAATTTGAGCATGTTTGAAATTTTTAATGCCCATTTATTACATCGTGAAAAATTCTATGGAGCCCACACACAATCGTTTTTAACCACTTAAGACCCGAACCTTTATGCAGGTAAAGGACCTGGCCAGTTTTTGTGATTCGGCACTGTGTCGCTTTAACTGACAAGTGTGCGGTCATGCGATGTGGCTCCCAAACAAATTTTTTTCCCCACAAATAGAGCTTTCTTTTGGTGGTATTTGATCACCTCTGCTGTTTTTATTTTTTGCGCTATAAACAAAAATAGAGCGACAATTTTGAAAAAAAAACAACAATATTTTTTACTTTTTGCTATAATAAATACCCCCATAAAAGATATAGGCCCAGATTCACGTACATCGGCGCATTATCGGTCCGGCGTAGCGCACCGCCATTACGTTAGACTTGCGCCATCTAGCCGCGTAATCCCCCGATTCACGTAGCTTTTGCGCAGGAAATTGCGCAGGTTTTTTCCAGAGGCGTAAGGTTTTTTCCAGAGGCGTAAGGAGGAGTAATACAAATTGGGAGGGACGTGGGCGTGTTACATTGAAATGAGCCGTGACCCCATGCAAATTGAAGGGCGCCGGCTCGCGCATGCGCGCTTGAACGAGACCATGTCAGCTCCGCTGTGCGCATGCTCACAACTCGGGAGCGGCGCAATCAGTGAAATTGGAAATGGACCTAGGCAACGTAGTGAACTACGCAGACAGCATAAATAGACACACACAAACGCACTTGCATTGCAAAAGTACATCCCTTTGTGTCCCTTCCCATTTAACCAAGTGCTTTTGTTCTGTTGTTCGTTGCAGTGTGTCTTGTAGTTGTCAGATTAGTGTTCTGTGTGATCAAGTGCTTGTTGGTATATTTGTGAAAGTGTTTTTTGATAAGTGTTTGAGAGACTGTTTGTTTGATTGATATATTTTTTGTTCGTTTGTTTTCTTGCTTTATTTTTCTTTTTTTTTTTTTTTGCTGACATTTTTTTTAAATTTTGGTTTGTGCATGCTGTTTGAATGTGGGGGGTGACATTCCTGCTGGAAAAGGGGTGTCATCCTCAATTTTGGTGAGAAGGGTTCCCCAGGACCAGGGAGAAGTGATTCCCAGGTCCGTGTGAATGGTGTATGAATGTACAGTGACATAATTGGAGCCTTGGCGTGGCGTTGCTGCTCACAAGTCCTGCATGGTGACTGGTGCCAATCCAATTTGATGAGGATGTGGGGTGTGTGTGCTAGGGACCATAGTGGTGTGCATGCATGCATTCTCATTGTGCCATGATTAATGTGTGTGTTTAACGTGCAAAGATGCCAATATGAGCTGCCTCCTGACTGCTCTTCCCTCAGAAGACGGGTATCCTCGGTTAGGGGTTGATTGTCTGGTTGGGGGGGTCAGTCATCACGTAGCTCAACCTGCAGGCCCTTCCTCACTGCGAGATTGTGCCAGCATGCAACATGCAACGATGATATGGCACACAAAGTTTGGGGAATACAACAGTGTACCCCAGACTTATCCAGGCATCGGAAACGTGACTTCAGAGGCCAAAAGGTGCCTCCACCACTGCTCGGGGTTTTGATGTGTGCTTGATTGTATCTTTCCTCCCCTGGGGTTT
The DNA here is from genome assembly GCA_029574335.1 of Rana kukunoris. Lineage (NCBI taxonomy): Eukaryota > Metazoa > Chordata > Amphibia > Anura > Ranidae > Rana > Rana kukunoris. The sequence continues at coordinate 238,126,648 of CM056049.1, read as the reverse complement.
GGGGGTTCCGGATAGGAGTCATTGAGATGGGGGTCCCAGTGCATATGCAGAGTCACCTGGAAGGGAAAAGACAGGAGAATGTTAGTCATGCATGTGCCACTTGTGAGGTGTGCATCACGGGAGGGGATAGTCATGCCTGACTCCCATGTCACTCACCAACCAGCCAGGTGTTCCCATACACGTTCTGATCGAATTCCATTCGGATGTGGCATTGATTGTAGATGTAGCTGTCATGGGTGGATCCGGGGTTTTTGGCACGGACGTGCCATATGAGGCCTTGGGCATCAACTATCACCTGTACGTTGATGGAATGCCAATGCTTCCGATTGCGGTACATGTGCTCTGTCTCATGGGGGGGCTGGAGTGCCACATGTGTGCAATCAATGGCCCCGATGGTGCGTGGGAATCTGGCAATTCTGTAGAAATCTGTCATTGCCTTCAGCCGCAGGTCCTCAGTGGTGGGTTTGATGATTTGGTTGGCCAAGCGTTGAGGATTGCAGGGACAACCTGGTGCACACATCTGCACATGGTGGATTGTGACATCCCAGCCACCACTCCACTTGTACGCTGAAAAGAGCCACTGGCAAGGACATGAAGTGTTGCCAGGACCTTCACCAGTGGCTGCACTGCTTGTGAGCGTTGTTGTGTTGGCTGGTGATGTCCTCCTGCAGGGTTGTGGTTAATTCCAGGATGGCATGAGGGGGGAATCTGAAGATGCGATACACCTCAGAATCACTCATGCCAAAGAGGTCTATGCGTGTGCGGTATATCCTCTCCCGTGCCATCCTCCGTGCCATCCTCTGTGCCCTCCTCCTTCTTTGGTCATCTAAATTCACTAGTGCAGCTATGAGCGACGATGCCCCTGGCATGTTGGCAGTCAAATTGTAGTGCAACACATGTGTGTGGTCTGCTCCTCAGTAACGTTGTTGCTTTCTGTGAGATGTAGACGTTTTTTCAAAATTTTTACCAGCTTTTAGGTGCTCTAACTTTAGACAGGACATTTTGCTGTTGCGCACATCGCGTAGCCTGCGCAGCAACTGCGTTTTTTTGTGGATCCCCGCAACTCCCTCATTAGCATATTTGACTAGCAAATCAATGGTGTGTCTAGCGCATTTTTGCGCGGACGGATGCGTCTGTCTAACGAAATTACGCCGGACAAAAAAAAGTAGATTTCTGGCGTAAATCGTTTTCTGAATCGCGCGCATCTAAACGCACGCGCACATTTAGACTTACGCACGCGCAACACTAGTTGCGCAGGAGTAATCGCTCTGTGAATCTGGGCCATAATTTTTTTCCTCAGTTTAGGCCGATACGTATTCTTCTACATATATTTGGTAAAAAATCGCAATAAGGGTTTAACGATTGGTTTGAGCAAAATTTATAGCGTTTACAAAATAGGGGATAGTTTTACTACTAATGGCGGCGATCAACAAAAGTTATAGCGTCTAAAAACGATGGAAAAGATTTATGGCATTTTTATGGTATTTTTATTATTATTATTAGTTTTACTAGTAATGGTGGTGATCTGCAATTTTACATGACTGCAACATTATGGTGGACACATCAGACAATTTTGACAAATTTTTGGGACCATTTCCACAGCAAAAAATGCTATAAAAATGCATTGTTTATTGTGAAAATGACAATTGCAGTTTAGGAGTTAACCACTAGGGAGCGCTGTAGGGGTTATGTGTGACCTCATATGTTTTTCTAACTGTAGGGGGGCGGGGATGGACGTGTGACATCATTGATTGTGTTTCCCTATATCAGGGAACACACGATCAATAAAGCTGCCACTGTAAAGAACAGTAAGGTGTATTTATACACACCTCTCCCCGTTCTTCAGCTCCGGGGACCGATCGTAGGACTCCAGCGGCGATCGAGTCCCGCGGCCGCGGTCACGGAGCTTCGGACTGGGTCGCGGGCGTGTGCCCGCGGCACGTGCACACGACCCACGGCTGGGCACTTAAAGGGGACGTACAGGTACGTGCCTGTGCCCAGCTGTGCCGTCAAGTCGGCGGCTGGTTGGCGGCAGGTTGGCTCTCCTGGGCGAGAGTCCGTAGCTCTACGTCATCTCCATTTTCGGCCACTGGCGTTCCCGCTCGCCCCCGAGTCCCGCGCGCGTGCCCGGCGGGTACGATCGCCGCAGGGCACACACGCTCATTCGTTACAAAGCGGGGAATGGAAGCTATGTGCGTAAACACATAGCTCTCGTTCCTGTCAGCGGGGGAAACGCTGATCTTCTGCTCATACAATGTATGAACAGAAGATCAGTGATTTCCCCTAGTGAGTCCACCCCCCCATACAGTTAGAACACACCCAGGAACACACTTAACCCCTTCCCTGCCCCTAGTGTTAACCCCTTCACTGCCAATGGCATTTTTATAGTAATACAATGCATTTTTATAGCATCGATCGCTATAAAAATGCCAATGGCCCCAAAAATGTGTCAAAAGTGTCCGAAGTGCCCGCCATAATGTTGCAGTACTGAAAAAAATGCTGATCGCCGCCATTACTAGTAAAAAAAAATATTAATAAAAATGCCATAAAACGACCCCCTATTTTGTAAATGCTATAACTTTTGCGCAAACCAATCAATAAACGCTTATTGCGATTTTTTTAACGAAAAATATGTAGAAGAATACGTATCGGCCTAAACTGAGGAAATTTTTTTTTTTATAATATATATATATATATTTTTGGGGAATATTTATTATAGCAAAAAGTAAAAAATATTGAATTTTTTTCAAAATTGTCGCTCTATTTTTGTTTATAGTGCAAAAAATAAAAACCGCAGAGATGATCAAATACCACCAAAAGAAAGCTCTATTTGTGGGGAAAAAAAGTACGCCAATTTTGTTTGGGAGCCACATCGCACGACCGCGCAATTGTCAGTTAAAGCGACGCAGTGCCGAATCACAAAAAGTGCTCTGTCATTGGACAGCAATATGGTCCGGGACTAAAGTAGTTAAGTGGTTAATGACATAAAAAAACGTCATTTTTTACAACCCGAAAAACGGTTGTGTGTACGCGGCATAAGTGTATATTATTAATTAGTTTGTGTGAAAGTTATAGAGACTAAAAACTATAGTACTGTATATATACAGTATTTGAAAATTAATTATTCCTAATGTGGTGATGACTCATTTCCTGAGGCTCTAAAATTCTAGGACAGTATGAATTGCCCCTAAATTACCCATTTTTGGAAAGTAGACAATCTGAGGGATTTAGTAATAGGCCAATCCAAAAAATAAGTTTTCTTTTTATTGTTCTCTGTTTCTGCTTATTTTGTAAACAGTTTCCCTTGTTCTGATCACATCAAGTCAATAAACTGACAAATGTGAAATAATTGATGCAAGTTGTGGAACACTTTAACTACTTCCTGGGCAGGCGTCATATGATGGCCTTGGCTTCCCAGAGGTATAGGGGGTGTGCCACGTCACCGAGGAGCCGATCCGTGTGCCCGGCAGCCTCAATGTTTGCCGGGCACCCGCAATCAATGGTGACAGAACAGGAACATGTATCTGTGTGTGTAAACATAGACGCAGAATGCCAGACTCGGCCCCACCCCCGGTGCCCGCACCATTGGATTTTATTGACAGCAGCAGGAGCCAATGGCTGTGGTGCTATCAATTTATCCAATCAAGAGCTGCAACAATGGGCAGAGGAGAAGAGCATGTCTCTGGCGTGGGAATTACAGGACTCAGGTGAGTAAAACGGGTGGCTGGAGGATCGGTCAGTGACAGAAGTTTTTTCAACCTTTAAATTGAACACCATATAAATGATCACCTGGGTAGCACACATTGGATATATAAAAACACTTAACTTTAAGAGAGTATGTTTTCCAAGGATGAGGGCTGCTCTCCAAGACATATGCCGCGTACACACGACTATTTTTCATAGCATTAAAAATTTAGAACATGCTCTATTTTTTCACGTCATTTTTCACATTGTGATTTTTCACGTCGTGAAAAACGGTCATGTGTAGGCTTTAACGACGTGAAAAAAACGTGCATGCTCAGAAGCAAGTTATGAGACAGAAGTGCTTGTTCTGGTAAAACTAGCGTTCGTAATGCAGATAGCACAAAACAGTGTTGGAATAACCTGTGGCCAGTGAGACACGGTCATCTTTGAGGTAACTATACATCCTATATGTCAATATGTTTGAAAAAAACGACAGACACCAAATAATTCAATTGATTTATTTTGCTCTTCCTTAACAAATTGTTCTTTCTAATTTGTAATTACTTCTGGTACACATACTCTATTTAATCAGAATATTCACTGTACTTACGCTCTTATGCACATGTGATATTAATTATATACTGTTAAAATATTGCAATGTCTTATTACATTTCTATTCATTTACTCATAGATTGAGATTTATATACACACACGTCCCTGAGGAAGCCAGAGGGCGAAACATGTCGGACCTACTGTATATAATATTATAAGAATCTACCAATGGTGACATTCAATCTATTATATGACCATGTTTTTTAACATCTTGTATGTATTTAATAATATGTAATATTAAAATTTATATTTTTATATATAAATTGTTTTGGTCTGTTCGTTGGTTCCTGTGACCTCAGAGCTACTAATACTAGTGTTAACATTTAAGCATATCCAAGTGCATTCGTATAGTCCCACGCCTCATCCCTTAATTGGGAATATATACCCAGTTAGCACAATCGTCACGCTGTAACAGACTGAAAAGCACGAAGAACAAAAATGGGAGTTCTTCAAAAAGACCATATGTGAACACACGGCAAAATATATTGCCATGGGCAATAGGTTTAACCACTTCCATACTGGGCACTTAAACACCCTCCTGACCAGACCAATTTTTAGCTTTCACTGTACCCAAATGCTTTTTTTGTCCTTTTTTCCCCACAAATAGAGCTTTCCTTTGGTGGTATTTGATCACCTCTGGGTTTTTTATTTTTTGCGCTATTAATGAAAAAAGACCAAAATTTGAAAAGAAACTGATTTTTTCTTAGTTTCTGTGATAATATTTCACAAATTATTAATTTTTCTTCATACATTTTAGCCATGGTGCATATGGTGCAAATCCTAAAAAATTATCACATCTGATCACACCTGATGTACTGAAGGCCTATCTATTTCTTGAGACCCTAACAAGCCAGGAAAGTACAAATGCACACAGATGGCACAGGTGGGCACTGATGAGGTGGCACAGGTGGGCACCAATGAGGTGGCACAGGTGGGCACTGATAGCAGATGTGCACTGAGGTGGCAGGTGGGCACGGTGGCACAGGTGGGCACGGTGGCACAGGTGGGCACGGTGGTACTGGTAAGCACAGGTGGTACTGGTAGGCACAGGTGTGCACGGTGGTACTGGTGGGCACGGTGGTACTGGTTGGCACACGGTGGTACTGGGGGGCACGGTGGTACTGTGGGGGCACTGTGGTACTGTGGTGGGCACTGTGGTACTGTGGGGGGCCCTGTAGTACTGGGGGGCACTGTGGGGGGCACTGTTACTGTGGTGGGGCACTGTGGTGGGCACTGTGGTACTGTGGTGGGCACTGTGGTACTGGGGGGGCTGTGGGTACTGGGGGGGGCACACTGTGGTACTGTGGTGGGCACTGTGGTACTGTGGGGGGCACTGTAGTACTGGGGGGCACTGTGTTACTGTGGGGGCACTGTGTTACTGTGGGGGGCACTGTGGTACTGTGGTGGGCACTGTGGTACTGTGGGGGGCACTGTAGTACTGGGGGGGCACTGTGGGGGGCACTGTGGTACTGTGGTGGGCACTGTGGTGGGCACTGTGGTACTGTGGTGGGCACTGTGGTACTGTGGTGGGCACTGTGGTACTGTGGGGGGCACTATAGTACTGGGGGGCACTGTGTTACTGTGGGGGGCACTGTGGTACTGTGGGGGGCACTGTGGTACTGTGGGGGCACTGTAGTACTGTGGGGGCACAGGTTGGTGAAATTTTTTTTTTAGCGCTGGTTACCTTACAGATTTCTCTCCCTCCTCACACGCCCTGTCTGTGTGAGGAGGGAGAGTCGGCAATGAGAGATGATCTCATATGTTAACATATGAGATCATCTCTCATTGGCCACACAGATCGCACTGTAATTAGCCGCTGTGATTGGCTATTTACCGCGATTTGTGTTTGGCTGTGTCCAAGGGACACGGCCAGCACAGGAGTTCCCCACTGCACGCTCGGGAGCGCGCGCGGGAAACGAGGAAAGAGGCGGCCGTAAAAACACGGCCTGTTAGGGATTCAGGACTGCGCTGCGGCCGTACAAAGTCATACGGCCGTCAGCTAGTGGTTAAAAGGCTAAAAATAAAACCTATGGGGCTCATGACCAAACTTCAAAAAGCTATAAATTAATAAGAAAAGAGCTTTTAAAAAATATTAAAAAAAACTCTATCATCATTTAAATGTCACAAAGAATATACCAGAATGTGCAAAAAGGAAATCAAGGCTGCAAAAAATCGAAATGAACGATAGCTTGCAAAAGATATTTGGACAAACCCCCAAAAATTCTTCAAATATATGAATGAATGCATGAATAAAAGTGAAACATTATCTATATGCAAGCCATATGCCTGTGGTGGAAAGAGTTAGAGAAGCTCCATCCATGTCAAAAGGGATGGCCTGCATGTAAAGCCAAATTAGAGTATGTGGTTATTCCTGCGCTACGTATGTGGGAATAGAAAAGTGAACTGCTGTAGCACCGAATAGGGTCAGACCATAACCATAGGAGAATCAGATAAAGTAGGGGTTGGTGCTGCGCTGTTTCAGATATAATGCTAAAATATAATAACAAAGTGTAGAAATGATAATAAATGTGAAGGGATACAAGAGTGCATAAATGCTAAGCCTGCAAGCACAGACTAAAAAATCTCATTGTATCATATTAAATGATACAATAGTGATGTCAAAGTGAAACGTGCATCAACAAATACTACAAGTGTACACTGTGTAAAAACATAAACTGTGCAAAACTTTCAAAAATAGTAAGTTTATTTGCTGTTTTTTGCACATCTATTTTTGCAAGTTTTGCACAGTTTATGTTTTTACACAGTGTACACTTGTAGTATTTGTTGATACAAGTTTCACTTTGACACCACTATTGTATCATTTAATATTTATACATTAATTATTCATTTATACTATCAGAGATTTTTTAGTCCGTGCTTGCAGGGACTGACATTTATGTCAGAGGAGAGGAGACATGTTGTTTGTTCCTAGTATGTAGGAACAGTGATATGTCTCCTCTCCTACTCAGTCCAATCCCCATACAGTTAGAACACACTAAGGGGAACAGACATTTGAATGAATGAATGAATGAAAACTTATATAGCGCGGCACATGCAAAGTAAATCGCCTCTGGGCACTTGTTGTTCCTGTCTCCTGTGAGATCAAAAGAGATGAGTCTTGATCTTTCTCCTGAAGACTAAGTGGTTCTCCTCCAGCCGAATGCTGGCTGGTAAGGCGTTCCATAGTCTGGGACCTTGGACAGCGAATCTCCTGTCTCCTTTGGACTTGTATCTGGCTTTCGGTATCTGAAGCCGATTTCGATTGGTGGATCGTAGAATACGATTGGGATTATGAGCTTTTATTTTTTCGCATAGATAATGGGGAACATTCCCATGGATAAATCTATGCGTTAGACAGAGTGCTTTAAAGGTGATTATGTCTTTTACTGGTAACCAGTGAAGGGATCTCAGTGAAGGTGAGATTGATTCCCAGGGTTTTTTCCCAGTCACAAGTCTGGCGGCCGTATTTTGAACGACTTGAAGACGAGCGATTTGGTACTTGGGGAGTCCGAGGTAAAGGGCATTTGCATAGTCCAGTCTGGAGTTTACAATCGCTCCCACCACGACCGCTATGTCTTTCTTGGGAATAAAAGGAGTGAGTCTGCGTAGCAGGCGCAGCAGATGGTGAGATCCGCTGACTACTGACCCTATTTGTGCGTCCAATTTCATGTAGGAGTCAAAGATGACCCCAAGACTTTTGACTTTGGCGCTAGGGGTGATGATTTTGCCCAGCATGGGCGGCGGGATCCAAGTTGTTGCCGGTTGATTCCTACGCTTGGCGTGAAACAGAAGAAGTTCTGTTTTCGCTCCGTTGAGTTTGAGATAACTCTTTGTCATCCAGTCCTCTATCAAAGAGAGACAAGTCTCTAGATTGAGGTGGTGATCCTTTTTGTTGCAAATGCGGAAGTACAGTTGCGTGTCGTCTGCATATGAGTGATATAGCAGTTTTTGGCTGCTGATGATTTCGAAAAGAGGACGCAGATAGATGTTGAATAACATCGGCGACAGGGGGGATCCTTGAGGGACTCGTTTTTCAGAAGTGAAGGGTCCTAGCTTCACTATTTGCGATCGGTTTTCCAAAAAAGAGGAGAACCAGGATAGATCGCTTTCTGCGACTTTGGCTATTTTAGCCAGCCAAGTCAATAACAGCTTGTGATCTACTGTATCAAAGGCTGCGCTTAGGTCCAGCAGAACCAATAGACAAGATTCTCCTTTGTCTGCGGCCTCGAGAACGTCGTCCCATATCTTAAGCAATGCTGTTTCCGCCCCGTGTCCGGGACGGAATTCTGATTGAAATGGATCGAGTAAGTTGTGGGTATCTAGATGCTGTTGCAGCTGTTGTACCACTACTTTCTCCATTACCTTGGAGAGAACATTTAGGCCTGTTATGGGGCGCCAATGGAGTGGGTCCTTAGAATCCAGGGTGGCTTTCTTCAAGATGGGTTGAATTATGCCCTCCTTCAACTGGGAGGGCATTATGCCCTCCCTGAAGGATTGGTTGATAAGCTGCATGACAGGAGGTGCCAGGATGTCGGCGCATTCTTTCAGCAGTTTGGTGGGGATAATATCATTTGGCGCAGTGCTGTTGCGCAGAGTGCCGATGATATTTTTTGTGGTCTGAATGGAGATGGGTTCCAGCGTGAACTCACCTAACTGTGGTGAATTACTGCAGGTGTTGTGTAAATAACTACGGGGGGGGCTAGGAGAGAAATTGTTTTGCTGAATGCTTTGCCAGATTGCCTCAATTTTATTAATGAAGCAATCCGATAATTCATCGCAAAATTCTTGTGTATCCAAGTTGGGGGCTTCAAGACATCCTGGATTCATGGTCTGAGTGACCAGCTTGAAGAGTTCACAGGGGCGGTTTAGGGCACCGTTGATAGCCTCAGAAAAATAGTTTTTCTTGGCCTCGAAGATTTGCTTGTAGTATTTTCTGGTTATTGCCTTGTAGATCGAGAGGTTCTCATCTGAAGAGCTTCTTTTCCAGGCGGCTTCTGCCCTTCTGCGCTCTTGATTCAGTAACGCCAGCTGGTTGTTGAACCAGCTGGAGTTGTTTTTCCGGATCTGGGTCTTTCGTTTCCGCGCTATCAAGTCAGCTAACTGCAATAGTGCTGTGTTTATGGCCTCCAGTGTTTCTTCCGCCGTTTGGTGCGGCTGAATTGTTTTTATTTTTTCCCCTAACGTGGCTTTGAAGAGTTCCGAGTGGAGCTTCTTCTGACATCTGGTCCAGTGTGTTGTCACTGGATTTGATGTTTTTGTTAAGGGGGGGAATTCGGAAATAATGAATTTAATTGCATGGTGATCTGTCCATGGCAATGGTTCATTTTCCAAGATTTTTATTTCCAGATCTTGTCTGAAAATAAGATCGAGCGTGTGACCTGAAGCATGTGTGGGCCCACATACTAGTTGCTGAAGCCCTAATCCTTCCAGGTGGTCGATACAGGCGTCGGCAATGGGGTCTTGTGGGGAGTTGGCCCAGAGGTTGAAGTCCCCGAGCAGCAAAAGGTGTTTGCTGTTAAGGGTATAGGTGGAGACAAAGTCCGTCAATGATGGGAGAAGTTGCGATTTTGGGCCGGGTGGCTATATAGCAGAGTAGAATCCGGACGGTCTCCTGGCAGTTTACTTGCAGTTGAAGAGTAAGGGTTTCCATGAATGGAAGAGGGTTTTGAAGGCTTGATTTTGTGATCGCAAGATGCGTCTTATGGATCACCGCCAGTCCTCCTCCTCTTTGCCCTATTCTATTTTCCGTTATAATACGGTAGTTTTCTGGCACCAATTCTCCTAGAATGGTGTTACAGTCGGCTGTGAGCCAGCTGTCTGTAATAAAGAGGCAGTCTAAGTCATGTTGCAATAAGAAATCATGGATTTCTAATCAGTGTTTTACTGCCGATCTAGTGTTGATCAAAGCACATGATATGTGCTTAGGCTGGGGTAAATGGCTGCGATTTTTGGTAGTCGATCGTCGATTGATCCTCAAAAGTCGCAGATTTCTTAGGGCTTTTTTGGTGGCGGCCGGCAGAATTGCGGCAAATCGACTCAGATCCCAAATGTTCTCCGCCGAGTATTGCCGATTAACCATGGCCGCCGTGGAACAAAGGGGTGGGGGGGTGGATTATCAAGGATAACTGAATCCTCTGATCCTAGCTTGGTCCAGAGGAAGGCAAAAAAACCCTGACCACGCTGCGCCAATATGCTGTGGTAGGGAAAAAAATTCCTTCCTGACCCCTAAAGAGGCGATCGGGTTAATCCCTGGATCAAGTTTTTAAATGAATTTGAGAGGAGGGAGATAGGGCTGGGTGGAGCAAGATGGCCGCCGACCTGGCAGCAGGATCCAGGCTGGGGGGGTACCAGGCTAAGTGGACCAGTGCCGCCTGGGGGGCTGAAAAGGATGATCGGGGGGCAAGGGGGCTCTACTGGGGTAGGGGGGGCTTTCTGGCCCGATTGGAGCAGTTAGGTGCCGATTGTTGGGGGTGGGGAGCGGCGCGCCGCTAGGCCGCGGATGAAGCCGCGGCCTTTCCTAAGTCGCGGCTGCCGCGAATCCCCACCGACCGGCGCGGAGGGAAAGGAGTACAGCGCCCGAGGATAGCGGAGGCTTGTGGGGATGGGTGGCGAGTAGGACGCCCGAGCGAGGGTGTGGGGTGAGGAGAGGGGAAGAGCCGTGGGGGTTGGGGGAAGCTACTGCGGCTTGTCCTGAAAAGGACGGCCGCCTGCAGCTCCCAAGAAATGGCTTACCTGTTTGAGGGAGGCAGGGGGGTCAGGGGAACCGGGGGAAAGCCGTGTAAGTCCTGGAGGGGAGGAGAGGAGCTTGTCCGATAGCCTGCCGAGATGGTCAGTGGCAAGCGGACAGATGACAGGGAGGTGGAAATCCTGCCTGTCTGTGAGACCTGGAGCCGCACAGTGGGGAGGACCCTGCACTATCCCTGAAAGAGTGACTCGTTTGAGAGCGTCCTGCTCTCTCAACGTCTAACTCTGCACACATGTAACCCCTTGATCACCCCCTAGTGTTAACCCCTTTCCTACCAATGACATTTACACAGTAATCAGTGCATTTTTATAGCAATGATCACTGTATAAATGTCAATGGTCCCAAAAATGTGTCATAAGTATCCGATCTGTCCGTCGCAACGTCGCAATACCACTAAAAATTGCAGATCACCACCATTACTAGTAAAACTAATAATAATAATAATAATAATAAAAATACCATAAAAATGCCATAAATCTTTTCCATCGTTTTTAGACGCTATGGGCCAGATTCACAGAGCCCTTACTCCTGTCTAACTGGTGTTAGACTGGAGTCATTTCAAATTACGCGCGTTTTTTAGCTAGTCGAAAACCTCAAACCATGAATAGACGGCTGCGGGCTTCAATTCGACTGGATTACGTGTTCGTACGCCTTCGGATCTACGCTGCAATAAAATTGCGGCCACTGGGTGGACTTCCCGTCGTTTTCCGCGTCGGGGTATGCAAATGAGCTTTTGGCGGCGATCCCCGAAATTACGATCTTCATTCGCAATCTCTTACGGCACCTTTAGTCATCTTCGGCGAGAAATAGACTACGCCGCCGTAGCGTACGGGCAAAAATCTACCAGAATTCGGTGTAGAGCCTGGTAAAATACGGCAGCGTAGAGTATTTCGATTACGCAGCGCAATATTAAGTGTATGTGAATCTGGCCCTATAACTTTTGTGCAAACCAATCAATATACGCTTACTGCTATTATTACCAAAAATATGTAGAAGAATATATATTGGCCTAAACTGATGAAGAATTTATTTTTATATATATTTTTGGGGATATTTATTATAGCAAAATGTAAAAAATATTATTTTTTTCAAAATTGTTGCATTTTTATGTTTATAGCGCAAAATATAAAAACCACAGATGTGATCAAATAGCACCAAAAGTAAGCTCTATTTGTGGGGAAAAATATTGTTTGGGAACAGCATTGCATGACTGCACAATTACCAGTTAAAGCAATGCAGTGCCAAATTGTAAAAAGTGCTCTGGTCAGGAAGGGGGGTAAAACCTTCCAGGGCTGAAGTGGTTAAGGATGCCCCGGCTAGCTTCCCGTCTCACTCCTTAGCAACCAGATCAATGCGATAAATTACAGCAATAAAATATACAGTAATTACCGTATTATTGGAACTTTATGACAATAGTTATCTACTCCACAATTCTTAGTGAATTGCACTTTCAAAACTGATTTATTGCAAGGCATATTTTACCGCATTTTATTTGTCGTTATTTAACTCTTAGTGAATTGATCCCAAAGTATTGATTTATTTGGCTGACTTATTTAACCACTTTACAACAGCCCTATAGACAAAGTATGTCTACAGGGCGGTTGCTCAACTCTAAGAGGCCGCTAATTAACGGCCTCCCAGAATCACGCTCCCGCGCGCCCCCTGAGGTGCGCACGCGGGATCGTCCATGATAGCGGCGGTTTACCACGTGATCGCTTTGTCCAATGACGGAGCGATCACTTGTAAACAAACCGGCGTCATTTGATGACGCCGGTTCCTCCCTCCTCTCTCTGTACCGATCGGTACAGTGTGAGAGGAGAGGGGAGGGAGCGGATGTCAGCGGCAGTGCTGTGGGCTGGATCTGTGACAACTGCAGTCACAGATCAATCCATCCATCCCTCCCTGCTAAGCCATCCCTGCTGCAATTCTCTGCAATACTCTGTTGGGCAATGCTCTGCAATACTCTGTAATACTCTGCTGGGAAATACTCTGCAATACTCTGCTGGGCAATACTCTGCAATACTGGGCAATACTCTGCAATACTCTGCTGGGCAATACTCTGCAATACTGGGCAATACTCTGCAATAATCTGCTGGGCAATACTCTGCAATACTGGGCAATACTCTGCAATACTGGGCAATACTGGGCAATACTCTGGAATACTTGGCAATACTCTGCAATACTCTGCAATACTGGGCAATACTCTGCTGGGCAATACTCTGCTGGGCATACTCTGCAATACTCTGGGCATACAGCGCCCCTGTTCCCGTGAGCTCGTATGCAGAGGTGAACGCATACGCAAGTCCCGCCCACATATGAAAACGGTGTTCAAACCACACATGTGTGGTATCTCTGCGAACGTTAGAGTGAGAGCAATAATTTTGGCCCTAGACCTTCTCTGTAACTAAAAACATGTAACCAGTAAAAATATTTAAAGCGTCGCCTATGGGAATTTTTAAGTACCGAAGTTTGGCGCCATTTGACAAGCTTGAGCAATTTTGAAGGGTGACATATTAGGTATCTATTTACTCGGCGTAACTTTATTTTTCATATTATGCAAAAACATTGGGCTAACTTTAAAAAAAAAGCGTTTGGAAAATTGCTGTGCAAATACCATGCGCGATGAAAAGTTGCAATGACCGCAATTGTATTCTCTAGGGTCTTTGCTAAAAAGCATATATAATGTTTTGGGGTTCTAAGTAATTTTCTAGCAAATAAATTATGATTTTTACATGTAGGAGAGAAATGTCAGAATTGGCCTGGGTGCTCCCTGCATGTTGGGCCTCTGTATGTGGCCACACTGTGTAAAAGTCTCACACATGGGGTATCGCCATACTCGGGAGGAATAGCAGAATGTGTTTTGGGGTGTAATTTGTGGTATGCATTTGCTATGCATGAGAAATAACCTGCTTATATGAAAATTTGGTGAAAAAAAATCAAAAAAATCTTGATTTTGCAAAGAATTGTGGGAAAAAATAACAACTTAAAAAAACTCACCAGGCCTCTTTCTAAATACCTTGGAATGTCTTCTTTCCAAAAAGCGGTCATTTGGGGGGTATTTGTACTTTTCTGGCATGTTAGGGTCTCAAGAAATGAGAGATGCTGTCAGTACATCAGGTGTGATGAAATTGATCAATTTTCAGTAATTGGTACCCTATAACTTTCACCCAGACTAAATAATATCCAACATTTCTTTTTGTTTTACCAAAGATATGTAGCAGTATACATTTTAGGCCAAATTTATGAAGAAAATTGACTTTTTTTGCAAAATTTTATAATAGAAATGAAGAAAAATTATAATTTTTTACCATATTTTTGTTCTTTTTTCATTTATAGCAAAAAACAAACAAACGCAGAGGTGATTAAATACCACCGAAAGAAAGCTCTATTTGTGGGGAAAAAAAAGACAAAAATTTCATTTGGTTACAGTGTTGCATGACTGAGTAATTGTCATTCAAAATGTGAGAGCACCGAAAGCTAAAAATTGGTCTGGTTATTAAGGGTGTTTAAGTGCCCAGTGGTTAAGTGGTTAAACTATTTCAAAGATGTAGTCAAGTTTAAAAAGCAATACTGAATGAGTAGCTTTTATTATTAATATATATTCTGTACCACACACCTTGTTTAGGGAAACAGCTGTGCAATGAATAGTCCACTTTATTAAAAATGTAATGTAAAGAAATCTTGAGACTTGAATTTCTGTTTACATTAAAGCGGTATTAAACCCAAAACCAAAAATTGTATGTATTGTAGTTTACTAATCATTAGATGTGGTGGCTCCATTTGATTTCTTTTTTTTTGTTTACTCTGTTCTCACCTGATGATTTGGCCAGGAACATACCTCCTGTACTACAGTGCCTCCACTCTGGATGAAGGAGAACAGGGGATAAGGTACACAGGGACAGCAGCATTGTCAGTCTGGGGGAGGGTAGTTTTCGTCCGAATGCATTTTCGGCCAAATTTCAGGTATTTTCGTTATCGTTTTAACCTACGAAAACAAAAGCGCAGAATACGAAAAACGAAAGATCCAACATAAATAAAAGTTTTTTTTTTGTTTTTGGTTGCAACAACAGTTCGATATAGAATGAAATAGAATTTGAATAGAAAAGATTATAAAAGATTTGTTTCATATTAGAATTTGAAAAAAATTTGACTGAATTCCTAAAAAGTCGATCAAATTTGAAAATTTTTATTAGATTAGAAAAAATCTACTGTATTCGAAAAAATTCTACCACATTTGAAAAACATCTACTAAATTAGAAAAATCTACCACATTCGATTTTTTTTTTACATATAACCATTTTCCAAAATTCGAATTTCATATAGAATGAAATTGAATTGGAATAGAAAAGATTAGAATAGAATAGAAAATAATAGAAAAGTTAATAAACTAGAAAAAAAAATAGAACAGAATAAAAGCAATTATAATATATATATATATATTATATTTTTTTCTATTCTCTTGATTTTCTTTTCTATTCAATTGTAATCTTTTCTATTCGAATTTGAATTCATTTTATACAAAATTCAAATTTCTTATTGAATGGAATCTAATTTGAATAGAAAAGATTATAACAGATTAGTTTCATATTAGAATTTAAAAAAATGTTGACCGAATTCCTAAAAAGTCGATCAAATTTGAAACATTTTATTAGATTAGAAAAAATCTACTGCATTTGAAAAAATTCTACGGCATTTGAAAAAAATCTACTAAATTAGAAAAATCCACCACATTCGATTTTTGTTTTACATATAACCCTTTTTCCAAAATTCGAATTTCATATAGAATAACATCAAATTGGAACAGAAAAGATTAGAATGGAATAGAAAATAATAGAAAAGTTAATAAACTAGAAAAGCAATAGAACAGAAGAGAATAAAATATAATATTTTATTCGCTTTTGTTCTATTGTTTTTCTAGTCTATTCTTTTATATTATTTTCTATTTAAATCTTTTCTATTCTAATTCAAATTCATTCTATACGAAATTCGAACTTCTGAAGCCAACTTCCAAAATTTGAATTTCGTATAGTATAGAAAAGAATACAAAAAGAACTGAAAAGTAAATAATAGAAAAGAATGGCATGGAAATATATATATATATAAAAAAATATCATATTTTTTATTCTGTTCTATTGTTTTTCTATGCTGTTATTTTCTATTCTATTCTAATCTTTTCTATTGGAATTCGATTTCATTCTATACAAAATTCGAATTTCAGAAGATGTTACATATATATATATATATATATATATGAATCCCGAAAACAAATGTAATGAATGCAACAAACTTAACTAAACAAATTTAATTAAATAACGTATTGAAACGAAACAAAACAATTTTTTTCATCCTGCACATGTCCATTCGACATAGAGAGAAAATATTCGACATTATAGAGAGAAAATATTCGACATTATAGAGAGAAAATATTCGACATTATAGATAGAAAAAATCGCTGCTGGAATTGGATGGGGAAAGTAAAATAAAAATAATGATGATGATGAATGTTATTGGCTTATTGTAACCAAAGAGGAGGAGCAGTAAAATAGCTAGAACTAACTAAAGCATCGAAAAACATACAAACGTTGAATCTGTCATGGAAGGATTATGGTGTCTGTTGATAGTTCTAAGAAGATTCGACAGAGCAGCTAAACTGTACGAAGCTGCAATCATACATTTCCGGTCAAATGCTCGGCCCATAGGCTATAGAAAAATTTGAATGCTGGTTGACTAGTAATAATAATTAATAAATATAATTATTACTAGTCATACAACATTGGAATTCTACTATAGCTTGTAGACGGAACATTCAACCGGAAATGTGTCGTACAGTTTTGCTGCTCCTTCGAATCTTCTTTGAACATTCGACAGACACCATGAGCCTTCAATGACAGATTCAACCTTAATTATTTCAGATTTTCGGACGAATGCAATTTCTAACGAAAAACTAAATAGATAAAAACAAATTTTGGGAGTAACTAAAAAGAATGGGCCAGATTCATGTACATTGACGCATATATTGACCGGCGTAGCGCACCTCTTTTACGTTAGACCGGCGCAATGTAGAGGCGCAATCACTGTATCCTCATAGTATTTGCACAGAAATTTGCGCCGGTGCAACGTAATTCCCGAGGCGTAAGGCGGAGTAATTCAAATTGGGAAGGACATGGGCGTGTTACATTGAAATTAGCCGTGACCCCATGCAAATGAAGGGCCGGCCGGATCGCGTATGCGCACATGAAGCAGACCATGGTCAGCACCTCTGTGCGCATGCTCACAACTCGGGAACGGCGCAATCAGTGAAATTGGAAGTGGACCCGGGCAACTTAGTGAGCTACGCAGAAAGCTTAAATAGACAGACACAAACGCCCTTCCTTTGCAAAAGTACATCCCTTTGTATCCCTTCCTATACAGCAAGGTGCTTTTGTTCTGTTGTTTGTTCACGTTTGTTGCTTTGTGACTTGTCTTTGTGATATTTGTTGACTGTTTGAGCTAGTGTTTTGTATAATATATTTTATAGTGTTTTTTGGTGAATGGTTGTGCGACTTTTTTGTTGATAGATTTTGTTTGTTTGTTTTGTTGCTTGATTTTTCCTGCTTGTTTTTGTGAGTGATTTTTGTTGATTGTTTGGGAGAGAGTTGTTGTATGAATATGACTGAAAGGAAGCGCAAGACCAATTTTACTTTGGGGGAGAAACAAATTATTGCCCGGGCCCTTACCCAATATGGGCATTTCCTGCATGGCCCGGAGAGTGCCAACACCCCCCCGGCCAAGAAGTAGGAGATATTGTAGAACATTACCGACCAGGTAAATTCTGTGGGGGGGAGACCCGGACACACGAGGGGATCGTCAAGAAGATCAATGATTTCCGGCGTCTGGTCCGTAAGAAGCTGGGGCAGATGGCAGCACATGCCAGGGGCACTGGAGGGGGCCCACCATGCCCTGTTAGGCTGACAGCGGAGGAGTGTGTGGTGGCCCAGACCTTTAATAGGCAGCAAGTGGAGGGCCTGCCTGGCTATGACTCCATTGAGGAGGCTGTGATGACAGGTAAGGTTTTTTTTTCCCTATCTGGTGTGTAGCATGTGTGGGGGGGGGGTGGGGAAGGGAATATGTGGCAAGTGTGTGCATCCTCCAACCTGTGAATGTTTTGTGTCATCCACAGATGTGCAGGAGGGTGCTGGGCCATCTGGCCTGACCGCACCATTCCCGGGACACCAGCCTGATGAGGAACCCCAGACAAGGCTGGAGTCCTCGGAGGAGTTTGAGGAGGAGGAGTTTGAGTTGGAAGAGGAGGTCATGTCAGGCAGTGGCTTATTATTTTTGGAGGAGTCTTCCCCTCTGGCTGGCAGCAGCCAGCCCTCCATAAGGGGTAGCCCCTCCCACTCCTCCCCCAAGAGGGCTACCCTCCCAAGGGGCTCCCCTTCTCCCCAGCCACAAGCATCATCTGGAGGCAGGAAGTCATCCCAGAAGACCAGGGGGTGGCCGAGGTTCTGCCCGCCAATCTCAGAAGGGATCAGGCCCTACAGACCCACCATCTGGGACAGGTCAGCCAGACTTTGGGGCGGATTTAGGAGAGCCTGTCCTCCATAAAGGATACGCTTGGGGACCTGGACTGCAACTCCCGGGCTCTTACAAACTGCCTAAACGAACTGCAGACTACTACAGCAGACGTTGGGCAGGATGTGAGGGCCTTCACCCAGGCTATCCAGGCCAATACGGCAACACTAAGTGCTGGCCTGAACAGAATTGCCGTGGCCTTGGAGGGCAGGCTGCCAGGTGGGCAGAGACCAGGGGCTGCGCCTCCTTCCCTGGATTACCCCCCATGAGTCTCCCCTGAGGAGCTGGGGCTGTGGCCGTGGGTGCCCCAGGCGTGGGTCACGCCAGCGGCATTAATTTGGTTTCCCCCTTTTTTTTTTTTTGTGCTGGAAATTTTTTGTTTTGTAATGAATGAATGAATGAATGAAGAACTTGTATAGCGCAGCACATGCGAAGTAAATCGCCTCTGGATCGCCTTTTGTGCTGGGTTGTGAATGTTTTTGGAATGTGGGGGTGACATTCCTGCCAGAAAAGGGGTGTCACCCTCATTTGTGGTGGAGAAGGGTTCCCCAGGACCAGGGAGAAGTGATCCCCAGGTCCGTGTGAATGGTGTATGAATGTACATTGACATAATTGGAGCCGTGGCGTGGCGTTGCTGCTCACAAGTCCTGCATGGTGGGCTTGTGCCAATCCAATTTGATGAGGATGTGATGTGTCTGTGCTAGGGACCACAGTGGCATGCATGCATGCATTCTCATTGTGCCATGATTAATGTGTGTGTTTAACGTGCAAAGATGCCTAATGTGAGCTGTCTCCTGACTGCTCTTCCCTCAGAAGACGGGGTAGCCTCGGTTAGGGGGGAATTGTCTGGTTCAGGGGTTAGGTCATCACGTATGTCAATCTGCAGAACCTTTCTCACTGCGAAGTTGTGCAGCATGCAACATGCACCAATGATCTGGCACACAAAGTTTGGGAAATACAACAGGGTACCCCCAGACTTATCCAGGCATCGGAAACGTGACTTCAGGAGGCCAAAGGTGCGCTCAACCACTGTGTTTGGGCGTGGGCTTCATTGTATCTTTCCTCTCCTGGGGTTTCGGGGTTCCGGATAGGAGTCATGAGATGGGGTCTCAGTGCATATGCACCTGCAAGGGAAAAGACAGGAGGATGTTAGTCATGCATGTGCCCCTTGTGATGTGTGCATCATGGGGGGGGGGGACAGTCATGCCTGCCACCCATGTCTCTCACCAACCAGCCGAGTGTCCCCATACACGTTCTGTTCGAATTCCATTGGGATGGGGCTCTGACTGTATATGTAGCTGTCATGGCTGGATCCGGGGTGTTTGGCACGAACGTGCCATATGAGGCCTTGGGCATCGACTATCACCTGCACGTTGATGGAATGCCAATGCTTCTGTCTCATGGGGGGGCTGGAGTGCTCTGTCTCATGGGGGGGCTGGAGTGCCACATGTGAGCAATCAATGCCCCCCCCCACGGTGCGTGGGAATCTGGCAATTCTGTAGAAATCTGTCATTGCCTTTAGCCGCAGGTCCTCAGTGGTTGGTTTGATGATTTGGTTGGCCATGCGTCTGAGGATGGCAGGGATAACCTGGTGCACACATCTGCTCATGGAGGATTGTGACATCCCAGCCACCACTCCACTTGTTCTTTGAAAAGAGCCACTGGCAAGGAAATGGAGTGTTGCCAGGACCATAACCAGTGGCTGCACTGCATGTGAGCGGTGTGTTGGGCTGGTGATGTCCTCCTGCAGGGTTGTGGTTAATTCCATGATGGCAGCAGGGGTGAATCTGAAGATGCGATACACCTCAGAATCACTCATGCCAAAGATGTCTATGCGTGTGCGGTATATCCTCTCCCGTGCCCTCCTCCCTGCCCTCCTCCTTCTTTGCGCCTCTAAAGTCAGTAGTATAGCTATGAGCAAGGATGCCCCTGGCATGTTGGCCTACAGTTTGTTGTCCAGCAAGTGTGACTGCTCAGCTCCTCACTAACAGTGTTGCTTTAGCTGACATGTAGACGGATTGTCTAATTTTATACCACCTTTTATATGGACTCATTTTAGACAGGACGTGCAGCTGTTGCACACAGCGCGTAGCCTGCACTGCACCAACGTTCTTTTCTGGATCCCCGTAACTCTCTCATTTGCATATTTGAATAGCAAATCAATGGTGTGTCTAGCACAGTTTTGCGTGCACGGATGCGCTGGTCTATCGAAATTACGCCGGCCGAAAAAAATTAGATTTCATGCGTATATCGTTTTGGGGATGCGGCGCATCGATACGCATGCGCAGATTTAGACTTACGCCACGCACCTCCTGTAACGCCGGCGTAATGGCTCTCTGAATCTGGCCCAATGTATTTTTCGGACGAAAACGAAATTCTGAAACAAAATATTTCAGTGTGCACATGTCTATTAGATGTATTAGCACATTTAGATACATTAACAAATTAAAACCAAACCCCAGCTAATACATTTAAACCGTTACAAAAAACACCTTTATTTTCTTTTGGGATAAAGGTTTTACATAAATAAATAAAAGCTGACCATTGTAAGCACCCATAAGGCCGTGTACACACGATCAGACAGGTCCGATTAAACTGGTCTGCAGGCCAGTTTCATCAGACCAGTTCGATGGTGTGTACGGCCCATCAGACCGTTATCCATTGGACCAAAGTTTTAAAACATGCTTTCGGACAGATTCGATGGTTAGTACACAAAAGCATTGGACCAAAAACCCGCGCATGCTCAGAATCAAGTCGACGCATACTTGGAAGCATTGAACTTCGTTTTTTCATCACATCGTTGTGTTCTACGTCACCGCGTTCTGGTCTGATCGGATTTTGGTCCGATGGTGTGTACGCACATCAGACAAGTTCAGAGTTGTTTGAAGAAAACGGTCCGTCGGACAAGTCTGATCGTGTGTACAGGGCATTAGAGTGGTTAATAATTTGTCTCAACCTTCCAACACCTACATTTGCAGAAGAGCTTGTTCTGTTGAAAAATAACAGACTTACAGGTCAGATCACCAGATGAAAATAAAAGAAAGAAAGCCTGAAAAGAAAACAAATGCAGACATCATATCTAAGAATTGGTAAGCTGCAACATATTAGGCCGCGTACACACGATCGGACCAACCCGATGAGAATGGTCCAACGGACAGTTTTCATCGGGCCACCGCTGAAGTGGTCTGATGGTCTGATGTGCGTACACACCATCAGTCCAAAATCCCATCGGACCAGAATGCGTCAACTTGATTCTGAGCATGCGTGGGTTTTTGGTCCGATGCTTTTGCGTACTAACCATCGTTTTGGTCCGATGGTCAGGCGTCTATCGGACCGATTTTAAAACAAGTTTTAAAACTTTGGTCCGATGGACAACGGTCCGATTGGCCGTACACACGATCGATTTGGTCCGATGAAACTGGCCTTAAGGCCAGTTTCATCGGACTGGTCTGATCGTGTGTACGCGGCCTCAAATGTTTGCTTTTGGGTTTAATACAGCTTTAAGATATTATTAAAATGACATTTAACATGATTGCATGTCGTTACAAAAATTGCATTTTCTTTCTTCAATTGTATCTACTTATTAATAACAAATATTCAATTATTAATCTATTCTCAAGCTGAATCTTGTGGAGGGATGGGACCATTTTTCAATACCTAATATTAAATTTGGTTCTTCAGAAAAAAACATAATTTTGTTTTTGCAGTTGGCTTGTTGGGCACTCAATTCAACTCAATTTAGGCCTTATGCTGGGGGGGATGGGCCACAGGGGATATGAAGATCTGCAAAGGCCAAAACGAATGCCCAATTGGTAGAATATCAATGAACATTAGTATAAAGTGATTTCTTAACTGGTTACAAAACTGCTCAAACCAGTCAAAGGCAATGGTAACTTTGAAGTTACTTTGAAGTGATAAAGATGATAACTTTTATTGATAGAATGGTGTAGGCATGAACACATCTAGCCAATGGAGTATGTACAAAAATGCTCAAGGCAAAATGAGAGCAGCACAACCATCCCAAAGGGGGGCAGAAAATTAGGAGAAATCCTGTCCCCCACATTTCTATAAGGAAAGCTGTACCATGTTAATACTATGTAAAAGTACTATTTCAAGCTAACTAGTCAGGTCAGGTAGTCAGGTCTGGTATCTTTATCCTTTACTACATCACCGAAGCTTATTGTTTACCTCAAATGGTGAAAGAAACTCTCTTAACTTTATTTTGTTTCTATACTGAAGAAATGAATATCTTATGCAGTACAAAGTAAATAAATACCAATTATGCCATAAATACATCCATCACTCAAATGTATTATCTATTATAATTACAAAAATGTCAGAATACACATTAGACTTCAAAAAGAAAAAAAAATTAAAGCCTTATCATATATCAGCCTTAAGCAGTATTCATATATTGAAATGGATTCATTTGTTATGAATTAATCTAAATCGCACTTGAATATATTTACATACATGTATACATCTTTGGCATTAACTACAATGGAGTAGAAAAATATGAACTGTTGCTGAAGCCCAATTGGATAATTTGTGCATCCATCTTTATTAACTATATCCACCATTAACTAGATGAAAGTGGATATCTGTATTCTGAAACTCCGTAGGAATAAAAGAAAAAAATGATTCCAGAGCAATTGAAAATCAATTATGAAGTGCTAGGAAGAATTAACAATTCATTTTATAAAGAAATTAATTAATTATCAATAAATACATATCTAACACATATACCGTACATATCCAATTTATAGACCCAGGTCTTAATTTACTGAATTTAAATAGGCTGTTCACTTTACAAAGGAAGTTGCACTTAGCAATGGAATTTACTTCAAATCTTAGGGGATGCGGTGAAGCTCTACATATTTCCATTATCCAATAATGCTCAAAATAATAGGTCCAACTAATATCAAGTTTACAGTTTTAAATGTGCAATGATGAGCTGAATCGGCCGTGGGCAACTTTAATTATTCTCTGAAAAGTTTAGCAGTAAGAACTTTTACAGGAACTTCTGAACTTTCCACCAATTCTGCAATGCTTTTGTTACCTTTATTCTACACATCTATGTTTCTCTTTCTGGTGGGTTCTGGTGACAACATTGTCCTGACAAGAAATGAGGGAAAGTTTAAATGAGAACACAGTCAGATTCATGCATTCCACACATTACTAATACACATTTTTTATAACAATTCTGTCTCTGTGTGGGGGATTTCTCCTCGCTTGCTGTCCTTGTGATAATATTGTCACTAGGATGGAAAGTGAAAGAAATTCTCTTGACTAGGGCAAAAAGTTTTGGCTAGCAACATACTTTAAAGCCAAGTAAAACTTTCAAATGGTTGTAAAGGTTTGCATTATTATTTTTTTTTAATAACAAACATGTTATACTTACCTCCACTGTGCAGCTCGTTTTGCACAGAGTGGCCCTGAATGGCATTTTCTGGGGTCCCAAGGCAGCTCTCTCCGCTCCTCTCCACCTCAGGTAACCCCCTCTGGGAAGAGCTCTCCCAAGGGGATTACCTTGGGGGCGCTTCCAAGTCCTGCATTCGGCGTCCATAGCTGCTGAGTACAGGATTCGGCCCACCCCCGCGTCATTGGATTTGATTTAGAGCAGCGTGAACCAATGGCTGTGCTCCTATCAATCTATCCAATGAAGAGCCGAGAAGCCCAGGCAAAGGAAGAGCATGTTTGCGATGTCAGACTTTCCAGGGCTCAGAAAAGTAAAATGGCAGGTTGGGGGGGCGGTAATCGTCAGATGTTTTTTCACCTTAATGCATGAACCTTTACAAGCCTTTTAAGAGACATGCCAGGTAAGGTGACAAAAAAACTGTCTGAAATATCCTTCTGATGAACACTTGAATAGGTAAATCAACCTCCTAGTGACAATTATGAACTGTAATGCCGCGTACACACGGTCGTTTTTTGTGACGAAATAAAACAACGTTTTAAAAAACGTCATTTAAAATGATCGTGTGTGGGCAAAACGTCGTTTTATGTCTTCTGAAAAACGAGCAAAAAAAAATTCGAACATGCTTCAATTTTTTATGTTGTTTTTTCAGAATTTCATCTTTTGTTTCACAAAAAATGATCGTGTTTGCGCAAAATGGCGTTTAAAACAAACTTTTTAAACCCACGCATGCTCAGAAGCAAGTTATGAGACGGGAGCTTCAATGGAACAGAGTGCCGTCGAATGTGGTGTACGTAACCGTGCTTTGCAAGAGCATTTTCAGAAAACGATGGTGTGTAGGCAACATCGTTTTTTAAAATGAAGTTTGAAAAACGTTGTTTTGTTTCATGAGATAAAACAACGTTTTTTTACATCACAAAAAGTGATCGTGTGTACGCGGCATAAGACTCCATTCACTCTAATGCGTTTTCGGGTGCATTTTGAATTTTTCAGAAATGCAGGGACATTTTTTAACATAGAACTTTCCTATAGAACATGTTCACATCAATGCTTTTTTTGTGCCTGGTCGGGACTTTTCTTCCGCAAAAAGCAGCGTTTTGCATGTAATAGAATTCAATGGACCCGCATCCCAAACGCAAGTACCGCATTTTTCCTGTGATTTTGCTGTGATTTGCGTTTTTTTTTTAACCTGTTTATAGCTGGTTGTTAACCACTTATTCGTACGGCCGTCGGGATGCCCTGAATCTCTGAAGCTCTTTCCTCGTTCCCCGAGCGCGCTCCCGAGTGCGCAGCGGGGAACTTCTGTACTGGCCGTGTCCCCTGGACACAGCCAATCACAGATCGCGCTAAATAGCCAATCACAGCGGCTATTTACAGTGCGATATGTGTGGCCAATGGGAGATGATCTCAAATGTAAACATATGAGATCATCTCTTATTGCCGGCTCTCTCTCCTCACACACAGACAGCGCGTGTGAGGAGAGAGAGAATCTGTAAGTGTTACAGTGTATCTTACAGTGTATCTTTCAACTTTTACAGTGCCAAATCAATGTCAAAACTTTTACAGTGCCCAATCAGTGCCCAGTGATACCTGTGCCACCAGTACCACTTGTGCCACTAGTGTCCACCTGTGGCACCATTGTCCACCTGTGCCACCATTATCCACCTGTGCCATCATTATCCACCTGTGCTGCCAGTTCCCACCTGTGCCCAGTGCCCACCTGTGATCAGTGCCCACCTGTGATCAGTGTCCACCTGTGATCAGTGTCCACCTGTTGCCTCAGTGCTTATCAGTGCCCACCTGTGCCACGTCATCAGTGCCTACCTGTGCCACGTCATCAGTGCCCACCTGTGCCACGTCATCAGTGCCCACCTGTGCCGCAGATCATCACACATCTGTGCCGCCTCATCTGAGCACAACAGTACCAATCTCATCAGTACCCATCTCAGTGCCATTTGTGCCGCCTCATCAGTGCCATCTGTGCCACCTCATCAGTGCCATCTGTGCCGCCTCATCAGTGCCATCTGTGCCACCTCATCAGTGCACATCTGTGCAACCAGTACACATCTGCTGCCTCATCAGTGTACATCTGTTCCGCCACCTCAGTACCCATCTCTGCCACCTCAGTACCCATCTCTGCCACCATCTCTGCCTCCTCAGTACCCATCTCTTCCCACATCTGTGCCACACACCTGTGAAGTCGCCATGTCAAAACGTCTCTTTTCCTTAGAGCAGGCGTATCAAATTATTTCCGCGGCTGACGAGAGCAACGGGGAGCTCTCTTCTTCCGATTCCCATTCTAATTCGGACGTAGACTATGAGCCAGTCTGCAGTAGTGGATCAGAGACAGGCTCAGAGGGGGAAGATAGTCAGCCCGCCAAAAAAAGCCGCTCTGGTGAGGAGGCAGTGGCATCCACCAGCACAGTCATGCCATCCACCAGTACCGTCATGCCATCCACCAGCACCGAAGTGGCATCCACCAGCACCGCAGTACCTCTGCAACAAAGGCCAATGATCCATGCAAGCCTTCCCTATGCCCTTCAGTACCCCTTGTGACTTCCTCCAAATTCCGGAGAAGCCAACATTCCCCCTTTCACTGCCCAGCCAGGAGTCCAGGTGAACACGGACAATTTTTCCCCAATTAATTTTTTTTATTTATTTTTTACTGAGGAACTGCTATCTAGCATTGTGGCCCAGTGCAATTTATATGCCCAACAATTTATCTCCAACAATCCAACATCGTCTTATGCCCGTCCCTTCTGTTGGAGAGACCTTACAGTGGAGGAGTTTAGTTTTTTTTTAGGCCTCACATTTTGCATGGGACTCAACCCAAAAAATGAAAAGCATTCCTTTCGGTCAAATCGCCCCATTTATCATATGCCAATTTTTTCTGCAACAATGCCCAGAACCAGATACTTCATGATCATGAGGTTCCTCCACTTCAACGATAACACCCAGTGCCTTCCCCGAAATCACCCAAATTTTTACATGCTTTTCAAAATTCGCCCCTTACTAAATTATTTTTCTGAATTATTCCCCCAAATATATACCCCGGAACAAAACATTTGTGTCGATGAGTCCCTCGTTAAATTTTGTGGCCGACTGAAAATAAAGCAGTTCATTCCCAGCAAAAGGGCCCGCTATGGGGTGAAGGTTTATAAACTTTGTGAACGAGCCACAGGGTACCTGTATTCCTTCTTGGTCTACGAAGGGAAGGACACCCAGCGGAATCCCCCCAATTGCCCAGACTACTTGGGATCAAGTGGAAAAGTTGTCTGGCAACTAATCAACCCCCTCCTGGATAAAGGATATCACCTGTACGTGGACAACTTTTATACCTCTCTTCCCCTGTTCCACAACCGGCACCGGAAGCAGACCCCAGCATGTGGCACCGCCAGAAAGAACAGGAAAGGCTTTCCTCAAAGCCTTGTGAATCAAAAGCTGAAGAAAGGGGAATCAGCAAGTGTGCGCAACAAGGAGGTGCTGGCAGTGAAGTGGAAGGACAAAAGAGACGTATACATGTTGTCCTCCATCCACAACCATTCTTTTGTGGAAACCCGCAGAAGTCCTGGCACCACCACCCAAAAGCTCACCTGAATCCAGGACTACAATTTGTTCATGGGGGGAGTCGACCTAAATGACCAAATGTTGGAACCCTACCTTGCCACAAGGCGCACGTACCATTGGTACAAAAAAGTAGCAATTTTTTTTTTTCATTTGGCCGTCTACAACTCCTATATTATCTATCACAAGTCCACCCAAAACCCCCTAACCTTCCTTGGCTACCAGGAGGAAATTACTACTACCCTGATATTTCAGACTGACCTACCCCCAAATATCCGATCAGATGTTCTTAGTCGACTCTCTGAACGCCACTTCCCAGATGAAGTCCCTCCCACAGCATCAGGCAGAATAGGTAAAAAAAATGTAAAGTGTGTGCCAGTGTAGGAGTCAGACGAGAGACAGTTCATCATTGTGCCCAGTGTCCTTCCCAACCAGGCCTCTGTGTAGTTGGCTGTTTTCGCAGTTACCATACTAAACTAAATTATTAGTTTAGTATGGTAAACGTAATCCTCCGTTCCTGCCTTCAAACACCTTCACACCCCTTATGCCACTGCCTGCTTTGTAACTGACCCCGGCTTGTTATTGGACCACGCTTCTGCCTAATGATTTTGTAATACCTCTGCCTGATCTGGAACTGACCCTGGACTGTTTTTCGACCATTCTTCTGCCTAACGATTCTGTAATACCTCTGCCTGATCTGGAACTGACCCTGGACTGTTTTTTCGACCATTCTTCTGCCTAACGATTCTGTAATGCCTCTGCCTGATCTGGAACTGACCTTTGGACTGTTTGACAATGCCTTTTGCCTGCCTCTTAGACTGATCTTGTACCCTGCCACTGGACTAGTGGGATTCAACACAGGGGTCTCACATATGTGAGGGGCTCCAGAAAAGTTCTTCTAGATGAAGAAAACTATTTTTTTGTTTTCTCATCCTAGATTAGGGTCTGGTTGCCCGGAGGCTTCAAAGAGATTTGGGTGGGAGAAGCCTCTACCCCTGTCCCCATTCTGTCCTGAACGAGGCCCTCCTTCTGCCTGCTGCCTGTAGGACCTATGCCATCATGCCTCTGCCTGTTGAATTAACTGACCAGCTGCACTAACCCTGACGGGACAGTATCCCTGCCTGGACAATTGTGTATGCCGTTGCTGACCAAGTCCCTGCCTGCTGCCAGGACCAGTGCTATCCTGCTGTGTAGAACTGCGCTACTATTACCACAGGTAAGCGTTTACGCTTTGCTCAGCATAATGTATTTTGGGGTGTAATTCTTGGTATGTGCATGCTATGTGTCTCTGGAACACCTGACGGTGTTCCTTGCATGTTGGGTCTCTGTATGTGGTCAGGCTGTGTAGAAGTCTCACACATGGGGTATCGTTTTCCTCAGGAGGAGTAGAAGAATGTATTTTGGGGTGTCATTTTTGCTATGTACATGCTATGTGTTGTAAATATCTTATCAATGGACAACTTTGTGTAAAAAAAAATGCGTTTTCATTTTTTTCCCACATATTCCAAAAACGTCTGGAAAAAAATTAACCGTTCAAAAAACTCATTATGCCTCATAGATTATACATTGGGGTGTTAGCTTTCCAAAATGGGGTCACTTTGTGGGTAATTCCCCTGTTCTGGTGTTGCAGGGCCTTCAAAAATGTAATAGGTAGTCAACTAGTTAGATGTGCAATTTATGCTCCTAAAACCCCTTATGGCGCTCCCTGCATGTTGGGCCTCTGTATGTGGCCAGGCAGTGAAAAAGTCTCACACATGGGGTATCGTTTTACTCAGGAGGAGTAGCAGAATGTATTTTGGGGTGTCATTTTTGCTATGTATATGCTATGTGTTGGAAATATCTTATCAATTGACAACTTTGTGTAAAATAAATGCGTTTTCATTTTTTTTCCACATATTCCCAAAACTTCTGGAAAAAAATGAACCGTTCAAAAGACTCATTATGCCTCATAGGTTATACGTTGGGGTGTTAGCTTTCCAAAATGGGGTCACTTTGTGGGTAATTCCATTGTCCTGGTGTTCCAGGGCCTTCAAAAGTGTAATAGGTAGTCAAACTAGTTAGATGTGCAATTTATGCTCCTAAAACCCCTGATGGCGCTCCCTGCATGTTGGACATCTGTATGTGGCCAGGCAGTGAAAAAGTCTCACACATGGGGTATCGTTTTTCTCAGGAGTAGTAGCAAAATGTATTTTGGGGTGTCATTTGTGGTATGCACATGCCATGTGAGAGAAATAAGCTATTACAAGGACAATTTTGGGAATTTTTTTAAATAAAAAATAAAAATCTTAATTTTGAAAAGTATTGTGGGAAAATACGACAACTTCAAATAACTCACCATGCCTCTTACTAAATACCTTGGAATGTCTACTTTCCAAAAAGGGGTTATTTGGCGGGCATTTGTACTTTCCTGGCTTGTTAGGGTCTCAAGAAATGAGATAGGCCTTCAGTACATCAGGTGTGATCATATGTGATATTTTTTTATGATTTGCACTATAGCTTGTAGACTCTTTCACACAGACCAAATAATTTCCAAAAATGTGGGGTTATTTTTATCAAAGACATGTAGCAGTATAAATTGTGGCCAAAATTTATGAAGAAAAATTAATAATTTGCAAAATTTTATCACAGAAACTAAGAAAAAAACATTTTTTTTCAAAATGTTCGGTCTTTTTTCATTAATAGCGCAAAAAATAAAAAACCCAGAGGTGATCAAATACCATCAAAAGAAAGCTCTATTTGTGGGAAAAAAAGGACAAAAATTTCATTTGGTTACAGTGTTGTATGACTGAGTTATTGTCATTCAAAGTGTGAGAGCCCTGAAAGCTGAAAATTGGTCTGGTCAGGAAGGTGTTTAAGTGCCCAGTAGGGAAGTGGTTAAAGGAAATGTAAAAAAAAAAAAAATTGCAGGCTAAATTTTTTTTTATATTCAAATTGCGGTAAAATCAGGGTAAAATCACGGTAAAAACGCATGTGGAAAAACACAGCAAGCACCGCACCTACAAATAACATTTTTCATCATTAGCAGCTTGTATATTTAGTTAATCATACACCTGACTAATCTTACAAAATCCCTGACTTTTTTTAAGTATAAGGGTACTTTCACACTGTCCTTTCACACGCTGATCCCGCCGAGCAGGCGGATGACAGGTCCGTCTCCACTCACTGTGCAGAGATGCATCTGTCCGAACCCCGCTGTCCTCTATGGCGAAATCGGATGAAAAGGGGACTCCTGGCTGTTTTCATCTGATCCCATCCGATCTAGACGGATGGAAAATAAGGTCACTATGGACAGGATCAGATCAGATAGCAGCAGTTGTCAGTGGACATGTCACCACTGACATCCGCAGCTCCATAGGAGGGAATGGAGGCTCCGATCAGGTCTGCCTGTCAGTTTTTTTTTTTTTTTTTTCTGATCGGGAAGGCTCGTGTCAAAGCGCCCTAAGAATTGGTGCTGCTTTGAAGTCAAAGATAGTCGCACCAAATAATGATTTGATTTAGACTTTTCTTTTGTTTGCTTACTTTCCCTTTTTTCGGCATAAAAAAAACAACGTTTAAAAAAAATGTAATTTAAAACGATCGTGTGTGGGCTTCACATCATTTTTTGGGTTCTGAAAAACGAAAAAAAAAAAAAAAATTCGAACATGCTGCATTTTTTAACAACGTTTTAAACTATGTTGTTTTTCGGGTTGTAAAAAATGGTTGTGTGTGGGATAAAATGTTGTGAAAAACCTGTGCATGCTCAGAAGCAAGTTATGAGACGGGAGCGCTCGTTCTGGTAAAACTAGCGTTCGGAATGGAGATGCACATTCATCACGCAGTAACAGACTGAAAAGCGTGAATCGTCTTTTACTAACACAAAATCTGCAAAAGCAGCCCCAAGGGTGGCGTCATCCTCATGGAACTTCCCCTTTATAGTGCCGTCGTATGTGTTGTACGTCACCGCGTTTTGCTAGAGCATTTTTTTAAAACGACCGTGTGTGGGCAACGTGGTTTAAATGATGAAGTTGGAAAAAACTTTGTTTTTTCTACATGCTGAAAAACGTTGTTTTTATAAATGGCGAAAATGGATCGTGTGTACGCGGCATACATTTATGTTTCTATGGGAGGTGTTTTCAAACAGACTTTCATTTTTATATAATAAATATATAAATATATATATAATTGATAAATATATCCTGTGTAAATTGTTATTGCTAAATACTTGTTTAACTTGAGTCTCTAAATAATTTTTTCAATTGGTAAAATATTTGCCATAGCCATAGCAACATTCTGGGGTTGATTTACTAAAGGCAAAAAGACTGTGGGCCAGATTCACGTACATCTGTGCATTATTGGACCGGCGTAGCGCACCGCCTTTACGTTAGACTGGCGCAATGTAGCGGCGCAATCACCCTATTCTCGTCGGTTTTGCGCAGAAATTTGCGCCTGCGCAATGTTATTTCTGAGGCGCAAGGCGGAGTAATACAAATTGGGAAGGACGTTGGCGTGTTACATTGAAATGAGCCGTGACCCCATGCAAATGAAGGGCCGGCCGTCTCGCGCATGCGCGCTTAAAGCAGACCATGGTCAGCACCTCTGTGCGCATGCTCACAACTCGGGAACGGCGCAATCAGTGAAATTGGAAGTGGACTAGGGCAAAATCGTGAACTACGCAGACAGCATAAATAGACAGACACAAACGCATCTTCCTTTGCAAAAGTACATCCCTTTGTATCCCTCCCTATACAGCAAGGTGCTTTTGTTCTGTTGTTCATTAGCGTTTGTTTGTGACGTGTCTTTGAGATATTTGGTGACTGTTTTGCCGAGTGATTTTTGTCTTTTCTGTGTTTTCTTTGTTGTGTTTTTTTCAAAAAAAATTTTTGCTGGGCATTTTTTTTTTTTTGCTGGACATTTTTTATTTTTGCTGGACATTTTTTTTTTTGTGTTGTGAATGTTTTTGGAATGTAGGGGTGATATTCCTGCCGGAAAAGGGGTGTCACCCTCAGTTTTGGTGGAGAAGGGTTCCCCAGGACCAGGGAGAAGTGATCCGTGTGAATGGTGTATGAATGTACAGTGACATAATTGTAGCCGTGGTGTGGCGTTGCTGCTCACAAGTCCTGCATGGTGGGCTTGTGCCAATCCAATGTGATGAGGATGTGAAGTGTCTGTGCTAGGGACCACAGTGGTGTGCATGCATGCATTCTCATTGTGCCACGATTAATGTGTGTGTTTAACGTGCAAAGATGCCTAATGTGAGCTGGCTGCTCTTCCTTTAGAAGATGGGGTAGGATAGGAGTCATGAGATGGGGTCCCAGTGCATATGCAGAGTCACCCTGAAGGGATAAGACAGGAGGATGTTAGTAGTGCATGTGCCCCTTGTGATTTCAGCATCATGGGGGGGACAGTCATACCTGCCACCCATGTCACTCACCAACCAGCCAGCTGTCCCCATACATGTTCTGTTCGAAATCTGTGGGGATGGGGCTAGGATTGTATATGTAGCTGTCATGGGTGTCATGGGTGGTGTCATGTGTTGGGCTCCTGCAGGGTTGTGGTTAATTCCAGGATGGCATGAGGGGTGAATCTGAAAATGCGAGACACCTCAGAATCACTCATGCCAAAGATGTCTATGCGTGTGTGATATATCAAGTGAAGAGTGAGGGGCTTGTATCAGATTAGATTATTATATCCATCAAGGTTTTAAAGGGCTATTGAAAGATAGTGAGACCGTGTTTGTAATTTGTATGTATGTTATGTATTGATGTATATATGTATGTATATTTTTTGTAAAAATGTTTTTTAAAGCAAAGATATTTTTTGGTAAAAAAAAAAAAATCCTCTCCCGTGCCCTCCTCCGTGCCCTCCTCCTTCTTTGCTCATCTAAAGTCAGTAGTATAGCTATGAGCATGGATGCCCCTGGCATGTTGGCATACAGTTTGTTGGGCAGCAAGTGTGACTGCTCAGCTCCACACTAACAGTGTTGCTTTCTCTGACATGTAGACGAATTGTCTAATTTTATACCACCTTTTCTATGGTCTAATTTTAGACAGGCCGTGCAGCTGTTGCGCACAGCGCGTAGCCTGCGCTGCACCAGCGTTCTTTTGTGGATCCCCGTAACTCCATCATTAGCATATTTGAATAGCAAATCAATGATGTGTCTAGCGCAGTTTTGCGCGGACGGATGCGCCTGTCTAACGAAATTACGCTAGACAAAAAAAAGTAGATTTCTTGCGTATCTCGTTTTGGGGATGCGGAGTATCTAAACGCATGCGCAAATTTAGACTTATGCCGCGCATCTCCTGTTACGCCGGCGTAATCGCTCTGTGAATCTGGCCCTGTGTACTTTGCAAAATGCAGTTGCACTCTGCTAAAACAGTTGCTCCAGAGTAAATGTGCAGAAGCTCTGTTGACTTTTATCATCCAATCATGTGCAAGAAAAAATTAGTTTTTTTTATTTTCTTGCACGTGATTGGGTATTATTTGCAAAGTGAAACTTTATGTAATTTAAAGTGGTGGTAAACCCACTCTTACAACTTGCACCTACAGGTAGGCCTAGATTAAGGCTTTCCTGTAGGTGCAAGAAATATCTCTTTAACCTACACGGTTAAGGAGATATTTGCAAAAAACTCTGCACCGATGTCCATGGCGCATGCATGCCAAAGACAACGGCACAGGCGCACTGAACGTCCCAGCATTATGATTGTGATAATGCTGGGATTATGCTGCCCCGCGCGCATGAGCAGGAGTGACGCCATTGCCACTCCGGCCAAACACAGTGCCGGAACGGCAATATCCAGAAGAAGCGTGGAGGGGACATGGTGGCGGCAGAGGAGGGGAACCAGAAGTGCTTCAGGGGCCTCGATCTCAGGTAAGTCATTCATAATGAGCTAGTATGCTATGAATACTATCTGATTATGCCTTTCTCCTGCAGGTTTTTTTTTAGAGGAAAAAAATCGGCTTTACTTCCTCTTTAACCAGTTGCTTACTGGGCACTTACACCCCCTTCCTGCCCAGACGAAATTTAAGCTTCCGGCACTGCGTCGCTTTAACTGACAATTGCGCGGTCGTGCGACGTGGCTCCCAAACAAAATTGACGTCATTTTTTTCCCACAAATAGAGATTTCTTTTGGTGGTATTTGATCGCCTGTGCGCAGAGCGTACATTTTGAAAAAAAACACAATGGGCCAGATTCAGGAACAGTTAGGCTGGCGGATCCAGTGATCCGCCAGCCTAACTGTGACTTTGAGCCGGCGTTTCTGTTTTCTGTAACCAGAAAACAAGAAACGCCGGGTTGAAGCTCCGATGCGAGCAGCGTAACTGAGTTTCGCCATCGCATCGTTACTTCAACTTAAAAATGGCGCCGGGGGCGTTCCCGCCGATTTACGCTCAAAAAATATGTTAATGAGCGGAAATCGGCAATTCACGATCGAATTCCGGCGCGACGCAATGACGGTACAACGTTTCCGGACGGGATACGCGGCGCATAGATATACCTACATGGGGTTGGAGTATCCTATGTTAGGTATAGGCGTCGTCATCGCGTCGGGAAAAAAAAAAATCACGTCGCTTGCGTAAAAAGTTCATGAATGGGAATGTGACGTCATTGACGTTCATTCACAGAATTTGGAGCATGCGCACGGGGATGTTTGGACACTCGACGCATGCGCAGTACGTTGGCGGCGGGATCGCGCTTAGTTAGAATACTACACGCCCCGTACCCGCCCAATTTGAATTCCGCCGGCTCATTTGCGATGCGCTGCCGCAACTTTAGGAGCAAGTGCTTCCTGAATAACAGCACTTGCTCCTAAAATTTCAGCAGCGTAACGCAAATGAGATGCGTTACTCCAGAGCAAAGATGCTCTGCTCTACCTGAATCTGGCCCAATATTTTTTGCTTTTTGCTATAATAAATATCCCATTTAAAAACAGGAGTGTCAGGACGCCCATCAACACACAGCTCCTTTCTCTATCTGCAAAGTAGAGAGTGTCCTGACTTGCCTGCTTGCCCCCCCCCCCCTCAAGAGGCTTTCTCCACACCAGGGAGAAAGCCTTGCATTACTGTGTGGAGTTACAGTGCAGAAGAACAGAAAGTGAGGATTTCTCAGAAGAAATAAGGACATTTAAAAGCAAAATCGAAGGATGAGGTAAGTGAAGGAGGATTGCACTAGGGTAAAGGAAGCTATTTAGGGAAAAAAAAGGTTTTCCTTTGCAACCCCTTTAAGAAGAATTCTGCATATTATTGTGATATGCGATTATAAACATTCATAGAGCTGAGTTGAACTGATTGTAATGCAGATTCCCATTGGTCAAAGGCCCCAACATCTCGTTCACATAAGAAATAAGAAAAGCACTGGAGAGGGGACAGGAAGAGGAAGATTGGGGCTGCTCTCTGCAAAACCACTGCACAGAGCAGGTAAGTATAACATGTTTTTTTTTATATATAAAAATGTTTCCTTTACAATCAATTTAACCTTTTTCACTGTTTTTGCATTTTTGCACACATTTAAAATGCCCATTTCAGGCCTAAAGTCTGGTTAAAACCCAAAAACGTTATATATGTTTTTCAAAATCAGAGACCCTGGAGAACAAAACAGTCATAGTTCCAATTTTTTATATTACACAATAGTACAACTATTTATCAGACCCATATTTTAAAGTATATGTTCACTTTAAAAAATAAAAATAAATGCACATCTTTTTTGTAGGTAAAAAAATGCACATTTTTGTTTTACTTGGAGCCTGTAAGGCATTACACCCACAATCAGCAGATCGTGGGTGCCGTGCATGACTCCTTCAGACTTGTCAGTATATCTGTCTGCTTGTACCTCATACAGGCAGGCAGAAATACACTGAGGCCGCATACACACGATCGGTCAAAACCAATGAAAACTAACTGAAGGACCGCTTCATCGGTCCAAACCGATCGTGTGTGGGCCCCATCGGTCAGTTATCCTTCGGTCAAAAAAAGAGAACTTGCTTTAAAATTTGACCGATGGACGCCTCACCAATGGGTTAAAACCGATAGTTAGTATGCAAAATCATCGGTTAAAAGGCCGCGCATGCTCAAAATCAAGGCGACGCATGCTTGGAAGCATTGAACTTCATTTTTTCAGCACGTCATTGTGTTAAAACACATAAACGTCACTGCGTTCTAACACAATCGTTTTTTTAACCGATGGTGTGTAGGCACATCAGACCATCAGTCAGCTTCATCGGACCGTTCTCATCGGATGGACTGATCATGTGTACGCGGCCTGACAGGAAGAGACAATGAACTACCAGAAAGCTCAACAGCGCCATGGTAAATTGAGAACTAGAAGCCGATAGCCACAAAGTACTTGTAGTTTGCCATTCACAGAACTTTGTGAATGAATGCAATGGCCAGTCAGGTAGAGCACTGCACTGCCCCCCTTTTTTTATAATAACAGTGAGCTGCTGTCACTAGAGGCAGCGGAGAGGGCAACACTTGGGTGGAAGTGAGCTTATCAAACTTGCTGACCACCTAACTGTAAATGTACATCATGTTAAATACTGTGGTTATGGCTGCAGCTATATGCCATAACCACGGTATCTTTTTTCTTTAAGCGGTCAATAGGGTTGAGCGAACCCGAACTGTAAAGTTCGGATTTGTACCGAACTTTAGGTTTTTTTGACCCGGGCCCGAACCCGAACAATTTTCTGAAAGTTCGAGTTCGGTGTTTGGCTATGTAACGGTGCGCTGCAGGGTGGGCCAATCAGCATTTCTTTTACTTGTGTGACTTGTAAGCCATCACAGCCATGCCTACTAATGGCATGGCTGTGATTGGCCAGTGCAGCATGTGACCGAGCATGTGACCCAGCCTCTATATAAGCTAGAGGCACACAGCACAGCTCGTCACTCTGCTTTAGCTAGGGTAGGGAAAAGCTGCCACTGCTCTCAGGGACAGATTTAGATAGGATTGTCCTGCTTCAGAAATTCGAATTACAATACTCAGCGATCGATCTACATAGCATTAGCTACATTAGGGAAAGGTTCCTGATTGTGCTTATAGAGAGAGAATTAGTTAGGGGTCAGTCCTACTTCACAAATCTAATAGCAGCAGCACTGCATATGTTCCTTTAAGATACTCTGCATATTGCACCAGCAATGCATATGTTCCTGTGACATACTCTGCATATTACACCAGCACTGCATATGTTCCTGTCAGATACTCTGCATATTGCACCAGCACTGCATATGTTCCTGTAACATACTCTGCATATTGCACCAGCACTGCATATGTTCCTGTAACATACTCTGCATTAGCTACTGTAGGGAAAGGTTCCTGATTGTGCTTATAGGGAGACGATTAGTTAGGCGTCAGTCCTACTTCACAAATCTAATTGCACCACAATAGTGTCCCATCATTGGTATCATTGGCAGGAATAGTGTCCCATCATTTGTGTCAGTGGGAGAAATAGTGCCCCATCATTGGTATCAGTGGGAGGAATAGTGTCCCATCATTGGTATCATTGGCAGGAATAGTGTCCCATCATTTGTGTCAGTGTGAGAAATAGTGCCCTATCATTGGTATCATTTGCAGGAATAGTGTCCCATCATTAGTGTCAGTGTGCAAAATAGTGCTGCATCATTGGTATCAGTGAGAGGAATAGTGTCCCATCATTGGTATCATTGGGAGGAATAGTGTCCCATCATTAGTGTCAGTGTGAGAAATAGTGCTGCATCATTGGTATCAGTGGGAGGAATAGTGTCCCATCATTAGCAGGAATAGTGTCCCATCATTAGTGTCAGTGGGAGAAATAGTGCTGCATCATTGGTATCAGTGGGAGGAATAGTGTCCCATCATTGGCAGGAATAGTGTCCCATCATTGGTGTCAGTGGGGAAAATAGTGATGCATCATTGGTATCATTGGGAGGAATAGTGTCCCATCATTGGTATCATTGGTAGGAATAGTGTCCCATCATTTGTGTCAGTAGGAGAAATAGTGCCACACAGGGGCGGACTAACAACTCATGGGGCCCCCGGGCAATAGAATATTATGGGGCCCCTGGGCTTACTGATGGTCACCACACCAGGAGGCAGTGCAGAGGTGGGGCAGCTAAAATCTCAGGATTTTCACATGAAAAGCAGGTCAGTTTCGGACATATCAGGGACAGATGTAAAAAAAAACACTGATTTTGACATACTATCCCTGGTTTTACTGAGCCTGGCAACCCTGATGGGGCCCCCTAGTGGCTTGGGGCCCTCGGGCAGTGCCCGAGTGACTCAATGGTCAGTCCGCCCCTGGTGCCGCATTATTGGTATTAGTGGGATGAATCGTCTCCCATCATTGGTATCATTGGGAGGAATAGTGTCCCATCATTTGTGTCAGTGGGAGAAATAGTGCCCCATCATTGGTATCATTGGGAGGAATAGTGCCCCATCATTTGTGTCAGTGGGAGAAATAGTGCCCCATCATTGGTATCAGTGGGAGGAATAGTGTCCCATCATTTTTTTTTATGTATTTTATTTTAAGTTATTTCCATATCCATATTATAAAACCAGATATACAATTAATATTCTTAAAAATATCGGCGACCCACCCGTCGGGAATGGCAACCAGCCATTCTTCCGGGCGGGCCGTCGAGGAAATAGAGAGCGTGCTCTCTATTTCTGCTCGACGGGCTTCCCGACGGGAAGCTCGCCGAGACCGTACACACGGCCGAGGTCCTCGCTGGAATGTGCATTCCAGCAAGGTTCTCGCTGGTTTTCAGCGAGAACCTCGGCCGTGTGTACGCCGCCTAAGCCTATGGCGTTTTTCCTGGACTATCTCGGTACTGATAATGACAGAATACAATAATAATAAAAAATGAATTGTTTTATTATAAAACCAGATATACAATTAATATTCTTAAAAATAAACAAAAAACAGACGCTCAGGGGTCACCCAAGAGACATCTGTAGTTGTCGATTGATAGATTGGTCAGAGTCTCGACTAGTTTTGTGGTAACCCGCTTCCTCAGGAGAGCCAATCTATAAAGCAGATAATACAATAAGAACATATACAGACAACATTTCAGCAAGGTTACAGCATGTTAAAACATAGATAAAATAGGTAGCTTACCCGATGAATGACAAAAAAATTGCAAACCGTGGCCAGTGAATATTTGGATGATGGTACTTGCCATGCTCTTACCAACATTTTGCTGCCATTTGCAGCCCTCTAGCCCTTTCCCTTAGTTTTTTAGAGACATTTTAGCAGTCAAATATTTGGGTCCCCATTGACTTCATTGGGGTTCAGGTCAAGTTCAGGTCCCGAATCACTGATAAAAGTGATCCAGGCGTCAAATTCACCAACGGATCACTTTTATAGGTGGCGGGGAAAGGTGCCCCCCCCCCACTTCATGGTCGATTCCAAGCTTACCGGAGTCATCAGTAAGTCGGGAACTGATCCGGTACAGCAGATAGCTACTGTAGGCAGGAAGTCAAGTGAGGGCAAGATAGCCCTCACTCTGCTCTATGCTTTTATGTCCTCTATGCCCTGACATCACTTACTGTTTTTGGGCAGACAGAAAGTATATTTTATTTTAAAGGCAAAATGTATTTTTTTTTGCTTTTTGACCCCAGATCTCTCAATAAAGAGGACCTGTCATGCTTATTTATGTTATAAGGTATATTTCATTCCTTGTAATATGAATAAAATAGATAAAATATAAATACAATTTAAAGGGACAGTGTAAAAAATAAAAAGTAAAATAAATAGGATTTTTTTCCCCAAAATGCTTCATCCCTCCTCGCTCGCTCGCAGAAGTGAATGCAAAAATAAGCGGCACCCACATATGTAAACGGTGTTCAATCCATACAATATTTACATGACTGTTAGAGTAAGAGCAATAATTCTAGCACTAGACCTCCTCTGCAACTCTAAACATATAACCCAGCCATTCTCAACCAGGGTTCCGTGGAACCCTAGGGTTCCTCCAGAGGTGGCTAGGGGTTCCTTGGGCTGTGGCTGAATTACCTCCTGTTTGATGGTGCCAACATAGTTCTGAGCCAATTCCACTTGGAGGAGCCAGTGGTATTACACCAATGATCTTCATAGTTCTCTGTAAGGAGGGCATTCTTACCACTACTGTAAAAAAAAAGGGCATTCTTCTTACTGACCACCAAAGTAAGGGGCATTGTTCCCACTGACCCCCAATGAATGTGTTTTATCAGGGGTTCCCCGAGACCTGAAAATTATTTTTAGGGTTCCCCAGCGTTAAAAAGGTTGAGAAAGGCTGATATAACCTGTAAAAAAAATAAAGTGTTGCATATGGAGATTTTTATGTACTGTAGTTTGTCGCAATTCCATGAGCGTGTAAAAGTATGATATGTTAGGCATATGTTTACGTGGTGTAACATCATCTTTCACATTATACCGAAAAAATTGGGCTAACTTTACTGGGTTTTGTTTTTTATTAATTAAACTGTATTTTTCCCAAAAATATGCGCTTGAAAGACCGCTGCGCAAATTCAGTATGTCATAAAATATTGCAGCAACCACTATTTTATTCTTTAGGGTCTCTCCCTAAATATATATGTTTATGGAAAGATAAATACTGCCCTGTTAAATGATGTGATAAAAAGGAATAGCTGCTAGCACCAACAAATAGATATTTGTATATGGAAATGATGGATAAAATGTGCAGCTCTAAATAAATGAATGAATATATTCAAACAATAATGTGAATGATGTGAATATCAATAAAATGTGAATAGTGTTCAGGTGAGTATAACATAAATTAAACTAAGCAAGACGGGGAAAAGTGGGGACAAGGGAATAGTGGCTGAGGCTAAGGCCCCGTACACACGGCAGGGAATCTCGACAGGCAGAACACATCGTTCCGCCCGTCGAGGTTCCCTGCCGGCCGTCGAAATCGGCGACCCACCCGTCGGGAATGGCAACCAGCCATTCTTCCGGGCGGGCCGTCGAGGAAATAGAGAGCGTGCTCTCTATTTCTGCTCGACGGGCTTCCCGACGGGAAGCTC
Organism: Rana kukunoris; assembly: GCA_029574335.1. NCBI lineage: Eukaryota > Metazoa > Chordata > Amphibia > Anura > Ranidae > Rana > Rana kukunoris. The sequence goes on along the minus strand of CM056049.1, from coordinate 238,085,104 downwards.
GCCGAGACCGTACACACGGCCGAGGTCCTCGCTGGAATGTGCATTCCAGCAAGGTTCTCGCTGGTTTTCAGCGAGAACCTCGGCCGTGTGTACGCCGCCTAAGCCTATGGCGTTTTTCCTGGACTATCTCGGTACTGATAATGACAGAATACAATAATAATAAAAAATTAATTGTTTTATTATAAAACCAGATATACAATTAATATTCTTAAAAATAAACAAAAAACAGACGCTCAGGGGTCACCCAAGAGACATCTGTAGTTGTCGATTGATAGATTGGTCAGAGTCTCGACTAGTTTTGTGGTAACCCGCTTCCTCAGGAGAGCCAATCTATAAAGCAGATAATACAATAAGAACATATACAGACAACATTTCAGCAAGGTTACAGCATGTTAAAACATAGATAAAATAGGTAGCTTACCCGATGAATGACAAAAAAATTGCAAACCGTGGCCAGTGAATATTTGGATGATGGTACGTTCCTATTCTTTACTATGCCTTTTAATTGAAGCCATACTCCAAACTTTGCATAAATGAAACTAAAATGATGTTAGTCCCATAACCAATCAAGGATAATGAAATCGCATCAATAAAGAAACAATGCATAAACATTGAACATGTTTTCCACTGTGCAAACAAAATTAAGAAACCAACAGGTTTGTAAACACAAGTCCCATGTAGGATGACTGATAAGTGAGAAAAGTCTCAGAACATTTTAATGCAATATTCCAAAGTGCAATAGTGCAAGCGCAAGGTCGGTGAATAACAGTCCTAGTAGCACGAGGACAAAACACCGGATGAGAGGAGTGTGATCCAGCCACCATGGAATAGGGGTTGGTTCTTATGCCCTGTACACACGATCAGTTCATCTGATAAGAACGGTCTGATGGATTTTTTCATCAGTGATCCGATGAGTGGTGTCGCTCCTTAACACAAAAGGATGTGCACCGTCATCCCCTCATAGGCAATACCATTAGGGTATGCACGCGGTTAATGTCACAGTCCCGTCTATCCTCGACAGCCTCACCGTTGCGCCCAATTCTGGGCACCCCCTTTTTGAACCTGGGATTGGCGATGCTAAATTTCGTGCTTTACGGGATTCTGGCGGGTCAGTGGAGGACCATAGCTGAGCTGATGGACGAAGAGGGCCGATTCCGGCTGGATTTTATGAGGGCCGGCCAGCTCAGCCACTTTCTGAAAACCATCCCGCCCCCTGCCAACACAGGCCAACCACTCACGACCCTGGAAGAGCTATGCTCGGAGTCGGGCACGCTACCACATGCCTTGTCCATGATGCATACACTATTACTTACTCCGGGGGAGGGGTATCGGATTCCGTGCTTTGTTAAGTGGGAGCGAGACCTAGACTGTCAGTTCTCTGCTGAGAGGCGACAGCGGATCCTGACGTTCACTCACAAATCGTCGGTCTGCACTAAAATACAAGAAACCAACTACAAAATCCTGACAAGGTGGTACAGGACCCCCGCCCTGCTGAGTAAACTTTTCCCGACGGTGTCGGACCTCTGTTGGAGGTGCCAGACGGACAAAGGGACAGTGCTACATGTCTTCTGGTCATGCCCGCGTTTGCGGATGTACTGGAAAGAGATAAGGCGAATCTCACAAAAATTCACAGACCGCACAATCCCTGATGACCCAGCGTACTTTCTCCTGCATGCGACCGACACCCCCACACGTATATACAAAACATCTGTCATTCGCCACCTAATGGATGCTGCTAAGGCATGTGTCCCACTCTGCTGGAAATCGCCGCACCCGCCAACGGTAGCCATGTGGCTGCGGAAGGTGGATGAGATTAACAAGATGGAGGACCTTATCCTAACAAAACAGGATAGGAGCGAACTCTACTCCCGGACCTGGCAACTGTGGAACATTTTCATGTATTCAGAGGAGGGCCAGGCCCTCAGGGGAGGTAGCTAGAGCTCCCCGAAGGGGTACATGATGCGAAGATAGGTGGGTCACCCGGTTGGCCGCCCCCTGGGTGGCTGTCTATGCCCGCGAGCTCCCCCCCCCATTCTTCTCTTCCTTATCCACCCTCTATCCCCTTTTCTCTTTTCTTTTTCTCTTCTCTCTCCTTTCTTCTCTTCCCCCTCCTATTGTCCGTTGGACATCTGCTGCGCTCCTACTTTCTCTTCTCATACTTAGTAAACGGAAAATAGGGGAGGCTGGGCCCGCAGGACCGCAGAGACCCGGAGCACCTCACGAATGCACATGGCTTACACGGGACCGCTCTGAGGGATATGGCAGGGACGCGACGGGGGTGGGGGGTGATCCCTCCGCTGCCCGTGTCCCGCCCCTGGCGGAGTATGTTGATACACATGTTAAATGCCGACTAAAGTCCAAGTCTCTGCATGTTTACCCCCTTTGATGATTGTGTTTTGTGATGCTAATCTACTGTACCATTGTTGTAGGTCGTGTGGACCAGTCTTCTGTTATGAATAAATAAACAATTAAAAAAAAAAGATATCCGATGAGGCTGACAGATGATCAGTCGTGCCTACACACCATCGGTTAAAAAAACGATTATGTCAGAACGCGGTGACATAAAACACAATGACATGCTGAGAAAAATGAAGTTCAATGCTTCCAAGCATGCGTTAACTTGATTCTGAGCATTCATGGATTTTTAACTGATGGACGTACCCACATACGATTGTTTTTTTCTATAGGTTTTCTAACCATCAGATAATTTTAAAACAAGTTCCTAGTTTTTTGATGGTGCCCACACACGATCGGTTCGTCTGATGACCGTTTTCATCAGACGAACTGATCGTGTGTACGCGGCATTACTGTAAGGTGTGGACCCACACACTGGTAGGTGGTGAGTCAAAACAGCATTAGCAAGAGTATCGATGTTGTAGATTCCTCAGATAAATGTCTTGGAATGACATCCACACTTTCTCCCATTGATTTGGGCCAGTAATGCACAATTTCAAGTCACAGAAGATTTGATGGTGTCAGCACAGAGCAGCAGCTCCCCTCCAGGGGAATGGGTTACAGATGGATGCACAACATAAAAAGAGAAGGGGAAGAAAAAAGAGGCCTCCACGTGGCGTAGATCAGCAATGACCAAAAAAAAATGTTGTATTAAAAGTACAGACATCTAGCAATGAGTACAAAAGTAGTGATCACAAAAATGGTAGTAGGCGCAGTGTGGGCAACAAGTTTCATCCCATCGGTCCCCAGTTGCAGTCCGATGAAACGAAATGCATAGGGTGCTTCATACTTGTTCCCACACTGCTCCTACTACCATTTTTGTGATCACTACTTTTGTACTCATTGCTAGATGTACTTTTAATACAAAAATGTTTTTTGGTCATTGCTGATTTACGCCATGTGGAGGCCTCTTTTTTTCCCCTTCTCTTTTTATCTTGTGCATCCATCTGTAACCCATTCCCTTTGAGGGGAGCTGCTGCTCTGTGCTGACACCATCAAGTCTTCTGCGACTTGGAAGTGCGCATTACTGGCCCAGTCATCAATGGGAGAAAGAGTGGATGCCATTCCAAGACGTTTATCTACTGATGCTGTTTTGACTCACCACCTAACAGTGTGTGGGTCCACACCTTACGGTAAGACTACCAACCCCTATTCCATAGTAGCGGGATCACAACCCTCTCATCCAGTGTTTAGTCCTCATGCTACTAGGACTGTTATCCACCTACCTTGCGCTTGCACTTTTGCACTTTGTAATATTACATTATAATGTTCTGAAACTTTTCTCACTTATCAGTCATCCTACATGGGACTTGTGTTTACAAACCACAGTGGAAAACATGTTTAATGTTTATGCATTGTTTTTATAGTTAATGCGATTTCATTATCCTTGATTGGTTATGAGACTAACATCATTTTAGTTTCATGTATGTTATACTCACCTGAACACTACTCACATTTTATTGATATTCACATTATTGTTTGAATATATTCATTCATTTATTTACTGCTGCACATTTTATCCATCATATATATATATATATATATATATATATATATATATATATATATATATATATATATATATATATATAATGTGTGGGGTTCTAGCAAAAAATACTGAATTTTACTTGTAAACAAAGAAAATTGAGTACTGTCTTTGATACTTTTTTTTATTTGTACTAACATATCATTTTTCATGGACAAGCGTTTGGGGTGTGTCCCCTTTTTTCAAGGTCCAAGCAGTACTGATTCACAAAGGTTTTAGCAGAAATATACAAAAAAATTGTAAACAACAAATGTCAGAAAATGGCCCTGTCAGCAAGTGGTTGGGTAAATAATATACTGAAGATATATTGCACACAAATTCAACATATTACCAAAATGTTTGGTAAAATATAAAAGATGAGGCTGTGCTGAGTAAATAGATACTAAACATTTCAAACCTGAAAATTGTGCAAGTCCCTTAAAACTGTCACAAACTTTACTACAGAAAATTTTCTATAGACGATGCTTTAAAAACCTATACAGATCATCAGTTTATAGTTAAGCATAAATGATGACCCTATAATTATTGCTCTCAACCTGGCATACAGAGCAATACCTAATATGTTCAGTAGATTTTCCTATGTAGATAGATCCAATGCATGTGTTTATGATTGTATATGTACAAAGAGCATGGGTAGCTGGAAACTGCCCTTTGGATGGCAAAAAAATGTACTGTTTGGTAGAGAAAAGTTCTTTTAACCAATTAAGACCCGGACCAAAATTCAGGTAAATGACCAGGCCCCTTTTTGTGATTTGGCACTGCGTCGCTTTAACTGACAATTGCGCGGTTGTGCGACGTGGCTCCCAAACAAAATGTGCGTCCTTTTCTTCCCACAAATAGAGCTTTCTTTTGGTGGTATTTGATCGCCTCTGCGATTTTTATTTTTTGCGCTATATACAAAAATATAGCGACATTTTTGAAAAAAAATCTATATTTTTTACTTTTTGTTATAAGAAAAATCAAATAAACTAAATTTTAGTCAAACATTTAGGCCAAAAATTATTTAGCCACATGTCTGTAGTAAAAAAAAACACAATAAAAAATAAATTAGCTACCTAGCGGGAACAGCGACACTAATACAGCGATCAGAAAAATGATCGCTTAGTGATGCTGGCAATAGGGAGTGAAAGGGTTAACTAGGGCGGTGATCAAGGGGTTAAAACTTTATTGGGGGGGTACGGGGCTACCCTGAACCTAACACTAACTGCCTGTCACACTGACACTAAATACAGTAATCATACATGTATGATTACTGCATTCAGTGACACTGTGACAGGGGGGGGGGGCGATCGCGGGGGTTAAATGTGCCTATGTGTGGTGTGTGTCAGTGTAGTGTTGTGCAGACTTACTGTGCGATGTGATCTCTCCTCAGCCGTGGTTTGAAAAAAAACGATGAGGGGAGAGATCACATCACTTCCTTCTTCCTGTGTTTACACAGGAGGAGGAAGTGCACTGCAGGGGGAGCGCGCGGATTGGCTGGGAGCGATTCCGGAGGGGGCAGACAAAAACGAATAGCTGCCCCCTCATTCCGGATCGCTCAGCCAGCTACGGGGACCGCTGCATGTACCGGGGGGGTCCCGATCGGACCCCTGACCCATCTCAAGGCACCAACGTATTTATACGTTGATGTGCCTGTCGGTGCCATTCTGCCGATATAAATGTAAATGTACATGCGGCGGTCCATAAGGGGTTAATAAAGTTTATAGTGAAACATTAAAAATTCACAATTCACATTGAGGCTCTGACATGGAATGTAAGGAGACCCCATAAAAAACCTACACGTGGCCCCCAAAATGTAACCCAGACCCTTGATATGTTATTTATGGATGGGATATTCATGCAATAAAACAATAAATACGAGTGGGTCACCCCTTAATCTACATAATACCCTTATCTAAGCAGGCAAAAAACAAAGAAAGCTAAAAAAACACATTGACTGCTGACTTGGCCTCCCAATGGGCTGTCACCACAAATACAAATTTCCTTCCAGCCAGCTGAATGTGAACAAATAGGCAAGGAATTTAGCTTTATGATGTGAGTCCCCCCTAACATCAATACCAGACATTTATGTAAACATGCCTTGACTGGCAAGGAAAATGGGCAAGCTCCTTCCCCACTTCCCAGGAAATTTGAGAGTCTATTGATACTGCCACTAAATTAATGACTTCTTCCTTGGGAGACGATTAATGGGGGATATAATCACCATGTATAGGCAAATAGATGATTCATATAGTGAACTTAGTGTATAGTTATTCACTTCCATATCATTACAAAAGACAAGGTGGCATTCTGGAAAGACTTTGAAAATGTAGAACAGAGTCCTTCCCTAGCTCAGTGGTTTTATATATATATATATATATATATATATATATATATATATATATATATATAAAAAGATCTAGGTGCATTCTTAAATACACACGATAGAACTGGAACTGGATATTAACATGTATAAGAAATAACACCTAAGATTATTGATCTTGGTAATATCAATTTGCCTCATGGAGGATCAGGAAGGAATTGTTTCCCCTGATGGAGCAAATCAGACCATGCTTTGTGAAAAAATGTTTTTACTTCCTCTGAATCAAATGTGGGTATAGGATTGCGTATGTGGAGGGTTTCTATTTATAATTTTTTATTGGTTGAACAAGATAGGCTTAATTTTTTTTTCAACTAACTATGTGACTAACTATGTAACGATGGGGTTGATTTACTGGAGTCAAATCCACTGTGCACTGCAAGTGCACTTGGAAGGGCCGTCACTTTAGATCTGAGGTGAAGATCTGAGGGCAAGATCTGAAATGAGGAGAAGCTCTGCGGATCATCCAACCATGTGCATGCAAAAATGCTGTTTTTTTTATTTTCCTTGCATGTCCCCTTCAGATCTACAGTGACTGCACTTCCAAGTGCTCTTGCAGTGCACTTGTAGTGCACAGTGCATTTTCCTTTAGTAAATAAACCCCACTGTAACTTCATGCTGCAGTAGCAGTCGGTTTACGCTGGTGAACAGGACAAATCTGGGCACTTATTTTGCATGGTCCATAAATTGGGAACACAAAGACTTCAGTGCTAACCGTGCATGGCCATGACTCTTATCCATAATGGTTAGGAGCAAACATTGTATTGGATACGTACGTAAACATAAAAATACAAGCAGTAGATTGGCACCAGACTGGCTATCTATTGCATCCCTGATTTATTTTTTATTCTTATTACAGTTGTTATAAGAATATTTTGTTTAATACAAAATTAATAAATTTAAATGAAAGCCCAAGTCCAATCAAAACTTTTTATCCTAAATAGAGCAGGAAAGGTTAGAGGTTGCAGAAATAGGGTGCAAAAAGTGCACTTTGTTTTGTGGTGTACATATACTTTGAGTTTATTTAGTGTACATTACAGTCTTTCTTTCAAAAGATTTTTATTTTCCAACAAAAGAATAACAAAATAAAATACATACACTTAGTCATGTGTGAAAATATCTACTTAGAATACATGTAGAGGATGCATAAAGACATGGGATAGACAATCCGAAAAGACCAACATATGTGAACCTTGGGTTGCTCCATATTCGGGGGACCGATGAGGAGATCAGGAGAGTACTCCGAGCACCCCGTTTGGGGATCATGGTGTGCCCAGGGAATATCCCCCCCCCCCATGGGAGAAACTGGCTGTGGGTTCCCGACAACCAAGGCTGCCTGGAAGGAAACGTTGGAGCCGAGTCTTTATGTCACTGTAGGTGGGGACCTGTTGTACTATCCTCTCAGAAGCGGTTGTACCAAAGGTACCCTTGATAGGAAGAGGAGGTGGTAAGTGCATGGTGTAAGAGGAAAAGGGTAGATAAAAGCAGGAAACAGAAAGAGCGAGGTAGAGAAGTAGAGAAAGGGGCCAAACAACAGGATGGGAGTGGTGTAACAAGTTTGTTAGGCTTGTATCCTAGGTATGAGAGCTATGCCCAATATTTGGCCCAGGGTTCCCAAATAGCTTCAAATTCATTGGTTTTGTCTACGAGGATGCTAGTGAGTTTTTCCTGGGACATGATCCATGGGATTTAGCGTTTGGTGGCCAAGAGTGAGACCCTGGGTTGTTACCATGCTCTAGCTATTGTTAGCTTCGCAAACAGTAACATGAAGTACATTACAGTCTTAGGCCCGATTCACACTGATGCACGTTCACAACGAATGTGATGCAACAAAAACATTCTAAATTTGCATATCATCCATAAAGTCATTGTTTTCAATGACAGTAGTTCACATACATGCGTTGTGATTCCTCTATGAATGCAATAAAAAAAAAGGGTCTTGTGCGAGTTTACAGCGTTGCATTGCAAATTTAGTCTCCACAGACATCAATGTAAGGGCCGGTTCACACTGCTCCGAATTCTATTGCGAATTTGATCTGTCGCGATTGCTCAAATTTACAAGTCATTTTACTAACATAGTTTTCTATGAGTGCCATTCACATCAATGCGTTGTGAATCTAAGCTGTGTTAAAAAAGGGTCCTGTACGAGTTTGATCCATATGCGATGTGAATTCAGCTCTACAGACTGGCATTCCCTGAAACCGCGGCCGCGAATCGCGGAAAAATCGTGACCGCAAAATCGTGGTAAAATCACATGATCTTGAAGTCGCAGTAGTGTGAACCGGCCCCTAATCTTTCTGGAATCGCATTGATGGTTCACATATGTGCAAATTCCACCACACTACTCCCCACAAAAAACAGGAAGTACACAGGAAGTTGACACCTTTTTTTTTTTTTTTTACATTATGATTTCATTAGCTAGAACATCAATCGCAGAATGTCCAACTCCTGAAATTTATGGTAAAATCACTGTAAAATCGCGGTAAATTCGCACCTCACACAGGACAAAAAAGAGAACAAATTCACAGCGCAGCAGTGTGAACCGAGCCTTAAACAGAATAAAAAGATAAAAGGCTGTTGTTTAAAGCTCTTGTAAAATTTCAATGAACAAGTAGTCATGGAGTAGCACTACAACTGTAAAGAATATGTACTGTATTCTTCTTTTTCTTTTTCTTTACTGTGAAGAGGAGTGTCACAATAATAAATGTTTACATGTGGTACCTTTGTCCCAACATGAAGGAAAAAAATGAGGGGGAGAGGCTATGGTGGACTTTAGTAGTACCGTACAATAACTGAATTAGGCAGCCACGTGTAAAATATTTAAATAAATGTTATTACAAAAAGATACATCTTTAACGATCAAGTTTTTTTTTTTCAAACTAAGAATTATAATTATACAACGCTCTAGTTCTATGGTCACATCAATGTGAGACAACTAGACCATTATCACCATCTGTGTGTTCATTGCTCTACAACTTTTGCAGATCACATTGACTGCTTCCTCAGGAGCTATAACATACATATACACAAGGATTATAAGGTAATTATCATATAATGCAGCCTAAGCCGGCTGCCAAACCAATGACAGTGCAAAATGACATATAAAGTGTAACTTCCTTATACACAATCCCGTGCACAGAGGGCCAGAAATAGCACACAACAGTGTAAATCAGGGTGAATGTCCATACAGCAGATAACCATAGATAAATGCAATATATAAATGCAATATAGAAATAAAGTTCAAAAAAATTGCTGATGTGAAAGCCAAAATGACGTGATGACAAGTTGCAGGTACTAACTCCAAAATAAGTAAAGATGTCCCCTTACCTTACTGCTGTAAGGTAACAGCAAAAAACAAAGTCCAGGAGCACAATTCGGGTTCAGTAGACTTGTGGTGTCATCCAAATAGATAAAAGTGGTGAGAATGGATCCTTTCTGGTAATCACCTCCAAACGATAATAATCGCTCACATCCAGGAAAACAAAAAATGCCAATAGTGTTGTACCATTAAAACATGGGGGGGGGGGGGTTATTAAAACAATACACTGGTTACTCACAATGTTGAAATAAAAAACAGGCATAAACACAGGGCGTCCGCCAACGTCACCTCTGGTACCACATACGCGCATTCGTCACTCCACGTGACTTCCTCAGGAGTAGTTAAGGTGACATAAGGGTACTGTTATATAGGGTAGCTTGTTAGTGCAACTGGAAGTGGGGCACTGGGCTACTTTCATAAACAGGAAGTGTGATAACCGCCATTTTGTTGTGGCCTCATAGGAATAAACAATGGGGTTCCCATTCCGATAATTTTTAAAAACAAGTAGCATGGTGTGCTCAGGAAACCCCCTCTCTACCAGGTGCCAAGAAAAAAGTTTAATAATAAAAATAAAAACCACTAAAAACGGACATCTTCTATCCGAGTTCTGTGTCTCTCATCTAGTAATCTTTCAGATCGCGCTACCGTTTGCTGTAAGGATGGGATTATTCATTCATCCCACCGCAGGGGACACCGCGCTGGTCACCCATCTATTCACAGCTCACCAGGGCCGTGAACGGGGTGTAGGGCAGCGGCAGTGCTCCAAAACAACTAGCGCCGCCTGAAGTGGGGCAGCAGCCATCCTGCAGTCACTGGAAGTGGGGCTGTGGCCATCTTGCTAAAGGCTATGTCCCCAACACTTTGGCGTGACCATAGAACTAGAGCTTTGTACAATTATCATTGTTGGTTTTAAAAAAAAATAACTTTATTGTTAAAGATGTCAATTTTTGTAATACATTTAATTTAAATATTTTACATATGACTGCCTAGATTGGTTGTTGTACTGTACCACTAAAGTCCACTATAGCCCCAACCCCCCCCCCCAATGTTTGCCTTATTTTTATTTACTGATGCATTTATTGCATTTTTTTATTCTTTATTCTTTATTATCTATTCTAAAATGATTCAGTGTTGTTCACTAAATGCTACATAAAAGCAAGGAGGATGGGAAAAATGTAGTAACAAAAATCACCCAATCCAGCCAGCTGATGAGGTTAAAGTAAACTAAACCTGTTTGTTTGCTATGTGTTTATGTGTGTTTACACATTTTTTATTGAAAAAGCCAGTGAAATCCTTAAATGAATTTAACAGTGCAATGAACATTGCCAGATAATTGACAATCAATGTGCAACAATTTAGAACATACTGTATTTCAGTTTACTAAAAAAAAGAGCAATGGAGTATGAACTGCTTGCTGTGGGTATCTGCACATTGCTTTTTTGTTCATAGGTGACACTATGCATAGGCAGTGTGTTCAATAAAACAAGATATATATATTGAACTTGGTTTCAAATATAAACTATTATTTTATGATTTCTGTTATCTGGATTTGATTTTAGATAATGTTTAAAGGGCTATTTAAGAAAAAAATATACAGGCGTAACATTAAACATCAATGTTTACAACCAAAATATTTTTTTGGGCATTTTTAATGCTTGTTTTTGCAAGTATGTAGCTATCTTTGCACAGTTTGGATCAAGATATATGTCTCCATGTTTTCTATATATTAAAAAAACAAACAAACAAACAATGATCTAAACAGTTAGTTTATACTATGTAGCACAATCAGTTACCTTTGTTTTAAAAAATAAATAATGTTTTCACCTTGTTTGCATTTCAGTACTGCTGATCTCTATCGGTCTATGCCAGCCACTTCCTGTGTCCAAGGATTCTCTCTGGCATCGGATGCATATCCATGCTTCTACGCTGGCTACCCGCTAATGACAATTGTGGAACATACCTGCAATGTTTGTCAGCACAGTCATTTAAAGCCACAACCAGGAGTGCATGTGACAAGGTGACAGTACAGAAGCACAAGCACTACAGTTGTAACCCTTTTACAGGATACATTCATACAGTGTGTGTGTATATTTACTGAAAATAAAGATGTGCCACTAAAAGATAGTGCTTGAGCATTATGCAAAAATAAATACATCACATTTTGTATTAAATGTTTATATAACAATTAAAATGTATATGAAATGTGTTTTAACTATTTATTTATATGGCCATTAGATTACATGTAAAATACTACATCTACCAACAATATCTGTTCAATCCAAATAACTATGAAATTCTATCTTTTTATTTTATTTATTTTTTATACAGTTTAACCCTAACAACATGTTTATTAAAGAGTATAACATCTATGTGTAGCTATATATCTGAATTTCCTAGCTTATTAGTATTAATCATTAAAATAATTCTGTCCCTAAGCTTCTGTGCTGTATAATAATTGTATAAAAGGGTTAACCAGTCTTCACCAGACTAAAGATTTTCACAGAGTCTCTAAGAAACAGCCAAACACCAGCTTGACATTTTGCATCCTTCACAAGGAAGACAAAGGCGTGAAGAAATTCCCATGATTCCTTTCTGCATGCCTAACTATGAGCTCAGGTGCAGCAGCGTTTGCCCTGGACCGGCCTCATCAACATGAAGGGCGAACTCATCGTTTCTGCATCTTTTCTCGCCAGTGCTTGATTAATTGGCTCACAAATACGCAGACTGAATACCTAATATACCTCCTGTTTCTATTCTTTCCTCACAGCCACTTGGCAAGATTTACATATACTTTATATTCCATAATTTAGAAAAAAAATGCAAGCACATCTCAGTAATTTGATGTAATGACGACATGTCACCAAAAAGAGGAATTAGAAAAATCTGTAGGTATTTAATTTATTCTTGTTTTTTTTTTTTTTCTTCTAAGTAGATATCTCTTGGAAATACATTAATATTCATGTGCAAGAGTGAAAGAAATACACAGCAGAGGAAAATACCATGGATTTAAAATAAGCTAAGGACATTTTTAAGAAATGGCTTTCGATGATAGCACTATATGATAGACTAGCTTTGAAAAAAATGCACAATTTATGTGAAAATATAATGAATGCAAAAAAAAAAAAAAATGCTGTGTTACATTGTAATATAAATTTAATTCTTAAGAGTTATAGTTTTAGGACTAATGAATATTAGTTGATGTAAAATCTGCTACACGATTAATTAATGTGTATTTTTAATCAGTTTCTCCCACTATATTAGATTGTTTATTACAAAGCTTTTGGACCTATAAATATACAACTAAAATGTTTTTTTTTTTTTTGTAATAATATATTAGTAGTAGTAATATTATTCAGTTATAGCAATAATACAACACCAACAGACTCAGTGTTTAGTACACTAGTTAGTACTCTTTAAACAATAAAAATATTGGGAGTGTGTTATGTTTGCTTATTTTTTAAACTTGAAAAACACTAAAATCAGAATAATAGTTTAATTTATAACTAAAATCATTTCTAAATGTTATTAATACAAGTGTAGTAAATATACCAGGTATCCAGTTAAAAGCACAAAAAGCTTGCAATGTGCTTCTGAACTAGCTAAAAAAAAACAAAAAAACATATGATAACTCCAGGAAGAGTCAGTTCCCTAGTACAGCCCCTCCCTCTTTGAGCATCATAGCTGTTTCCCTTTTGGAAATATCTAATTACTGTGTGTGGGGGCTGCTTTTCTGCCCCATTCCCTCAGCTCCCCACATAACCTTTTATGTAGTGTCACTTGAGTGGCAGTTATATGTCTCCTGGGGTTTCTGACATTACACCCATGATGGCAGCGCCCAAAAGCAGTCTCAAATATTTTGGATATCTATACAAGGGAGACTTTTACAGGTAAATAATAAGCACAAAATACATTACAGCTGTAAATCTATATATAATCTTGCAGGAAGATTTTTGTTGCAATGAATAGTCAGCTGCCAGGGTCTCTTTAAATTTGCTTGTCATGTTCCTTTGCAAGCAAGGACATAGATTAAGGGAAGGAAGTGTAACAGTGTCAGGCAACCATTGTTTGAATAGTTGTTATACTTTTCACAATGAAATTAAATGTGGAAACATGCTTTCTGGAAGAAAGTGTGTAAGGATCAATTTTTTACTGTAATGCTGATCCTTCACCTTTTAGTCAACTGTAAACATCAAGGAAGCTTGCAGCTAAAATCATGTTGGTACAAAAAACTGAGGGGGTGTAGCTGGAGAAGACTGTCGCTTAGTTCGGGGGCAACCAGGGAAGATGACAGACTTCTTCCCCCCCCCCTACACACACACTCTGACACAGCAGCCAACACAGTGGCAGCTCCCCCCAGGATTTCTATAAAGAATTTGCCCTTCAGCAGAGGGGGGGAGGGGGCATAGCAGAACCGCAGCAGAGTGGGGAGCCACCATTCAAACAAGGCAAGAGCTGCTTCACAAGCCTTATCACTGAACTCTAGCCCAGCCAAGTCTAGGTAGAAACTGTCTCAAGCCCCAACTGCAGCCACATGATGAGGCCACAGCCACAGGTGAGTGCAGGTGAGGGCACATTATCTATCACTGGAAGACACAAGGTAGCTACATGATTCCATACAAGAATTTCCCACCTGTACATGATACCACATTAAAGGACATGCTAGTGTCATTGATAATCTATATCCATTCTAACATGATGTCCCTGATGCAATCATTTAAAATACAGATTCATGAAGTGGCCGACAGAGTGACTCATATTGAAACAAAATGGGAGAATTTGCAGCCACTTTTAATGAGCTAGTGGATGTGCACAACGAGGCGGATGATGACATCACATGGATTAAGGTTAAGTTGTCAGAAATTGAGGATCAGTCTTGGTGTAATATTGTTAAAATCAAGGGTATACCTGAGTCGGTGAAACCCCTAGATTTACAGGCATACTTCCCTGCAATCTTAAAAGAGGCCTTGCCAGACTCGCCACTAAAAGAGCTTGCCATAGACCATATTGATAGCCTCCTGAGGCCCAAACACCTGCCTGTAACACTTCCCAGAAAAGTTGCTGAGGTTCACTAGAACAACTAAGCATAAGCCTGAGTTTCTACAGGATCTCTGTGTGTTTGCAGACCTCACCTTCCATTTGCTGCAGGGGAGGCAAAATTTGCCTACAAATACTAAACCCTTATGAAATCATGGTATTCCATACTACTGGAAATACTCTGCTGATCATCTGAGGTGGGGACACTTTTCCTGTCAACACAGTTAGTGCAGGCCTGCAGCTACTGAAAGAATAGAAAATGGCGCAGCAGAAAAATACTTTAAATCATTATGCCCTCTTTGAGGGGCCTCTAGCTGCAAGGACCCAGTGGCAGATTAATGCCCTACATAAAGCCTGTTATGTGTTTTAATGTTCTATATCTGGCAAGCTTTTCAAGTGAATATTTGATCTTTGAACCCTGTTCAAGTTGCAGTAATACATTAGTTCTGTGCAAAATTGAATCATCAGTTTATACGTGGTGCTTTGGTACTTGCCCTTATTTTTGTAACAGCAAAAACTAATTTTTATCTTTTGTGAGTTTTTTGTCAAGGTGCAACCCAATTGAGGGCTCTTGCAAGTGAAATCTGACATATTGTGAAAACTGCCTCTAGATCTCTACATTATTTCTTGAACATCTTGCACTGACCATATTATTTGAATGGTAATACACTCTCTTTTCATATGCTGCACGTTCTTCTAAGATACTTTCTGGGCGCTGTACAACACCAAACTACTGTACTGCTGAGATGAAGTTCACAAACTCTTCATTTAATGTTAAGACACTTAATAGTCCAGGCAAAAGGCATGTGGCATGGAAGGAAGCATACTGTAAATGTGGTGTGCTAGGTATCCAGGAGAGTCATTTTTGTGCTAAAAATCCTTCAAAATGTTTGCATCACCAATTCCCTTATGTCTATTCCTCTAATGCAACTACCAAGAAAAAGGGGGTCCTAATTGCGGTCAGAAACACAGATTTTCAAACACATCTCTATAAGCAACGATCTTGGGAGATACTTATTTATTTGTTTATGTGGAAAATAACAACACTGCCTACACATTAGTGAATGTATACCTCCTGAATGTAAAACCTCTCACTTTTCTGAAATGGGTCTAAAAGAAAGTGAACGCTCTAAAGAAGGGCCATGTTATCCTATGTGGTGACTTCAAAGCTATACCTGATGGAGCGATTGCTATTTCCGAACCTTCTCCTAATAGATCCTGTAGACTCTGCTCCCTTGTAACTTTTATTGTGATTTTTTTAGATTTATAAATTCAGAGATAAAACACTGCTATGTCAATTGACATTGTACTGTATACTTAACTACTACGTGATGCTGAATTACAATAGAAAATATTGACTGTACACTTCCCTTCAAGAGCCATGGTTAATCAAGCACTTCAGGGAAGGCCAGCATGAATGGGATGAATGGACTGATGACACAACCTTACAGGCATTAAATGTGCAGACACAGCATCCTGTAGTCCCAATGCAGGAATTTGCATTCGGTGGTGACAAAGCTACCACAGCAATAGAAGCCTTTGCTTGGCATTGTCATAATTGTACAGTAAGTCATACATAAGACCTGAAACTGGAAGGGTAAGCAGGTATTTAAAGGGTTGGAAAACCTTTTTTTTTTTTTTTTTTTTTAAATAACAAACATGTCATAATTACCTCCACTCTGCAGTTCATTTTGTCCCCAATCTACATCTTCTGGGGTCCCCCGGCGGTGCTATCAGCTCCCCCTCCCCCCGCACTGGGAAACCATCTAGGAGAAGCAATCTCCTTGGGGGTCCCCGTGTGGGTGCACTCCCGAGTCTGGCTTTTGCATCCATAGACACAGAATGCTGGACTCGGCCCCACCCCCCTGGAGGCTGCGTTATTGGATTTGATTGACAGCAGCGGAAGCCAATGGCTGCACTGCTATCAATCTATCCAATCAAGAGCTGAGACAACCAGAAGAGAGGTAGAACGTGTCTCCACCATAGGAATGAATGGGCTCAGGTGAGTAAAATGGGGAGGCTGGGGGGCTAGTCAGTGTCAGAAGTTATTTCACCATAATGCATAGGATGCTAGGGTGGTTTACATACACTTTAAGAAATAAAAGAAGCCCATGTTCTGTTTGACTAAGTGTATGCAGCAAAAATCAAAAAGGCCTGCAATGTGGTAAATATAGATAAATATGGAAAATATATTAGAATGGCAAAATTACAAAATCCAAGGCAAACGTGGATGAGGTAATCTAAACTAAACAAAGGGTTCCTCCAAAAGTTTGTCCAACAGACATGTGACTTACTAGAGAAGAAGTTGATTTAAGTTACATCAATCATCACTGAGGAAAAGCTGTGTCTTGACTTTAGTAAAGAATATTTAAATAGCCAGGTCACCTAAAGCAGATAAATAAGAGCAAAGATAAATAATCATGATGTATGTGCATAATGGGTCTGCATTAGTATGCAAAGGTGCAATATGCTGATAGTAATTTCCAGCCCTGAACCTAATTGATCTACACGGATAGTCACTGTTTTGCTGGGCTCATTAAATATCAAAATATCAAGGTTTAGTTCCTTCTTTTCTAAAGAAGATAGAGGTTCTCCAAGCAATGAAATGCACATACACTATATTGTCAAAATGATAGAGATGCTTTTCTTTAGGCCCCGTACACACAACCGAGCTTCTCGGCAGAATCCAGTGAGAAGCTCGCTGGGAGACATATTCTGCCGAGGTTCTCGGTCGTGTGTACACTTTCGACGAGCGTCCCGTTGGGAAGCTCGTCGAGCCAAAATAGAGAGCATTTTCTCTATTTCCTCGTTGTTCAATGAGGACTTTGGCTCGACAAGCTTTTTCGACCGCTCATCGGGAACCTCGTCGGGCGGAATGATGAGTTTAGCCCGACGAGGTTCTCGGACGTGTGTACGGGGCCTCACACACACATCAACTTTATTGGCATCACAGTCTTAGGGTTCAATATTGAGTTGGCACAGCCTGTTTTGTGCTTTGTTTACTGGTCCAAATCATTTGGTGGAGGGGGGATTATGGTGTGGAGCTGTTTTTCAGTGGTTGGGCTTGGCCCTTCCAGTCAAGGGAACTCTTGAGACATCAACATACCAAGACATTTTGGACAATTTCATGCTCCCAACTTTGTGGGGACAGATTGGGGATGGCCCCTTCCTGTTCCAATATAACTATGCACCGGTGCACAAAGCAAGGTCCATAAAGACTGGCCTGCAGAGTCCTGACCTCGGCAGAGCATCTTTGGGATGAATTAGAGTGGAGACTGCGATCCAGGCCTTCTCATCCAACATCAGTATCTGACCTCACAAATGCGCTTTTGGTAGAATGGTCAAACATTCCCATAGACCAGTGTTTTTCAACTCCAGTCCTCAAGGCACACCAACAGGTCATGTTTTCAGGCTTTCCATTATTTTGCACAGGTGATTTAATCAGTTTCACTGCCTTAGTAATCACCACAGCCATTTCATCTGAGGGAAATCCTGAAAACTTGACCTGTTGGTGTGCCTTGAGGACTGGAGTTGAAAAACACTGCCATAGACACACTCCTAAACCTTGTGGACCGCTTTTCTGGAAAAGTTGAAACTGTTATAGCTGCAGAGGGTGGGCCAACTCAATATTGAACCCTATCAGACCAAAAAAAGGGATATATGTCAATATTTACCATTGGAATCACACACAATCTACATATAGGTGTACATAAAGGTTTATAGGTATGACATTGTATGTATCCATTCACCATTTCTGCTTCTACTTATTTATTGGCCAAAGGCAAGCATTTTTTTCACCTTACCCTGAACCTTTGTTTAGACCAGTGGTTCTCAACCTGGGGGTCGGGACCCCTCGGGGGTCGAATGACGATTTGCCAGGGGTCCCCAAATCCAGCCGTCACCCAGCAGGGCTATCCCTGGATTCTGTGGCCGCCCAGCTGGGCTGTTCCTGGAGCCCACGGTCGCCCACTCAGACTGTTCACAGATGCTCATTCAGTTCATGGCACGGCTGGGGGGCCAAGACTAGAGGTCAGCTGATTGGTGAGGAAAGTGAAGTGGGAGGGGCTGGAGGAGACCCTATCTCCTGATTTCGACATTGGTGTCACTGCTACGAGACACCACAAAGTCAGAGAACAGTGAAGCCGGAGACACAGTGAGTAACACTACCTGTGATTATAGTTGCCAATAAAAAGGACTCAGGTAGTGCTAAATGTCCGTGGGTTAGGGGCGCAAATTACTTGTCTTGCCTTGGGTCCTGACAACCCACGCTACAAAAATGATTTTACCGTTAGGGGTCCCCACAACTTGGGAAATGTTATCAAGGGGTCACTGCATTAGAAAGGTTGAGAACCACTGGTTTAGACTATTTAAAATAAATCAGTAATTTTAGCATGGTTAAGCTTTAAAGGTAAAGTTCACCATTGCAACATGTTACGTGTTGAACCCCTATTAAAAGTGGAAGTAAACCCATCCATAAAACATTTTTTTTTTTTTTTTTTGACACGTGCCAAAAATGTAACACTTCCATTGGTTGTGCTCTCAACCAAACTGTTAAACCATCCAATGGCTGGTGTCATAACTGATAACATGTGCAGCATCATGGCAGTTGTAGATTAAACAGAGGCAAAGATGGCAGCTTCCTTGGCTGAAAACGATAGGGGGGTTTACTTACACTTTAAGGTGGAACATGTAACATGTTCCAGCTCCTACCACCCTCTTTCTCTCTCTGATCCCCCCTCCCTGTGACAGCAGGCCAGAGTTTTTACCCTGGTACCTTTTGAAAACCTAATCAATTAATAAACTTTAAAAATGAAATTGGGCGATTCACATTGCCACACATGAGATTGCCATCATCTCTTGTAGATACATAGAATAAACCTTAAAGATATGTGGGATTTTGTAGGCAATTAAAGAAAACATTTTGTATATATAAAATGTATATTTATTATAGAAGTTTCTTTGTTAAAAGACGTCTCATATTGAAATTACAAATACATAGTGTAGTGCATCAATAATATTGTCAATACTACACAATTAACTATTAATCATAAAGTGGTAATCCCCATCTACTTATTGTTCCCTCCGTCATTGATTGTGCAGAGGGGAGCCGCCAATGCATTTCAATTATGTTATTGTAAATAAATCTTCTTCAGGGAATAATACCACTTTTGAAAAGACAGTTTCAATTAATAAACCATTGATACATTGTTTTTTGAAAGAAATACATGTAAAAAAACCTCCACATGTACTTACAATGATGAAATATATTTTAGCAGAAGCACTCCTCCAAATTGCCAAAGCACCATGTATTGACCTTTGAAAGACACCAGAGACACCAAGTTGTCGGTGTCCTTTAATTTCCAAGAAATAAATTGCCCCAAAGAAAGTGGAACTGTTGCAATAAGGGATAGGAAGAAGCAAGACAAACAAGAGGGTGGTAAATCACCAGGAAGATAATTAGTATCAATTCCAAGGTGTACTGAGTCAGCCTCATGTTGTTCCCCAAAGAGGCTGGTTCAGTAGCTAAAATAAAGGTTACTTACTTAAATCTCCCTTAGATTAAATGCGCATTGGTTTTGTTCTGACCATTGATAGGGGCTGGTGATGAAAAGGAAGGAAGCCACATAGCTCCACAGTGGTGGAGGCAAGAGGAATTGAGCTGGGAGATGTTTGTGGCGTCCCTATTATACTGCGCATTTTCTGGAGGAAATAATGCAAATTGCGTCATTACAACGCAATTGCGTCATCATCACTTCCGCTTTTGCACTGTTGATACTGGAAGGTGGAAGGAAGTGATGCACACACATCCCCTCCATATTCATATCATCACCTAAAGTAGTGTTCGCTTTTCCTCTTTCTTTCTTTCTGACGGGGTATCATAGGAGGCTGATATTATAGTGATTGTAAAGGTTAACTTTTTTTATAACAAACATGCTTACCTTCTCTGTGCAATGGTTTTGCACACAGTGGCCCCTCAGCCCCCTTTTCTGGAATCCCCCACCAGCACTTCCACTTGCTATGGGGACAGACGTACATGCTTAACCCTGAGTCAGGCTGTGTGTGCCTATAGACACACACAGACCGACTCAGCCCTGCCCCTGGCTCTCTGCTTAAAGGATTTGACTAACACCTACCGCTGCTCTTAGCTAAGCTCACAAGAGAGGTGAGAAGAGTGGATGCAGATGAGACAGAGCTGGATCAAGAATGGACAGGGATGGACTGGCCATTGGGACTACAGGGAGTTTCCCGGTGGGCCAATGGCTCAGTGGGCCGGCTTGAGTGACAGTGGACCGCCGACCCCTCTACTCCTCTGTCTCTCCCTTCCCACAGCACTCACCTCCTCTCCCTCCCAGTAGTGCTCACCTGGGGGGGGAAATAAGCAGGGGGAGGACCAGAGGAGCAGGGAGGATGACAGAAAAGCATGGAGGAGGGGACAGACAGCTGACTCAACAGCTATGGCCTGGGAGTTTCTCCCTTCTGCCTAATTTTGTCCCATAAAGGGGGGGGGGGGCACCAAACTAATTTTTTCCCCCGGGTGAAATAATGTCTAGCTTCCCCACTGGTACTGCCTATACCAGTGCCAGTACCAGCCGTTCTACTCTAAAAAGTAGAAAGGCTAGTGGCTAGTGAAGGGGAAGAGGGGTCTTGGGTGGCCGGGGGGGTCCGGGAGTTGTCCGGCGGCCATTGGAGAGACCAGTCAAAGTGGGCCAGTCTGGATGAAGTCCAGGGCCAAATTTCTGTCCCAGTCCAGCCCTGAGAATGGACTAAGATAAGTGTTTAGGGGGGCACTACTATTCTTCAGACATGAAGTACGAACAAAGCATATCACTCTATAATGCCTAATTTTCTCAATCCAGAGCACTAAGTGTAATTTCTGTCTGCTTTCTTGTTCCTCTGCTATCGTATGAGGGAGCTCCATGACATGGACTGTAATTCACAGCCTCAGCTTTGTACCTATGTGCTATGTGAAAGGGTGTGTGTCCCTTCCTTTCAATCAGCTCGCAGAGCTCTCCTCACTGAGCTCTACAGAGTGTAATTTCAGCTCTATGCCCCACCCCTCTTTTCTGACAGTTCAGACAAGCTCTATATATTCTGGACTTTGAATGACTGTAGAGGAGAGGAGACTGCAGATAAACAGGTAAAACTTGAGGAGGATTTATTTAATCTCAGTGTATCACCCGAGGATAGTCACTTCACTGGGTATACAGTATGTAATGGTTTACAATCACTTTAGTAAAAAAAAAAGAATATCTGATTTAATGTTCTAGTTCTATGCAAAATTACTGTAATGCCGCGTACACACAGGCATTCCGACAACAATACCGTGGATTTTTTTCTGACGGATGTTGGCTCAAACTTATCTTGCATACACACGGTTTCACAAATGTTGTCGGAAATTCTGATCACCAAGAACGCAGTCACGTACAACATGGTACAATTTTAGTTTTAGATTCTGCCTAAAACATCATTTTTTTTTAACATCATTGATGTTTTCCTTTATCAGCTCTAAATCACAATTGCACACCATTATCTCCCCGATGAGGATGTGTGCACTTGCACTGGTGAAATGCGTTTTTTCTTCCACAACATCCACATTTCCTAAAATAAAAACACTCCATGTATTATAAATATGCAAGCATACATCTATCTCCTGGAAGAAGTAATTTTTTTACGAAACGGACATAGGGCGAGCTACGTGCTGTCATCACCCAAGCTCCTGAGGTTCCCCCAGTGGACGAGTGCCTGAGAGTTTTGTGTACCGGCTGACACATTAAGATTCAAGGCGATTTTTATACTGAATAATAAGTGCAATTTTAACTTTTTAAATACATTTTCTACACATTTAACACAATGTGGAGCTATCACTGTTTCTTGCATGGTGGGCATTGACATTGCTGAAATTTCTTGGGAAACGAGATCCATCAGGACTGCATATCTGAAACTGCGAGATTGGGACCTATCAAATGCTGTGTCTGATCCCCTGTCATAAGGAATTGTGGGATTTCGGTAAGAGGCCAATCCATAAGTATGATGGAGGACATGTCACTTTTTCTTTTGGACACGTTTACAACCAATCCGTAATGTGGGACAGATGGACGGGTGTTTGACAATTTTTCCTGTTATTCATGGACTTTCTACTGTCATAATTTTTGACTGATCATTAATCCACTCAGAGCCATCATTTATATTCAGTTGATGGTTTTGGATTGAATGTCACTTTTTTTTGTCATATTTTTGTTTTTTTGTTTTTGTTTTTTGTTTTTGTTCCCTGTTAATCATTATCACTATGAAAGTTGAGGGTGTTCGAGGTGGCTGCATGTTGCACCTTAGTGGCCATTATAGATCACATCTTTGATACAGCAGTTAGCCTTTCATATTTATCACTTGACACTACCCACTTGCATATGTCTGCGTCTGCCAAGAAGGGTGGTTGAGGTATTATATTTTACGTATACATCTATTACCTGAAGCTGTGGTCTCAGACAGTGACCTGTAGTGGTCACTATTTTGCCCACTTCATAAACCTCTCCTCCCTCCACATACTCAGGTTGTGGTGTGCTGAGTTTCCCTTTATGAGGTGTGGGGTTCCTGGTGTCCTCAGATGTCCAGAGTCTTTTCTGCCATATGTGACTTAAACAAAAGGTACAGTATACTTAGCACACAGATATTTGAAGTCAGAAATAGGAATATGAAACATTGCTTGGAGGTGTGGTACAATTGACTGTTTTGGCAGAGTTTCAAGCTGAAGACATGTTTTTTTCCTTTACCAAAGTTGGAATACTTACCTTTTTGGACAAGTTTCACACATGGAGACCCCCAAAGTATCTACTGGAGCACCTGTGTGGGACACCTTAAAAAAGGTTGTTCTGGTGTCTCACACTAGTGCTCCTGAGTCCAGATGTGTAAACAGCTGCTGAGTGTCCTCTAATTACACTGAATCAAGTTTGCATTTCATTCTAGTTACAAACACATCTAGACAACAATGTACTAAACTTCTTTTAATACAAATAGGCATGACCAAATGTAGTTAACCTGTATCTGCCAAAAATGAACAGTGTACTACGACGATTACTGTGCCCAAGAACCTGAAAGTTGACATTTTAAATTGTACAACAGTAAAGAAAAGCATATGGAGCAACATGCAAGTTATAATAATAGGAACACAGGACAAATAGTTACTTTTTAGAAGCAGTTTCCTGATCCTTCTGTACCGATTGTGCTCCCTCAATTTCAGGGCTGACCAGCGTTTCCTCAATTGCTCCTTGGATCATAGTACCCCAAAATTCCTATGCAGACTTTTCACAACTTTAGTCATGATCTTGGCATTTCTCACAATTGGGTTTGGGTATGGTCCATACTTCCCTCTTCAAGATGTCCACCATCTCCACCATCTCTCCAAAGGACATATTCGAGGCCTTATATCTCCTCCTGGATCAGGACGTTTCTGGCTCCGGGCTTTCCTCCTCATTACTGCTATTATCACGCACCTGCTGTGTCTATGCCATGTGCTCTCCCACTGCACGAAAGAGAAGGGGCAGGAATAAACTAGAAAGAAGGTCAGGGGCAGGCGGAGTTTCACACATGCGCAGTGTATATAAAGCGTAACACGCATGCGTCGTACATACGATCAGTGAGCTGAGGAATAAATAGCGGAAGTGCCGATCGTACAAAGGTACCATTTTAACTTTGGGAATCAGTGGCCTATACTGTTTCTAGATTGAGGCCCATATTGGGGCAAGATTAGGAGAGTTTAGGGTTTGTCTTGTGTTGTGTCTTGCAGAGAAAATGGATCACTTCAACGATCATGACTTTCTCCCCTGTTCATTGATAAGTACAGGGAGCTGCCCTGTCTGTGGCAGATAAAACACCACTTTTATACTAATAAAAGAAAGAAGGCAGTGCTTGATCAATTGCTGAAATTGGTGCAGCCGCAGATCCCCACCGTAACCATCCCCTATTTGAAGGAAAAAATTGGTGACATGAGGAGCACTTATAATAGGGAGTGCAAGAAGATCCAGCATTCCCAGAGATCATGAGCTGCAGCATGACATTTATGTACTCAGGCTATGGTACTATGACAGACTGTGGTTTCAGTCAGGCCGTGTACACACGGCAGAGAACCTCGACGGGCAGAACACATCGTTCCGCCCGTCGAGGTTCCCTGCCGGCCGTCGAAATCGACGACCCGCCCGTCGGGAATGGCAACCAGCCATTCTTCCAGGCGGGCCGTCGAGCAAATAGAGAGCGTGCTCTCTATTTCTGCTCGACGGGCTTCCCGACGGGAAGCTCGCCGAGAGCGTACACCTGGCCGAGGTCCTCGCTGGAATGCAGCTTCCAGCGAGGTTCTCGCTGGTTTCCAGCGAGAACCTCGGTCGTGTGTACGCCGCCTCAGACTAGAGTGAAATCAGGCTATCATCTCCACTCTTCCTTCAATGCTTCCTTCCACCCAAGCTGAGGCTTCCGACGTCCAACCTGGGCCTTTAACCCAGGAAGAAGTGGAGGAGCCCAGCTTTTACCAGGTATAGCATTGTTCAACATATTTCTTGTCCTAAAATTAATGATGTTAACTAGATGTTATTATTGATCACTGATTTCTGATTTAACAAAATATTTTACATATCAATAGACAGTAGTAGCCAAAATTTCCGACAACAAGCTCCCATTGAACATTTGTTGTTGGTAATTCTGAGCGCGTGTACGCGCCATTAGTGTTATTGTAATGAATCAATAAGTAAAATCAATAGTGTATATATATATATATATATATATATATATATATATATATATATATATATATATACACACAGCTGTGCTCAAAAGTTTGCATACCCTGGCAGAAATTGTGAAATGTTGGCATTAATATTGAAAATATGACTGATGAAACCATAAAACTGTGTTTTATTTAAGGATAGCAATCACATGAAGCCATTTATTATCACACAGTTTTTTTGATTATTTTTAAATCTTAATGATAACAGAAATCACCCAAATGGCCCTTATACAAAGTTTACATGCCCTGGAATGTTTGGCCTTGGTACAGACACAGAAGGTGGCACGCACAGGTTAAAATGGCAATTAAAGGTTAATTTCCTTTTTAAATCACAATAATGCCGCGTACACATGACCATTTTCAATGGTCTAGAAAAAACAAAGTTTTTTTCAACCCCGATTATTGTTAAGCCTGGCTTGCCTACACACGATCGTGAAAAAAAAAATGCGCTGGTGACGTACAACATGTACAACGGCACTATAAAGGGGAAGTTCCATTCAGATGGCGCCACCCTTGGGGCTGCTTTTGCTGATTTTGTGTTAGTAAAAGTCTGGTTAGAGACGATTCACGCTTTTTAGTCTTCGTGATTTTCAGTCTGTTACAGCGTGACGAATGTGCTATCTCCATTACGAACGCTAGTTTTACCAGAACGAGCACTCCAGTCTCATAACTTGCTTCTGAGAATGCATGTTTTTTTCATGTCGTTAAAGCCTACACACTACCATTTTCACAACGTGAAAAAACGACAATGTGAAAAACAACAATGTGAAAAAACGACAATGTGAAAAACAACGCGAAAAAATAGAGCGTATTCTAAATTTTTAATGGCAATTTTTCACGTCATGAAAAATGCTCTGGAGCCCACACACGATCGTTTTTGATAACATAAAAGAATGCAACAAGGTAATGAAACTTTACAAAGATGGAAAGGATATTAAAATATATCCAAATCCTTAAATATGCCAGTCGGTACTGTTGAATTAAGAAGTGGAAAATTTGGGCATCTCTTGATACGAATGCCAAGGTCAGGTTGATAGACGCCCTGTTCTCGAGTGGCCTCCACGCTCCCTGCTGGGCGCACAGCACGCTCTGTGATCAGCGAGTTTATGAGACTTGGCTGATCACAGATTGGAGTAGGGGGTCGATCCCGATCCCTTACCATGTGATCAGCTGTCAGCCAATCACAGCTGATCATGTGATGTAAACAAAGCTGGTAATTGGCTATTTTTTCTCCTAATGCTGATAGAAAAAAAAGACAATCACCGGCGGCTGTCAGAGGGACATCAGTCCTGATCAAGAAGAGCAGCCGCAGAGTCATCTGTGCCCACCAGTGCCAACTGCCAATGCCACATACCAGTGCCTATCAGTGCCATCTATCAGTGTAACCTATAAGTGCTACCTATCAGTGAAACCTATCAGTGACACCTATCAGTTCCCATCAGTGCCACCCATCAGTGCTACCTATCAGGGCCGCCTCAACAGTGCCATCTTATCAGTGCCTATCAGTGCTGCCATATCTGTTCCTATCAGTGCAGCCCAGCAGTGCAGCCTATCAGTGCCCATCAGTGCAGCCTCATCAGCACATCTCAATGAAGGAGAAAAATTACATGTTTGCTAAATTTTATAACAAACTATGAAACATGCGCGGATTCGCCGCAAGATCACCGTTATCGGCGGCGGGAGAATGACGCGCAACGGCCCATAATTCACTGCGGCGTTGCGCGCTGATGATTGGCCAAGCATGCACCATGACCCTGCATGCTTGGCCAATCACAGCACCCAAAAAACGAAGAGCCATAATTGGCCAAAGCCTGGGTGCTTTGGCCAATTATGGCTCAGGGCTAGGGATGAGCTTCGCGTTTGATTCGAACACATGTTCGACTCGAACATTGCCTGTTCGATCGTTCATCGAAACACAAACAAAACGGGTCGTTCGCACCAAATTCGAGTGACGCGCAATGGCCCATAATTCACTGCGGCGTTGCGCGCTGATGATTGGCCAAGCATGCACCATGACCCCGCATGCTTGGCCAATCACAGCGCCCAAAAAATGAAGAGACCTAATTGGCCAAAGCCTGGGTGCTTTGGCCAATTAGGGCTCAGGGCTTTAGCACACACCCCACACTATAAAAGGCCACCTCCCGGGTGGCCTCGTGTACTGTGTTCCGGCTTGCTTTACAGAGAAGTCAGACAGACAGTCAGTTAGAAAGAGAGAGAGAGATAGAGACACGAGGGTAGATTCACATAGAGATACGACGGTGTATCTACTGATACACCGTCGTATCTGTGAGATCCGACGCTCGGATCTATGCGGCTGATTCCTCGAATCAGGTTCCGCATAGATCTCCCTTAGAGCCGACTGGTGTAAGTGAGTTACACTGTCGGATCTAAGGCTGCAATCTCCCGCCGTCCGCTAGGTGGCGCTTCTGTTATTATACGCGACGAATATGCAAATGAGGAGAACCGCCGATTCTGAAACGAACGCCCGGCCGTCGCTTTTTTTTTACGTCGTTTGCGTTCGGCTTTTTCCGGCGGATAGTTACCCCTGCTATATGCGGGGTAAGTGCGGCGTATCCTATGTTAAGTATGGCCATCGTTCCCGCGTCGAGTTTTGAATTTTTTACGTAGTTTACGTAAGTCGTTCGGGAATACGGCCATACGTTAATTGCGTTAACGTCGAAAACAATGACGTCCTTGCGACGTCATTTGAAGCAATGCAACCTGGGAAATGTAGCCGGCGGCGCATGCGCAGAAAATTGCGCCGCCGGGGGATGTATGATCCGCCAGGGCAACTTACGAGGCAAGTGCTTTCTGAATACAGCACTTGCCTCAAAAACTGGCGCAGGCGGATCGTAAAAACGATAGATCACGCGGATCAAAAGATCCGCTGATCTATGTGAATCTACCCCACAGTGTCTTTTCAGATAGATAGGTAGATAGATAGATACCTGAGCGCATTTGGTGTCACCGCACGTGTGCTGTTACATACCACCTGAGCGTATTTGGTGTCACCGCACGTGTGCTGTTACATACCACCTCAGCGCATTTGGTGTCACCGCACGTGTGCTGTTACATACCACCTAAGCGCAGTTGGTGTAACTGTACGTGTGCTGTTACATAGCACCTGAGTGCAGTTGGTGTCACTGCACGTGTGCTGTTACATACCACCTGAGTGCAGTTAGTGTCACTGCACGTGTGCTGTTACATACCACCTGAGTGCAGTTAGTGCCACTGTGCTTGTGCTGTTACATACCACCTGAGAGCAGTTACTGTCACTGCACGTTTGCTGTTACATACCACCTGAGCGCATTTGGTGTCACTGTACGTGTGCTGTTACATACGACCTGAGTGAAGTTAGTGTCACTGCACGTGTGCTGTTACATACCACCTGAGCGCAGTTGGTGTCACTGTACGTGTGCCTGTTACATACCACCTGAGCGCAGTTAGTGTCACTGTGCTTGTGCTGTTACATACCACCTGAGCGCAGTTAGTGTCACTGTACGTGTGCTGTTACATACCACCTGAGTGCAGTTAGTGCCACTGTGCTTGTGCTGTTACATACCACCTGAGTGCAGTTAGTGTCACTGCACGTTTGCTGTTACATACCACCTGAGCGCATTTGGTGTCACTGTACGTGTGCTGTTACATACGACCTGAGTGCAGTTAGTGTCACTGCACGTGTGCTGTTACATACCACCTGAGCGCAGTTAGTGTCACTGCACGTTTGCTGTTAGTATTAAATTCGATTTTTCTGAGAGTAAGCTCATGTTGTGCAGGGACATTTCTAAACACGTGCCACTACTATAGACACCCAGCAGGTACAATATTTAAAAGGATTTTTTTTTCACTTTAAGCATCATTAATATCGCTGCTGAAGAAAAAACTACAGTTTTTAAAACTTTTTTTTGCTATTGATACATGTTCCCTGGGACAAGACCCGGGTTCTCAAAGACGTTTTCCATCAATAACTTGCATATTGGACTTTAAAATGAGCACTTATGAATTCGAACATTCGAGTCCCATAGACTTCAATGGGGTTCTAATTGTTCGTGCGAACAGATGGTCTGTTCGAACGTTCTGGTGCGAACCGAACCCGGGTATGTTCGGCTCATCCCTACTCAGGGCATTTAGCACACGCCCCACTCTATAAAAGGCCGCCTTCCGGGCGGCCTCGTGCAGTGTGTTCCGGCTTACTTTACAGATAAGTCAGACAGACAGTCAGTTAGAGAGAGAGAGATAAATAGATAGAGACACAGGTCCAGATTCCCGTAGAATTGCCGCTGGCGTAGCGTAAGCCATTTACACTACGCCGTCGCAATTTAACAGAGCAAGTGCCGTATTCCCCAAGCACTTGCTCCATAAGTTGCGTCGGCGTAGTGTAAATTGCTCTGCGTATCCCAGCGTAATTCAAAGGGGGCGGCTTGTATTTAAATTAAGTGCACCCCCGCGTCGATCGAACTGCGCATGCGCCGGCCTCAAAAATAGCCCAGTGCGCATGCTCCAGCTCACGTAGGAAAAAGTGAATGAAACCGACGTGAGCGTCGTTTACGTAAATCCCTATTCGCGAACAACTTAGTAAAACGACGTAACCGACGGAAAAAGACGACGCTGACCCGACACCATACTTAACATGGCAACAACGGAACTTCGTAAGGTTACCCCTCATATAGCAGGGGTAACCTTACGCGTATGGAAATGACGTAAACTACGACGGGGCGGTGTAAAAACATTCGGGAATCGTCGGATTAGGCTCATTTGCATAGGCAAATGAGAAAACAACGTACAGGCCACCTAGCGGCCGGCGATGTCAATACATCTACGATCCGCCAGTGTAATGGTTTTACACATGTCGGATCTTCACTGTATCTATGCGTAAGTGATTCTAGGAATCACACGCATAGATACACAGTAATAAAAAACAGAGATACGACGATGTTTCCTACGAAACGCCGGCGTATATCTCTTTTGAGAATCTGGCCCACAGTGTCTTTTCTACCAGATAGATAGATAGATAGATAGATAGATAGATAGATAGATAGATCAGGAAGGCTAGTAGTCAGTATAGTTAAATTTATAGTGTGTAGAGAATATATATACATCCTTAGGAGTTGTACATATATTTATACACTGTATAGCTTAGCTAGATCTGCTATTAGTATTTGTCAGGCAGGAGATTGTGCTGTACTATACGTTTGCTGTGTTTTTGCCCATAAACACAGTCAATCATACTGCACGTTGCACGTTTGCTGTGTTGTTTTGTCCATAAACACAGTCGATCATACTGCGCGTTGCACGTTTGCTGTGTTTTTGCCCATAAACACAGTCGATCATACTGCACGTTGCTTGTTTGCTGTGTTGTTTTTGGCCATAAACACAGTCGATCATACTGCACATTGCACGTTTGCTGTGTTGTTTTGCCCATAAACACAGTCGATCATACTGCACGTTGCACGTTTGCTGTGTTTTTGCCCATAAACACAGTCTATCATACTGCACGTTGCACGTTTGCTGTGTTTTTGCCCATAAACACAGTCGATCATACTGCACGTTGCACGTTTGCTGTGTTGTTTTGCCCATAAACACAGTCGATCATACTGCACGTTGCACGTTTTCTGTGTTGCTTTGCCCATAAACACAGTCGATCATACTGCACGTTGCAGGTTTGCTGTGTTTTTGGCCATAAACACAGTCGATCATACTGCACGTTGCACGTTTGCTGTGTTGTTTTGCCCATAAACACAGTCGATCATACTGCACGTTGCACGTTTGCTGTGTTGTTTTGCCCATAAACACAGTTGATCATACTGCACGTTCCACGTTTGCTGTGTTTTTGGCCATTAACACAGTCGATCATACTAGACGTTGTACGTTTGCTGTGTTGTTTTTGGCCATAAACAAAGTCGATCATACTGCACGTTGCACGTTTGCTGTGTTTTTGGCCATAAACACAGTCGATCATACTGCACGTTAAATGTTTGCTGTGTTTTTGCCCATTAACACAATCGATCATACTGCACGTTGCACGTTTGCTGTGTTGTTTTTGCCCATAAACACAGTCGATCATACTGCACGTTGCACGTTTGCTGTGTTGTTTTTGCCCATTAACACAGTCGATCATACTGCACGTTGCACGTTTGCTGTGTTGTTTTTGCCCATAAACACAGTCGATCATACTGCACGTTGCACGTTTGCTGTGTTTTTGGCTATAAACACAGTCGATCATACTGCACGTTTGCTGTGTTGTTTTGCCCATAAACACAGTCGATCATATCGCACGTTGCACGTTTGCTGTGTTGTTTTGCCCTGAAACACAGTCGATCATACTGCACGTTTGCTGTGTTTTTGCCCATAAACACAGTCGATCATACTGCACGTTGCTTGTTTGCTGTGTTGTTTTTGGCCATAAACACAGTCGATCATACTGCACATTGCACGTGTGCTGTGTTGTTTTGCCCATAAACACAGTCGATCATACTGCACGTTGCACGTTTTCTGTGTTTTTGCCCATAAACACAGTCGATCATATTGTACGTTGCACGTTTACTGTGTTGTTTTTGGCCATAAACACAGTCGATCATACTGCACGTTGCACGTTTGCTGTGTTGTTTTTGGCCATAAACACAGTCGATCATACTGCACGTTGCACGTTTGCTGTGTTTTTGGCCATAAACACAGTCGATCATACTGCACGTTGCACGTTTGCTGTGTTTTTGGCCATAAACACAGTCGATCATACTGCACGTTGCAGGTTTGCTGTGTTTTTGCCCATTAACACAGTCGATCATACTGCACGTTGCATGTTTGCTGTGTTGTTTCTTGCCATAAACACAGTCGATCATACTGCACGTTGCACGTTTGCTGTGTTGTTTTGCCCATAAACTCAGTCGATCTTACTATACGTTTGTTGTGTTTTTGCCCATAAACGCAGTCCATCATAGTGCACGTTTGCTGGTTTTGCCCACAAACGCAGTCGATCTTACTGCACGTTTGCTGTGTTTTTCCCATAAACGCAGTCGATCTTACTGCGCGTTTGCTGTGTTTTTGCCCATAAACGCAGTTGCTCTTACTGGACAGGTGCTGTTTATTTCTAAATTTTGTCCTGTGCAGGCTAATAAAATGTCTGGGAGGACAACAAAGAGAGGCAGAGCGTCACGAGGGCAAGCAGGCCCTGCATCTAGAGGCAACGCTGGTGGTGGATGTGGTGCATCCTCTTCAGCACGTGGCCGTTCGTCCTTTTTTTTGGGAGATGGTCGTGTTGAGCCTCAACATGCAGAGAAAATAGTAGATTGGATGCCAGCCGGCAGCGTTTTGAAGGCTCCGATGATGGAACACAGATAGAGGAAGGCATTGATGTGAGTCCAGGGAGAGGGGGTGGCCGAGAGGGACAGCAATCTGGCAGTGATGTTCCCCCAGCTGGAGCATACTGCCAGGTTTTTGACAGTGATGAGGAGGGAGGGGATGATGAGGTCACTGACTCTACCTGGGTGCCTGATAGGAGAGAGGAGGAGGAGGAGGAGGAAGAGAAGGAGGAGGAGGAGGACGAGGCACAGGCACATCTCCAAAGAGGCAGGATGCCCTCCAGGGGTCAGCTTAAGGGCACACCAACTGCATTACAGCGCACATCTACGGCGCTTGTGCATGGCGCTGCTGTGTCTGACCTGTACAGCAAAAGTTCTTTGGTGTGGGCCTTTTTTGAAACATGTCCATTAGATCGTACCTTTGCTATTTGCAATATATATCGCAAGCGTATCTCGCGTGGCCA
This sequence comes from Rana kukunoris, assembly GCA_029574335.1. Classification (NCBI taxonomy): domain Eukaryota; kingdom Metazoa; phylum Chordata; class Amphibia; order Anura; family Ranidae; genus Rana; species Rana kukunoris. Next base: position 238,051,859 of record CM056049.1, on the reverse strand, counting down.
AAATATCAACCGCCTGGGTACCACATGCCATGCAGCTCGTTGGCAAGCACGCCAGAAAGACCCACACCAAAGACAAAAGCGTACCTCCCCTTGCCCTTCTGGGACCTCCAACCCCACTAGACCCCCAGTCCTCTCTGAAGCCTGCAGTGAAGGTGTAGAAATAGGTGTGTCACAACCTAGTAGTAGTAGTACATGCGGGCAATCTACTGATAGTACCAGGCAAATTTCCCTGCCCCAGCTGCTGCAGCGCCGAAAGAAGTACAATCCCAGCCATCCACATGCCCAGCGGTTGAATGCTAGCTTAGCGAAATTGCTAGCACTTCAACTGCTACCTTTTCAGTTGGTAGATTCTGCCCCCTTCGTGAGTTTGTGGAATGTGCAGTACCTCAGTGGCAAGTACCAAAACGCCACTTTTTCTCACGGAAGGCGATTCCGGCTCTCTACCGGCATGTGGAAGGCAATGTCCATGCCTCGCTGGACAGGGCGGTCAGTGGTAAGGTGCATCATACCGCTGACTCATGGTCCAGCAGGCATGGACAGGGACGTTACCTGTCTTTTACGGTGCATTGGGTGACTCTGCTGGCAGCTGAGAAGGACGCAGGGCAAGGTACAGTAGATTTGGAGGTTGTTCCGCCACCACGGCTCCAAAGCACTACTACTGGTTGGGACACACCTCTCTCCTCCACCCCCTCCTCTTATTCTTCCTCTGTGGCCTCTTCCAGTGGTGATGTTTTCTCAGAACCAGCCGTGCTTCGTAGGCGTACGAGGGGCTACGCAGGAATGCAGGCCAAGAGATGCCATGCGGTGCTAGAGCTGGTGTGTATGGGAGACAGGAGCCACACTGGGGAAGAGATTTTGTCAGCTCTGCAGGGGCAGGCTCAGAGGTGGTTGACGCCACACCAGCTGAAGCCTGGAATGGTGGTCAGCGATGATGGCACCAACCTCCTCTCTGCCCTGCGACAGGGAAAACTCACCCATGTGCCCTGTTTTACGCATGTCCTGAATTTGGTGGCGCAGCGGTTCTTGGGCAGGTACCCAGGCTTACAGGATGTCCTGAAGCAGGCCAGGAAAGTCTGTGTGCATTTCCGGAGGTCATATAATGCCACTGCTCGGCTGACAGACCTCCAAAGGGAATACAACCTGCCCAAGAACCACCTAATTTGTGACATGCCCACTAGATGGAACTCTACATTGGCCATGCTGCAGTGGCTGCACATGCAGCAGCGGGCCATCAATGAGTACCTGTGCCAATATGGCAGCAGAACTGGGTCAGGGGAGCTTGGTCTTTTTCCCCACACCAGTGGGCCTTGATCAGGGATGCATGCACTGTCCTGTCACCATTTGAGGAGGCCACAAGGATGGTGAGCAGTGACAGTGCATGCATCAGTGAGACTGTCCCTCTTATTCACATGTTGGAGCACACGCTACGTGGAATAATGGACAGGGCCATTGAGGCAGAACAGAGGGAGGAAGAGGAGGACTTCCTTACCTCTCAAGACCCCCTTTACCCAGACAGTGTTCCTGCTTGCCCACCTAGCACACAGGAAGAGGAGGAGGAGGAGGAGGAGGAGGATTGTATCAGTAGCATGGAGGTGGAGCCTAGCACTCAGCATCAGTAGCAGCAGTCTTAAAGGGATCATTTACAGTCCCAAGGAACACGTGGACTTTTACGTGGCTGGTATGAGGTGCCTGTGGATCCTGTTATCCTAAGTGACCCAGAGGACTGTGCCCCGAATGCCTCTGCAAACCTACGCTGCATGGCCTCCCTGATCCTGCAAAGCCTGCGTAAGGATCCTCGTGTACGTGCTATCAAGGAGAGGGATCATTACTGGCTGGCAACTCTGGCTGACAACAAGAGTAAGGTTGCGGACCTTATGTTGCCATCACAGAGGGAGCAGAAGATGAAACTTCTGCGGGAGGCCTTGCAGAAGGGTCTGTGCAATGCGTTCCCAGAACTGGGGGGATTACCAAAACCTGGCTCTGGACAACGTCTTGCTGAGGCTTCGGTGAGTCACAGAAGGAGCGGTGGAGAAGGTGGCCGTCTGACCGATGCGTTCAGACAGTTTTTTAATCCGCAGCCCCAAGGTCTGACTGCTTCCAGCAGCCATCTCCAGCATGTGGTTTACATGGTTCCGGGAATACCTAAGGGCAAGATCTGACTTGGACACCTTCCCCACCGAAAATCCTCTGGCTTACTGGGTCTTGAGGATGGATCACTGGCCAGAGCTTACACAGTACGCAATTGAGCTACTGGCTTGCCCTGCATCCAGTGTTCTTTCAGAACGCACATTCAGTGCTGCTGGATGCTTTGTGACCGATCACAGGCTGCGCCTCTCCACCGACTCTGTTGATCGACTGACGTTCATCAAAATGAACCAGGCTTGGATCAACACCAGCTACCAAGCACCTGATGCTGATGTTACTGAATAATATTTTGTTGTTGAAATGTCGGATTTCTTTTAGACTGTGTATGCTGATGCTGAGTGACTGTCCTCTTATGCTGCTGATGGAATATCCTTCTCCTCCTCACTTTTCTCTCTGATAGCTAGTAAGAAATGTTGTGTTTCTGGGCTCCGCCACCAGTGCCTAAGGCCCAATTTTTCAGCCCCTGTTTAACAGGGGTGACTAATAACAATTTTTGATGCAATACTTTGCACGTGGCTCTTTGTTATGCTCCAATTAGAGTTATTGTGAGGGGTTGCAGTGTTGTGTTGTGCCTATTTTTCAGCCCCTGTTTAACAGGGGCGCCTAATAACAATTTTTGATGCAATACTTTGCACGTGGCTCTTTGTTGTGCTCCAATTGGAGTTATTGTGAGGGGTTGCAGTGTTGTGTTGTGCCTAAGGCACAATTTTTCTGCCCCTGTTTAACAGGGGCGCCTAATACAAATTTTTGATGCAATACTTTGCACGTGGCTCTTTGTTGTGCTCCAATTAGAGTTATTGTGAGGGGTTGCAGTGTTGTGTTGTGCCTAAGGCACAATTTTTCAGCCCCTGTTTAACAGGGGCGCCTCATAACAATTTTTGATGCAATACTTTGCACGTGGCTCCTTGTTGCGCTTCAATTAGGCCTTGTACACACAAGGTAATATATCCAAAGGGAACGGTCCGACGGACCGTTCCCATCGGATCTGTCCGCCGGATTGCTTTGATCCGATGGCTGTACACACCATCGGATCAAATTCCCCGCCAGAGGACAGCGCGGTGACGCGGCGGTGACGTTGACGCCGCCACGTGACCACTACGTCACCGCACCAGGAAGTAAACACTTCCGCGCGCATGCGTCGGATCCATTCACAGGATACGACGCATGTGCGGGCAGATATGTCCGCTGGTTTGCCGTACTAACCAGCGGACATATCTGACGGGCAGCTATCCGGTGGAAAAATTCCAAAGCATGCTTTGAAATTTTTCCGCCGGAGTAATCCGGCCAAAACGGTCCGTTTGCCCCTACACACGAGCGGATTTTTCGGCTGAAATGGTCCGTCGGACCATGTTCAGCGGAAATATTCCCTCGTGTGTACAAGGCCTTACAGTATGTTTGAGGGGTGCCCTTTTTTCTAAAAATTTTCTTTCACAAAAAATAATGGCCCCCCACCACCGATAAAATATTCCACATATTGTTGCCACACAGCACGTGCGCAAGCAGTATTAAATTACTTTTTTCATATAGTACTCTCATGTTGTTCAGAGACATTTCTAAACACGTGCCACTACTATAGACACCCAGCAGGTACGATATTTAAAGGAATTTTTGATTTTTTTTTCACTTTACGCATCATTAAAATGGCTGCTCCGGAAAAAAACAGCTGTTTTTAAAACTTTTTTTTCCATTGATACATGTTCCCTGGGGCAAGACCCGGGTTCTGAAAGACGTTTTCCAACATTAATTTCAATATTGGTCTTTAAAATGATCGTTTTTGAATTCCAACGTTCGAGTCCCATAGACTTCAATAGGGTTCTAAATGTTCACGCGAACCCGCGGTCTGTTCGAACGTTCTGGTGCGAACCGAACGCGGGTATGTATGGCTCATCCCTAGTTGTGAAGAAGCTGATCTGGCTTCAAGCGCTTACACTTGGTGGTAGCAACTGAAGTGAGTCCAGGACTGACTGCGCTTCATCTGGCGAGGTCAGTGCATGATTACGACCATTGTATGAGAAGGAAAGCTTAAAGGGGAAGCCCCAGCAGTACCGAATTTGATGCGACTGAAGAGCTAAAGTGTAGGGTTTCATCTCTCTCCTCTTCACAATCATGGTCTGGGAAAGATCCACAAAAACTTGATAGTGGTACCCTTGGAATATAAGGTCAGATTTGTCCCTAGCCGCACGTAGGAGGGCTTCCTTGCTGCGGTAGTAGGTGAACTTAATAATGACATTGCAGGGTGGTCCCTCCGATTCCTTGGGGCCGAGTGCCCTATGGATGCGATCAAACTCCAGCCTGTCAATAGGGATAGCTTGGGCAAGTTCCTGGAACAGAGCCGTGGCAGTGGAAGTGAGGTCTATGACCGATTCAGGGATGCCCGCAGGCGCAGATTACCCCTGCGAGGCCTGTTAAGGTGCGACGTCTCCATGCGCTGCTTACGAGCGCCCCCCCTTTTTGACTCCAGATCTCATATTTAAGAGGACCTGTCATTCTTTTTTCTATTACAAGGGATGTTTACGTTTTTTTTTTTTTTTTTTTTTAGTAAAAATTAATACAATAAATAAATAAGAAAACAAACAAGAAAATATTTTAAAGTGCCCTGTCCCGACGAGGTCGCGTGCAGAATCGAACGCATACGTGAGTAGTGCCCGCATATGAAAACAGTGTTTAAACCACACAATTGAGGTATCACCACGATCGTTAGAGCTAGAGCAATAATTCTAGCCCTAGACCTCCTCTGTAACTCAAAAGATGCAACCTATAGAGTTTTTTAAATGTTGCCTATGGAGATTTTTAGGCCTCGTACACACGAGGCAATAGATTTGTTAAAAACGGTCTGTCCGACCGATTTGAACAAATCTGTCTGCTGTCATTTTGGTTTGCTCGCGTGTACACACGAGCAAACCAAAATCCCCGCCAGCAGACAGCGCGCTGATGTGTCGGTGACGTGGCGGTGACGTTGACGCCGCCACGTCACCGCACCAGGAAGTAAAACACTTCCGCGCATGCGCCGAATCCATTAGGCGCCGGTGCGAGACGACATGTCTGCTGGTAAGTGTACTAACCAGCAGACATGTCGGGCGGACGGGTTCCCACCCGATAGATTTCAAAGCATGCTTTGAAATCTGTCGGGTGGCCAAATCCGTCGGCTCGCCCGTACACACGATCGAATCTGTCTGCTGAAACGGTCTAGCAGATTTGATCGTGTGTACGAGGCCTTAAGGGTAAAAGTTTGATGCCATTCCACGAGCGGGCGCAATTTTGAAGCATGACATGTTGGGTATCATTTTACTCGGCGTAACATTATCTTTCACAATATAAAATTGGGCTAACTTTACTGTTGTCTTATTTTTTAATTCAAAAAAGTAATTTTTTTTCCAAAAAAGTATGTTTGTAAGACCGCTGCGCAAATACGGTGGGACAAAAAGAATTGCAATGACCACCATATTATTCTCTAGGGTGTTAGAAAAATATATATATAATGTTTGGGGGTTTTAAGTAGTTTTCTAGCAACAAAAACTGTTTTAACCTTGTAAACACCAAATCTGAAAAACAGGCAAGGTCCTTAAGTGGTTAAAGAGTTGCAAACCTTCGTGTTTTTTCACCTTAATGCATCGCTTGTATATCAAGACAAAATGTATTAAAACATTTGCTTGTCTTGCAAAACGCTCTCAAACCAAGTTACTCTCAAACCAAGGTTTTACTGTATATAAAACAACTTTGGAAATCACAAAATCCTGCTCTTAGTTTTTTTTTTTTTTTTTTATTTTACATATAGTCTGGGGCACCCTAAACTGGTACAACATATTTTCAGGACAGGGAATTGTTTGTCAATATGGCATATATTTTTTCATTTTGTAGCACACCTCCTAAGGAGCCACAGTTGAACTGAGATCCTCCACCCTGCACAGCCAGACACACTGAATTTTCAGACACTTCAGAGACAAAGAACAGTCCATGACTTTGTCTTTGTGGTTTATTAAGGTTTATAAACTTGGATAGGGGTGTGAGATTATGGGATGCCCACTTTACTTCAGCAACAATACTTAGCAACATCTTGAAAGATATCTTCCTATATGCAGCCTATATACAGTCTATGTACAGCTTCCTTTACTTGCTTGCAAACTCCAGCTCGATCACTATAGATGAATCTGACAAGCACAGTCAGATTTAGCAATGTCATTTTGCAGGCAGGACGTCAAAGCCCCTTGTAAAGTACAACTCTACTCTGTGATCAGCTTGCACTCTTCCTCCTGTGGCTACTGGTCCCAGTACCACCTCTTTAGGCACTGCCATCCCACCTGGCTGCAGCTTCCCTTTCACTAGTCCTCCAGACCAACTTTTTTACAGTCCTTCAGACTGATTCACACCAGCCCACCCAGCTGACTCTGCAGGAGATCTCCCAGGGAAGGGATGAAGAGTTGGTACAACACTGTCTTCAGGGAGAACTGGCTACATATGGCAGTCTCCCTCCGTGTAAGTCCCCAGTAGTGCTGCTCTACTCGCACTGTCCTCCACTTACCCCTGTGCCTCCAGGAATGGTTTCCTCCACATGTTGTGGCAGGATCCCTCCAGCATCCGAGCCCCCGGCCCAAGGTCACCCCTCCCCAGAATAGGGGGCACCCCAGAGGGCCACTGAAAGTCTCCACAGCACTACATCTCCATATACTTTCTGAATCCTCTTGCTGACATGGCTTATGCCTATTTATAAGTTGAACCTTGACCCCTGCCAGCCCTTTATTGATGTTTGGCTAAGGTCCTCATAAACTTTCCAAACAGCTCCTCCAAACCTCTACAGACTAGTGCCAGTTTCTACAACCTCCTAGACCAGGAGGAGGCACCAGAGGAGCTGTCAGGATGAGTCACTCAGCCCTGACTCACTGAACTCTGACCCAGATTCACAGCTCTGGCTTTGCCCTGAGCCACACTAAATTGTTCTACATAAACAAACCTAAACTAATAAACCTAACCTACATCTAGCACACACTAGAGGGTGCTACAATTTTATATTAATATGTTTTTTTTTTCCACCAATTTACTTACCTATTGTTAACATTGTTTTACTTCCACCTTTTTGGCAACATTCTATAACTTTAGAGAGACTAGAAAAAAAATATTATTGCATAAAGCAATCAATGTTCAGTGAAAATATTATTTTTAAAAAGGTTCCGAGGTGTCTATTGTTGAATTGGACTAAAATTATATATTCTAAAGCTAATATTTTAGCCACACTAATCTGATGTACTTTCTACACATATCACACTGAGCGGAAAATTGATTGGTCCCATATGTATTAGGCATCACCTGTTTTACTGATTAATATAAACTGTGCGACATCTGTGTCTCCCACTATTATCTCCTTTTGAAATGTGAAAAAAATGAAATGCAGATGCATGAATAAACATAGAATTTATTATGGCTACACAGTAAGAGGCTCTAGACAACACTGATTTAAATCAAAGTACAGTATGTAGCTTATTTGAATATGTATGGTACAGTACTTAAAGTGTAGTTTTACTTTTGCTGTCAAATTTGAGAAACCCCCACTATATGTTTGTTATGTGTTTCCATTCACCCTCCATGCCTAAAATTATTATTTTTATTCTCATGTTTCTAGTAGTGTATTTGGAGCATGATTGTATGTAGGACTATAACGTATACCGAATGATTTCAGAGTGACACACTGGTAATAAACTAGGATACATTAACATACAGAACTTAATTCTTGTGATCATTAAACTTTTTTAGTACAGACCAGTCCTGGGGAAAAAAGTATGGGAACTCCCACCCAATATCTACTCCCCGACCAAATGATACCCTCATATGCATAATTACTAAACCGCATGTTTTTTTTTGTTTTTGTTTTTTCGATCCACTGTACCTTAGTAATCCTTTATAATACTGGCCGCTTCCTGTATATGGATTCATCGGGTAGTGTGCGGGAATTCTGTTACATCCTCAATGCCGCAATGTCTCCCGGGAGCTTTTGTCATTGTTCCCAGGAGACATTGCAGAGGTCTGTCGCGAGTTATCGCAGGATTTAGAAAGAACTTAAACAAGTTCTTTCTAAATCCCGCGATAACTCACGGCAGACCTCCGCAATGTCTCCTGGGAACAATGACAAAAGCTCCCAGGAGACATTGCGGCATCGAGGAAGTGACGGAATTCCCGCACACATTCCCTGATGAATCCATATACAGGAAGCGGCCAGTAACATAAAGGATTACTAAGGTTCGCCTGTCCCTGATATTGACTCGAGCAGGGCAATGAAGGATTGGCTTGGGCGGCTCGGCTGCTCTAGTCCTGCAAAGGGAACTGAGTTCCTGGTGGGAAAAAAGTGCAGGAACTCCGTTCCCACGCATTCCCGCAGGACTTGAGCCCTAGTACAGGCAGTGTTAATTTTGTTTAAGTAACGAATAATGAGATCTGCTAAAGCAGCACAGACAGGGTGAATTATGATAAACAACTCCACAGTTGTATATATATATATAGAAAAATCATTGTTGCCAACTGTTTCTAAACTTCAATTTTAATGTACTCTACAGTAAAACCCTATATTTTGTATGGGTGGTTTAAACGGTCTGGCAACGTTAATAAACTGCTCCAGCTGTTTTAATGCTATATAGCAAAAAAACAGAAAGTTAGAAAAAAGTGAAGCCTAAGCAGAACTGAAAGCGATTGGGAAGTCAAAACATTCATACCAAGCTATTATGCTACACTCATACTAGTTGTTGGGGCAGAACTGTTAAAGAGCTGTTGGAAAGCAGCAGATAAGAAACAGATAAGATGATGAGAGAGATAATGGGATTTATTTTACTAAAGGAGCAGATTTTACTACCAACCAATTAGGTAGTTGATGTGAACACAGCTTCAGCTTGTTTTGAATTCTGTAAAAATATTCACTAAATTCAGTAAAACAAAGTAAATAATCACAAATCATTTAGTAAAAGACCTCATAGTGTATACCTGGTTGATTTACTAAAGGTGTAGGCTGTCCAATGAGCTTAGTTAATAAGGTGAAGCTGTGTTAATTTTAATTATCCAATTATTTGCAAAGGAAATAAAAAACAGGATTTTTAATTACTGTATTTATCGGCGTATGCACGCACTTTTTTGCCCCTAAAATCAGAGCAAAATCATGGGTGCGCGATATACGCCGATACTCGCTTCCCGTGCTGTGTTTGAACACCAAACGTCACCGCCGACATATACTGAGCGCAGTACACTCAGGTACACTCGGCCAGGCTCGTCTCCCCTTGCGGTTATGCGAGAGGAGCCGAGAGGAGCTGTGCCCGAGTGTACTGTGCTCAGTATATGGCGGGGGTGTTCAAACACATCGTGGGAAGCGGGGATCGGCTCAGAGACAGCGAGGGAGAAGCGGGGAGGACACCACGAAGGCCCCAGGCGGAGGCTGGACCAGACAAGGCCGCTGATGGACGCCGGGCAAGACACCAAAACTATAAATAATAAAAACATTTTTTTTCAGGAATTTCCTGTCCAGATTAGGGGTGTGTGCTATACGCCGGTGTGCGCAATAGGCAGATAAATACGTTATACACATTTGGATGGATGATGTGTGTACTCCTTTAATAAATGAACCAAATGCAGAAAATTATAGGGAAAAAAAATATATATAGACTACCAAAGTACCCCATAGGTACATGCACTAAAAGGAGCAAACAACAAAATAAACCCTGGCGGTGGTTGCGCTATCTTTTCAAATAAAACTGCTCTTAACGTAAATATATAAATATTAAATAAATATTAGATAGAACATATAAATGAAAAAAGAAAATACATGGAGTGACAAAGTCCACTTATATGTGCACCATCTGTCACCAAATTGTGTGATCTTGTGTATAGACCTCCACCATACAAAATGCCTGCTTAGGTCAACACGTTCTGGTAAGCAGGCATTTTGTATGGTGGAGGTGTATACCCAAGACCACACAATTTGGTGACAGATGGTGCACATATTGTGGATGGACTATGTCACTTCATGGACTTTCTTTTTCATTTATATGTTTCACCCAATGTTTAATCATGTCACGTTAAGCACAGTTTTATTTGAAAAATTATTTAGTACTGTGTGTGTCTCACAGGAAAGCTGCTGCTGTACATTATGTTCTGGTTTAGATGAATAGCTCAGTTTTTTTCAATTCTTTTATAAGGTGGTCGCAATATATATATTCAATATTAATCACTATAATAACCACAATTAAAACATTGCTTCTATATAAAAATCTGGACCATTTGATTTGTTTATCCAATATGAAGGATATGTTTTTTTTATCATATGGTATGGTTTTCCCATATAGACGTGTATTAAACCAAACATATGTAATGTCACAGTGCAAGAAAAATGCATCTCCTTGTTGTTTCATTTACAGCACAATACTAGTAAACTAAAGGCAAAAAAGCTTTCTAACATGTTGTGTTGTATACTATAGATACAAGTAATCTTCAATAAATCTGTCAAATACATGCCCATATCTCTAATAAATGAAGATGGATGTCCACACAATTTTGGCAGACATTCAAAAGTCTATAATACTAGTCTTGCAGTATAAAAATGCTTTCAAATTATGCAGACTTTAACCGTTTTGGCCAGCAAGTACCTCCAAAACATTTGTATAAATCAGTGAAAATTATATACAAAACATGCATTACTCTTATTGCTTTCATCATCATAAGTGAACAAAACTACAATAACGTATCTGTGACCAGTTCAGGTAGGTTTGGCAAACTTTACTGAAGTTTAGATTTGGAATAAAAACCCCATTTAAATGAATGGGAACCAAATCTTAGAAATCAGTAATGGCCATTTCTAGGCTAAACGACAAGGGATTGTCAAAGGGGTACTGGTTATTGCCCCGGGGGACAATGTACTAAAGAAAAAAATTGTTTTAAAAATTTGGTGGGGAGTAGTAATTTTTAGTAATGCTTGATATGAAACTTTAATAATGAAAACTTTCTTTAAACAACAGACTTGGGTGATAACACAAACCTGCTTGTCTAGTGGTGCATCTGTAAGATGTTACAACCTACTACAGCAGAACTGACATTTGCCTTCCTTCTGTTTGTAAATATGATTCTCTTTATCTATATGACCTTATCCTAGATGAGATACATACAGTGGGCAAAATTATTATTTGATCTCCTGCAGATTTTGTAAGTTTTCCCATGATTTGTATCATAGGTGTATTCTTAATGATATAGACAGAATGTCAACCAAATGTAGCGTTACCCCCTAGAGGGCCGCTGGATACATTTTCAGGTCCTGCCGTTACCCCACCTTTCACCGTCCCAGTATTAAGAGGCTATGAAAAGAGAGAGATGTCAGACAGATGTGAGTGCCAATCAACTCAGTCTTTTTCCAAGTGCTTTATTAAAGGAACTTTCAGGTAGTAGTAGGATAGAGGGTTAAGGGAAGTTCAGATACCTTATGGCAGATCACGGATTACTTTCCTGGATCCAGAGGACAAACAGCTTTCTGTCATTGGATCTTGCAACAACCGGATAGGCTTCTCACACCGACCTATCAGCCGGTATGATGCACAGACAAAGTCTCTGCCACAGATTTAGCGATATGTGGAAACTCCTGGATAATCCTCTGCCACAGGATTGTTTAGCCAGCAGTCAGTTAGTTGTATAACAGCTGCACAGTACCAGAACCTTTAAGCCATCTGGCAGTACTGTGAGGTAGATTAACTTAAGTGCATCCTTCAAATAAGTCACCAGGCCCTTCCTGAGAAACCAGCCTTCCACCCAGTTCTCTCCAGCAAGGCCCTCCCCTGGAATCTTATCAGTGTGCTTGGCTTCTTCCACACAGGCAAGACAGCACAGGACCACCTTCAGTTAAGTAGACCCCAGACAAACTTCTGGGCCTACTCATAGTAACACAGCCTCGGGCCATTAGGCCCCAAGCCGGGAGAGATGAGATGCAGCCTTAGGCCAGGAGGGCCATGAGGTTTGAGAGCGTGAAAAAAATGGTGTCCGTCCCTTAAATACCCTCTCCCAGAATGCACAGCAGTAAAACACTCCCACTGGGCTGTTTCTGAGGAAAAATAGTCAATACACTTAGCCTTCTATATTTTTCAGACTCGCCTGTGGTGACAGCGAAACCTACTGGCAAGTGAGAAATGCACACATGCACACAGCCAAATTGGAACAGAGGCAAAAAATCAACTTTATTAAATCAATCTGAACTATTTACAACTTCTTTAAGAACAGGGTGCTACACAAACAAATGTTAGAAGTTGGGTCGCAGTTCAGTGAGTAAAATAAGTATTTTATCCCCAAGCAAAACATGACTTACGTGGAAAAAGCCTTGTTGGCAAGCACAGAGATTTCTTCTAGTAAGTGACCAGGTTTTTACACATCTCAGGAGGGATTTTGATCCACTCTTCTTTACATATCTTCTTTGATTCCTTAAGGTTTCTTGGCTGTCTTTTGGCAACTTAAAATTTCAGATCACTTCATAAATTGTCTATAGGATTAAGGTATGGATGCTGACTAGGCCACTCCATGACCTTAATGTTCTTCTTCTTCAACCACTCCTTTGTTGCCTTGGCAGTATGTTTTGAGTCATCATTTTCATGCTGGAAGACACATCCACGAGCCATTTTCAGTGTTTTGGCTGAAGGAAAAAGGTTCTCGTCCAAGATTTTACAATACATGGCCTCATCCAATGTGGCAAAGTTGGCCTGTACCTTTAGCAGAGAAACAGACCCAAAGCATCAGGTTTCCACCTCCAAGCTTGACTGTAGGAAAGGAGTTCTTAGGGTCATAGTCAGCATTTGTCCTAGACAGCACCCTGCACTCCCTGGCCAGTTTGCAGGAATCACATTCTATGCTGACCTGTCACAAGCCACACTGACGACGAGACACAACCTGGTCCCTATCACTAAAATTGTATGCAACCCCAAAATCTTATACAAGTGGAGATTCCTGGCTAACCTCCTAGTGGGTATGAATAATGAATCATACTCGATCAACTCACTGGAAAAAGGCATGGAGCTCCTCAAAAACGGTCAAAACTGACAGGGTAGATAACCTGCCAACCCTAGTAGTCCTGTAAGTCCACACACAAATATTTGCACTTCTAAGAGCTACAGTACCCTCAGTGCCTTCCAGCCTCACAACATCACCCGCTTTTCATCTGATTCAAGTACTGTTTTTCCCCCAACTTCATTTACGTGATGTTTCCCGAAACCTTTTGTATTCGGCAAGTAATGCTTACCTGTTTTAAGTTACGGAACAATGCAGTTTGGTATTTTCTTTTTGTTCCTATTGTTTTTTTGGAAGCCAAATTAGAAATCTTCCCTCTGGTCATATAATTGTCTCATAAGAAGTTCACAAACCTCCTAATTTTCTACCACTAGATGGCAACAAAGCACTACCTACCATTTAACTGAACCTTAAAGAGGAAGTAAACCCTGATGGGTTTACTTCCTCTTTGTTTCCCTGCAAAGGCAAAGCATAATAGGTTACTATGCATCGCAAAGTAGCCCATAATGTGTGACTCACCTGCAGGAGAAGACCGCAATGCCCCGGTCTTCCTCGCTAGTAGCGAGCGGACATTCTTCACCCCTCTTTTTCCGGGGTCTGCAAACTCAGGCTCTGTGACTGGCCCTGAGTCATGTGACGGCGTGCAGGAGCCGTCACTTACGGCATGACACCATTCATAAAAACAGCACACTCAGTGCGCCTGCTCCCTTGTCTATGGCGTGCATGCATTGTATACATCGGTACAGTCTATTTTGCAAATATCCCCTAAACTGTGTAGGTTAAAGAGATATTGCAAGCATCTACAGGTAAGCCTTAATCTAGGCTTACCTGTAGGTGAAAGTTCTACCTGAGGGTTTACAACCGCTTTAAGCTAATGCAAACATTGTTTAAAACTGCTCTGGACTTGAAATGTGATGTCATATGTGCACAAGAGACACATTCTTCCAGCATCAAACCCCTGAAATGCTCCCATGATAAGTTTCCACACATCTTTACAGTCAATGACACTTCCAAAAAAAATTGGGTTTTGATTGCTTTCTGGCACACTCTAAAATGTGCTTTATTGCAGGACCATATTGACCCACAAGGAAGATTCATCATATTGGTCGCAGAACTGGACTGGGTCATCTACATGATGGTGAACTTATATGCTCCTAATGTTAAATCGTTGAAATGTATCCGTCAAGTTTCCAGCTATCTAAGAAATTTTAAAAGGGTACACTGATTATGTGTGGGGATTTTAATACAGTCTTAAATAGCGTTTTGATACTTATGTGATTTAACGCTTAACAAAAATATTCAATAAACAATAAACAATTAAATGGGGAGCTAGACTCCTCCTTAGCAGCCCAAAGGCCGAGGCCATCTTTAGGACCATGAAGAAAGGCTCTTTGATCCTTGGCGCTGCCTGAGGGCCACCGAGCGGGACTACACGTTTCATTCCTCGGTGCATAGTAGTTACTCCATAATAAAAAAAAATTCTGACTGACATGTACAGTGGGGCAAAAAAGTATTTAGTCAGCTAACCAATTTTGAAAGTTCTCCCACTTAAAAAGAACACAGCAATCTCGCTACCAGTTCTACATTTGCAATTATCTGAACTTTTTTTGGGATCTGCGTTTTGTGGATCTGCGTTTTTTTTTTTATATATAATTTATTGGTGTTTATATGAACATTATTTACACTTGTTGCGCCCTTTTGTGCCTTTCTTTCACAGTTGTATTAGTCACTCACTAATTTTTGGAGCTGCACTTGTTGTAATTTTTTATTGATAATTTATAATTTTTATTATTATTGGCACCATTTTCCACATTTCTCTATATTCACTCTTTACTCCATAACCTTCACCTTTTGCTTCTGGGCTCCTCTGCTTGCTGTATAGCCATCCCTCCAAGCATTACTATGGCAATGGTCCTCTCATCCACATCCATATTGAAGGTGGTGATGATGTAGGTGATGCAGTAGAGATGCTCACTATGCACAAGGTTATAGTTATGACGAACGCACGTTGCTCCTCCTTACGTATACATAAACCACTGGAAGCCAGGGTTCGGAGGTCAAATACATTTTGTCACTGCCTTTTTATATGCAAAAACCACACGACAAAACAATAAATTGATGTTCATAACCAATTTATTGTTCGAAGATTGGTCATTACCTAATGGCATGATCGTTTGCTCTCACGAACATATGTTCATTTTTCAAGAGCGCACTCGGACGATTTTTGATCTAGTGTATGGCCAGCATTAGGAAGATTAATTCTCTCTAGAAAGTAATTTCTCACTGAAAGTAAAAGGAAAATAAATTACCACATTTTGGTTGACATCAAACACTAATAGTGGGTAAATGTCCCCAATTGTATACGCAGATGGCAAAAAACTGAAAGGGGTTCTAACCTGCCATTACTTTAGTCTTTAGTTACGGTTTAAAGTAAATGTTGCTGTGATATTTGGAAAAGTCATTGCTATATTTTATGGACAGGTCTGTTTTATCATCATTCTCTGATGTTCTTGAAAGTGTCATTCTGTTTTACATCTTGATTGTTGTGTTTTCTTTTTTTATTTTTTCGTTCTAGTTTCCGTGTTCTACTTCTGGTCTGGTGCTCAGGAGAGTCGTTTGGATGATTACTGCTACAAAGGTTTGATCTGCGGCCCTGCAACTTTCTCTGAGTTTACAGCCACTATCCCGCCTAGGACATCAGGAGTTAACATTAGCATTTTCTTATGTCGTGTACATGGTACTTAAAATCACGTCTTTCAATGTAAGAGGCCTTAACCACCCTGCCAAGAGGGCATCCCTTTGGACTGAGTCAATCAAACTAGGGAGTGACCTAATTTGTGTGCAAGAGACACATTTTCTCGACTCAGCTCAGCCGGCTCTCCGTCACAAACAATTTCCTCATATATTTACCGCATCCGCTTCACAGAAACGGAAAGGAGTCCTTATTGCAATTAAAAACTCTGTGGCATTTACCCTGCTTGACTCCTACCGAGATCCTGAGGGCAGATTTTTGATACTTGTTTGTGTTCTCAACAATAGACCCTTCACAATAGTCTGCGCTTATGCTCCCAACACGCAGCAGCGTCGTTTTGTGCAAAAACTGTTTCGCAGGATTTCTCATTTCAGACGGGGACATTTGGTTATTTGTGGGGACTTCAATGCCACTACTGACCCTCATTTGGACCTATCCTCATCACCCAAACGTTTACCTCTGGCGCTTCAACCACTCTTTCATAAAGAGGATGTTTATGATGTCTGGAGATGCCAACATGCTGAAGAATGTGACTTTACCTTCCATTCTGTGCGCCATCTTCGTACTCTAGGATTGATATGATTCTGGTGGATAAAGTGCTTTTGCAGGCTGTGTCTTCCTCCAACATACACGATATTACATGGTCGGACCACGCTCCGATCTCTGTGTCGGTGTTGTCGGTGTTGGAGGAACACACACCCAGCCTGGCGTATGTCTGGAGGGTCAACTCACAGCTTTTTAATTCTGAACAACATGTTTCCGATATTTCTAAACTACTTCAAGAATATTTTAGGTTTAACTCTCCATCGGTCCCTGACCCTAATGTTGTGTGGTGTGCTCACAAAGTTTATATGAGAGGAGTACTTATTCAGATGTGTTCACATATTAAGAAAGAAAGGTCATTGCGGCTTGACAAACTACTGAGAGACATTCAAATCCTTGACGCCTCCAACAAAATTAATCCCTCCCAATCCTCCTGTGCAACACTTTCTAAATTGCGTTCGGATCTGCGTTTGATGCTGATAGAACGCCACGACAAATATCTTAAAGCCCTCAAGTTGTCATATTACTCTTCTGGCAACAAGGCTGGCAAATTTCTTGCTAATCACTTTAAAGCGAAAAAGTTGCAGACTAAAATCAGCCATTTGATAGACCCCGCCTCGAAGAGGAAAATTATTAATCCTAAGGAAATTGCAGACGCTTTTATAGCCTATAGCTCCGCAGGAAATCGCAAGGGCGATCCAATCACTACCGCTTGGGAAATCCCCGGGGCCCGATGGCTTCTCTAATGATTATTAGATATGTGCATTCCCGTTCGTACGAATGTTATTTTCGTACGAAAATGTTCATTTTCATACTCGCAGGATAATGTGTACATACGAAAAAATTAAAGCACCAAAATACAAAAACTACGAGATTACGAATGAGCCGCATAACGAACAACCGCAAATACGAACGAATGATCCGACGAAAAAAACGACAAAACGAAAACGGCAAAAGAACAAAATTGACATCTATAACAAAAGATTTACATTCTGTATTTTGTTTGAATCCTTTTTCTGTTTGTTTTCAGTCCTATGTTCATGGTTCATATGACATCTATAACAAAAGATTTGCATGCTGTATTTTGTTTCAATCCTTTTTCTGTTTGTTTTCAGTCCTATGTTCATTGTTCATATGACATCTATAACAAAAGATTTGCATGCTGTATTTTGTTTCAATCCTTTTTCTGTTTGTTTTCAGTCCTATGTTCATTGTTCATATGACATCTATAACAAAAGATTTGCATGCTGTATTTTGAATCCAAAATACAAACAGAAAAAAGGAATTTAAAATACAGAATGCAAATCTTTTGTTATAGATGTCATATGAACATACGACTGAAAATAGCAAAAGAAAAGGGTTTCAAGATACTGCAAATCACTGACGAAAATTCACGAAAATTATTGTCTAACAAGTAACGAACATGAATTAAACAGAATAACGAACCATCCCGCATGTACGAAAATAAAACAGTAAAGAAAATACGAAACGATCGGAATAAGAAAAAATCGCGTCATACGAAAAACGAACGGGAACAAACAGGAAAACGGGCGTCTTACGAAAAACGAACAAAAACGAAAAAACGGAACGATACGAAACAGAACAAAAAAAAACAATTTTTTTTTCTGTGCACATATCTAATGATTATTACAAAAATTTTCAGGCTGATTTGATCTCGAATCTCTCCTCGGTTTTCATGGCTGCAATGTCCTCTGCTCCCTTTCCTAGGGAAATGCTACAGGCATATATTGTAACAATACCGAAGCCAGGTAAGGACCCCACTCAACCATCCAACTACAGACCTATTTCACTTTTAAACACAGATCTTAAGTTATACGCGAAAATTATTGCCCATAGGTTGTCTCCCATTCTCCCGACTCTCATCAAACCAGATCAGACGGGTTTTGTATCAGGCCGTCAAGCAGCGGATGCCACCAGGAGAGTGTTGGGTATAATCCATCAGGCTAAGACGGGTCGGGTGCCTTCTCTGCTCCTCTCCTTGGACGCGGAGAAGGCATTCAACCGTATCTACTGGCAATACATGACCCATACTCTCCATAAATTTGGCTTTTCTGGTCCTATCCTTTCAGCTATATTGGCACTGTATTCTTCGCCCTCTGCGCAGGTGTATACCTCCAATATTCTATTCAAGCCCTTTTACTATCTCTAATGGGACTAGACAGGGCTGCCCCCTGTCCCCGTCCATTTTTAATTTATTAATTGAACCATTGGCGGAAGCCATTAGGAGTTCCCCACACATCACCGGCTTCAAGGGCCATGATGCTTCTCATGTTATCAATCTATTCGCGGACGATATAATTATTTTTCTGACAAATCCAGACAGCTCCTTAGCAGCGACCCATACCATACTTCAAACATTTAGTGCCCTGTCCTACTACAAAGTCAATTATACAAAATCCTTGGTGTTAGACTTAGGTGTGCATCCTACCATTCGTAAAAAACTTCAATCCTCATACTCATACACTTGGAGCGCTGATGGGATTCCTTACCTGGGCGTTCGCTTAGTAGCTGACCTTACATGCATAGCTGATGTTAACTATTCCTCTCTGATTGATAAGCTTACGACTGATGCTAGAACTATGTCTAAATGTGAACTCTCTTGGACGGGCCGTTTGGCTATTTTTAAAATGTTCATGCTGCCTCAAATCCTATATATGTTTAGGACTCTTCCCGTGCCTCTTAAGCGATCACATTTCCTTCGGTTACACAGGGTGCTAAAGGACTTTGTTTGGCACGGAAAGAAACCTCGGTGCTCGCACGCCCAACTTATGAAACACAAATTCGCTGGAGGCATGGGAATGGTCGATTTACGTGATTATTGGACCGCTACTCAATTGGTCCAATTGAGAAGTTGGTTTTCACCTGTGGCGGACAGGATGTGGGTCGATGTTGAAAAACATTGCAGTTGCACCTCCTCTCTTCTCCACCTATTACTGGCCGATGTGTGGAATCCAAGGTCTTTGAATTGTTTACCTCTCCCCACTCAGGCCTCCTTGGAAGCATGGAGGACGCTCCGTTCCGTGACTCCTCCTCGGTGTCGGGTAGTTTCTGTTCCGATACCGCTGAGAACCGCGGAGCTGCTGATTCCCAACTCGTCTCTCCACTCGTGGGAGAGACGAGGGGTTCTGACTATACAGCATTTAATGGAAGGGACAACCCCTAAATCATTTACAAAACTACAAAGGGAATTTAATATTCCAACCACGGACCACTATCTATATCTTCAAATCTCCCACCTTCTAACTTCCCTAACCTCCGTTGATATCACTCTTTGTAAACACAGTTGGAATTTTTTTAATGATGCTCCCCCTCCCACCAAAGGCACCTCCCTATTCTACAATCTCCTTCACGATAAACTTAGTTTCCACAAATCCACCCCCTATCAGAGATGGGAGCTGGATCTTGGGGACTCATACTCCACCCACCAATGGCAGGCAGCTTTCAAGGCTGTTTACCAAGCCTCAAAGTGTGCTAACCATTGGGAACTGACCCATAAAATTGCTTTGAGGTGGTACCTTACCCCTTATAGGCTTTCTAAAATTTATACCTCGCACTCTCCGCTCTGCTGGAGAGGTTGTGGAGGGGTAGGCCAGATTTTCCATATGTTTTGGTCATGTAAGAACCTTACTAGTTTCTGGAATAGAGTGTTCCGTGTCATCTCGGATATCACTGGGATTCTCACTAAACCCTCTCCGGCTTTAGCAATCCTTAATTTGGGTATTGACCTTTTCCCTCCAGATTGTCGGAAAATTGTAACCCACATCTTGTTGGCCGCTAGGCTATTGATAGCCAGGAAGTGGAAATCCAATCTTTCTCCTAACTTATCAGAGGTAATTGACTTCGCATTTGAGGGCCTACTGGCCTTTAAGTATGGTTCTAAACGCGTCTTTGATCGTCAATGGCGATTATGGATAATTTGGGTCAAAGATCGGTGATTGTTTCTGAAACTCACCTCCCCATGAATACCTTACTTTGAGATCCAATTACTTGATGTTTGAATTTACTACTCCCGCACTAGACCTCTTGTTTGTTTGTTTTGTTTGTTTATTTGTTTGTTCGATTTATGTTTTCCTTTAATTACTTTATGTCCCTTGAAAAATTCTGTTCTCACATTTTATGTCTGTGCTAGTTGATCCACTTGATTGGCTAGTTAGCCTTGCTCTCACTATTATGCTCTGTATCACATATACTGAGGTACGCTCAGTCTGATTTATCTTGTGATTACCTTGCCATTGACGAGATTTTGTATAACAATGCTTTACCTTGTCTTGTGATACATGTAACTGTCCCTTTTTCTTTCTAATAAAAAGAATGAAACAAAAGAAAGTGTCATTCTGGTATCCCTCTGCCAAATTGATCACACCCCTTTCCTAAAATGCTTAAGTTCCACATCTTTGTTAGAATACTTGTCTATTCCCAATCTGCTCCTATTTTCTTTTTCGGTAAATATATCTCTAAAGGTATTTGTGAAAAAGTAATGTATTCCCGCTACATATGATATACTGTATGTTGTAACAAGGGATTAGACCATTGTGAAGCTTTTCCTCGTTTACTAAGCTCTGGAGCAACTGCACATGTAAAGAGCACAGTCTATTTGCCTTTACTAAATCAACCTGAATGTTTCTGTGTTTTTATACATATTTAGGGCTTTATGCATTACTGTTGATAGATTACTGATCCAAAAAGGTAGAGACTACTACAAATTGGCTATTATATTTGTCTTGTTCAAGTTTTATAGCAATTATATTTTTACATTCCTTGAATATTACATGGCTGGACTACTACTTTTGTATTTCCTTTAGTGAATTGACTTTAACACTGTTTTATGAGATACTGTATTTACTAAACATTTACATTTTTTTGAGGTAAATACTGTATAAAGGGATTGTAAATTTACATTTTCAGCATCACATGCGATATTTGGGAAAAATGTGTCAGATCACCTAAATACTTTATGCGATTTGCTGTAGTGAATGGACCAATGTAATGATGTATATACCAGACACTGCTACTGAATAAATAAGGAGCCACTATCAACTTCATCCAATTTAGAGAACACTTTGCATTCATCCAGAAAATGCAGAGCATTGGCCAGGTATAGTATATACAAATTTACATTGGTCCAAACTGGACCAATGTAACTGTGTAAAAATATATCCTGCCTCAAATTCTTCTTTAACCACTTCAATACTGGCCACTTTCCACCCTTCCTGCCCAGGACAATTTTCAGCTTTCAGCGCTGTCACACTTTGAATGACAGTTGCACGGTCATGCAACACTATACCCAAACACATTTTTTATAATTTTCTTCCCACAAATAGAGATTTATTTTGGTGGTATTTGATCACCACTGTTTTTTTTTTTTTTTTTTTAAACAAACAATTAAAGACCGAAAGTTTTGAAAAAAGTTTTTTTTTGTTTCTGTTATAAAATTTAGTTTTCTCCTTCACTGACAGTCACTGATGAGGCAGCACTGATGGATAGTAATGAGGCCGACACTGATGAGTTGGTACTGATAAGGTGGCACTGACCGGCACTGATGAGGAGGCCCTGATATGTAGAATTGATAGACACTGATAGGTGGCACTGATATAGAGCACTGATAGGCACTGATATGCAGCACTGATGGACACTGATAGGTGGCACTGATTGGGGACTAATAGGTGGCACTGATACAAAAAGAAAGAGGGGAATATTGCGCCAAGAAAATATAAGTAAGTACATTTATAAGTGTATAACTAAAAAAGCTGTTATCCCCAACATTCCAGTGCATGGAACCAAGGTAGAAAAAATATATATGAATAAATATATTGATGAGAGCGCTAATAAGATTAATACAATTAATTGTGTAAAACAACAATAATATATAAAGAAAATATTGAATATGAAAAATATAACACCAGCCTACCTATAAACCTAAACTAAATACACGCAAGTGATGAAAAATCAGTCGTCCATTAAATGAAAAAAAAATCAATTGAAATAATGTCCACAGTGAATGTGCCAAGTATTGCAGCTTTAAACATTATAAAAATAAACATGTGCTAAATCCAGAATAAAACAGGGCTATAGCAGTCCTGATATATCGACACAAACCAATCCTTGTGAAAAGTTTCTGGAGTGAATCCTGTGAATCAATATCCGGAAGTGACAACTTGCTATGTTCACCTTCACCAAAATTGGAAACCAAAACACCCAAATCGTGCTGAAAATAAGGATGGCAGCTTACCAGAAAAAATTGTCTCTTTTAATCATAAAAGAAGTCAATAGCGCTTGTAGTAAACCAGATGCTGGCATATGTGGAGATGATGCATGTAGAAAGAAACCCTGCCTTACCATGGGCTCGGATCAGGATATGTGGAAATTAAGATAAAACAGCAATAGTGTAATCCTGTTTAATAAAATCAATATAAAAATACAAAATGCCTGCTTACATGAGGGGGTGCCAAAGGACCCGGCACTGAGGCTAGAGAGCGGTGAAACTATGGACAAACAGTGTCAAACAGTGTCCCAAGAGAAGGTTCTCTGGCGTGCGTTCCACCTTGGACGGCAGAAAGCCAGAGGGACAGGAGGTGACATTAATGCGTAACCTAGGTGGCACAGATGGTCACTGATGGGAGGAATTGATAGGCACTGATAAGCTGCACTGATGGGCACTGATAGGCGGCACTGATTGGCACTGACAGGTGGCACTGATGGACACTAATAGATGGCACTAATGGGTAGCACTGATGACTAGGTACTGACACGTTTTCCTGATAGGTACTGATTGGCACTGTGATCGGCTCTAATTAGCACTGTGGCAGGCACTGATTGGCACTGTTGTGGGCACTGATTGGCACTGCCGTGGGCACTGATTGATATGGTTGTGGGTACTGACAGACGTTTCTGGTGGGCACTGTTGCTGGCACATCTGATGGGTCTGTGCTGATAATAAATGTGCTGATTATCAGCACAGACCTCCCTCTGACAGGGAGAGCCGCCAATTGGCTCTCCCTGTCAGTGCAAACCGAGGAAAGATGTTTACTGGCACTTCCTGGTTCACGCTGTGATCAGTTGTGATTGGGATCAGTCGAAAACCAGAAGTGATGTACCCAACTCCTTCCCATAGACACACTCCTAAACATTGTGGACAGCCTTCCCAGAAGAGTTGATGTTGTTATAGCTGCAAAGGGTGGGCCAACTCAATATTGACTGGACTGACATTAAAGTTCATGTGAGTGTAAAGGCATCCCAATATTTTTGGTAATATAGTGTATATAGTTTATAAATTATTCATGTGTTGTGGATAGAACAGTTGACTTATCAACACCAAAATGTGCATAAGATATGTTTGAATATATGGCAGAACTGGCTAGAAACTCCAGGCCTTGCTCCCCGCAGCTGATACTCCAAATGTAATACATCATTTATCAAGTTGAGTTCACCTCAGAGACATGGGAGGGTGTGGGTATAGAGAGGGAATCATAGGCCTTTACTACAGGTGTGGAAGAAAGGGCTCTACTGCACTAAAATGATCATACAATGCTAAAGCAATATAAAGAGAGCTGCCGTACTGTAGGGGTTAGAGAGAATAATAAAAACAGTTTTGTTACTAAAATTGAAATGTTGCACCAATTTGTGCCAAAGATGTCTTGTACTGTATTTTGTACTGTATTTTGTACAATATAAAGAGTGGGAGAGAGGGCGCTAGTGAGGTAATTCACCTAATTGTGAATGATACCTGACAGCTGGGACACACTCACTTGTGAGGATCCCAAAACAACAGGATAAAAACAATTAAACACTCTATTGATAGGAAAGTACCATAACCATCTCATGCAAAAAAATGAGAAATACAAAGTATAAAGTCCGTGCAGATAATATTACAACAAAAAAATGCAGAAAGAGCTGATTAAACGTGTGTTTCTTGAAAAGCACAGTTCATAAGGGAAATACCTTGATTGGATGCTTCAATTGGTGTGCATACAGATGATCCAAATGCTAATACAGCCTCCACCATCTAGTAAACTTCACCCAAAGTTCTCTTAATAGGGAATGCGCTTACCAGATTGAATGGACCACTTTAGTTAAAAAGTAGGTCTGCTGCGCTGAACAGGTTATAGTGGCTGTACACTATGCATCAGACGCTGGAACTGGCACAATGCTTGCAGCAGTAATATCCCAGAAGTAGAACCACAAAAAGAAAAAGGGGCTAATAGTGTAAAACCATTTATTTAAAACTATACATAAAAAACAAGCTGAGTGGCCCCTTACTTGTATGGGTGCCTGCCCGGCACTAGGACTGCATGCATTTCACCTGGGACCTTGCCTCGGCTAGGCTGTGTGCCGTGGATTGAATGTCCTGGATGTAGCTGCAGAGACCAGTAGCGGGATCAGCTGGGGACAGAATGTCAGACTAGTGCCGCCGACATATGTTTTGTGGAATCCACGTCATCATTAGCCCCTTTTTCTTTTTGTGGTTCTACTTCTGGGATATTACTGCTGCAAGCATTGTGCCAGTTCCAGCGTCTGATGCATAGTGTACAGGCACTATAACCTGTTCAGCGCAGCAGACCTACTTTTTAACTAAAGTGGTCCATTCAATCTGGTAAGCGCATTCCCTATTAAGAGCACTTCGGGTGAAGTTTACTAGATGGTGGAGGCTGTATTAGCATTTGAATCATCTGGATGAACACCAATTGAAGCATTTTATCAAGGGATTTCCCTTATGAACTGTGCTTTTAAAAAAAAAAAAAACACGTGTTAATTCAGCTCTTTCTGCATTTTTTTGTTGTAATATTATCTGCACAAACTTTATACTTTGTATTTCTCAATTTTTGCATGAGATGGTTATGGTACTTTCTTATCAATAGAGTGTTTAATTGTTTTTATCCTGTTATTTTGGGATCCTCACAAGTGAGTGTGTCCCAGCTGTCAGGTATCATTCACAATTAGGTGAATTATCTCACTAGCGCCCTCTCTCCCACTCTTTATATTGCACAATATTTATATATATTTATATTTGTTTTAGAGGTGCTGCTTGATTATATAAGGTACTTACTACATATTATATTTCACTCAGTGAAATCACTACCAGTTTGGTACACTACATTGGCACGGAAATAGACCCCATTTTATTTTGTACATTGTCTATGTTTAGATTGTGTGCACAACATTACTGTATCTCAATAAGAAGTATTTGACTTACCAGTGGCTCACAATAGCTTAGCTGTCCTTTGCAGTGGTTTCAGAGCACACTGTGCACTGGGTCACAACATAAACGGCCATGTAAATAGTTTTAAAGTAGACTAAGCATCACATTTTATTTCCTGTCAAAGTAGATATAAACCTAACCTGAATGATACTCATTTTGCTAAACCACTGTGCATCATCAAATTCCCCTATTTTCTTTTTTTTTTATCTTAGTGCTGTTAATCTTCTCTTAGCCACTTTCTGTAAAAATACATACACTCCACTAGAATACCCCAAAATGACAAAATCTTTCCCCACAGGTAGTGCAAAAATAAATAATAAAAATTAACAAAGTCAATACAGTTCTATCAAAGTACAGTACACAGTGCTCCACCAGTGCAAACTAAAATGTCCATAATTATAACATTTAAAAAAGTCTCTAAATATCTTTCTTTTCAATTGGTTTTTATTCGTTTTTTCCTTTTTTACAAAAACATGTACATAGGTAACGATATCAAAAAGGGACAACGCAGGTCCACAACGAATTGTCAACTAGACATAGCATAATCCGTGATACATAATGCAAAGTTACCATACTGTAGCAAATGGTGAAATCAGGGGTCGGAGACCGCGCGTTCTACTACACAATGTGGAGCTACGGCCCCCTACATAGGAAGGCAACAGTAACTTGGTATACATCTCAAGGGACCAACCAGAGACTGTAGCATTAAGGCATGCCTATGCCAGGGCCCTTATAGGGTAAAAGACTACCCATCTGCAGGGCCGGCCCAATGGGCAATTTGGAAGTCCAAGGTAGCCATTGCGCGTGAAAAGATTGGGAGTTTCCAGATTGGATGGAGAAGTATTTTTCGTATGAGTATTGCGTAGATTCTCTCTGTATTACCTCATTTAAAGTGGGAACCTGAGTGGTTTTCCATTTTTGAAGTAAGGGTCAATCTGGCTGCTATCAAAATATGTATCACAATACTCCTCAAGCCGGCCGGGATAGTGGTGACAGTAACATTCAGTAAGGCTAAGGGTGGGTTGGGATGCACCAAAATATCTGTGGTAGAGGATATTAACTTAAAAACATCATTCCAGAAGTTGCGAATGTGTTTATAATTCCATAATATATGGTAGATATTACCTTTAGCTCTGCAATGCCTCCAACAGAGGCATGATTCGGAGGGGAAGATCAATGATAGTCTAACCGGCGTAAGGTAGGATCTATGTAAGATTTTTAACATGGTAACCCAGTGATTGGTACAGTGGGTATACCTGTACGTCATCCTAATCGCTTTCGTCCAGTCTTCAAGTAAGAAAAAAGGAACCCCAGTCTTTTTCATAATTAGTCATGTGTGAGGTCTTAGAGAATTTTTTGGTATGTTGCAGAAGGGTATAAAACCAAGAAAGTCCCTTGGGTTTGTTATAGAACGAGCAGAGTTTTGTCCAGATATCTATGGGGAGGTCAAAGGCTAATGTAGAGTGTGACCGTTGGAAGTGTTGCAGTCTCATAAGAGAGTATGCATGCGTAGTTGGTTGTCTAGTCAGTACTTCCTGAACCGTTGTTAAGCCGTCCTGTCTCCATGAGGTAGTTGCCAAGTCTGGAATCAAATGTTCCATGGTTGCAAGATCAGTGATCCTGCGTTTATTCTTAGTCGTAGGGTCTAAATAGGGTTGAATACTTCCCCACACTAGGAGTGTAGTTTCAATGGAAGGTAAAACAGTACGCGGTAAGGGTAGGTTTGTCAGAGTAGCTAGCAGCAATGCCGGGAGGTCCTTCCCTCTAACCATAGCCTTCTCTATTTTAACCCACAGTTTGGATGGTACTGGATCAAACCACGCCTTCATCTGGTCTAGGATTGCTGCCCTATAATAGTTTCGTAGAGTAGGGAAGCCTATTCCCCCCTCCCATTTATGTCTTTGAATTGTAGTGAATGTCACTTTAGGCATTTTACCCTGCCAGATGAACCTCCTGAACAGTTTGTCAGCTTGTGAAAAAAATGTTTCAGGAATCCTGACAGGGATGGTTCTAAAGTAGTAGATAATTTTGGGCAGAAGGATCATCTTTAGTGCTGCTATTCTGCCTAGCCATGACATCTCGAACGTTGTGATGTGTTCTAGATCTGTTTTAATGGTCACCAGGAGGGCGTTAAAATTCACTTTATATGTTTGTGCAGAGGGAGATACCAATTTTATACCCAGGTATGTGAGTGAGCTAGTCATTCATTGGAATGGGAATCTGCCTTTGAGGTAAACAATCAGGGACTTAGAGAGGTTAATGGGTAGAATACAGGATTTAGTGATATTCAGCTTGTAATATGATACTGCACCAAACTGCTGTAAAATTTCTTGTGCCTTTGCCAAGGAAGAAGCCGGATTCCTTACTGTCAGGACTACATTGTCTGCAAAAATACCTATTTTGTGGGTATCACCTGCAACATTGATCCCTGACACTTCTATGGTTGATCTGATAGTTTCGGCAAGGGGTTCCATCATCAAGGTAAAGATTATAGGAGACAATGGACATCCTTGACGGGGGCCGTTGGTAATATAAAATTGTTCGGAAATGGCACCGGACGAGAAAACTCTAGCTGACGGGCGTGTATATAATGCAGATATCGCTGACAGGATGGTGTCTTGCATGCCAAATTTTTGTAGGGTAGCGCTGAGGTACCCCCAGTGCACCCTGTCAAAAGCTTTTTCTGCGTCCAGTGCCAAAAAAGCCGCCGGCGTTTTCCTACTTTCTAGTACATGTTTTAGAATAAACAGTCGTCTAGTGCCATCTGGGGCTTGACGCCCCTTAACAAACCCTACCTGATCCGATTTTACCAAATAAGGAGTGACATTGGACAACCTATTTGCTAGGATCTTAACATAGACCTTGAGGTCTGTGTTTAAAAGCCAAATAGGCCTAAAATTCTGTGGGGTATCAGGCTTCTTCCCTGGTTTAGGCAGTGTAACAATAGTTGCTTGTAGCATTTCCTCTGGAAATGTAGAGGAGGAGGCAACACCGTTAAACAAGGCATATAGAGATGGAGCAAGAATGTTAGAGAATACCTTGTAGTACTCTGACGAGAAACCGTCCGTACCTGGAGATTTGTTGTTGGGTAGGGCACGTATGGTATCTGTGACTTCTGTAAGAGTGATCGGGGAGTTAAGCATGGATAAGTGATCAGTAATTAAAGAGGGTAAGGATACTGCGTTAAGAAATTAATTATTATTTAACTTAGTGGGTTGTGTGGTGTTTGGATCCAGTTGGAGGTTATAAAGGTCTCTATAGTATTTCATAAATGCATTGGCAATATGTGTCGGGTGACTGACTAAGCTATTAGAGTGCGGGTCCCTAATGTTAGGCAATCTGGCGTGTTGCTGCCGTTTAGTTATGTATCTCGCCAATACCTTTCCTGCTTTGTTGCCATGTGCATAATACATCACCTTAGATCTCCGTAAATATGTTTGATGGGTGGTAATAAGTAATAGGCGAAGGTTATGTCTGCATTTAAATAGGTTGTCTTCTAAAACTGAAGTAGGTTGTGTTTTGTGTTGGGTTTCTAATAGTTTAAGCTCCTCCGGCAAGTCGTTTAACTGTTTTGCCTTCCCCCTCTTTTGCCTAGCTGCAGCTTGAATCAATAATCCCCTGCTAAATATCTTGTGGGAGCACCACAACGATGCAATGGAGGCATCACCATTATCATTGATAGGCAAAAAATTCTTTAAGTTGCAGTCCAATCCTGTCAGTTAGGACAGGGTTAGAGAGCAATTCAACATTGTTCCTCCACAAGTAGGTCGGAGAATAAGAGTTGCCGTCACGCAGGAGAATGGACACAGGAGCGTGGTCCGACCATGTTATAGAGTGTATTGTGACCGATAAGGTTTTCTGTAGTAGAGGCAAGTCTGAGAGAATTAGGTCTATTCTAGAGTACGCCCGGTGAGGATAGGAATAATGGGTGTAGTCTCTTTCCGAGGAGTGTAGGCATCTCCAAGTGTCATACAGATTATTGCTGTGTATGAGAGATTGAATCTCTATCCTGCACGAGGCCTGTGGTTGAGAGCAGTCCAGAGCTTGATCAGGAACGCAATTAAAGTCACCGCACAGGAGTAGCGAGCCCTTCTTGATTTTTTCAACCTTCCTAAGCAAAGAGTTCAAAAATGTGGCTGCCTCCTGTTCGGTGCATAAAGGTTAACCACTTAAGGACCGCCTACTGCACATTTACGTCGGCAGAATGGCACGGCTGG
The DNA here is from genome assembly GCA_029574335.1 of Rana kukunoris. Taxonomy (NCBI): domain Eukaryota; kingdom Metazoa; phylum Chordata; class Amphibia; order Anura; family Ranidae; genus Rana; species Rana kukunoris. Next base: position 238,021,978 of record CM056049.1, on the reverse strand, counting down.
GCACATCAACGTATATATACGTTGGTTTTAGTACCCAGCCGTGGGTCGCGGGCGTGCGCCCGCGACCCGGTCCGAAGCTCCAGGACCGGGACCGCGGGATTCGCGGACCCGATCGCCGCTGCAGTGCGGCGATCCGTCCCTGGAGCGGAAGAACGGGGAGAGCCGTGTGTACACACGGCTTCCCCGTGCTTCTCTGTGGCCGGAGCATCGATCGCGTCATCCCTGTAATAGGGGGAAGCGATCGATGACGTCACACCTACAGCCACACCCCCCTACAGTTGTAAACACACACATTAGGGCACACATTCCCTACAGCGCCACCTGTGGTTAACTCCCAAACTGCAACTGTCATTTCCACAGTAAACAATGCAATTTAAATGCATTTTTTGCTGTGAAAATGACAATTGTCCCAAAAATGTGTCAAAATTGTCCGAAGTGTCCGCCATATTGTCGCAGTCACGAAAAAAATCGCTGATCGCCGCTATTAGTAGTAAAAAAAAAATAATTAATAAAAATGCAATAAAACTATCCCTTATTTTGTAAACGCTATAAATTTTGCGAAAACCAACCGATAAACGCTTATTGCGATTTTTTTTACCAAAAATATGTAGAAGAATACGTATCGGCCTAAACTGAGGAAAAAAAATGTTTTTTTATATATTTTTGGGGGATATTTATTATAGCAAAAAGTAAAAAATATTGCATTTTTTTTTAAATTGTCGCTCTATTTTTGTTTATAGAGCAAAAAATAAAAACCGCAGAGGTGATCAAATACCACCAAAAGAAATCTCTATTTGTGGGAAAAAAAGGACGCAAATTTTGTTTGGGAGCCACGTCGCACGACCGCGCAATTGTCTGTTAAAGCGACGCAGTGCCGAATCGCAAAAACCCCTTGGGTCATTTGCCAGCGTATTGGTCCGGGTCTTAAGTGGTTAACCAGGGTGTAAGTTGTATTATTCAGATCACAGGTTAGTATTATATATCTTCTATTTGTGTCGCACACTAACTCGTGCATTTTAAACGCCACAGAATGTCTGATAGCCAGTAGTACACCTCTCTTTTTAACTGGAGCCGTAGAGTGAAAGACATGTGGATAAGCTTTGTGTGAACATTTGGGGTGTTTAGAAGCCATAAAGTGTGTCTCTTGGACCCATATCACATCTCCCTTAAGTTTATTCATTTCTGACCACATGGAGGACTGCTTAAAGGGGCTGTTGAGTCCATGGACGTTCATGGAGACGATAGATATCGTCATTGTAGTAGTATAGAGGTATGCTTCATGTGTGGCAGAAAAGTCTCTGTATGCAGATGCAGTGAGGGTAAGTTGCCTGAAGGTGGCGCTGTTGCGTCAAACTTCCACAGCTGCAAAGGTCCTGTAGTGCTGGGTGTGCATGAGGCTTGCAGGTTTGCTGAAGAAGGATTGTGTTCAAAGTGGGAATCCCTTGGTACAGTAAAAAAAAACAAAAAGGAAAACAGATAATGTGAACCAAAACATTAAAAAAAAATAAACAGTTCCACTAAGTGCGATAATTTCGCAAGGAAAACAGGGGGATACGTCTCCCCGAGACCCAGAGCCAGCTACTCCGGTAATTGAACTGATTAAGGCAGTGCATCTTCCTGTTTTGAGAAGGGGAAGAAAGGAGCGAAACAGCGCTCTATTTTCATAGGGCCAGATGTCATTTCTGGTGCCACTCTGGGGACAGCCTTGGTAGGTTTTCTATCCTGCAATGTGACATTGGCGTCTTCCGGGATTAAATTCCATTTTTTAGCCAGGGCAATCCCATCTTCAATGGTGGTGATCGCGTATGTGCGACCTTCTCTGGTGACTAGCAGCTTTGTTGGAAAGCCCCAGGAGTATGGGATTTTATGATTCTGTAGGATCTTGGTAAGAGAAGATAGATTCTTGCGTGCCATCATGGTGTGTTTGGACAGGTCAGCGAAGACACTGATACCAGAATAGGGGCCTGGTAAAGGTTGATTCTTCCGTGTGAATCGCATGAGGTCATCTTTAATGTGGAAGAAGTGTACACGAGCAATGACATCCCTCGGTACCCCTTCAGGCAGATATTTTGGCTTGGGGAGGCGATGGGCTCTATTCACTATAGTTTCACTGGCAGAGAAATCAGGAAGCATGGCTGCTATGAAGGCCTACACATAGTGCCTGAGCTCCGCGGGGGTCACAGTCTTCTCCACCCCCCTCAGTTTTATGTTATTCCTTCTTGATCTGTCTTCTAAATCAGCTAATTTCTCTTTCAAGGCCTGAATATCTCCCTCTGCATCATTATGAGCATCCACCAGTTCATTATGGGCTGTTGTGAATTCCCCCATCTTGTCTTCAACGTGGCAGATCCTATTCCCTATAGCAGATACATCGCTCTTTAGCTGGGTGACACATAACATCATGTCCTTATGCAGGGAGCCTCTAAGTGTGATCAACATATCTTTCATCACTGTATCACTGAGGGGTTGGCCAGTAGTGGGGAACTCATTGATCTGTTCTACAAAGTCACTCGTGCTATTCTGTGAGTTACACTCATCCGCCTGCTCACCTGCGTATTTGTGGGCTGAAGACTTCTTTTGCGCCAATTTTTGCTGGCTGTTTATAGGCGATGCACCGGGAGAAGATCCTCTGCTGACGTTATGTGGAGGGCAGAGACCCTTGCCATAAGGTGGGGTCGATCCGCCGCTGCTTTCCAGGCGCGGACCAAACCGTGAGTCCGAGGCCTCGGTGCCATCTTGCGGCCTAGGCGTGCTCGCCGACGGATAAAAGTCTGTCAATTTCCTTGGTCCTTTCTCCGTCTTTCTTTTCCCCATCGTAGTCCAGGTATTCCCAGGGGTGAGATTTGGCAGGATGATGCCTCAAAGTGCTGCGGTAGTCGCTGGATGGAGCTGGATACGAGCCGGTCTCACGGAGCTCTCTCCTTACACAGCCATCTGCCTCGGCTGCCGGCCACGCCCCCTCTAAATATCTTTCATTCAAGAAGTGAACCTGAGCAGAATTCAATCACATGCGAATATTCCAACTCTTCTCAAATTAACTGAAAGACAGGGGCAGAATGTTGTTATCCTATAACAGGAATATACCTTCATGGCAGGATCACCATGTGTTCATTTAATAAAAGCTGCAGATTTTAAAATATTGAATAAGACTTATACAATTATATTAACTCATTAACACTTCAATAAGATTGGTTTTACATATAGTTTAGGTGCATGCAGTGGTGCCCCGACGAGTTCCCCTGTGGTTGTGATTGTTGGGGGAGATGGAGACCGTGTAAGGGTGGTAGGACTAAGGCAAAGGGTCAGGGAACCTGACATCAGTAAGACAGTTGTTCCAGTTGGTTAGAAATACATATATTCAATATGGCAGTGTGTGTTTAGGATGGTATTAGCTTCTGCTATTGTAAGTGGATGGGTCTGTTGCTCTAGAGAGGAGTGGTGGAGAAGGGCCACCTCAGTGATGCATTTAAAAAATGTTTTAGTCCTCGGTGCCCAGGGCTGTCAGCTTCCAAATCCCATTGTCATCATCTTCATCATATGGTGGGAGATTATCTAGGGTCGAAAACAGATATGGAGAGCTTTCCAGTTGACGATCCACTGGGTTACTGGGTCATGAGAATAAACTTGTGGCCAGAACATGCCCAGTATGCAATTTAGCTCCTGGGCTGCCCTGCATCCATCATGCTTTCTGAATGGGCATTCAGTGCTGCAGAGGTTTTGTGACAGATAGAAGAGCGTGTCTGTCCACAGACTCCGTGAATCGGCTCACATTTTTCAAAATTAATTAGTCCTGGATTGACAGCAGCTATCATTGCAATTTTTACAGCAAAGCCAATGCTTTTATCAAGAGTACCTCTATAGGATTACGATGTGAAGGCACCACCAACACACAAAGACCAATTTTTCTGCACCTGTTTGATAGGTACATATCTTTGCAATTTTGACACCGGGGCCAGTTCTTACTTTCATCAAAAGTACCTCTATAGGGTTACAGTGTGAATGCACCACCGACACCCAAACACCAACTTTTCTGCACCTGTTTGACATGTGCATATGATTTCAGTTTTTGACAGCAAGGCCAATTATTTCTTTCATAAAGAGTACGTCTATAGCGGGGATATGTAACTACAAGTTCCATGAAGCATAGAAAGACTCTGAAAGCCGCAAGCATAACACCCATAGGCATGATGGGACTTGTAATTTTGCAACAGCTGGAGGTCCGCTAATTGCATATCCCTGCTCTATAGGGTTACGATGTGAAGGCACCACCAACACCCAAAGACCAATTTTTCTGCAACTGTTTGAGCAGGGCAACAAATTTCAATTTTTACAGCTAGGCCAATTCTTGCTTTCATCAAGAGTACATCTATAGGGTTACAGTGTGAAGACTGTACCAACACTCAAAGCCCAATTTTTCCATGTCTGTTACTTCAATCCAAAAAGAGACACCAGAATTTATGCACTGTGCACTAAATTGTGGCCTCTTCATAAAGACTGGATCCTCAAGCCGTTGTTTATAAAATAAAGAAAGCTTGAATGGAAAATGCAATTTTTTTGGGTACTAAAAATTTAATTATTGCTGCAGCATGTTCTATACATGATACAGATGTGCCACTTTACAGGCAGACTAAGGGTACTCCCAGGCACTATATTTAATCAGTTAATCACCGCCTTCTAGCCGAATTTTGGCTACAAGACGGTTCCTTAACTCTGGGAGGACGTCCATGGACGTCCTCCCCGACAATCGTTCCTGTGCGCCTGAGAGGGTGCGCACACGCAATCATAAGTGCTCGCCGGGTCCACGGGACCCGCAGCAACAAGGATCGCGGTAAAGGGCCAATGACGGCGCAATCACAAATGTAAACAAACAGGACACATGGGTCATTTTCAGGTCATCTCTCTCCTCTCCCCACACCGATGCAGCGCAAGAGAAGAGGAGAGAGATAAGAGACAAACGTAAGTGCTAAGCAGTGCCCAGCAGTGCCCAGCAGTGCCCAATAGTGCCCCATTTGTCACATCTCTGCCCCATCTCTGCCCCATATGTGCCCCACCAGTGCCATCTGTGCCACACCAGTGAACACCAGTGCAACAGTGCCGCCTGTGCCTATCAGTGCCGCCTGTGCCCATCAGTGCCACCTGTGCCAATCAGTGCCACCTGTGCCCATCTGCGACACATCAGTTCTCATCTGCGACACATCAGTTCTCATCTGCGCCACATCAGTGCCGCCTGTGCCCACGAGTGCCGTCTGTGCCCACAAATGCCACCTGTGCCGACCAGTGCTGCATGTGCCTACCAGTGCCGCCTGTGCCACACCAGTGTCATCTGTGCCACACCAGTGTTATTTGTGCCACACCAGTGCCGTCTGTGCCTATCAGTGCCACCTGTGCCCATCAGTGCCACCTGTGCCCACCAGTGCCACCTGTGCCCACCAGTGCCATCTGTGCCCACCAGAGCCACACCAGTTCCCACCAGTTCCACCTGCACCACTGCAGTGCCGCCTGTGCCCATCAGTGCCGCCTGTGCCCACCAGTGCCGCCTGTGCCCACCAGTCTCGCCTGCTAATCAGTGACCCTAGAGCCACAGCAGTGCAACCAGAGCCACACCAGTGCACACCAGTGCCACCTTTGCCCATCAGTTCCACCTGCACCACTGCTGTGCCACATCAGCGCCTCTCTTATGATGTCACAGTCCCATCATGCTACGGTACCTACCCACGTGGGTAGGTACCACGTGGGTAGGTACCGGTGCATGATGGGACTGTGACGTCATAAGAGAGGCCTATATACAGTAAATCGCTGGGAGCTAACACTAAGATAGCGGCGGCCAGTCCTGAAGAAGAAGGCACGGGAGAGCGCCGAGTCAACAGCGGAGAGCGGAGAAAACCCCCGGAGAGCAGAGAAGACCCCTGGAGAAAGGAAGAAGAAGGCCCCCCCTGGTAAAAGACCTAAAGAAGAGGGAGGGCCCCCGGAGCTGACTAATAAAATACTTTAAAAACCCTGTGTTGTGTAGTGTTGAGCAGAATATGCCATATTCGATTTCGCGATATATCTCGAATATATAGTCGAATATTCGAGATATATTCGCTAAATACGAATATTCGTGATATTTTTTGGAAATGAAAATATTGCGAATTTTCGCTATTGCGAATTTTCGCTATTGCGAATGCGAATGCGAATCGCGAATTGCGAATGCGAAATTTCGAGAAATGCGGAAAGGAGCACTCTGATTGGCTCAGAATATTCGTGATATATTACAATATAAAATAATTGCGAATATTCGAGAAATGCGGAAGGAGCACTCTGATTGGCTCAGAATATTCGTGATATATTACAATATAAAATAATTGCGAATATTCGAGAAATGCGGAAGGAGCACTCTGATTGGCTCAGAATATTCGTGATATATTACAATACAAAATAATTGCGAAATTTCGAGAAATGCGGAATGGAGCACTCTGATTGGCTCAGAATATTCGTGATATATTACAATACAAAATAATTGCGAAATTTCGAAAAATGCGGAATGGAGCACTCTGATTGGCTCAGAATATTCGTGATATATTACAATATAAAATAATCGCGCGATATCGCTATTGCCGAATAATCGCATTGCGTTTTTTCGGCAATATAAAATGAGCGCTGCAGCTACTCGGCCCAAGGTCTCTAATCATACCAGCAATGCTTTTAGACGTCGATGGGGATCTCTAGGATGGGATCTGTTCTAAAAAAAAAATTGAAAAAATTCGAATATTCGAAATAGCGAATATTCGCCGATATATTCGAGATATTCGCGAATACTCGAATATGCAATATTCGTAGCGAATATTCGCAATGCGAATATTCGTGAGCAACACTAGTGTTGTGTGTTTATTTTTACACTTTGCCTCCAGGTGAATGGGTAGGGGTCCGATGTACCCCATATTCATTCACCTAGGGTGGGGGTCGGTATCTGGGGGCCCCCTTATTAAAGGGGGCTCCCAGATTCCCAAAGCCCCCCACCCGCAGACCCCAACAACCAATGCCCAGGGTTGTCGGGAAGAGGCCCTGTCCTTATCAACATGGGGACAGGGTGCTCTGGGGTAGGGGGGGCCGCAGTGCACCCCCCTGCCCCAGAGCACCTGACCCCCCCATATTAAGGGCATGTGGCCTGGTACAGCTCAGGAGGGGGGGCTCGTTCATCCCCACTCCTTTTTTGACCGGCCTGCCGGCGTGCTTTGGATACGGGTCTAGTATGGATTGTGGGGGAACCCCCACGCCGTTTTTTTTCCGCATGGGGGGGTTCTCCTTACAATCCATAGCAGACCTAAGGGCCTGGTATGTCTCCTGGGAGGGAACCCATGCCGGATTTTTATTTAAAATTTGCCGTGGAGTTCCCCCTCATGATTCATACCAAACTTGGCAGGAATCCAAGTCGGACCCCCGTTGCTTCTATGACGCCCTCGCTGAAGTGTGCTTTTTCTATTCCAGCGAGTGCTGGAAACACATTCTCGGTGACAGGTACCGTATACGATCACACTTCTGCGTAGCGCTTAACTGTACCTACCTCTGCCTGCTCTGGGACTGACCCTGGACTGTTTAACCATGTTTTTTGCCTGCCTCTTGGACTGATCTTTTACCCTGCTATGCTAGTGGGAACACAGGGGTCTCACATATGTGAGGGGCTCCAGAATTGTTTTTTTGGATGAAAAAAATATTTTTTTAGTTTTCTCATTTCCGGATTAGGGTCTGGTTGCCAGGAGGCTTCAAAGAGATTTGGGTGGGAAAAGCCTCTACCCCTGTCCCCATTCTTTCCTGGCCTGCTACTTGGACTATGTTCCTGAATGCTACCAGGACCAATATTTTGGCACTGCTGGCAATGTCTCTACTTGCACTGGCCCTGGACTGTATATGGACAGTATCCCTGCTTGTACTGACTATGGACAATATTCCTGCCTGCTGCCTGGACAATTCCATTCACTGTCGCTGACCACGTCCCTGCCTGCTGCCTGGATCAGGGTTCTCCTCCTGTGGACAATTGCACTACTAAAACCACAGGTAATATATTTTTTTTTTTTACCCATTACTTAGCAGAATGTATTTTAGGGTGTAATTCTTGGTATGTACATGCTGTGTTAAAATTATGAAGGGCCGTCAAAAATGTGATAGATTGTAAGGAAATTGGATGTGTAATTTGTGTCCCTAGAACACCTTATGGTACTTCTTGGATGTTGGGTCTCTATGTGACCAGGCTGTTAAAAAAGCTCACACATGTGGTATCGCCATACTCAGGAGGAGCAGCAGAAAATATTTTGGGGTATATTTTTTGCTATGTACATGCTATGTGTTGGAAATATCCTATAAATGGACAACTTTGTGTAAAAAAAAAATGTGTTTTCATTTTTTCTCCACATTTTCCAAAAACATCTGCAAAAAAATTAACTGTTCAAAAGACTCATTATGCCTCATAGATTATATGTTTGGGTGTTAGCTTTCCAAAATGGTGTCACTTTGTGGGCGTTTCCATTGTCCTGGTGCTCCAGGGCCTTCAAAAATGTAATAGATGGTTGAGAGATTAGATGTGTAATTTATGCCCCTAGAACGCTTGAAGTTGCTTCTTCGGTGTTGGGCCTCTGTATGTGGCCATGCTGTGTGAAAGTCTCACACATGTGGTATTGCCATACTCAGGAGGAGCAGCAGAATATATTTTGGAGTGTCATTTTTGCTATGTACATGCTATGTGTTGGAAATATCCTATAAATGGACAACTTTGTGTAAACAAAATGTGTTTTCATTTTTTTCCACATTTTCCAAAATTAACTGGAAAAAAATTAACTGTTCAAAAGACTCATTATGCCTTAATAGGTTATACGTTGGGGTGTTAGCTTTCCAAAATGTGGTCACTTTGTGGGTGTTTCCATTGTCCTGGTGCTCCAGAGCCTTCAAAATAGTAATAGGTGGTTGAGAGATTAGATGTGTAATTTATGCTCCTAGAACGCTTGAAGTTTCTACTTCAGTGTTGGGCCTCTGTATGTGGCCAGGCTGTGTAAAAGTCTCACACATGTGGTATTGCCATACTCAGGAGGAGCAGCAGAATATATTTTGGGGTGTCATTTGTGGAATATACATGCCATGTGAGAGAAATAACCTGTTAAAAAAATTAACCTATAGGTTAATAGGTTATAGGTTAATAAGACCCTATAACTTTCACCCAGACAAAATAATATCCATTTTTTTTTTTTTTTACCAAAGTTATGTAGCAGTATACATTTTTGGCCAAATGTATGAAGAAAAATTACTTTTTTGCAAAATTTTATAATAGAAATGAAGAAAAATTCTTTTTTTTTTTACAACATTATTGCTCTTTTTTCATAGCGAAAAAAATAAAAATCGCAGAGGTGATCAAATACCACCAAAAGAAACCTCTATTTGTGGGAAAAAAAGGACAAACATGTCATTTGGTTACAGTGTTGTATGACTGAGTTATTGTCATTCAAAATGTGAGTGCACCGAAAGCTGAAAATTGGTCTGGTTATTAAGGATGTTTAAGTGCCCAGTGGTCAAGTGGTTAAAGGAATTTTAAATGTTATTTTTATTTATCATTTTGATGGTTTCACTTTAAGCATCGGTAAATCACTGCTCATTTAAAAATTGTGGGTTTTTTACAAACTTTCATCTTTCATTGATACATGTCCCCTATGGCAGTACCCAGACCCACATAACCATTATATGGCCAATCACTTGCTCATAAGCCTTTAAAATAGGCACTTTACATTTTTTCCAGTTTGAGTCCCCTAGACTTCAGTGGGGTTTGTTATTTGATTCTGAATGTTTGAGATGTTCAAAAGTTCTGCTGCAAACCGTACAGGGGGCCATTTGGTCCATCTCTAGAGTAAACCTTACTCGTTCACTTGGTGGAGTTTGAATATCTGGATGCCCTCTTATGCTAAAGGGGGCTTCCAGATTTCAAAAAGCTCCCTCTTAGATCTTCACATTCCTACCATTTTGAGAGCATGTGACTTGGTATGGTTCAGTGGAGACACCTATTCCAGTGACTACTTTCTAAGAGGGAATTTTTCATTTACTTTGGAAAGATTTAATCACAAACCCTGTTGCACTTTAAAGCAGCAATTTTATATATTGACTTAATCACAAATACATCTTTACATTTAAATGTAAATTAATAATTATGATTCGTGCTTGGCTAGGGATCTCTTGTAGGCAGTTTAAAGATCCCCTGGTTTCCAAAGATTTAGCAAAGAATGACTTCTGGTTTGTTTATTTTGAACCACATCAAAGTATTGTCTTAGAATTTTGTTTTTAATATTACAAAAAAAAAAAAAAAACAAGCACCCAGAACTCCTAACATTAACATGCAAGTCTTCAAAAATTCCACTTAACTTTTAATACAGAAAGTACTGTCAATATTTATACTAAACATGACTTTAGAATGTTTTTATCATAAATATTAAGTTGTTTTCCATTATTCTAGTATTAACATATCAGAAATGTTGCTAACTGCCTCTAAACATAAACAAACATAAATTATGTATTTTTTTTTAGGTTTAATATATTTTCTATTCTCTTCCTGCAAGTAGTTGTATTTTTTAATAATCTATACAAAAGCATTGCATAGGAAGGTAATAAATGCAAATTATTTTGATAAAATTGCATCAACAGATGGAATCAACCCATTTCCAGCAAATGCCTCTGGCTGTGCAGATGGTAATTATAGGATGTATGTAAATATGCAAGCTCTAGGAAGCATAGTAAATGCACACAAAACTCCATGATCACAGGAAGATGCCTATTTTGGCCCTTACAAGGACCCTTTGGCAAAAAGAAATATACAATTTGAAAAGATTGTTTTTCACAGCTGTATTAATTCTTTATTTGCTTTACTATGGATTGTAATTGCCTTTCCCAATAAGGGTGGAATTTAAACAATTAGTCCCTTGCATTGAAAAAAAATAACCATATTCTTAAACTGAAAGTACAGCATTGAATATAAAAAACATGTATCTATAATTTCATTTTCGCATACAGATCTCTTAAAGTACAAAATCATTTATGTGTTAATATGTTTTCATTAATTTATTTTTCCAAATGTCTTAAAACAGAAAACCGCCTAATACATTACTGTGAACTGAAAGCCTCCCCAGGTGCATGCACAGTTGGTTACATTTTATAAAGCGTCCCCAAATACAGAAGAACTCTTGAAAGGACTTGTTTATTGTATCAAAAATGAGTTGTCAGTAGTGGACCAGTTTAGGGAAATGCCAAAACATATGTAACAGATCCGCAGGAGAATTACAGTATCTTGGGCAATCCGGACTCTCCCTATGGTTCCACTGTGTATTATGATTAGTTGAGATAGATGTTGTGTAGGTGTGTAGGTGAAAGAGATACTAGTAAAACTTGCTCCAGCATGGCCTGCCAAGTCTCCTCCTCAAGTTCCCCAAGATCCTTCTCCCACTCTATCCTACCAGGGATATGAAGACTGGACAGCAATTTAACTAGCAACAAACTATAGAGTGAGAAAATTAGACCCTTCCTATCTGTGCTAGAAGCTAGAGAGTCAATTAGAGAAGTGAGGATCAATTTTATGTTGGACAGTATCTTAATTGATCTTGCGTAAACAGTTTATAAAGAATTGCACCCATTGACAATATCAATTTTCAAAATAATGTAATTTACTGAACTCCTCAAAACATCCTCCCTCCCATATAGGAGTATACTGGAATACACCCTCATATCCCATAATTTGTTTAATTTATTTCCATACCTTTTTCATCAATTTCAAAGTGGGATATTGTGAGGAGTCTCTAGACCCACCCTCTTCTAACTAAGCCAGCAGATAGTATTTAGCATATTGGGAGAGCAGTGAAGCTTAATTAGGGTCTATCATATTTTGAACTCCCCACCCTGAAAAGTGCTGTAGTTGCACAGAAAGAAAATCTAATCTTGCATGAGGTAGGCAAGTGCAAAATGGGCAAATACATTCTGGGATTTCCACTCTTTTTTTTTTAACCACTTCAGCCTTTACCAAGCACTGGAGAACAGCTCATGGTTTTATGCTTCCTTCGTCTCCATAACGGTTTTGCATCATCTGTGGTTTCTGTGCTTTACCCTCTTTTTTTTTTAACCACTTCCCTACGGCCGTACGAGTATATACGGCCGCAGGGTGGCTCTAAATCTCCGGGCTGCCGTGTTTTCACGGCAGCCCCTTTCCTCGTTCCCAGCGCGCGCTCCAGAGCGCGCAGCGGGGAACTTGTGTACTGGCCGTGTCCCTTGGACACAGCCAATCACAGATCGCCGCGAACGGCCAATCAGAGTGGCCGTTTGCGATGCGATCTGATGGGCCAATGAGAGATGATCTCATATGTAAACATATGAGATCATCTCTCATTGCCGGCTCTCACAATGACAGCGTCCTGTCATAGAGAGAGCATACCGATCTGTGTTCCTAGTACATAGGGACACAGATTGGTCACCCCCCCTCCCCCCACAGTTAGAACACAATGCAAGAAACACATTAACCCCTTCCTCACCCCCTAGTGTTAACCCCTTCCCTGCCAGTCACATTTATACAGTAATTAGTGCATATTTATAGCACTGATTGCAGTATAAATGTGAATGGTGCCAAAAATGTGTCAAAAGTGTCCGATGTGTCCGCCATAACGTCGCAGTCGCAATAAAAATCGCAGATCGCCGCCATTACTAGTAAAAAAATAAAAATAATAAAAAATAACAATTCTGTCCCTTATTTTGTAGGCGCTATAACTTTTGCGCAAACCAGTCACTTATTGCGATTTTTTTTTTTTTTAACCAATAATATGTAGAAGAATACGTATCGCCCTAAACTGATTTTTTTTTTAAATTGGGCTATTTTTTTATAGCAACAAGTAAAAAATATTGTATTTTTTTTCAAAATTGTCGTCCTTTTTTGTTTATAGCGCAAAAAATAAAAATCGCAGAGGTGACCAAATACCACCAAAAGAAAGCTCTACTTGTGGGGAAAAAAGGACGCCAATTTTGTTTGGGAGCCATATCGCACGACCGCGCAATTGTCAGTTAAAGCGACGCAGTGCCGCAAGCTGAAATTTCACCTGGTCAGGAAGGGGGTTTACATGCCCAGTAAGGAAGTGGTTAAATACATAAATCTTATATATGCATATCAAATATCAAAAATGTTCCTTTTCTCAACAAAAGAGACGTGACGTCGTGCCTCACCCTTACATTGTTTGATGGGAGTGTCTCTTTGTGTATAACAAACAACAATGGCTCAGACACACCAAGAACCAGAACTCATTTTACCCATCCTTATTCCCTCCACGTTCCCCCCACCCCCCCTTTAAACCTCCCCATGACTCCCAGGGCTCTCATTTTGTTCTCGGTATCATTATTTGTACCTATGCTATTTATTTCTTATTTTTATTTTTTTTTGTTTGTTTTTCGGAAGTTGTTCATTTTGGCTGACATATTGATGCTATTCTGTTCGTATTAACTTATTCTCAGTTTTTCCGCATAACTCCATGTCTTTTTGTATTCTTTCCATCTTTTTCATTTTCCCTTACACTCGGTGCTGCCCTCAACAAACATCTCCTTTAATTCTTCCATTCTGAACGTTTCCTCTACTGCGTCTACCCATTCCCATATTTGTGGACATGCTACTTCCTGACACTTTTTTGGTATAAGCCGTTTGGCTGTGTTAAGTAAGTGGGGGGTAAGTGACTTCTTGTATCTTGTTATTCCCTCTTGACCTCCATGGAAGAGTACCTCCCAGAGATCTTTTTTATCTCCTTACCGGTGATCTCTTTTATTTGTCCTAGGATTTGGTCCCAATATTCCTGAATTTTTGGGCAGGTCCACCACAGGTGGGCCATAGTTCCTTTTTTAGGGCAGCCCCGCCAACACTCGGCTGAATGGCCTTCTTTAAACTTGCTAATTTTATCCGGTGTGGCATACCAGCCTGATATACATTTATAATTAGTCTCAGCGGTTCTCACATCAACAGCGGACGAGTGAGTCAGACACAGTATCCTTTGATACGTGTGTTTCCCTCTTTGTGTTCCTAGCTCTCTTTCCCATTTCTGGATGAATGGGGGCCCTCCCAGCGCATCCATCTTACATAGCATCTTATATAATTTTGATACCGTGCCTTTTGGATTTCCTGTTTTACATCTGTGTCAGCTCCTCTCCCGTCCTCAGGGGCTGGGGAAGGTTTCGCACAAAGTGGCATAGCTGGGAGTACCGCCATTCATCCAGTTTCCAGTCATTGACTCTAAGTTTCAACTCCTCAAAAGTCAATATTCTACCATTTTTTATTATATCACCCAGGTGAACCTTTTCATTCCTTATCCAATTCCCCCGACCTTTTCTTCTCCCGGTGCGAAATATGCATTGTTTTTCAGGTTTATTAAAGTGGAGTTATATTCCCTATCTATTTTTTTGTGTATCCTATCCCATTCTCTCAAAGTGTCTCTCGTTAAATCATGCGTTGTACTATTTAGTGCTCTATATTGTGCAGGTATCCAAATTATACTACTTAATTGTACCTTGGCTTGTGCCTTTTCTATTTGCACCCATCTTTTTGTTGGCCTATCTCTGGCCCACTCTATCACCCGTGCCAGTATGGCCGCCTGATGGTACTTCCTGATGTCTGGCATTGCCAGTCCCCCATGTTGTTTATACTGTTTTAATATCGCAAGGGATATTCTGTGTCTTCTATTTTTCCATATATAGTTTATTAAGATTGAATTTAATATTTTCAAAAATTGTTGGGGAAGAGCTATTGGGATCATTAGGAATTTGTAGAGCATTTTTGGTACTAGGATCATCTTCAGAATATTTATACGTCCAATCCAAGAGATCGGTCTGTTTGTTATTTTTTTATATCATTTTTCACTTTATTTAACAAGGGGACATCATTTATCTTGTATATTTTCTTAATGGAGTTAGCTAGTTTTATACCCAGGTATTTTAACTCTTTTGTCCAAGGGAAGGTACATATACCTTTTATGAGTCTCTCTTGATGTTTATTAATGTTTATGTTCAGTATTTCGGTTTTTGTTACATTGATTTTAAAATTAGAGATGGTTACATATTGTTTAAGTATCCTGATTAAATTTGGAATTGTGGTCGTGGGATTAGTTATATAAAATAAAATGTCGTCGGCAAAGGCTGATAATTTATGTTCTTCATCCTCCATTTTAACCCCTTTAATGCCCGGGTCGTTGCGAATCGTGGCTAGTAACGGCTCTAGGGATAGGACAAATAACAGGGGAGACAGCGGACAACCCTGTCTTGTCCCATTTTTCATGTCGACTGACGCTGATAGCATACCATTTATTTTTATTTTAGTAGAGGGATGCAGGTAGAGTGTTTTTATCGAACTCATCATTCTCTCTCCTACTCCCAGTACTTCAAGGGTTTGGAAGATGAGTCCCCAGTCTACCCTGTCAAACGCCTCTTCGGCGTCTGCCGACAGGAATATACCTGGGGACCCATCTTCTTTTATCTTTTGAATCAGAAGAAGTGCTCTCATTCTGTTGTCTTTACTTTCTCTGTCGGGGATAAACCCCACCTGGTCCGGGTGGACCAGGAGGGGCATAAAATCCTTCAGACGCTCCGCTGCGTTCAGAAGAGAAATGGGTCTATATCTTGAGCAAAGTGAACTGTCCTTTCCTTCCTTTAAGATGATCGTTATTAAGGCGGCCGACGCTGCCTTGCTTATTTCAAAATCTGATCCTAGGCCATTGAAATACTTGCATAATCTTGGTATCAAAATATTGCCAAATTTTTTAAGATACAATGCTGTGAATCCATCTGGGCTTTTCCCTAATGATGTGTCTTTTAGGGCTTTTCTAATTTCCTCCTCTGTTATAGGCCTATCCATATTCAGTCTTGTTATATCCTCAATCTTGGGGAGTTTTGCTTTCACTAAGAATTCTCTAGTTTTGGCCTCCTTATCACCTATTTGCCATCCCTTCTGGTCCATCGCATAAAGTTCCTCGTAATACTTTTTAAAGGTTTCCGCAATGTCTGTTATTTGAATAGACCATCTCCCCGTTTTTTTTTTTTACTTTCTCAATATAATTTCTGGCTTTCTTTTTTTGGACCATTTTGGCTAAATGTCTACTAGGTTTATTTCCCCACATATATCTCTCTCTCTATATCTCTCTCTCTCTGTATCTCTATACAGTTTAGTTTTTTTTTGTCTCCTGTTCCAGTGCCTCTTTAAGTTCCTCCCTTTTTAGAATTAACTTATGGTATGTCTCTTTACGGCTCTGTTTTTTATGCTCTTGTTCTAATTGCGCGATTTTTCTTTCCAAGGTCTTACATTTCTAATTTCTCTCTTTTTTTTCCTAGCCCCTTCTGAGATTAATATTTCTCTAATATACGCTTTATGCGCTTCCCAGAGTGTCTCCCCCGAAATCTATTCGGATTCATTTATTCGAAAAAACTGTTTTAGTTCTTTTTCCACCCTCTTTGTCCCCTCCTTGCTTCGTATCAGGTTTTCGTTTAGATGCCAAAACGGGGGTAGATTTTGTTGTGGGGTAGATTTTAATTTCATGGTCACCGGGGGCGTGATCTGACAAGGTCATGATTTCGATATCCACACTGGAGACACTATCCAATAGCCTGTGGACCACCAGGATATGATCTAACCTGGAGTATGTCCCATGTGCAGGGAAAAAAAACGTGTAGTCCTGTGTATTCGGATGTAATATCCTCCACACATCAACTATCTGGTTATCGTGCATTTTTAGTTTCATCTTTTGGAGCTGCACATCATTTGTCCCCTGCACCCGGGACATATTATCGACTCTCGGGTTCATGCTAAAGTTCAGATCGCCCATCACAATCGTATGCCCTTCGGCAAAGTTTTTTAATTTTCCCAGGGTTCTAATTACATATTTGATCGGTCCTAAATTGGGAGCATATATATTTGCTAAGGTGTATGCTGTGTTACCAAGTTTTCCTTTTAGGAATAGATACCTCCCTTCGGGGTCCCTCAACCTTGCTTCTACAACAAACCCTACTCCTCTAGCAAACCCAATCGCCACACCTCTTGCTCGTTTGGAGATTGAATCTCCGTGATACCAGATTGGGTGCATAGGGGAGTATAGTTTTACATTTGAGTGTAGTATTAGATGTGTCTCCTGTAAGAAGACCACATCTGCCTTATGTTGCTTAATCTCCTCCATTATTTTATGTCTTTTCCCCGGATTATTTAGCCCTTTGACGTTGTATGTCAAAAACGTTATGTCTGCCATCTCTTTGCCATTCTTCCGTTTGGCCTACTTATTTTTCTATTCGAGCCCTTGGGAATCCCCCTTTCACCCTCCCCCTTCTCCCTCCCTCCCCCTCCCCTAGGCCTAAACCATGGCCTTTGAACCGTGGGTAGCCTTGTTCCCTGCCAGTTCTCTTGTTTGAGGTTTGGCTTGCCCTACGCCCTCCTTCCACCTTGTGGACCCCCCACTGGTGGGGGGTTGATCCAGGGGACCACCTCCATGATCTTCTCTCACCTCCCCCCCTCCCATTCCTCCTTTCCCCTCCCCGAGAAAACCCCTTCTAAATACCCAACCACCATGCGCACAAACATGATTGTTATCTCATTCTACCCATCCCGGCAGCTCTGGTGCCACCAGGTTCAGCTTGTGACAAAAAGCTGCCAGTTCCTCAGGAAATGTCAGTTTTGCTGAAATTCTGTCTTTTTGTCCAATAAGGCATGCAGGGAATCCCCACTGATATTTTATATTCTGTGCCCGCATCTGCTCTAAAATAGGTTTAAGATGTCTTCTCCTCGTCAGGGTGTCCCATGCCAGGTCTGTAAAGATCTGGATCTCGGATCCGTTATAGGTCAGAGGTGCTTTTCTTCTTAATTTTGACCAGATTTCAGCTTTATCCTCAAAAAATCCAAACCTTACTATTAAATCTCTGGGCCACTCGCTTTCTCTATTTTTTGCTATTCCTATGCGGTGTACCCGTTCTATGCTAAGAGGTTCCTCCGGCGTTTTATCTAGTATGGGCAGAAAAAGATAATTTATGATTTTCCTCAAATCTTCCCCTCTTTCTTCCTTAATTGAACTGATTCTTAAATTATTTTTTCTATTTCTGTTCTCTTGGTCTTCCAAGCGGTACTGTAGCATTCTCTGGCTTTGTTTTATTTTAGTGTATTGATCTTTTAATTGGCTCAATTCAAGGGCCTGCTGTTCATGCTTTACCTCTGACTCTTCCACCCGTGCTAGAAGGTAGCTGATGTCTTGTCTTAGAGCACTAATTTCCCCCTTTATTGCTTCCTCTTCTCTCTTAAGCATCGTATCCATTTCATTTTTTGTAAGGGTTTGTTTATCTGCGTTTGTTCCCTCTGGGTGACTTATATCCTGTTCACTCTCTCCTGAGGTATCTATATTTGTAACATTCACAGCCCCTGTTGCTTTTTTCGTCTCCCCCTTTTTTTCTGTTTTTTTTACTGTACCGGGGCTTTTAACACTCCCCTCCTGGGTCATATATTGCCTGATAGTGCTGGCTGATGTATTATCTTTGGGGGTCTTCGGGGCTGATCCCCTTGTAATCTTGCTCATATTGTATTTTCTCCTTGTTCTTATCCGCTTTCCCAGTTTTAGAAGTTTTTAAGATTCCTAGGGTTACCAACTTAGTCCCTTGGCTCCTAATCCTGGGGTGCACAGGTCATTAAGTTTACCAGTAGGACCAGTGGAAAACGGTAATAGTTTTAGCTTGAATTGCCAATGATGGATTTATTTTCTTATTCTTAAGCAGACCTTTTCCTTTTAGATATTTAAATGTCAATGAACTTTTACAGTCTGGATACTTGCTCCCACATCCCTCCATCCATTTATCAGCATGTCACTCTGAAATCTAGCCGCACTGCTGGCTATTTACACTTGCATTGAATACCTTTTCATTAATTGTTCTATGCAATCTTACCAGTCCTGGTATCCGCACTTTTCTGTCCGGTTGGGGGTGAGTCATACACCCAGGCTCGTTATGTCGGCTGTGCGCTGGGTTCGTCGGGTCTCAGGAGGTGTCTGGGGGAGGAGTGGTGAAACTTACCATACCTGCTGACCCATCGCTCCTTCACTTACTCACTCCGTCTCTCGGTGTCTCGGACCATTTCGTCGGCGGTGTGGGAGTGATGGATGGCTGCCGCGATGATGCTGCGGGGAGACGAGCGATCAGTTGTCAGCGTTGCAGCCTCTCACGCTGCCTCTTGAGTGCCGACACTCCATGGCTCTTCCGGGACGCTCCGTTCTCCTTCCCCTGATTTGATCGTGGCACGGATCAGTCACTCCCTCGACATGCGTGCGTCACGTGCAGCACGTCATCCTCCGTCCAGACTCCCGATTCTGGATTCCACTGTTCTAAATGAGGTTACGGAAAAGGGAATATATGCATTTAAACCAGATATTCGGGATCCACATTGGGGGAGTTGTGCATAATATATAACTGAGGAGCCCATATCATTTTGATAAGATGTATTATCCCCACCACTGATGAAGAAAATATAGTGCAGCGCAGAACAAATTAATAAATACTATCAAACAACATATATAAGAAAAATCAAACAGAATGTCCATATGTGTACAGATCATCCAAAGTGAATATGAGGAGCCAGAAAATTGTCCATAAGTGTACTAAAATTCCATAGTGAATATGAAGATTTACATCCAAAGCGTGAATGGTGAAATCAGAAGAAAAACCTCCACCAAGAAAGGTAAGAATGGCCTCTCACCTTATTGCCTAGACCAAAAAGGTCAAACAGCATATAATAACAAGGATCTCCCGAATGGTCCAATCAATTCAACAGCAGGATCACTCATGCGGCATCAGTAAATTCAAAACACCAGTAATGGTTTATGCAAAAAGAATAGAAAAAGATCTAGTGCTCTCTGAAGCAGATTCCCGGCTGTATGGCTTTTTACATAGCACTCAGGAACGAGTGCTTTTTATGTGAGTGTGTTTATTTCATATGCAATAAATTTTAAAGTACGCTTCAGAGAGCACTAGATCTTTTTCTATTCTTTTTGCATAAACCATTACTGGCGTTTTGAATTTACTGATGCCGCATGAGTGATCCTGCTGTTGAATTGATTGGACCATTCGGGAGATCCTTGTTATTATATGCTGTTTGACCTTTTTGGTCTAGGCAATAAGGTGAGAGGCCATTCTTACCTTTCTTGGTGGAGGTTTTTCTTCTGATTTCCTCATATTCACTTTGGATGATCTGTACACATATGGACATTCTGTTTGATTTTTCTTATATATGTTGTTTGATAGTATTTATTAATTTGTTCTGCGCTGCACTTTATTTTCTTCATCATTTCTGCTGGGGTGTTTTATTTGAATTTACCTTCAGTGCTGGCTTGCATTAGTTTTTTCATTGTGTGTTTACCTTCTAGCGCTGAATAATTCATTTATTTTTATCCCCACCACTGATAGAGTTATTTTAGACCATGCTTCTAAGCCTAAACTTATCAAGGAGGGGAAGTAAGTTATAATAAAAATCTTCCATTCTATGGTAAACCCATACCCTAAAGCATGTAAACTAATCCACTACTTTAATATACTGTGCACATTGTGGAAGCAGCAGTTGCTGGGCATCCAATAGCAGGAGGACAGTGTTTTAATGGATTAGGTTTTTTTTTAAGTATTTTAATAATGGACATAGCAGATGACAGAGAGCCTGTAGTGTCTCCCAGATACAACAGTGCATCATAGGCATATAAAGATATCTTATCTTCCCTCTCTCCCCTTGGGAACCCCAAAATAGAGGTAGACTGATTAACAGCTGCTGCAAGTGGCTCACTTGCCAATGTGAAGTGAAAAGAGGAAAGGTGTCACCCTTGGAGCATCCCTCTGTGAAGAGGAAATGCATCTGAATAGTATGTATTAATATGCATGACAGCCTTAGGAGCTGAGTATAAAAATTAAATCCAGCCAATGAAACAGTCACCACGGTTTTAGTACCTCCCAAAGATAGGACCACTCCACACTATCAATTGCTTTAGCAGCGTCCAATGACAAAATGGTCCTATCCCCTATATTATCAGAAGGAATTTGTCAGTTGAGATAAAGTCTACAAATATTAATGCCTGTAGATCTGGTAAGTATAAAGCCTGATTGGTCAGGATGCACCAAGTTTTTCATGACCTTGCTAAGTCTGTTCACCAGCACTTTAGCCAGGATTTTAATGTTCGAATTTAACAATAAAGTTAGGCAGTATGAATCAAGGTAAAGCCTGTTTTTTCCTGGTTTTGGGAGAATGATAATACTACAGTAGCTACGTTCAAAGATTCTGGAAGTTGACACAGCTCATAAGCCACATTCAAAACTTTTTTAAGCAAAACTTCCCCATAAGACTTATAAATTTAGACAAGAAGGCCATCCAATCCCAGTGTTTTACTATTAGGGAATTGAGCCACAGTGGTACTAATTTCTTCAATGTTAAGGGAGAATTTTAAATCTTCCTGTCCTCCCAGAAGAGGCAGGTCAAATTTATGGAGTCCAAAAATTCAGATAATTGCGGTGGACTTTGGTGTCAATTACTACTATAGGGATTGCCATAAAACTGTTGGAATATATTTAAGATTCCCTGGAGATTGTGAGTAGGAGCACCTGAGGCAGTGACAATGGACAAAACACAGTGTGGGGGATTTTGTGAACTTGCAATCACCGCTAACAAATGACCTGTGTCTTCACCATCAGCAAAGTACTGGCAAATTGTAAAACATTGTCTGTTTGCTGCTTTTTTAAGCATTGTTGGTCTGTAAACCAATTGGGTGTCTTTCCAAGACGCCAAATTCTGTGGGGAGGGAGACTAAATATATTGTGCTTCTGTTCTATGAACCTCAGATGACAGAAAACTCTCCCAGCACACTACAGACCTTGTATAAATACTCATCTCAAAAGGCACTATGCCCCTCAGATAGGCCTTCAAACCATCCCACACAGTTGAAGTTGAAGCAGACAAATTATTAAGCATGAATAATTCAGTTAGGATTTGTATGGGGAGAACAAACTGCCAAAATGAAAAAAAAAAACCATAGTAACAAAGTGGGATTTTAAATGAGGCCATGACAAAGCGTGGCATGTACCTCTGTCAGGAGGGATGAGAGATCAGACCCGTGTGACTGCACAGAGAGACCAGACAATATGATTAGTGAAGTAAAAGGTGTTTAATTATAAATAAGGACAACCAGTGAAGATAGCAAACAATATATATATATAATCAAAAAGGGAATACCGTACACATAGGTCAAGCCAGGCCGAGGTCATACACAAGGGATATCAGCAGATGGGACAGGACAGAGCAGGGGTCGGATGGATGGACTAGCTGCAGGATACAGGCTAAGGGGAGACAGGGATCAGGAAGCAGGGCAGACAAGTCCAGGCGGGATCAGGGATCAGGATGCAGGGCAGACAAGTCCAGGCGGGATCAGGGATCAGGATCAGAACAGGATCAAGGTACCAAATCAGGATCAGAATACAGGTCAGGGTACAGGCTTAGGTCCAGAAGGTATGAAGATACCAGGGCAAGCTCTGCTTGAGCTCGCCGGGTATAAATAGGGGGTGTGTTAATTACGTTCAGGTCACACCTGAACGCAGGAAAGGCTGTGAGCTCCAGAAGACCAAGAACCCCCCGCTGGTGGAGGCCGGTACTGCAGCCAGAATAACAGGCATATTTACCAGCAGGGGGGACCATTCCTGACAGTACCCCCCCTCAAAGGAGCGGCCTCCGGACGCTCCAACCAGTTGTTGCTGGGGAAGGCTCATGGCGTCAAGCCAGGCAGTGGACAAGGGCTCCGGGTCATCGAGCTGGGCAGAAGACAAAGGCTCCGGGTCATCGAGCTGGGCAGCAGGCTCCGGGTCATCGAGCTGGGCAGCAGGCTCCGGGTCATCGAGCTGGGCAGCAGGCTCCGGGTCATCGAGCTGGGCAGCAGGCTCCGGGTCATCGAGCTGGGCAGCAGGCTCTGGGTCATCGAGCTGGGCAGCAGGCTCTGGGTCATCGAGCTGGGCAGCAGGCTCCGGGTCATCGAGCTGGGCAGCAGGCTTCGGGTCATCGAGCTGGGCAGCAGGCTCTGGGTCATCGAGCTGGGCAGCAGGCTCCGGGTCATCGAGCTGGGCAGCAGGCTCCGGGTCATCGAGCTGGGCAGCAGGCTCCGGGTCATCGAGCTGGGCAGCAGGCTCCGGGTCATCGAGCTGGGCAGCAGGCTCTGGGTCATCGAGCTGGGCAGCAGGCTCCGGGTCATCGAGCTGGGCAGCAGGCTCCGGGTCATCGAGCTGGGCAGCAGACAAAGGCTCCGGGTCATCGAGCTGGGCAGCAGGCTCCGGGTCATCGAGCTGGGCAGCAGGCTCCGGGTCATCGAGCTGGGCAGCAGGCTCCAGGTCATCGAGCTGGGCAGCAGGCTCCGGGTCATCGAGCTGGGCAGCAGGCTCTGGGTCATCGAGCTGGGCAGCAGGCTCCGGGTCATCGAGCTGGGCAGCAGGCATAGGAACAGCAGGCTGGCAGACTGGCACAGGAACAGCAGGCTGGCAGACTGGCACATGAACAGCAGGCTGGCAGACTGGCACAGGAACAGCAGGCTGGGCAGCGGACTGGAAGTCATCAAGCCGGGCAGCAGACTGGAAGTCATCAACCTGGGCAGCAGACTGGAAGTCATCAACCTGGGCAGCGGACTGGAAGTCATCAAACTGGGCAGCGGACTGGAAGTCATCAAAACTGGGCAGCGGACTGGAAGTCATCAAACTGGGCAGCGGACTGGAAGTCATCAAACTGGGCAGCGGACTGGAAGTCATCAAGCTGGGCAGCAGACTGGAAGTCATCGGACTGGTGAGCTGGCACAGGAACATCAGGTTGGCGGGCTGGCACAGGAACATCAGGTTGGCAGGCTGGCACAGGAACATCAGGGTGGCAGGCTGGCACAGGAACCTCAGGGTGGCAGGCTGGCACAGGAACACCAGGGTGGCAGGCTGGCACAGGAACACCAGGGTGGAAGGCTGGCACAGGAACACCAGGGTGGCAGGCTGGCACAGGAACAAGCTGGGAGGCTGGCACAAGCTGGGCAGCTGGCACTGGAACAGGTTGGTCGGCTGGCACTGGAACAAGCTGAGCAGATGGCACTGGAACAAGCTGAGCAGATGGCACTGGGACAGGCTGAACAGGTGGCACTGGGACAGGCTGAACAGGTGGCACTGGGACAGGCTGGGTAACTGGCACGATGGTGTGAGTTGGGAAGTACTTCCGTTTCTTTTTAGACTTAGACACTACAGGTTTGTTAACAGAAGCGATGTATGAAGAAGATGGATTTAAGTAGGAGGAGGGGTTGGAATATGGCAGAGACACAGGGATGGTGACTGGAGGAGGTTCTTGTGGAGTTGTTACAGGTGGATTATAGGCAGGGTAGGTACAATTAGTAGAAATTGGGTAGTAATATTTGGTAGTGTGTGGAATTAACTGGGCGAAAGCTGAGGTTGTCATTGGCTATGGGCGGATAGGTCCTTGGGAAGGTAGGTGGTTAATAGCAGGGTTGGAGCGGACAGGTGGATTAAAGGCAGGGTAGGTACAAGTAGAAACTGGGTAGTAATATTTGGTAGGATGCTGAATTATCTGAGCTGGGGTTGCCATTGGTGATGGATAGATGGATCCCTGAGAAGGCAGAGGGTTAATAGTAGGGCTGGAACGGACTGGCTTGGCTGGAATCAGGAGATCTGACCATGCCTGCAGCACAGGTTGAACAAAAGCAGGTTCACACACACCTTGTCTAATCAGAGCCTGCACAGAATCAATACACTCAGATAACTTTTGCTGGGGACAGGAAGAATAATACTCATCAAAAGACGCCGGATCATCCTCTAATAACCACACCAGGGATTCAACTTGGTCATGACTGAAGGGGGGAGAGAAATCGTCCCTACCGACAGGAATAGATGACAGGGCTGGTTTTACACACAACCGAATTAATGGATTCAATGAATCCCCCCTCCATCGCCATTTAAACATCACAGCCCCCCCAACGACTGCAACTATGGCTCTTTTGCAATATTCTGCAGAAACCATTTGGGGTCTGAGGCGATTCGCCACAGTCTTACCAGCCGTCACCAAAAAGGCCTTAAAATTAGAGCAACTATTGAGAACCGATCAACGATCGATATCAAGAGCTTTAGCCATTACCCCAGCTCAAGCACATATCATGTCTCTGACAACGCAAGATCGGCAGTAAAACCCGATCAGAAATCCATGATTTCTCTACAAATGATTTAGACTGCTTTTTATTACAGAAAGCGGCTTACAGCCGATGTACCCTTCAGGAGAACTGGTGCCAGAAAACTCCGTTTATAACGGAAAACAGAATAGGGCAAAGAGGTGGAGGCCTGGCGGTCATCCACAGGATTCATCTTGCGATCACCAAACCAGTCCTTCAAAATCCTCTTCCATTTATGGAAACCCTTACCCTGCAACTGAAGCAAACTCCCAGGAGACCGTCATATTCTTCTCTGTAAGGCCACCTGGGCCAAAATGCAGCTTCACATATTGAGGAGTTTATCTCCACTTATACCCTTAACAGCAAACTTTTGCTGCTCGGGGACTTCACCTGGGCAAACTGCTCTCAGATCCTGGCCGACGCCTTATTGACCCCTGGAAATGCAGCAACTAGTATGTGGGCACACATGTCAGGTCACACGCTCGATCTTATTTTCAGAGTCTGGAAATAAAAATCAAAATGAACCATTGCCAGGACAGATCACCATGAATTAAATTCATTATTTCCGAATTCCCCCCCTTAACAAAAACATCAAATCCAGTGACAACACACTGGACAGATGTCAGAAGAAGCCCATTCGGAACTCTTCAAAACCACGTTAGGGGGAAAAATAAACACAATTCAGCCGCACAAACAGCGGAGAAATACTAGAGGCCATAAACACAGACATTGCATAGCTGATTAGCGCCGAAACGAAAGACCCAGATCAGAAAAAATAACTCCGGCTGGTTCAAAACCAGGGCGGTACTGAAGCAAGAGCGTAGAAGGGCAGAAGCAGCCTGGAAAAGAAGCTCTTCAATGAGAACCTCTCGATAAAGGCAATAACCAGGAAATACAAAGCAAATCTTCGAGCCAAGAAAAACTATTTTGCTGAGGCTATCAATGGTGCCCTATCGTCCCCGCGAACTCTTCAAGCTGGTCACTCAGACATGATCCAAGATGTCTTGAAGCCCCCAACTTGGATACACAAGAATTTTGCGATAGTTATCGGATTGCTTCATTAAAAAATTGGGAATCCGGCAAAGCATTCGCAGAACAATTGCTCTCCCACCCCCCCCGTACATTTACACAGCACCGGCAGCAATCACCACAGTTTGGTGAGTTCCGCTGGAACCCATCTCCATTCAGACCACTAAAAATATCATCGCCTCTGCGCAACAGCACTGCGCCAAATGATATTATCCCCACCAAACTGCTGAAGGAATGCGCCGACATCCTGGCACCTCCTGTCACGCAGCTTATAACCAATCCTTCAGGGAGGGCAAAATGCCCTCCCAGCTGAAGGAGGGCTTCATTCAACCCATCTTAAAGAAAGCCACCCTGGATCCTAAGATCCACTTAACTGCGCCCCATAACAGGCTTAAATGTTCTCTCCAAGGTAATGGAGAAAGCGTGGTACAGCAGCTGCAACAGCATCTAGATACCCACAACTTACTCGACCCATTGCAATCAGGATTCCGCCCCGGACACGGGACGGAAACAGCATGCTCAGATATGGGACGACGTTCTCGAGGCCGCAGACGAAGGAGAATCTTCTCTTCTGGTTCTGCTGGACCTAGGCAGCCTTTGATACAGTTGACACAAGCTGTTATTGATCGGCTGGCTAAAATAGCCAAAGTCGCAAAAGCATCTATCTTGGTTCTCCTCTTTTTTGCCGATCGAAATAGTCAAGTAGGACCATTCATTTCGGAACAACGCACATTATCGTGCGGGTCCCTCAGGGATCTCCCCTGTCGCCGAGTTATTCAACATCTATCTGGTCCTCTTTTTGAAATCATCAGCAGCCAAAAACTGCATATCACTCTTACGCAGACGCAGACTGTACTTCCGCATTTGCAATAAAGAGGATCCACCTCAATCTAGGCATGCCTCTCTTTGATAGAGGACTGGATGACAAAGGTTATCTCAAACTCAACGAGCGAAAACAGAACTCTTCTGTTTCAGCCAAGCGTAGCAATCAATCGAACAACCTGGATCCCCCCCGCCCATTCTGGGCAAAGTCATCACCCCTAGCGCCAAAGTAAAAGTCTTGGGGTCATCTTTGACTCCTACATGACAATGGATCACAAATAGGGGCAGTATACATCTCACTATCTGCTGCGCCTCAGGACTCACGCCTTTTACAGAAAGCTAGCGGTCGTGGTGGGAGGTTGTAAACCAGATTGGACTATGCAAATGCCCTATGACTCCCCAGACCAAATCGCTCGTCTTCACCAAAATACGGGCGAGCTGGGAAAAAACTGGGAATCTTCACCCTCGTTGAGATCTCACTGCTACCAGTTAAAGACAGAATACCTTTAAAGCACTCTGTCTAACGCATAGATGTATCCATGGGAATGTCCCCATTATCTATGCGAAAAATTAAAAATTACAATCCCAATCGTTCAGATCCAACAATCAAAATCGGCTCAGATACCGAAAGCCAGATACAAGTCCAAAGGAGACGGAGATTCGCTGTCCAGGTCCCAACTATGGAACGCCTTACCAGCCAGCATTCGACTGGAGGAGAACTCTTAGTCTTCAGAAAAGATTAAGACCATCTCTTGTGATCTCAAAGAACAGGAACAACAGGCCCCAGAGGCGATTTACTTCGCATGTGCTGCGCTATACAAGTTCTTCATTCATTCATTCATTCAATGCTGAACATCATTAAAAGTCATGTACCCTGATCACACAGGAATGAGCTAATCGGATAGTTTCCATTAGCTGGTCACTAGTCAACCCTCCAAAACCTGGCACAATACCCTTCATCCTCTTCACCAGCAGGAATAATAAAGGATGTCATCGTAATCCATTTTAGAGCAATGCACTACACCAGATGGTTCCCAAATGCAGTCACGTCTGATCAAGAGTGTCAGGAGGGATGAGAGATCAGACCCGTGTGATCACAGAGAGACCAGACAATATGATTAGTGAAGTAAAAGGTGTTTAATTATAAATAAGGACAACCAGTGAAGATAGCAAAAATATATATATATAATCAAAAAGGGAATACCGTAAAAGGTCAAGCCAGGCCGAGGTCAAACAAGGGAATAGCAGATGGGACAGGACGGAGCAGGGGTCGGATGGATGGATAGCTGCAGGATACAGGCTAAGGGGAGACAGGGATCAGGAAGCAGGGCAGACAAGTCCAGGCGGGATCAGGGATCAGGATGAGGGCAGACAAGTCCAGGCGGGATCAGGGATCAGGATAGAACAGGATCAAGGTACCAAATCAGGATCAGAATACAGGTCAGGGTACAGGCTAGGTCCAGAAGGTATGAAGATACCAGGGCGAGCTCTGTTGACTCGCCGGGTAAAATAGGGGGTGTGTTAATTACGTTCAGGTCACACCTGAACGCAGGAAAGGCTGTGAGCTCCAGAAGACCAAGAACCCCCCGCTGGTGGAGGCCGGTACTGCAGCCAGAATAACAGGCATATTTACCAGCAGGGGGGACCATTCCTGACAACCTCCATCCCTATCTACTGACAAAAGTACAAAAAAAGGGGGAAAGGGAATAGGCATCAATAGGTGGGACAAAATGAATTGACCCTCCAATACAATTGTCTGGGGGTACTAGAGAAGGGTAGCTGTACAACCAAGGGGAAATGGTCAGAAAGACCCCTAGCATGATATAAAACATTTGATACAAAAGGTAGAATGGAGTCAGTACCCAGAGCCATATCTATCCGGGACAAAGAACTGTCGGTACTAGAACAGCTGAATTACCAGAATGGTAATCTCCAAATATCACAAAGACCCAGTTCCTGGATTTGATCAGCAAATGGTGTACTGGACTATGGTCCCGCAGGGTAACGATCCATACCAGGATTTCCCACAGCATTGAGATCCCCCACAGCCAGAAAAGGAGCCCCAGGATAATCCACCAAAAATGAGCCATAACCCTGAGCAATTTGTTTTAGGAGGAGGGGAGGGGAATACACATTTCCCAAAATGCATAAGACACGATTTATATCACATAGCAAAAAAAAAATCTACCCTTTGAGTCTATAAATGTCTGCCTGCAAGAAAAATTCACTTTGGAATTTTAGCATATTTTTGTCAGCAGCTGAGATCTCAGCACCTGCTCACATCAGCAGCTTGGCCGCACCCCCCAGAGGAACTCTAAAATTAAAATATTGAATACCTGCAATAAACAATAACTCTAACCTTTTATGCCATTTCCATATGATTATCGTGTCTCACTCAGGGATAACATAGAAAAGAGTATTTTTGCTATATCCTCTGATGGTAGCTGGATCCACTGAAATGTAGGCATGCGTGAAAGGAGAAGACCTAATAGCAAAATGCTGGCAGCCCTCCCACACAGATAGCCATTGTTGCACACCTGTTGCTGAAAATAGTAAAGCTGCCCTTTGTGTGGCACATTACCACAAATGTTTGCTCACAACAGACGTGTGCTAAAACACCCCTCTATTTAATTCCACCATTTACTATGCTAGCCATTATATTTATTTACATAGTTACATAGTCAGGTTGAAAAGGGACAAAAGTCCATCTAGTTCAACCAATAAAAATTATAATCATACAATCCCATATGCACAATTCTATACGCCACATTCGAGCCAGAGGAAGGCAAAAAGAAAAACATTTATTACAGCAGGGGAACAACAATTCTTCCTAATCCCCCGAGAGGCAATCATATTTTCCCTGGATCAACTTTACCTATACATTTTAATTACCAGTTAAAATATGTACATTTAAGATAGAATCCATCCCTTTTTTAAAGCAATCTACTGAACTGGCAGGACCACCTTTGGGTTCAATACCACAATTTCACAGCTCTTAATGTGAAGAAACCTTTCCTTTCTTGGAGATGAAATCTCTTTTCCTCCAAAGAGTGCCCCCTTATCCTCTGTGATGACCATAAATTAAATAGCATAACACCAAGTTCACTGTATGGACCCCTTACATATTTGTACATGTACATGTTGATTACATCCACCCTTAATCTCCTCTTCTCTAAATAGAATAAATTCAGTTCCTCTAATCTTTCCTCATAGCTGAGCTCCTCCATGCCTCATATCAGTTTGGTTGCCCTTCTCTGCACCTTGATCTGGTGGCTTTATTCCATCAAACTGGGGGTATAGCCATAGGGGGAAAACAAAGGGCATAGGCTGGTGTCCTCACATAAGATGGTTTAGGAATGTTCCCCCTGTTCATGGCACAGGCAAAAACTGCCCATTGTGTGCTGCCCTTGTTTAATACTTAATTCTTTAGTTTAATGTAAGGCTATCCCTCATCAGTTTAAACAAACACAGGGAGAGATAGCAATGAACCCGGGAGCTACCCTACGTAAAAATAAGCTTAGCCCTTTCCCTTTACAACGATGACTGCTTTAAGGAATTCCTCCTTGTATCTGAAAGCAGAGTTAGGAATTTCTGTAATGTTGAACAAAAATTCTGAAGTGCAGAAAGAGCCAGATTGTGGCTTTTAATTCAAGGAGTGAGAGTCTTTGAAACACAAATAGAAAAGCCAAAACATTACCCTTTTTTAATTTTTTTACAATCATTTTTATTGATATTCAAGTGAAATAACATCACACAAAACAACAAAATCTATTACATAGGGTTGTATCTAGCATTCAGTTATACTTCATCATTTGTAACCTCCACTTAAGGAAGCTACTGTCGATTTAAAGGAATAACAAGTAAGCAATGCGAAAGTTTGATACAACCATCAAGCTGTTGATAGACCTCTTGGTAAAAGAAAAATGCAAAAGGTAATGAACATAATGGTATCAACAACATTTCAGAACTACACATGAAAATTCCAACTGCATGAATGTACAAAGTGAAAGGAGAGAGGTTGAGACATAAAATGCCACCTCATGTGTTTAGAAGATTTAGGATGAGATAACAAGACTTTCCATTGCTTGAAATATCTATCTGCTCTAAATTCTTTGAAAGCTAATATCATTTCATATTGGCATTGACTTTTCAATTGACTGGTAACTTTGGATAGGTTAGGGGCCTCAGAGGATTTCTTTGACTGGTAATTGTGAGTCTAGCTGCGAACAACACATGGGCCACCTCCACTCTATGGTGTGAGGGATACATTTCTAACCCAAAAATCACAATCACAGGTGTGGTATGGGACACATTCCCCAAGTGTGGAGATGAGGACAGAAACTGATTTTCAGAAACTTTTAAAATTTTTGCAACTCCACAAATTGTGAAAAACATTACCAATCTGATTATGGTTCCAGCATAACGGAAGCTGCCGCAAGACAATTGGACAGTCTATAAGGAGTCAAGTAGCATCTATCAAAACATTTTTGAGAAATATCCCGGTAGTCTATTATGCTTTACTCTCGTCAGGGAAGGTTCCATCTGCTGATGACACTGCCTGATATTTGGAGTGCAGTTCTGTGGTCCACCAGCAGGTGTATCCTGGCAGTCTGGAACTGCCAGGGGAGCTTTCCCCTGGTGGTATTATTATGTGATCTTTGGGCCCGCAGTACTGGTGTCCACCAGCGGGGGGGTTCCTGACAGTGTAGGGCCAACATCATCTCCTGCAATCAGGCATCACCTCTAATTGCAGGAGATGTGTATAAATACCCTACAGACACACTCATACTTTGCCCTGGTATCTTTCCTTGCACCCTGACCCTGAACCTGAGAAGCTCTGTATCTGTACCCGATCCTGTTCCTGTGCCTGTCTGTTACCTGAACCCTAAACCTTGTACCTGTACCCATAACTCCTGTGATCCATCTATCCTCTCCTGTTCTGTTTGTTTTCCCTTTTCCCCAGCTGCTGATCTCCCTTTGACGACTTTGGCCTGAGCCCTGTTTATGATTCTGTTTTTCCCCATTATTGTACATATTTGTCTGTTACTGTTATTATTTGTGGGTTCTGTTTGGTATTGGTTGTTGTGCACTGTGTGGTATTGGAGGTGGTTGTATTTATATCATTTCACTTATCTTTAATAAATCATCATATTTCACTTACACACATCTGGGTTTCCTCTGTTGCAGTCCACACAGTTCTGGTCTTATCTGATACGTGACAATGCTATTGTTCTGAAGAGTAGACATGTGCATTCGTTTTCGTTAGAATGCATTTTCGTCCAAAAATCTGGTATTTTCGTTTTAACGAACGAAAACGAAAGCGCAAGAAACAAAAACCGAAAGATCCGACATAAAAAATGCTTTATTTTCGTTTTCGTTCAGATCCGAATATTTTTCGATGCTTTGTCGAATTTTCGTCGTTCAATTCGACAAAGCATCGAAAATTGCCGTTCTGAATACAGTGAATAGGTAGAAATTGAACAACGAAAATTTGACGATTTTCGATGCTTTGTCGAATTTTCATCGTTCAATTCCTACCTATTCACTGTATTCAGTGAATACAGTGAATATAGGTAGGAATTGAAGGACGAAAATTCGAATGTATTCAGAATGACGATTTTCGATGCTTTGTCGAATTAAACGATGAAAATTTGACAAAGCTTCGAAAATCGATTTTCGGGAGTAACGAAATACATTTATTTTCCGGACGAAAACGAAATTACGAAACAAAATATTTCAGTCTGCACATGTCTGCTGAAGAGAATTTAACACAAAAAAAATTCTCCTGCGCTCTCGTGTATCGCCAAACTGGGTATGTCAGTATAGTCTTATAGCAAAGTCTGAAGTCTTGCAGCCCTCCACAGAACAAAGGGTGTTCATAGAACTACAAAAAAAAGAAAAGAAAGGAGGGCGCACCGACCTTGTGCATTACCACTTAAAAGTTTATTTATACAAGATAAAAAAGCAATGGTCCTACTCACAAACCAATCAGAAGTATGCGCTTTTTCGAAACAGCTGAGACTGGACCTCACGGCACCTGCCAGTCAAACCTTTGACATCAACATGGCTGACGTGTTTCTGGGGCGTACCCCTTTCCTCAAAGCCTAGGTGGTCCGTTGTAGCTCTCTCTTCCTGCATGTCATCCTTTATATGTGCATGTGTACACAGTGGTGCAACAAAACCAAACACTATTGGCCACTGGTTGACGGGTCCCGCCTTTCCTGCGGGGCTCCGCCTACTCTGCTCATCACCTGAAGGAGATTGCACTAGTGCAGAGGGTCAGACCGTATCGAGGGGATCTATGTATACAGTCCCCGCAGGAAAGGCGGGACCCGTCAACCAGTGGCCAATAGTGTTTGGTTTTGTTGCACCACTGTGTACACATGCACATATAAAGGATGACATGCAGGAAGAGAGTGCTGTGAGGTCCAGTCTCAGCTGTTTCGAAAAAGCGCATACTTCTGATTGGTTTGTGAGTAGGACCATTGCTTTTTTATCTTGTATAAATAAACTTTTAAGTGGTAATGCACAAGGTCGGTGCGCCCTCCTTTCTTTTCTTTTTTTTTACTGAAGAGAATTACTGGGACAACTCTACTTTTCATAATTTTCACATCTATTGGATGGTGAGTCAACAAGTTAAAAAAAAATAAAAAATTATTTGGGTACAGTGGTTAGATTGCCAAACAAACAGAGGAATTTTAATTGGTTTCCTTAAGTTGGACAATTAAATGTGTAATTTAATCATACATCACATCATATAGCTATATGCAATGGTCTTTACTGCCACCACATATTGCTTCAAATGGTACCCTTGTTCAATCCAATTTGGCACAGAAAATTTTAGAATTACAAACTCATAGGCCTCGCTAATATTTTGGCTAAGTGCAAGTTATCAGAAGTCCTTGCAGTATGTATAATGGATCCCCATATAGTAGGATAAACAGAAAGGAGGCCTTAGGTGACAATAGTGTAGCCATTGCAAGAGCAAAAAAGATCATGGCCTGGTGTGACTGCCTGTTCTATAGATACCCATAGGTTGTCAATTGAAAAGGAGAACCATGCCTTCAGCTGATCCACTAAGACAGCCTTGTAGTAAGCTTGAATATTTGGAAAAGCCATGCCTGCCTGAGCTCTAGCTTGCTAGATGTACTACCTCACCAATGTGCTGGAAAAATAATTGTGGGGGAATGGGAAGAGTCCTAAATTATTACAAGATCTTAGGGAGTAATTGCATTTTAAATGCAGCAATTATGCCAAGCCAAGAGAGTTGTAATTTCCATACCAGGCACTTACGCACCTTCCCGCCCAAGCCAATTTTCAGCTTTCAGCGCAGTCGCACTTTGAATGACAATTGCATTGTCATGCTACACTGTACCCAAACAAAATTGTCGTCCTATTTTCCCCACAAATAGAGCTTTCTTTTGGTGGTATTTGATTACCTCTGCAATTTTTTTTGTGCAACAACTAATAAAAGACTGACAATTTTGAAAAAAAAAAGGTTTTTATTTTTTTCTGTTATTTTTTTGTAAATAAGTTCTCTTTCAATTACGTTCACTGATATGGCGGCACTGATGGGCACTGATGAGGTGGCACTGATGGGCACTGATAGGCGACGCTGGCATGCGGCACTGATGGGCACTCATAGGCAGCACTGATGGGCACTCATGGGTGACACAGATGGGCACTCATGGGCGGCACTTATGGGTGTCACTGATGGGTACTTATGGGTGGCACAGATGGGCACTGGTAGGTGGGAACTGGGCATGGATTGGCACTGAGGGGTGGCACTGATGGACACTGTGGGGTGGCACTGATGGACACTGAGGGGTGGCACTGATGGATCCATGTTGCCAGTCAGTGCCCATTTGTGGGCACTGATTGGCATCTTTTTTTTTACTGGCCTTTTTTTATTATTATTTTTTTTACTGACTTTTA